>OZ005662.1:64674025-65304010 GCA_963930645.1 Salticus scenicus | reverse complement strand
AAAAATTCAATAGTGAACTTGAATAACATATTTCAATTTCATTAAGATATGTGTACAGTAAAGGTATGAAAATATGATTTATAGAAATACCTTTCATGGAACACAATACTTTGAACTAATTTCGGGTGCCCCTGTACACAAACCAGTAGAGGTATAAACGCCATTTTCAACAGGGAACATCCGATAGTGAACTGGAATAACATATTTCAATTTCATTAAGATATGTGTACAGTAAAGGTATGAAAATACGATTTATAGAAATACCTCTCATAGAACACTGTGCTTTGAACTACTTTCGGGTGTCCCTGTATACAACCCAGTAAAGGTATAAACTCCATTTTCAAAAGGGAACATCCGATAGTGAACATGAATAACATATACCAGTTTCGAGAAATTCCACAGATATTTACGGAAATTAGAGCGCAGAGAGGCAGACAGTCGGACAGACGGACAGACAGACAGACAAACCGAAGTCATTAACACTTTTCAACCTTGTTGGGAAGTGTTAAAAATATTAGAACGTGACAAAAACGCTTAATATAAACGAAAGTACACTTTTAGTAAATATTTATTAATAGCTCTTTATATAACTGAATATTGTTGTGTCACTCTGTAAATCTAATGCTAATCATGCTATATTCTATGCAAAGCATTTTTTTGTGCCTATAAATAACACATTTTAATTTCATAAATCTTCGTGCAAAGTAAACTTGTTAAAATTTAGTTTATAGAAATATCTCTCATAAAACGCAGTGCTTTGGAATACTTTTGTGTGTCCCTGTACACAAATCACTGGTAGTATTTGCACCATTTTATACAGGAAACATCGTATAGTAAACTTGAATAACATATTTCAATTTCATTAAGATTTGTGTACAGTAAGGGTATGAAAATATGGTTTATAGAAATGCCTCTCATAGAACACAATGCTTTGAAATATTTTCGGGGTCCTTGTACACAAACCAGTAGAGGTATAAACTCCATTTTCAATAGAGAACATCCGATAGTGAACTTGAATAACATATATCAGTTTCAAGAAATTCCATTAATATTTACAGGAGTTAGAGCGCGGACAGACAGACAGACAGACAGACAAATCCAAGTCATAAACACTTTTCAACCTTGTTGGAAAGTGTTAAAAAGTACACTTAAATAAATCCTTGTCGAATGATGTTCTTAGACTGTCTAAGAACATGATTCGAAAAGGATTTATTTAACTAAACAGTACTAACTCTTACTTTTTTTACATAGGAATTTTTGCTAGTGTAACGGATACTTATGTTACCGACTGTATATATGAAAAGTGTGGAGGTGTGCTTCCCTAATTTTGCTGCCAACTATAAAGTAATTTTATTATACGCTTACGCCGGCACATTTTGTTTCCATAAAATTGTGAGTAAATTATTACGGCAGAGGTACCGATTATATTTGGCGAAATTTCAAAGCGAAAGTGCACAGTTCTTGAACCCCACTTTAACATGTTTCACAATCGGCAGTAAAAATATTCGAGCGCTAGCAATAATTCCTATGTAAAAGAAGTGCACATAACACTGTTTTGTTAAATAAATCCTTGTCCAATCATGTTCTTAGTTAGTTTAAGACCACGATTCGACAAGGATTTACTTAACAAATCAGTAATAAGGGCACTTTTTTACATAGGAATTATTGCTAGCGTTCGAATAATTTTTACTGCCGACTGTATCAATCTATGATGACGCACCACGGTAACAGTGTCGAGTTGAATACGTGTTACGTCGCACTAGTGCTACATTATGGCAACCCACATGGATGGTGAAAAATTTGATTGGTCTGTTTGGGTTTCTGAGATCATTTGGTTTCCAAAAGTACAAATTTTGTTCTTAATGAGATTGGGGTTACTTTTACGGCAAATTAAACTTACACGAAAGCAGTTTTCAATGGTCTGTGATTCCACCCTCTGTTTTTAATGATAGATATCATAAAAAATGTTTGTTTTTCAAGCAATTTGGTAGGTCGCTATTGTAGCAAACTGTTTCGGTTTTTTTTTTTATTTGATACAGTCGACAGCAAAAGTATCCGAGAACTAGCAATAATCCCTGTCTAAAAGAGGTACATTGTTAAATAAATCCTTGTCAAATCATGTTCTTAGTCTAAGAACATGATTCCACAAGAATTTATTTAACAAAATAGTATTCGGTGTACTTTCTTGATATCGGAATTATTGGTTAGTGGTCGGACACTTTTGCTGCTTCAATCCTTGAGTGGCCAAACACCGTGGTATACATTAAAAAGGCGTTTGGTAAAATCCGTCGTCCCCGCATTTACCCATAGCGCAGAACTAGTGCGATGTTAAACCCAACCGAACAGCCAACCGTCATTCTCGCAATGTCTCCCATGTTCCAAACCATTTACTTGATGTTACAGTCGATAGCAAAATTATTCGAGCACTAGCAATAATTCTTATGTAAGTCAGTCTAAGGACATGATTCGACAAGGATTTATTTAACAAAACAGTATTATGTGTACTTTTTTATATAGTAATTATTGCTATCGATCGAATAAGTTTTCTACCGACTGAAGAGTAGACCATGGACTACTAACTTTTTTGTTTCCAAACATCGTAACCCCACCATTCCACCAATTTATTCGCCAAATCGATCGATTCCTCGTTATTGATTGAAAGCTGTTTCGTTTCATTTTTTATTGGAGTTTGGGTGGTAAGAGGAACAAGCACTTTAAAACATGAAAAATCCCAAAAACCAGTTGCCAAGAAAGCGATTATCTCCAAAAGAACGCGCAAAAACCACAGTGATATTCGCGGAATTTTTCTCTATAGCCAATATAGGGAATCCGTACCATACACGTCTACAGCGAGCAGGAAAATTATTCTAGCGCTAACAATAATTCTTATGTAAAAAAAGTACACTTAATCCTGTTTTGTTAAATAAATCCTTGTCGATTCATGTTCTTAATTACTTTAAGAACATGATTCGAAAAGGATTTATTTAACAAAACACTATTAAGTGTGCATTTTTAGATATGAATCACTGCTAGCGGTCGCACAATTTTACTGCTGATTGTTTCATAACTCTATGTTCGAAACAGCGTCCCTTTCATGGAGGATCGAAATTGGGATTTCATATCCCGGACCGCAATTAGGACTGAATCATAGACCGACTGCTAGGTTGACCATATTTCATCGAAATTATAGGACATCCTCGACAGTCGACAGCAAAAGTATCCGAGCACTAGCAATAATTCCTGTCTAAAAAAAGTCATGTTCTTAATCAGTATAAGAACATGATTCGACACGAGTTTATTTAATAAAACAGTTTTAAGTATACTTTTTTGATATCAGAATTATTGGCTAGTGCTCCGATACTTTTGCTGCCGGCTGTAGTTTGAAATCGCTTTCCTAACACGTTCGCTGCCGATCTCACGTGACTAATATCTGCAACGGCGTTTTTTCCGTTTAACCTGCCGATTATGTTTGGCGTATTTCACAAGAGCGCTACATCGCCAGATGTTATGGGCTTTGTGTTTACCTTTGCTTATTTGCGTAATCTGTTACGTGAATACGATGTATGGCGTGAAACGGTATGAAAATTCGTCTGCTCGTTACAAGCAAACTCTGGAGTTAATGAGTAATAAGTTAAATTTCCATAGCAAATAGTTTCGTTAGTACTAAGCAGATAAAATATTAACCTTTTGAAAGTGGCTGTGACAGCATCTGTCACGCTTCACCATAGGATTTCGTAAGAGCCCCTCTCACAAGGTTAAATCGTTGACGTCATCACTTTGGTCGCGTATTGAGCAAGCGTGTTTTATTAGAGAGAAAGCATTCTATTTTGAAATATTCTTCCGGGAGGATCAAAATATCGATGGCATGCTTCCGGAACACCTCTAGGGGTGAACTTCAGACCGCCACCAATTGCCTATTGTGCAGCACTAGTGTGATGTAAAATCTAACCAGCCATCTATTTTGAAATATGAATATTTCTGATGTTTGCATTAGTGTTGTTTGACTGGTTGAATAGTGTTGGAATTTAAGGTTGTTGAGTTTTACGTCGCACTAATGCTGCACAATGGGTAATTGGCTACCGTCTGAGCTACCCCTCGAGGTGGTCTGGAAACATACCATCAAATTTTGATCCTTCACGAAAGGGAATTTGGAATTTAAGCTTTTAGAGGCATATTTTTGAATTTCATGCCAATACTGATTGCTACAGTACAAAACTATTTCATGCATTTATTATCATGCCTATTTCATGCATTTTGGGTTAGGGGTATAGATCAGAGGGTACACTGATCAGAGTACCATTGTTATACAGTCGGCTGCAAAATTATTCGAGCACTAGCTAATAATTCCTATATTTAAAAAGTACACTTAAGACTGTTTTGCTAAGTAAATCCTTGTCGAATGATGTTCTTAGACTGATTAAGACAATGACTCGACAAGGATTTATTTAACAAAGCTGTATTAAATGTATTTTTTTTGACAAGGATTTTTGCTAGTGCTCGAATAATTTTGCAGCCGACTGTAGAGAGCAGTTAAAATTTTCTACAATTATTCAGTTGCGGATGTATTTTTTCATTTCTAACAAAGGAGGATTATAAATAAAATATTAATGATAAATCATTTACTTTATACAATTTTTGAAAATGTCGAAAAATGCCTTTAAATAAAGGTTGTCCCCAGAAACTGAAGTGTCGCTCCGATCACATCGATTAACAGCATTTTGGGTGTACAACTTCGTGTTAGCTTGGTGGTACTTTAACATTTGGTGCAAATGTATGATCTAAGTTTTATTCTTTTATTTGTGATTAGTTATGAATTCGTAATTATTTCATAATTCTTTTTTAATCTATTTTATGAAAATTATCCTTATGTTCTGCGTTTTTTTTTTTTTTCTTTAATGATATTTTTTCTCCCGATGTATTTCTTTGTTAGGTTAGATCGCCGGTGTTCGATCGTACGCCGCCGGTGGAGGGTTGCTATTCGGAACACTATGCGAAATGACGCCGTTTTGGCGATTTTCGAAATTTCGCCAAGCGGCAGCCCAAAGTAAACTTTCACCTGTAAAGCAATATGTTACATCCCGCGCTAGCGCGGGATCGGCAGTGAACGTGCTTATGGATGACTAGAACGAGGCGAAGCTTCCAAAGTTTGTGAAGAAAAGCTGTGCTATGTTGGCTATATTCCACTATTGGTGGATTAAAGTAAGAATCGTGTAGGTTAAATAAAAAAAAAGTAGTCATCATGACGTCGAACGGCGTCAGATAGTCGTCATAAATTTCTGAAAAATTGAAAATTATTTATCATAATTATTACCGATTTGCTCTTCATTTATTTAAAACTAAATGTACCTCCTTAAATGGGCCGTTTATAATAATTTTCAACGCTATATTTTTATAAAGATACTCTAATGTGGTCCCCTATTAGATTAACCGTAGCGTAGCACTAGTGCGACATGAAACCCTCTCATCCAAATGTTTTGACGAGTATGAAAAAAATTGCAAAACGTAAGCAAACCATTCATGACCTCTGTTTTTAGATTTTTCCATATCTTTGATTAGCTGTGAACCATCGGTGATACACGTCGTCGTGAACATTCTAAATAAATTATAAATTTTAAATTTTCTACTTTGGTTAAAAAAAAAAAAAAAAGATAGTAAATATATCAAACAATTTCGATGTGGCTTGAAAACTTGAAAAGCATCTAAAGGCAGGTTACATCTTTCCAGCAAAATTTGGCGCACTGTTTCTGCCATCTAGCGCCAAGGATTTCATATAATCCTTGATTGGTCATTTTCACCTAAAAAATCTGAAAATAACTATAACGCTAGATAACAGAAACAACACGGCAAAATTTGCTGAAAATTTGCGCCCCGCCTTTATACGCTTTTCAAATTTTCATGTTCGGCCGGGAGTTGAAGTTTTTGGTGAATCACAGCCTAAGAACCCTAAAAACATGATTTGAGAAGGATTTATTTAACAACAGAGTATTAAGTGTCCTTTCTTTACATAGGAATTTTCGTTAGCGCTTGAATAATTCTGCTGACGACTGTATAGTCGGTAACAAAAGCCTCCAAACATTAGCAAAAATTCCTATATAAAAAAAGTACACTTAATACAGTTTTGTTAAATAAATCCTTGTCGAATCCTGTTCTTAGTCACTTTAAAAACAAGATTCGACAAGGATTTATTTAATAAAATTCTATTAAGTGTACGTTTTTTACATAGGAATTTTTGCTAGTGTTCAGAGACTTTTGTTACCGACTGTACATTTTAGAATAGACCCTAGATTAATAACCTGTTTGTTCCCGAACATTACATTCTCACCAATCGAACCGTTTTTTCTACCGACAAGCCAACATTCCACATCCACCAAAACCGGTTTTCACTTCCGCAGGTACCCATTCATCCAAAAACCCCAGTAATATTCAAGAAATTTTTCTCCATAGCATAGAATATGGAAGGATAGAATCTGTAGAATAGAATTCATAGAATAGAATAATAATCAGTAATAGAATAATAATTCGTAAAATAGAATCCAGAGAATCCGTACTCTACTTCCTATCAGTATCCAATGGATATCACTTACAAAAGGAATTTGAAATTTAAATTTTTGCAAAGACAATTTGAATAAAAATGCTACTTTGGTAAATATAAAGAAATTCTTTCTTTCTTTCTTTTAAACAAAATATGACACACGAATGAATTTTGTAACTGCTATCTATCGGCTATTGTAATGAAATGCTCGCCCTCTGGTGGGCTAAGGTGAAATTACAATTAACATGCTTTAATTCGAATTACATCAAGCCGCCATTGCTTGCCGATGTTTAGTTTCACATATATTTATTGAATAAAAATTAATAAATCCGGTAAAAAAGATAACACATACCGTTGTGAGCTACAGTGTAACTCCAAAGGATCAAGAAATCCAGAATTAAGCTTCCATTTATTTCCAAATGACAAATTTAAAATTTTAGTTGCTTCGGCTAATAGAAATAAAGAATTAATCAGATGATTTGAAAATAATATTTGTTTAACTTCCGTTAAAAATCTACTTCCGATCGAACTTTGAATAAACTGAAATATTTTTTCCCAAAAGCAATCAATTTTCCATGATGTAATGGCGGAGAAGTTATAGTACGAATATTAAGTAGAATAACAAAAATAACAATAATAAATACACGTGGCTATTATATTTACTAACAACAAAAGCTGAAAAAGCGTCATCTATCGATCATTACAAACGCGGATATCATGCTTCAATTTTGCTGAAATATTCGCAACTCGAAATTGATTCCAAGATTTGAGGTTACATACAAACGGAACGCTTGCAATTTCGATGACGTAAATTTTGCAAGTTTTTTGCAAATACAGTCCGCAGCAAAAGTATCCAAGCACTAGCAAAAATTTCTATGTAAAAAAGGTACACTTAATGCAGTTTTGTTAAATAAATCCTTGTCGAATACTGCTCTTATTCAGTCTAAGAACATGATTCGACAAGGATTTATTTAACAAAACAATGTTAAGTGTGCTTTTTTTTTTTTTTTTTTTTTTACATAGGAATTTTTGCTAGTGCTCGGATACCTTTGCTGCCGACTGTAGTCATACATTTGGAACGCTTGCAAACAGCTTTGCAACCAGAAGTGTTTCATTTGTATGTACCCCTTGTTTTATTTGCTTTCGTCTGCAAAACGAATCTGAATTCTTGCTGATACTTTCATCGATTATATATCGTCATCGTAATGAAACAAAGTTCACCATGTGTATTGTGTATGTATATTTTATTAAAAATTTAAATAGTCTTTATAAAAAGAAATGCGTCAATATTCATTTTAAAATTTGATTCAAATTATTATGTAAAATGTTTTTTTTCTTATTTGATAATTTTTATTGAGAGAAATTGAAATATCGTACTTCAAGTTAATTTATTTTATGAAATGTGTTCGAGATGGTTTAAACATACAGTTGATTGATAAGATCTGTACATGTGAAAAATCGGCTGCTTAAATTTATCAGAATAACTGTGGAACGCGTCAATTTTACGAAATGTGAATTGTGTTTTCTAAAACTTATATAAGTTACTGTTATAATAATTTATTAAAATATCAAAAATTGAATCATATGGCTGATAAGTTTCATCATGTTAAAGTAAAAAAGTGAGTAAATTCTTTATAATAATTTTGGAAATTTTATCTGATTTTTCATAACTTGTGAGAATTACAGTATACATATATAATTCATAGGTGATTTTTAATGTACTGAAAATAAATTTAGATTTTTTTAAAATTTCTCTGTATATTTAGGAAAATCATATATTGTATGAAATTTTACCATGTTATCAAGCCATTAATTTTAATGGGTTTTGTGACCAGCTATAATACAGTAGAATAAATTTCTATATTACGGAATACAGATGTAACTGAACTTGTGAATAGTAAAAAAAAAAAACTTTAATTATGTTTAAGCTTCTCATGTTGAAAGGAACAGAAATAGCTATTGTGAGCAGAATTACTAAAGTTTGTAAAGGAGAAATTTCAAATTCGATTCTAACTTTTATGTATTTTATTAAAATAGACTATATTGTTAAAATACTACTTATAACGTCGATTAATGTTGGTGAGAGCTAAGTTGGCTATTTAATTTCATTTTTTTTTTTAAATTTCTCTTACCCATAGGGTCGAGAAAGTAGGGCCAAATTTTCGAACGTGAGTTTTTGTTACATTTACATGTTCTGAGGTCCCGTGGATACGAAAATCATGTTTTTAGCGAATGGGCTGTGTGTCTGTCTGTGTGTCTGTTATCAGCATATCTCAAGAATAAATAGCAGCAGAAATTACAAACTCTGTATTCTAAATGTGTATCGTATAGAGATGCTTACAGTAAGCTCTTCATTGAGATGAAGCAAATGGTTCATGTAGAGGGACACTCAAAAGTATTCAAATACATCACGTCTATGGGGGAAATTGCAGGTAAGTAGAGTTTAACATCTATAGACTGCACTAAACCAAATGAAACGAATATATATTTTTTGTAACAGAGATAGTCAACTGGGAAAAAAATTTTGTGTATGTAGGATCCTAGCTTTCCCCATCCTCCTGGGGGGGGGGGGGAGAAGTCCCTCCTCGAGGGGAGTAAATTTTCATGATGGGTATCTTTAAAAAGAGCTCGCCAATACCTATAAAAAGAATGGTTGAACCATTTATCTTCGATAATTTAAAATAAAGTTATCGAATTTTTTTTTTTTAATGTAATATTGAGAATAAATTGAAGTTTTTTTTTTTTGGATGTTTAGTGTTATACTACTTTTCTAATATGGAAATCGTCTGTATTATCATAAAAGATAATTTTTTTTAAATAATAATTTAAATAAATTATTTTTTAAAAACAGAACTATTTTTTAATAACCAAATTAAATTCTATATAAATGTAGGTACATTAATGAAACGGGGGGGTTGAGGGGAGCGGTAGCCCCCCCCCCCTCCCACACACGCAAAACTAATTATCATGTAAAACTCTTCCGCAGCCTACTTTGAACTGTTTAACATAGGTTTACATAACAGTACTCGTTATCTTACCTCTTAATCTCTAACCGGTATTTACATTATTAAATTTCAGAGTAAGAGAAAGTCGTGTGAATTGACACACCAAATTATTTCATTTCTAGAAGTTATAAGGCCCAAAGAGTGCATGTCTTTTTAATTGTTTAGATCTGGGATAATTTTTTTTTTTTTTTTTTTTTTTTAATTTTTTAACCGACTTTATAGAGGTAAGTAGGAAATATTGGATTTAAAAAAAATTTCGACCTCTCGTTTTTCATGGATTTACATTTTCAGACGTCCTGAATGCGATTGAACTATATTAAAGGAATATTTGCATTTGCGTGTTAAAAAAAAGTTTGGAAGCGCTGTTTCTTTGAACAATAAACAGAATTATACAGAACTTATATTCATTCCTTGACATATGTTAAACCAAAAGGATTTTGGCGTATAGGACTCAAAACGTGATGCTGCTATACTGTAATTTTTCCTACTTATGAGAAAGCTATATCGCAGCTTCTAAAGTGCATACGTACGCAAAACCTAATGCGTGAGAGAACTGTTAGGAAAAACTATGCTAATTCCATCGCGACGCTTGTCATCCGAAAGGTGGAGCTATGCTGCAGTTTTATCCGTTTTTATAGGAAGATTATATATCTTCTATTGCGTATATATGTACAAAATTTTAATTTTGGGGGTAGCAATTTTAAACAATTAGTTAATTTGGGTTCATATCATCCGACATACGTTGCCGTAACTACTTTTTTTTTTTTTTTTTTTTTTTTTTTTTGTATATGAAAAGACCCCTTTTTCAGCTTCTATAACTGCCTAAACGTTAGTAGAGGCCTCAACATGGAGGCACAAAATAAATAAACAAATAAATAAAAATACATCTGTATATATATATAAATTACGTGTCACGGTGTTTGTCCGGGGTAAACTCCTAAACTAAGGAACCGATTTTAATGAAATTTTGCACACTGTGTGCAGTTTGGTCCAACTTGAGAGATAGGATAGTTTTTATCTCAATTTATTGTCACAATATTGTTTTATTGCAATTATTTGTTAATTATAGACCTTTATTAAAGTTGCTCCAAAATATCTGTGAGTTCCATTAATTTAATTGTTGCCAAAAAAAAAAAAAAAAAAAAATACGAGTTCATTTTCTTTCGACATAAAAATAAATACATTAATTAAATTGTTCCATTAATTTAATTGTTGCCAAAAAAAAAAAAAAAAAAAAAAAATACGAGTTCATTTTCTTTCGACATAAAAATAAATACATTTAATCAAACGTGAACGTTAAAAAATTATAAAAAGTTAAATTATGCATCTCACGAAAATTGACGTCATAATCAATTTAAAGATTTTATACACATTGATAAAGTGCTAATGTAGTTCTATCATAGATATAGTAATATATATAGATCTCTCATCCCCATATTATCGTACAAAGATTTTTGATGCCGAAAAAAAAAAAAAATAATAAAAGCTTTGGAAACAGCCATTAAGTGGTATTGAAAAAAAAAAAGAAAAAAAGAAAGAAAGAAATATGAATTTGAAACTGTATCTGGAGTCTTCCATTCCCCTTTAGCAAATAAATTATTCATAAATTTTATTTGCTAAAATATTAGTATGTATTCCCGTGTGTATTCACTCGGGGAAAGACGGCCATATTTTGGTAAAAACGTCGTCTTTTCCCTAATGAAAAGGAATAACTTTTTTCTCCCCAATGATCACTCTATTCTATATATGCTATACTATATGTATGAGTTCTATACGCAAGCGAAGTGTGACTCACTGACCGTCTGTGCAGCCAAGAAAAAGATTTCCTATGTTAATTGCCCACTGGATTTTTTGTAAGAAATTATTAAAAATCGAGGAAATTTATTTCCCGATTTTAATCCTTATATTTGGGTATAGATATGTATTAGTTATCGCGGGTGGTAGATTGAATTATTTTGCTGTCAAATTGACAAATTTTTAATTTTAAATTTCAAAACTCTGTCGCCCTTGGCTTTTATTATTATTATTATTATTATTTGGCAATCAAAAGCGTAACACGAAAATATACATGCCAGATGTATGCATTGTACGAAATGTAATATGTATTATTCATTGTACGTATTTATGACATGTAATATGTATTGTACGAAATATTGTTTCATATTATTCATTACTCTTTTAATATAAGTTGTTAAAATAACCATGATTTTTGAAAGGAATTAAATATTTTCGCCAGATAATTTGGCGATATTCTTTTTTTTTTCGCCAAGGATGACAGAAATGAAATCTATTCCGCTGCAAAATATTAGTATCTTACATCAGATATTTTATTTAGACATTTGAAAACAAATTTGACTTCAAACTATGATAGAATATTTATCATTTTCCTTTTAATTAGTATATTATTAGTATATTAAAATTTAAAAGCATGGTATATAAAAAGTTTTTTTTTTTTCTTATAATTATTCTTATCTTAATCCTCAATGTTTCCCATCTTTATTAACTTGAATTTACTATTCAAATTTTAACATACTCAAAAACTTCTCATCACTTCGTTAAAATACACTAAACTTTTACAAAATCTTTTTCTATTTAAAATGATACATGTATTTACTTTAAATGTCCAATATTTCATAAGATTTCCAATTTTAAAGTTTTAAAATATTTATCAAATTTACTTATTTTTCTGGTTTAGCCTTATTGTTTTCTTTTTATAACTACAGCTGTTGCCCTCTTTAAAATATTTAAAATGATGAGGTCATTTTATAGTAAAATTATCCATTATAGCATATATTATCTTTCACTCCTCCATAAAAATTGATTTTAAAATCGTCTGTTTCTTTTATACTTTTATTTTAATAGAATTTTAATAGAATTTAATTTATATATTAGTCATTTTAGCAATTTTATCCAAAGTAGCATTAGAAATAATATATATCACTTCTCCATTAAAATTTATAGGACCCTACAATAAAATTAATTTGTGCTTAATATCAACACTACGAAAATTTTTATCAATCGCTTCCAAATTTTGACCTAAGTTTCAAATCTCAACCCTGTGGGTTTTTCCATCGGCTACAACGTTTTCGTCTTTGTTCGTAAATAATAATTTGACTGTACTAAATAGTTTACAGCCGTATAATTCAACGTATAACTTAGTCACAGCAACGCGTGGCTGGGTCTGCTAGTAAATAAATAAATAAAATAAAAATTAACAACAACAACAAAAAAAATCTATTTTTTAAGATAGCACGCTATCATGTTTTACATAAAAATCAAATCATTAAATTCATTTTTACTTTCTCTTACCCATAGGGTCGAGAAAGTATTGTTTTAAGGTCAAATTTTCGAACGTGAGTTTTTATTATTATTTCATGTTCTGAACACAAAAATGTTTTTAGCAAATGGTCTGTGTGTCTGTCTGTTATCAGCATGTCTCAACAACAAATAGCAGAAATTCCAAACTTGGTATTCTAAATGTGTATTATATAGGGATGCTGCAGTAAGCTTTTCGTTGAGATGAAGCAAATGGTTCGTGTACACTGATACTCAAAATTATTCAAATACATTATGTCTATGGGGGAAATTGCAGGTAAGTAGAGTTTAACATCAATAGACTGCACTAAACCAAATGAAACGAATATATACTTTTTCTAATAAAGATAGTCAACTGGGAAAAAAATTCTGTGTATGTATAGAAGTCCCCCCTCATAGGGAGTAAATTTTCATGATGGGTATCTTTCAAACGATCTCACCAATACCTTTAAAACGAATGGTTGAACCATCGATCTGCGATAATTTTAAATAAAGTTATCAATTTAAAAAAAACAAAAAAGAAAAAAATTGTAATATTGAGAATAAACTCAACGTTTTTTTGGATATATAGTGTTATACTACTTCTCTAATATTGAAATCGGCTGCATTATCATAAAAGATAATTTGTTTAAATAATAATTTTAATAAATTATTTTTTAAAAACAGAATTATTTTTTAATAACCGGATAAAATTCTATATAAATATAGGTGCATTAATGTAATGGGGGGGGGGGGGGTTGAGGGGGGCGGTAGCCCATTCACACAGAACTAATTATTGTATAAAACTTTTCCGAAGCCTACGTTGAATTGCTTAACATAGGTTTACATAACAGTACTCGTTATCTTACCTCTTAGTCTTCAACCTGTATTTATAGTATTAAATTTCAGGGTAAGAGAAAGTCGTGTGTGTGACACACCAGATTATTTTACTTATTTTTATTTCATTTTGCACGCTCGCTTTTTATTTCCTAATTCAAAATTATTAAAAAAAGCATTTTCAATAGTGTTTGTGTCGATACTGATTATTATTAATTTTCTTTTTCTTAATTTAATTTTACTATGTACCTGAAGATAAAATTTATGATTATTTTTTATTCCAATCATACATCTAAAACTAACACAATTTCACAATTGTATGATTTTAAAGTGTACGTATATGTACTGTATTAAAAACCACAGTTCAGTTGACGAATATATCTGTCATATGTCTGTCAGTGGCAGTCAGACGATTAAAGAAAGTAACTAACAGAGGGTGTCATTCTAAGCCCACATAATAATTAGGATGATAGTAAGATTGATCCAGACATTGGTGACGATCAAAAAAAAAAAAAAAAAAAAAAAATGAAATTCTGCCGAAAGCAGAATTTAGTGTAGGACAGAAGACTATTAGTTTTTTTTTTTTTTTTTTTTTCAAATTATAACATCGCTCTCTAACTATTCAATTATATTTCCGATAAATATTTGATTTCGCTAAATGTCCAACTATCGAAAAATGACACTGCAAAAATCCCAGATTGAGACTAATAATCCTCAGTCCGAAAAAGAAAAATGTGTCCTGAGTGTCTGTGTGTATGCACGTAGGGGAAAGTGGGGGCACCTTGGGACATGGGCCACATTGATACACCTTAAATTTCAGCTCTGATTTTGTAAATTGTAATTAGTTTTCTTAGGATATCATAGTGGGCAGCGTAGTCTGTTCTTCAGTGTAATTTGGAATTTCTCACATTAGCTGCTGAAGATTAATTCAATTTTCTTTCTTTTGAAAGATTCAATGTTACATTAAAGAGTGATTTCATAAACAAATTTTTTGTGCAAGAAATTAAATAATTTAAATTTGAGCATGTGGGGATTAAAATATAAACTTTCATTATAATTTTAATGTTAAGACATGCATTGTACTGACAAGCCAAAATGTTGAGAGTAACATTATAAGAATCCAAATGGGGCAGGTTGGGTCACTCTCTCAACCTGCCCCGCCACCATGCAATGTAAAGAAAGCAATAATTGCATGTACTATATGATTATATTGAAATTTTAGATGTGCTAAAATTGGAAAAATGGTTATTATCAAGAAAATAGCTTTTTACTTTCTCTTACGTATAAGGTAGAGAAAGTATTGTTTTTGGGTCAAATTTTCGAACGCGAGATTTTGTTATATTTACACGTTTTGAGGTCCCCTGAATACGAAAATCATGTTTTTAGCAAATGGTCTGTGTGTCTGTCTGTTATCAGCATATCTCAAAAACAAATTATGGCAGAAAGTTCAAACTTGGTATTCTAAATGTGTATCATATAGGGATGCTACAGTAAGCTTTTCGTTAAGATCAAACAAATGGTTCGTGTACAGGGACAATCAAGAGAATTCTAATACATTACGTCTATGAGGGAAATTGCAGGTAAATAGAGTTTAACGTCTATAGACTGCACTAAACCAAATGAAACGAAAATATATTTTTTATAATAGACATAGTTAACTGGGAAAAATTTTTGTGTATGTAGGAGCCTCGCCTCTCCCCTGGGGTGGAAGTCCCCCCTCGAGGGGAGTAAATTTTTATGATGGGTATCTTTCAAAAGAGCTCGCCGATACCTTTAAAACGAATGGTTGAACCATCGATCTGCGATAATTTAAAACAAAGTTATCGATTTTTTTTTTAATTTTAACGAAAAAAAAACCTTTTTAAATATTGTGAATAAAATGGACTTTTTTTTTTGGATAGTTGGTGTTATACTACTTCTCTAATATGGAAATCGGCTGCATTATCATACAAGATAACTTTTTTAAATAATAATTTTAATAAATTATTTTTTAAAAACAGAATTATTTTTTAATAACCGAATTAAATTCTATATAAATGTAGGTGCATTAATGAAACGGGGGTTGAGGGGGGCGGTAGCCCCCTCACGCAGAACTAATTATCATATAAAATTCTTCAGAAGCCTAATATGAATTGTTTAACACAGGTTTACATAACAGTACTCGTTATCTTACCTTTTAATGTGCAACCTGTATTTATAGTATTAAATTTCAGGGTAAGAGAAAGTCGTGTGAGTGACACACCAGATTATTTATTTACAATTTAGATGATAGAAATTTCCGAATTTAAGTTTGTTAATGTTATATATGAATATACTATAAACTGTCATTTATTATGCTCTAAGTCTCTAAATATTTATTAATAAATTAGGCTTAGTAATTTTTGTGAATTAAAGTTTTATTGTCAATGCCCCAAGCTTCCCCTCCCAGTGGGGTAGATTAGATCACTGTAATCATTAAAAAAAATTTACTGAAATTAAATTTGAGGGAATACGGCATTGGAATAAATTTTAACTAAAGTAGGAATGCTTCAACCTTATGTCAAACTGAATTTGGTGAAAGTGGAATAAAAAATATTCTAAAAATCATTATCTGAAAAGTGTTTCAAGAGGCCCCACCTTCCCATTTATCTCGGAATAGCGGCTGCAAAAATCACCCTATTGACTTGTTAATTGGTACACATGTAAATGAGCCACATGGAATCAGTTGTATTGTTTTGACTGTATACTCTGTTTGTGGTTCGTGTACACGAGCACACATTTTTCTTATTACGGCCTATGGGCAGAATTTATCTGTACCGCGATAACTGCTTCAAAAATCACCTGATTGAAATGAAAATTGATACACATGTTCGCGCGTCATACACAAGTAGTTGTACAGTTTTTCGCTTGATATTGTTTAAAGTACGTGTATAGGGCCACACCAAAGTATTTATTACATTACGGCTTATGAGCAGAATTTTGTTTAAACGCAACTTATATTGATTACACTGCTTTAAAAAAATTAAATTAACATATATTATTGAGATGCTTAAAAATATATTTTCTGTAGATAAATGTGTGCTTTGACATAACCATTTCACCAGCCTTCCCAAGATAATTTGGGTTAAACACACTGCAGTGGCCGGTGAAGTGGTTAATAATTAATGTATAGGACCTTACAAAAATGTTTCGAAAATATCACAAAATTTTTCAGATTATGTAAATTTTCGAGTAATTTTTTTATGAGCTACCAAGAATAAATTGAATAGTTTTTACTCTTGTATATAATGTTTATCGCACGTTCACAGGGTTATACAAAAGAGTTTCGTGAAATCAGAGCCTATGGACAGATTTCGGTTCAAATGCATTTTAACGCTTTTATGCTGCATTCAGTTTTATAGAATTGACATACACTGAAGATGCTTAAAAATAAGTTTTCTCTAGAAAAATGTATGCATAGACTAAATTTATTTACAGGAGCACACAAAAAATTTCCGATGATATTCTATAATCCTTAAAATGTAAAATTTGGTTGAAATACTAATGATTAATTACACAGATCGACATGTAAAATTTTGATTTTGTAATTTTGATTGATCTTTATTTGGTGTGCTGAAACCGAAAACGAGGCCAGTTTTTCTCTATCAAATATAGATTTTTGTCAATACAGGGTGCCTGCCTATACAATTTCTTCAATTACTCTTCCACCAATATAATTATATAGTAAGTTTTATAGTATGTTTCCATGATTAATTAATCTTAGATGCCTATTAATGTAATTGTGGAGCACTAGTGTGACTTAAAACCGTATCAACCAACCAACCAACCAACGAACCCATTGTTATGATGGTATATGTAAGAAATCGTGTCGGTAACCATCCTGTATTGGCAAAACTCTATTCGTGGTAGGGAAAAATGGGCTGCCTTTTCGGTTTCAGCATACCAAAAAACATAGACAAAATGACATCACCAAATCAAATTTTGTCAACTTCATTTTTGTTGGCCTGTGTTATGAATTAGTTGTATACTTTTATTAGTGTATGTAATTTCTGTGGCTCATGTACAGGGACATATATAAAAAAAAAAAATTGTATCATTACGGTCAATGCCATTTCTATAAGTACATTCCACTATGGTTACGCTCCGTTAAACTTAATGAAATAAGTTATGTTGTAATAATATTTAACGTTTCTGTGGAAAATGGTAGTCATAGAATTAGTTACAAGGCTACACGAAACAATTCTGATACGTTATTTAATCATTCCGCATTATATTTGTACAAGTATTTATGAGTTACAAGGAATTAACACAAGACTATAAGCTACAAAGGAAACATGTATATATACAGATAGATACTGTTGTATAATCGGGGTTCGTGAATTGTCTCAGAATAAAAGGTGAATTTTGTAGAAGCATACTAAAAGTTTATTTACAGAATTATAAAGAATATTACAGTTCTATAAACCAAGTATCAACTTCAGTTTCATCAGAAAACACAGCTTAAAAAACAGCTGGCATCAAATTCACAGTATAAACTGCATCATAGCATTAACACACAGCAATGGGCTGCAAACAAAAGTAGCAAAAGGGAATTGAGAAGCACTTTACCGTAAAGTGGTTGGTGAGAAACTGACTGACTTGGCCGTGATTCATTATATACCCGCGCAGAAAATTTAGAATGTTCTATTAACTTCTCAACCAATTAAGTTAAAGCTTAGATATTTAAGATATCGACAATAAGAATATTCCTGCCAAGAGCGACAAAAAATCGCCAAATTTGGTGCCAAAGCCATTACCCGCCTTGGTGAAGGTTTTTAACGGAAAATAACTTATTTTAAAGCGAAAACAAGCTAGAAAGGCAGGGAATTAACATTTTATAACCTGACTAAACCTCTTAATGAATTGCATAAATTTACGTAAAAATAACTATTATTTACAAATTTGTAACAATGTAGATAGATGTAACGGGGGTGATAGGGGCAATAGCCTCTCTTAGAAATGTATACGGTTATGTAATGATTTTCATGGTTTTGTTTTGGCTTGCATGTAGGCTCTTTTTCTTTTTAGATATTTTTTAATGCAATACATGATTAAAAACAATTTTTCATATCTTATATAATTATTTTAAACTAGTATATAACCCCGTCAAAAATGACGGAATGTGAACGATAAATCTTGAAAAGAATGTTTAGATCATGAAGATTATTACCACGTGATCATTTAAATGATTTTCAATTTTTGTTTAAAAATCAAATGCGTATTGATAATTTTTATGATTTTTCTGATAATTAATGATTTTTATAATTTTCATTCTGAGATTAAAAAAATTCTACCCGATCAATGAATATGAATGACAATAAAAAAAAACTGCTGGTTGACAAAAAATATAGGCCCGACAACACAACAGCAACAACAAATCCCAGTGTTCCGTTAAGTGCTCTATTTAAAGTCCTCATAATAAGAATAATCTGGTGTGTCACTCACACGACTTTCTCTTACCCTGAAATTTAATACCATAAGTGCAGGTTGGAGATTAAGAGGTAAGATAACGAGTAATGTTATGTAAACCTATGTTAAACAATTCAAATTATAGGCTTTGGAAGAGTTTTATACGATAATTAGTTCTGCCCCCCCCCCCTCAACTCCCCGTTTCATTAATGTACCTACATTTATATAGAATTTAATTCGGTTATTAAAAAATAATTCTGCTTTTAAAAAATAATTTATTAAAATTATTATTTAAAAAAGTTATCTTGTATGATAATACAGACGATTTCCATATTAGAGAAGTAATATAACACTAAATATCCAAAAAAAAGTTTAATTTATTCTCAATATTAAAGTTAATTTTTTTTTTGTTGTTGTTAAAAATGAAAAAAAAATCGATAACTTTATTTTAAATTATCCCAGATCGATGGTTCAACCATTCGTTTTAAAGGTATTGGTGAGCTCTTTTGAAAGATACCCATCATGAAAATTTACTCCCCTTGAGGAGGGGCGGCGAGGCTCCTACATACACAAAAAAAATTTTCCCAGTTGACAATCTCTATTACTAAAAATATATATTCGTTTCATTTGGTTTCGTGCAGTCTATAGATGTTAAATTGTACTTACCTACAATTTCCCCCATAGACGTAATGTATTTGAACAATTTTGAATGTCCCTGTACACGAACCATTTGCTTCATCTTAATGGAAAGCTTACTGTAGCATCCCTATATGATACACATTTAGAATACGGAGTTTGGAATTTGTGCTACTATTTGTTCTTGAGATATGCTGATAACAGGCAGACAGGCATCCAGACACACAGATATCCACACAGACAGACAGGCAGACACACACAGAGACCATTCGCTATAAACATGATTTTCGTATTGAGGGAACCTCAGAACATGTAAGTATAACAAAAACTCACGTTCGAAAATTTGACCCTAAAACAATGCCTTCTCGACCCTATGGGTAAGAGGAAGTAAAAAACGATACACTTCATTTTACCAAAACATTTTTTTTAGACTATCGAAGATCCTCTTTCAAAATAAGCAAGCGAAGTGTGACGTCACAGACCGTCTGTGGATGCAAGAAAAAATATCCCTGTGTTAATCGTCCATTGGATTTTTTGTAAAAAATTATTAAAAATCGAGGAAAATTATTTCCCGATCCGATTTTAATACCCGTATGAATACTGAGTGATGCAAGTAGTACTTTGAAGGTCTTTATCTGCAGATCCACGAGTATATTAAACGTAGTAAACATGATATGTGAAATAAATATATAGAGAAATTAAGATAATTTAATTTTGGTGTATGTTATGTGAAGGAGACGCTGTCGACACTTAGTGCAATATTCAGAAGGATATATCTCGGAATATCTCTGCTAAAATTGCACCTAAATGTATGCGTAAAAACTTTATCGGGAAGTTCTGCATGTAATCATTGTAGAAGCACAATTATGTAAAATCAGGCGTTTAGGGTCAAATTTTCGAACGTGAGTTTTTGTTATATTTACATGTTCTGAGGTCCCCTGAATACGAAAATCATGTTTTTAGCGAATGGTCTGTGTGTCTGTTATCAGCATATCTCAAGAACAAATAGTAGCAGAACTTCCAAACTCGGTAAAATGGGTATTATATAGGGATGCTACACTAAGCTTTTTGTTGAGATAAAGCAAATGGTTCGTGTACAGGGACACTCAAAAGTATTCAAATGCATTACGTCTATGGGGGGAAATTTGCAGATAAGTAGAGTTTAACATCTATAGACTGAACTAAACAAAATGAAATATATATATATTCAATGTGATAGAGATAGTCAACTGGGGAAAAAATTGTGTATGTAGGAGCCTCGCCTCCTCCCCTGGGGGGAGGGAAGTTCCCCTTCGAGGGGAGTAAATTTTCATGATGGACATCTTTCAAAAGAGCTCGCCAATAACTTTAAAACGAATGGTTGAACCATCGATCTGCGAAAATTTAAAATAAAGCTGATCTTTTTAAAAACTTTTAACAAAAAAAAAAAAAAAAATTTTTTTTTTTTTTTGTTAATGCAATGTTGAGAATAAATTCAACTTTTCTTGGATATTTAGTGTTATAATACTACTTCTCTAATATGAAAATCGTCTGCATTATCATGGAAGATTATTTTTACTGAGTGAATTTGCATAGAAAATATAGAAGAAAGTCGTGTGGTGGTCACAACACACTAGTTATTTGCTGGTGGATGTGCTTTACTAATACTATTTTACCACTTCCAGGAAAGCTGTTCGGGAATTGAAATGAATTCCTCATAGAGGTATGGTAAATAATGTATGTTTTAAGCTAAATAATGATCGCTTGTTTTTTGTATATTTACACGTTTTGAGGCTTCCTGATTATCATAATAAAGTTTTTTAACGT
Source organism: Salticus scenicus (assembly GCA_963930645.1). Taxonomy (NCBI): domain Eukaryota; kingdom Metazoa; phylum Arthropoda; class Arachnida; order Araneae; family Salticidae; genus Salticus; species Salticus scenicus. Next base: position 65,282,473 of record OZ005662.1, on the reverse strand, counting down.
TTGATCTTTGTCTGTGTCTCTTAGAGTAACTTAAAAACGAATAATTTTAGGAGATACAAATGTTGTATTTTGAAGTTAATATAAGTTTGTTGCTGGAAAATTATGATCAATGTTAATAAGTTTCAATGAATGTTGAGTGTGAAAACTTTATAATTTTAAGTAAACTTTTAATTTTAATAACAGAATTAAATTCTATATAATTGTAGGTGCATTAATGAAACGGGGGTTGAGGGTGCGGCAGCCCCCCTCACACAGAACTAATTATCCTATAAAACTCTTCCGAAGCGTAATCTGAATTGTTTAACATAGGTTTACATAACAGTACTTGTTACCTTACCTCTTAATATCCAACCTGTATTTATAGTATTAAATATCAGGGTAAGAGAAAGTTGTGTGAGTGACACACCAGATTATTATTTTTTTTCACGGAAAAATTACAAAAAGTAAAAATGTAAAATAATTTAAGAATTCTGGGAGTTAGGCCGAAATTTTCGGCATTTTGGAAATTTTAGTGCAAATAAACTAAAAGCTAGTGTTTACGTTTAATTTTGCTTCTTTTAAATGTACTAGTAATTCTTTTCTGTAAGATTGTATTTTTAGTGTATTTACCGAAATTCAAGTAAGATTAAAAATTAGCTGACATTTTTATTTGAAATTTTCATTTCTTTTACTACTAAATTATGGAATTATACCGGCTTTGTTAAGTAAAGTAACACTTTTTAAAATATCATAAAACTTCAATTATATAATACCTGAACTTCTAATGTTTTAGAAATTTTAGGATTTAATTCTGTTTTTTTTTGCTTTTTGTTATTCGTATGTGGGTAAGACAAATTATGGTTTTGGATTCAAAATTTGAAAATTAAATTATATTTACACTGTTTGAGGTCACCTGAATCCGAATATCGGGTTTTTGGTGGATGGTTTGTGCGTATGTGTGTTATCAGCAGATCTCAATAACAAATAGGAGCAAGAAATCCAAGCTCGGTATTCTAAACATTTGTCTTATAGGGAGGCTATATTAAAATTTTCGTTGAGATCAAACTGATGGTTAGTGTACAGGGACATCAAGGGAATTGAAATATATTACGTCTACAGGTGAAATTTATGGAAGGTAGAATTTAAAATTCTGGCTGTACTAAACAAAATGAAATAAATATATCCTCCTCTTATTTAAATCTAGTAAATTGCGTGTCTTTATATATATATATATATATATCGGGTCAAGAAAACTATTCAGGTCAAAAAAAGTTACGTCCAATATTAACCCTTTATCGGTCAAATGCAACATATAGCAGAAAGTTGTTTTACTCCGAAACGGGTGTGTCGATTTTGATGAAAGTTTGGTGTTAAGTATTTTTAGGGAGCTAAATCGATGGGACACATCCTCATTTTTAGGAAAATTTGTGTTCGCTGTAAACCCTTTATCGTCAGAAATTAGGTTTATTCGGAAATGGATGCAGCAATTTTAATGAAAACTTGGGACTAGGTGTTTTTTAGAGCTAAATCGATTGGAAATACCCTTATCTTTAAGAACATTCACGTGTGTTAACCCTTTATGGGCCAGTTACAACACAGGACAGAAATTGGGTTTACACCGAAATGGATATGACAGTTTTGATGAAAGTGTGGTGTTATTTTTTTTTTCGTGGGGGGGGGGGGGGGAGAAATTAGGCGCATTCTTAGAAAAATTCGCATTCGTTGTTAACCTTACTAACCAGATGCAATATTTAGCTGGAATTCATTTATTTTGAAATGTATATGTCGAATTTATTGAAAATTTTGGGTTAAGTTTTTTTTTCCTCGCTGTTAAATCAATTGGACATATCCTTATCTTCAGGAAAGTCAACGCTTGGGGTTAATCCTTTATCGGCCACTTGCAACTTATGGCAGAAATTGAATTTACTCAGAAATGGGTATGATAATTTTAATGAAAATTTGGGTTAAATATTTTTTTGGCATGGAAAATCGATTGGATACATACTCATACCCAGGAAAAATTGCGTTCCATGTTAACCCTTTATTTGTCTATCGCAACATAAGGCAGAAACTGGACTTACTGAGAAATATATATAATAATTTTAAATAAAGTTTGTGGTTAAGTGTTATTTGGGATGCTAAATGACTGGATTTACCTTGATTTTCAGGAACATTTGCGTTCAATGTTAACTCTTTGTTCGCTGGTTGCACTATATGGTGTTTACTGGAAGTGGATATAATGATTTTAATGACAATTTGGGGTTTAGTGTTTGGAGCGCGCTAAATCGATTGGACAGATTTCCATCTTTAGAAAAGTTCCCGCTCGCTGGTAACCCTTTATTAGCCAAATTGAGTTTTCTCGGAAATGGATGTAATGATATTGATGAAAGTTTGCGATCAAGAATTTTTGGGGTACAAAATCGATTAAACATATCCTTGGTTTTCATGAGTATAACAGTCTGCTAATTTTAAACCCTTTAATTTATCTACTTTACTCCGAATACATTAATCTGGAGTGGGTAAGCTTGCAGCTAAAATTTTATAAGTCTCTATAGCCTGAATCTCAACACCGGAATAGGCCTTATTACTGTTCTGTAATTTACTTTGACAACATTATAAATGTTTTCGCCTGCTCTTTCAGAGGCAAAGGCATAAACGGATAATTTCTTTTGTCTAACGACTGGCAATTTGAACTTCTACGAAATATCACATAATATGAACGCTCGCATGCTGGCATTACTTAATGAAATTCTAATTATATCTGTTTTATTCTCACTGCCTCTAATCATTACTGAACATGCTTGTGACAGGATACTGTTACGGAATTTTTTTTCCTTTAATGTCTGCCGGAGTATTTCCGCAATGCGAGATCGAATAAACTATACTTTTACCTTTAGTCTTTGTTGTCATACGGTCTAATTGATAGCAAATAGATCTATTATGCTTCCTGTGACAAAAGTCACATTTTTCTCTTACTTAAAGAATTTTTATTGCAGCGTTTACCTTAAAGGCATAAGGAACTACGCCTCTCCCTCTTTAATCTCTCTTTTTCTTCGATTCATACTGATAAACCCGCACATTTTAGAATAATATTTATTTCTCTTACAATGAAAATCACGGTTATTAGTAGCTGTTATTAACTCATTTTCGGAAATACTATTGATATATTTACAATTCTCATTTTATAGTTAATACTTTTAAATTTGTTTTTTAGTTTTTCATTGTATTGCGTCGATCTCTTACTTTCGATTTTATATATTACTAGCAGACCCGGCCACGCGTTGCTCTGGCTAAGTTATACGTTGAATTATATTGCAGTAAACTATTCAATACAGTCAAATTATTATTTACGAATAAAGACGAAAATGATGTAGCCGATGTAAAAACCCACGGGATTCAGATCTGAACCTTAGGTCAAAATTTGAAAGTGATTGATAAAAATTTTCATAGAGTTGATATTAGTACAAATAAACATAAAATTTTAAATTTTGTTTTATTCATCTCATATACAGGGGGGGACATAATTATAAAACACTTATCTAATTTGACAAATAGTGAAAGAACAGATTCAGAGTTTAAAAATGTTTTATCAAATATGTCAAAAACATAAATTTATTCTGTTATCATATATAATTATTTTATAATGATGATATTTTCATACAATTTAATGAAAAAACTTAAAAACATAATGGACAAAATTGCAAGACACCAGCTGTTTTTTCCAAATACAGTGGTCAACATAATTAGCAGACACTAATGGTCTAAAAGAAAATCCTCTAACATGGTTATTCAATATTTGGTCGAGCCACCATTGTTTTTTATAACATGAAAGACGCGATTCGGCATCGAATCTATCAATTCTAACAAAATATCGCAAGCACATTTTATAACATTCTTTAGGTCTTCGACATATATAAACTGCCTCCAATTTCGGTAAACCGCACGAGCTAAGATCCTCCGCAAGTTTTCGATGGGATTTAAGTCTGGAGAGCGAGAAGGCCACGGGAGAACATTGATACTTTGCTCTGAAAGCCACTTTTTTGTTTCATGTGATGCATGAATCAGTGCGTTATCGTGCTGAAAAGTGTAGTTTTCACCACAAAGAAGTTCACCGTATATGGCTAGTTGATCTTTAAGAAGATTCATATACTTTTCGGAATTCATTCTTGAATGCACAAAAACAATATCCGTTTTCCCTTGAGCCGAAAAACCAGCCCAAACCATTACTGAGCCTCCACCCATTTGTTGGCACATTATTACATGAGGAGACTTCCGTAAATCATGCCAATTATATTGAAACCCGTCAGGACCATCCATGTTAAACTTTTTTTCATCAGAAAATAACACAGAGTACCATTTGGAGGTCCAGGCCATAGTTTGTTTAGCAAAGTTTAGACGCTCCATTTTGTGCCGGCTTAGAAGCGGTGGTTTTTTCTTCAATTTTTTATATTTCACATAGGAAGCATTATGCAACACCCTGCGGATAGTTCTCCTTGAATAATTTAGTTCTAGAATAGTTCTAGATAGTTTTAAAAACTATCCTACCTCTCAAGTTGGAAGAAACTGCACACAGTGTGTTAAATTTCATTAAAATCGGTTCATTAGTTTAGGAGTTTATCGCGGACAAACATCGTGACACGAAATTTTTATATATATAAAGATGTAAGCATAAGTGCCAACTTGTACAGTTTTTTATCACCAGTATTTCTTTACAAAAATTTCATCCTGTTTAATCACTGAAAATTTCTAAAATACTTATTAAAAATTACGATTAAATATTTCCGATAACTCCCCCCCCCCCCCAAAAAAAAAAAAAAAAAAAAAAAAAAAAAAAAAATGCAGAAATGTGTAAGCTTCTTCTAGACTTTCAATTTCATTTTTCATAAATTGTGACATCATTAACGGTACTATTTTTGTTTTTATTTTGAATTCTTGTAAATTTTTAACTGTGGTGGGATCGATTTTCGTGAAATAGGATAAAATAATCCGCTATAAATATCCACTTACATTTTCAGTGACACCAGACTTCGCATCTAAACAATGCACTTATCATAAAGGTGCCTCAAACTCTTAATATCATCCATATTTTTTACCCCATTCATATACAACAAATTATTTTAATGGGCGTACACAAGTATGTCATTTCTACCATACATTTAATTTAAAAGATTTATCGCAGCAGCTGAACCCATTTATCGCATTCATCGCAGCACCACCAACATAGCACTTTAAACAATTGAATTTTTCAATATCAGTTAAAGTGTTATTCTTTTGTATAACTGTTTCAAACCTGATCAAGAAATTAAAAAATTTCTCTGATTCACGGAAAGTGTTTTTCTGTTTCTAATTTGGCGAATCTCACTTTTCTTTCAGGTTTAGTATTTGGATGATACGCTCGTACATGCCTTCCTCATTCATGTATATTTATTTCCGTTAATTTTGCCTTTAATTTCATTTTATAATGATCTCATTCTCATATGAGAGCTTTCTAAAATGTTAGCTACTACATTTCATGTGTTAATCAAGTTCTGAATTTGACTAGCTAACACCCTTAATACCTTACCCTTTTACAACAACATTTTATTCATTTGTTCTAAAATTCAATGCATCTTCTTTAATTTCTCTACAGATATCTTTTTTTTTTTTTTTTTTTTTTTTTTTTTTTCTTTTTGAACGTCCCAATATTTATTTTCAATACTACTTTTCAAAAGGAAAACTTATTATTCTGTATACAATTATATATTGTTATAAGAAAACTTTATTTCGCTGCTAACTCTTACTTTGCTGGTTGCAAAATATAGCAAAAATTCGGTTTACAAGTAAAGGAATCTAATGATTTTTACCCTTTAATGCCTGATTATTTTTTAACACAATTTAAAAATGTTTTATTCTTACCACTATTAAATAAATCACGGATAATATATATATATTTTTTTATCATACTTTATTTTAACTGCGGTTTACAGCTAAAAAGCATATTGTTGTCAATTAGTAAACATGAGGCATTAGAGTTTCTATAATATTCCAATAATACTTTAGAAGACAAAATTGGGTATGATGCCGCAAGACAATACACAGCATTTAAGAGTTGATAATTTAGAGTTATTATTATTATTTTTTTAATAGATGACAAACTCATCTAAAATATCTTCATCTTTTTGAAAATTAGCATTTGCAGTGATGCTAACCCCCCCCCCCCCCGCCCTCTCTACGCACATGTTACTGTAAATGATCTTTAAATGTTGACACAGAATACTAAAAATAACTTCTTAATTATACAGTATGTTTCGTGAGCTGATGTAAATTTCCAATTAGTTTCTTAAGGTTTGGTCCATACTAGATCTAATGATTAGAAGTCACAAGTTGCTATTTCTAATTCATTAACAGTTTCTAATTTTTATTATCAATATGTAAATGAGATTGTAGGTGTCTGTCCAGTATATAAATCAGTGTTCTTATACAGCTTGCAAAATCTTGGCATATATGTTCTTCAGAACGTCAAAAATTCTTACTCAATTTAAATATTGCTTCCATTCCCAAAAGAGGGTAAGAGACAAATTTCTACGCAATTGGGGAAGCTTTTCGGCTAGAAAATTATTCATTTAAATTCATATACACTACGCTAATAAAATGTTGTAAATGTTCCTAGAATAGTGTGAAATAGCGTATTAAAAGAGGCCTTATTTTAAAATTTAAAAATTGTAAAAAAAAAAAAAAAAAAAAAATCCATTTTTAACATTTGAATTTTTAAATATCTTTTATGCTTATTAAACCCTTTTTTTACTATGATCTCTAGAAATACCAGTTTTTTCAGCTAGTCTATTTATGCATAAAGTTAACTATTAAATATTTAGATAATTTTCGGTATTATAAGGACTACAGTACTGTCACGTCACGTTCAAACAGTTAAGTTTACTTTCTTTGCCAGTACAAGTATAATAAATTATGCCGAGGATGCATGCGCAGTAATTGCCACACATGAAAAAATACTGGAATACTTTAGTATAATCTTGAAAATAAATTTCTATTTCCTATATACCATTTTCTGCAGAAACAACGATTTTGAGAATCATAATAAAATATTTTTCTTTCTTCCTGTTGAATGCAAAATAGCAATTTGAAAATACAGTTAAATACATCTTCGTTTAAACACCATAACTTTCAATTTTTTATGTCTGTACCTGAAACAAAGGCACTATGTAAGGTCCGCCAAACTCAACTCCAATCCCCTCTTTTGTATCCTGGAATGAGTGAGAAATTCTGAAAACAGCAGAGCATATGTTCAAATTATTTGTATAAAATTCGTTTAGCAAAAAATAATAAAAATAAAAATGTGGAAACACAGTGGGGAAACTAAAGGTAAGCTTTAAATTTCTAAATAAGAATTGGGGGTGGGGTTTTTTGTTAGCTCTATGGAATGATATTTGAGACAAGCATTTTCTTAAAGTTTTGGCCCAATATACGATTTAGGAAATACAGGAAGAATTATATTTTTGTAGAAAAAAAAAAAAAAAAAAACAATTCAATCTTTACACGTATTTCGGGAATATCTAGGAAATTCCGAAAACTGTAAAATAATGCTTAATTATTTTAATGGGGATTTCGTTTGATTTAAAATAAAACTGGGGTTGGGGAAAATAAGGAGCTCGAGAAGGCAGCTTAGATACTTCAAACAGGGAGGAGTTCATTATTAGCGCATTGGAATTGTCTTTTCAAAAGAAATAATTTTTAAAATGCATCTCTTTTTACGACACGTTTTTTAAAGAAAATTATACAGTGTTAAATATTTCACTAAAATTCCCAACTTCTGCCTTACATTTTTAGAATACAGCGAAATTTCTTAAAATTATAAAAAATATATTCCGTCAACATAAGGGAGATCTCATTTGATTTTTAACAAATCAGAGCTGGGAGGACATTGTGAATACGGATGCAATCAAATTTTGAATTTTAAAATAGGAGGAGGGCTGTTAGTTCGTTCAAATATCCTTTTAATGACTCAAATTAATTTGCTCCTTGATTACAGTTTTTAAAAAGTCCAGGATATTATAGTACCCTACTACCATACTACCTAACACTTACATGTCCAACACTACCCTACCACCCTACTACCATATATAAAGTCCATTATATATGGTAGTAGGGTGGGACTTAAAAAAGCATTTATCATCCATAAGCTTCTTTAAAAATGAATCTAGGACATTTTAAATGATCGTCCTTGGAAGAGTTTTCAAAGAGCAAACAAATACCTAGCATTTGAAACTTCAAAGTTAGCAGTTTTAGATACACCCTTATAACCCCACACTAATTTTATAAAACCAAACTAAGTACACCTTAAATTCACTGAATTCATTTATTATAGTTTTCTGAAATTCAGACGTGATTCCGAAATACAAGAAAAAGAGTGGGGATTGTTTCTCGTATCAGACATAAAAAAATTAGTAAAACAAAACATGTTTTAAAAAATGTTTTGGGAAGATATTTTCAACGAACTTGTAAAAAAAAAAAAAAAAAAAAAAAAAAGCCCTCTTTTGAAATTTAAAACTTGCTCCTCTGGATGGCCCAAGTTTTATACAGCTATCTTTTTTAACCTTTGCGGCGCAAGACAAATCAAATCATTTAAATTATACTGCCACCAGAATTAATGAACTAAATTAAACTAAAAGAGATTTTAAATTTGAAGTTTAAAAAACCGGCCTTTTCTAATATGTTATAAACGTAAATTTTTGCTAAAAAATTTCCGGGACGAATTTTTGCAGCTGTATCCTAAATTTTGCGTCCTCGCAGCGAGGACGGCACGCGTTAAGGGGTTAAATCCAAATGGAATCCCCCTCAGAACGATTAAGTACTTTTATCACAATTTTTAGAAATTTCCAAGGTGTTCTGAAGATCGAGTGGAAAGAGGGTAGGACTTAAACCGAAAATTTTAATTCGTCATTCCATCTTAATGAAGTACATTTTAACGAAGTGTTTGTTGATAAAATATTTGTCTTGAAAAGACCTCCATCGGGCTAACAAGACCTCTCTTCCCATTTGAAATTTTAAAGTTTCATCCCTAGCTACTCCCAGGCCTATATTTTTTTAATTAAACGAAATCTAATTAACTTAATTGAACATGTCTTTTAAAATTTTTCAGGAATTTCGAAGCGTTCCTAAGATACACGGGGGGGGGGGGTATTTTTTGAAAGACCCTGTATAATTAAACAATAAAGTATGTATATTTACTTTTGTAGTATGCAATGTAACGATGCACTTCAAAAAATTCCGACCGTTGATTGAAATGTTTATAAATTTCTTGTATGTGTCGAAACACAAGTAAAAACATACTGCTCACCAAAAACTGTACGACTAAATATACATGCAGCTTCATCGCAAGTAGATCTACAGATCAGGAGCCTCAACACTCCATTTGTATAAGTTATTAGTAAACGTTAAATTTATGTTTGTAGTTTATTTACTTTATTCTCTATATAAAAACTTAACTAATTTAATAATATAATAAATATATTTATCAGTGAGAATAGCACATATTTGAACATCCGTTTCATATTTGATTTTTTAAACCCGGTATAAGTAGAACACTACTGTAAATATATACAAAAAAAAACTTTTCAGTCTCCATAGACAGACTTGACTGATAGTTAAACAACGCACTTGTAGATTTACAAATCAAGAGACCTCAAATCGCATTTGTATTTCACATTAGTGAGCAGTTGACTTTTACTTATATAAATACGTAATCCAATCATTAATGTGAGCACCTGTCAAAAGCCAGAATAACCATCTTTCACTGAGAGGACAACAGCGTGACGTGTAGAGAGACAGTGAGGCTCTGGGAGGTATTCACAGGGATGTGGAGCCATATCGACTCCAGTGTTGCAACCAATTGCTCTTGATTGCGCAGTGATGGATCCATGGCGAGAACACCCAACTGAGATTGTACCACACCTTTCCGTTTGGGTTTGTGTCCAACAATGAGTTTGAAGGCCAGCGGAATGCGGCAAACTGATCCTGGTGCTCTTCGAACCATGCACGTATACTGCGAGTTGCATGAGACTACGCGTTGACTTGATGGTAGATGCCATCGTGCTGAGGGAAAAACAATCTACACCAAGGATGGATGTGGTTCGCAAGAACCGATACGTACACCTGTCAATCAATCATGTCTTCCACAATAATGAGTGAATCCAGAAACGCCCAAGAAAGCATTCACTAGACAACAATGCTCCCTCTTCCTGCTTGGACCCTTCTAGAAATTGCTGTAGGGTGTTTGCTTTCAGATATTACACGCCGCATATGCCAACGTCCACCTATCCTATGGAGCACACAACTCGATTCATCTGAAAAAGCCTCTTTCCACTCAGTGAACATCCAATTGCAGTACTGACATGCAAATTTCAGTCTTCGACGCGGATGGACAGAAGTTAACATAAGTGCTTTAATCAGGCGACTGCTGCAGAGGTCCATTACGCAGCAACATTCTTTGAAATACCGTTAAGAAGATATTCTTGGTAGTAGTCCTCTTCATCAGGTGGATCAGTTGGTTAACGGTTGCACATCTATTTGCCTGAACGCATCTGCTCAATGATTATTCGCCTTTGTCATCTTTGGCCCACGGTGCACCACATTTTCCATGTCATTTATTTTGTATGACTATTTTTTATTTATTTTTTCCATTCACGGTATACTTTTGCTACAACAGCATGCGAACAGTCTGGCAAATTAACCATTTCGGAAATACTTCAAGAAGTATCCCGGATGCCGATAATCATGCCCTTTTGGACATCGGACAAATCATAATCTTTCTGAATTACACCAACGACTGCATTACTTCCTCTTTTCTTATGACATCTTTTATATACTCTCCTTAGATAGTTCTGCCACCTTCTTTTTGTGATTGGTAATTTCAGGTTGATTCTAAAGTACGCGGTGATCACATCAATATGACTGGACTGTTTATAAATGTGACAGTATGTGTGTTGTCTGTAGAAATCCACTCACTGAAGTTTCGAATGAAAATTATCACACATATCTTAGCGCAGGGAAAAAGACCCTGCGTTATTAAATTTTCATTCCCTCTATGGTTTAGAAGCGGAAGAAACAGGGAGATGCTCTGAGATTTAAAGAACCATAAGGTAAGAATTTGATATTTGGTTTAGTTCTTTTCTATCCCTTTGAATCCAATTTCATATTCACTAGGCAAATACAAAGTTTCAGCCCCATTAAAAATGGGTGAAATGGAGCTAAACCTAGGGTGTTTGTTGTAGAACTGGAAAGTTGTAATTATTGGAGTTTTTGATCTTTTGGTAATCACGTTTTTATTTATTTTGTTTTCAGATGATATAGGAAGAACTGTGTTGACACAGATTAAAAGGAAGAGCAGTTTCACTGCATATTTGTACGCTGTGGTGCTTATCTATCATTTTTACGAAGTCAACGTGAATACCTGCTGATTGAATTTGCCAAATTGGCGAAGCGTTCGAGTCAAGGTAAGAAGCATGAATTATTAGCATGGGCCAACGGCGCTCTGTTAAGTAAATCATTATTAAATTCCTGCCAATAAAAGCACTCCTAAAACTATGTAACCGGACCTACTTTCGTCATGGAAATCCTTTAACCGTTTGAATGCGGCGAAGCGCATTCAAATACATACAATTATAAAGCCGAGCAAGATAAACATTTGAAAAAAGTTTTTGATGTTGCAAATGATACTATACTCCATAAAGCTCGCCAAATGGTGGAAAATTTTAAAGGACTCGAAGAGCAGATTATAGAATATGAAAAAGAAATTATGCGTATCTGGCACACTAGATATGATGAAATAGTTAATAATTTTAATACTAAAATTATGGTAATAGGATGATATAATTTTTTTAAACTTATTTCATGGTGGTTAAACATGAGTAAAAGAAAATTGGATTGTGTAATCAAGAAGAGTATACAAATTAATACAATAAATAAGAAAAAAGAATTAGAGGGTAATGCCGAAAAAGGTATAATTTACCAAGCTTCTAGTGTATCTATTTTTTAGTTTATTCTTTAATGTTTATAATATGTATTTTAAATAATTGCAATATATATTTCCTCCAAAATTTTGATATTTTTATTTATTGAAAAGTTATGATTTTTAATGGCATCAGTGGTTATATTGAACATAAAAATAACATCTATCAGTTGCTTTGTTAGCTATATTAATTCGTAATCTGCTATAACTCCTATTAAAAAAAATATTTATATACATTATGTTTAAAATAAAATTATGGCTAAATATAAGATTTATTGTTTTATGGAGGGAAAAAGTTGGGAATGAAAGGGTTAAAAAATATCTTAAGTTAATTAGCTTTGCTTGGAACTTTCCTTTCTTAATTTTCTTTTCTACGTGCGAAGAACCTGTAGAACAACTAGCATAATATAGAAAACAATTTGTGTGAATTGCCGCCGAGTATTTAAGCTAATTGAAAAAGAAGAAAGTTCGCAGCAAGAAATATCTTTGCAACATAAGAATTTAAGACATTTTTAGATATTTAACTTTTCAATCAATACAGCTTTTATTTCCCATTTACTTCACACAATCTTAAATTGCTTATAGACTTTGCAATCAATGCTAAAAAATACCATTACTTAACCTCTTACTTGTCGACGAAAAATTACGAGATTCGCTTCCCAGTGCTACCATTTTTACACAGGCGCGTGTAGTTATGCGTTCACTGCTCGAGAAACGTTTCCTTTCAGATTCCTTCCACTCCTCATTTTCTCTGAAATAAATTTTTCGAAAACACTGTCATGGTCATTCAATTGCATTCCAAAGTCGCGAGACTACCGTAATTTCTAGTAGATAACCCGCAGGTAAGATGTGTCATTTCTCCACGAGAAATTTTATTTAATACAGAAATCTATACTTTTACGAAGGAAGAGCTCGTACAAATATAAATTTATTTATCAATTGAAATTTCTGGTGCAAAACTGGATTATATAACCTGCGGGGTATCTACCAGAAATTACGGTAGTTTCTTTGGTAGCAGTGTGACTCAGAGGATCGTAATTCGACAAGACGTATATACAGTCGGCAGTAAAATTATTCGAGCGTTGGAGATTATTCCTATGTAAAAAAAAAGTACACCGAATACTATTTTGTTAAATAAGTCCTTGTCGAATCATGTTCTTAAACTGACTAAGACCATGACGCGACATGATTTATTTAACAAAACAGTATTAAGTGCAATTTTTTTACATAGGAATTATTGTTGGCGCTTGAATAATTTTGCTGCCGACTGTATATTCCCGGGGAAGTTAACGCATCGGCATAGCGAGAGGAATATATACGTCCAGGGCAGTTAAGGCGTTAAATTAATAATGGATTCTAGGTAGAAAAATATAACGGTTAATCTTTTATAATATTTTCCTGTTACATTTATCTCCCTCATATTCCCCTTTTTTCCTCTCTCCCCATTTGCTGAGCCTTGTTAGAATTCTTACAAATGTTATTACCACTTCCTAATTAGAATATTCGCCTTATTTCGTAATGCACAACACGACAAAAACATAAGTGGGCCACCCGCCTCGAGTGTTAAGTCACAGCATGACTCCTCTCCTCACTTAGTAATAGAAAGAAGATTCTCAAGACATTGGCCAACAGTAAGACAAAGATAACCATTTAGTCAAATAGCAACCAAAGTACCAGTAAGAAAATAGTAATTAAGGTCGCAGAAGGGAAAAAGAAATTCTACAAAGAATATTGGCCAGGAAGTAAGTAAGAATTGAAGTAATTGACTAAGAAACGAGTACGACAATATGTCGATTCCAAAGGACAACTTGGTAAAGATAAAATTGATAGGAAACATGACATAAAATGGGGATTAGGAATTAATCGTAGCAGGAGAAGGAAGAATTGGGCATCGAAAAAGATACAAATGAAACATAAATATATTAAAGAAAATCTCCAGAAAAGAACACTCAATGAAAAACTCCAGGGGAAAAAATCGTCAAATAAATCAGAAAAAATAGCAAAGGAGTTAGAGGAGTTAAACACATTATAGTATTGTTGTCTAAACCCTCTAGCGAATCATTCGCTGAAACTAAGAAGCATTTTTCTGGTTATAAAGTACTTCCCCGTAAAGGTTAATGTTACACATAGCTGCAAATGCCAAGGTTATGACCGCACAGAACTCAATGGACAATTTGCACACATGGGGGATTTGAATAAAATCTTATTTTTCTAGTAGTTTTATGCTCATAAATTTCAAAAAGTTTATTAAAAATGCAAAAAAAAATGCTCTCATTAATTTCAAAAATAATTTTAAAATTAACGAAAAATCATGTGACTTCAAAACGCTGTCTGACATCACACTTTATGATGCTTCAATAATTACATTTTGATAGTCTAGTTAGCAAACAGCAATTCAATTTAAACTTTCGTAATTATTAATCATTTATGTGATTTCTGAGCATTTATTCTTCATTTTATAATCATTTAATACCATTATCATCATTTTTCCTGATTATTATTTTCAATTGTTTTCTTTTCATGGCGGTTGTCCAATGTTTTCATTTAATAGGATCCTGTGGAATGCTAAAGAATAGCTTTTGAGAAGCATTTTAGCCGTTGTATTAGTGCAGAGTGGTACAATACAATATTTATACTACGATTTTTTAATATCTGTCATTAGTATAAAATACAAAACCAATTTCACTGATTCAAGAAACAAAGCAAAGCACAAAACCGAATGTAAACAATGATTACTCCCGTTTGTTGTCATAAAGAGTGACGTCACGATATTTTATACTGCATTTTCTCGATAGAGTAAATAGTGTGATGTTAAAATTGTTATAAATTAGTAATTAGATTTCAAATAAAGAAAATGTTTGTATTTCTTTTCTTACCTTTTCATATTCTATTATATAAGAATAAAATTAGAAAACGTGCAAATTTTCTATTGTAAGAAAAACTCTCTCTGCAATACCTGTTTTGGAAATCACCAAAAAGAAGAATGCAACAACAGAAGTCTTTCCAGTTTTGCCTCAGTTTATACGGTGAACTTGGGTCTAACAAAGTGAAACAAAGTATTAGCACGAATCATACTGCTTATTTAGCTATCGCATATGTTTATAGTCGACTCAAGTGTATAAGAAAAATAGTTGTACAAGGGCAGAAAATGTACTCAGGAGCTATCGCGATCGTGGAGGAAAAGTGCTGACTGATTACGATCAAACGAGAAAAAGATGCCTGTTGTGTAATGAAGAACTATTTCCTTTAAATTTGAATGTAAAAAAAAAAAATCTACACTTTGTTTTTAGTACACATAATGAATCACTACGCTAATAAAAATATTCCCACTACAAGATGGGGGCGAAAATTTCCAGCAGTACAATTTGAGAGACACTTGAGCAAAATTTTGATATTTGTCATTGAAGTACCTATTTATTATAAGGCTATTAACCCTTTCCTTAACTCCTTGAAAGAATATCGAAAAATAGATTTAAAAAAAAAATGAATTATTCTGTGCAATTTAGAAACCGCTTAACTATAATCTTTATATTAGCTCTAAAAATTCTTCATTCATAATCGTAGTGACTATTCTGTTAAAACGTAGCTGTATTCCGAGTTCAATGAAGTAAAAAAATAAAGAAAAAAAAATAAGCGTATGACGTGCAATTTGAAACCATTTGAGCTAGATGTATTATAAGTAAGAATATTTTTTTTTTCTTCACGCTAATATATAAATGCTGAATTTCTTAAATGGAGGTGAAATGAGGAAGGGTATTGTCGATCTGTTTTACAATTTGGAGCCCGCTTAAGCAAGAAACTAAATATTTAGTACATAAAGTCTTCATTCAATTACGTGTTCTCACTATATAATTAAATAATACCTCAACAGTCCCTAATAAAAACAAAAATCGCATTTATTGTAAAATCTGCGAAACGCTTCTAATTACACTGTTCTGCATGAGAAACGGTCACAACACCCTTCCTGCAAATTCGTATATAAAATGACCACCTGAATCCCAATATAACACCCATTTTAACCCATCACACATTTTTTTTTTTTGGGGGGGGACCCCTACTTTTATCATTTTTCGGCAAATTTATGACTATAAATTTGATTTAGAGGGGGGAGGATCGTTTTAAACTTTAAATATCTTCTAAGAGGCTACGTAGGTGAAAAAATCTATAATCTGAACTTTTAAACCAAGGGGGAAATTTAGGGAAGGGGAATTGAAACTGAATTCATAAATTACATTTATTATATATTATTAATTTATTATTATATATTATTATTTATTATGCGTTATATTTTTTGTTCTTAAGTATTAAGATAATCTTTTTCCACTCTCTAAATAAAATTCAGGGCCATAAAATTAACGATTACGAACAGTGATTAAAAATTGAAAGAGAGGGTGGCGTTCCAAAAAAAAAAAAAAAAAACACGGTTCGTGATTGGGTAAGATGGGTGTTAGGTATTGATATACTTTTGCCTCACTAGAGGGCGCCAGAGGTCCCGTTGACGTGAGATTCGAAGAACATTTTTTGTTTACTCTCGCGGGACATTAGTTTTAGTTCTGTTTTAGAATGGAGAGCAACTGGTCATGAAATAGTATTTTGCTCTCGGGGCCTTTTTGGCCTGATTTTATTATTCAAGGAGGTATAGTTTAAGAAATAGAAAAAGTAGCTCATAGATTAGCATAGTTTTATTATAAATCCATTTTTCTCAAAGTATAATTTTGGAAATAGTATTGCTATAGATAGAAAGAAATGGATGTTCGGAAATTTCGAATATGAATATGTATATATTTTTGTGTATCCTCACTGTAAATATCATCATTCAAGCTGTGTAAATAAACTGTCTTATGTTTTTCAAGATCAATAAGAGGTGAATTATTGAATTTAAGTAAATGTTCTTTTTTCTTCCCTTTCTACAGAAGAATTTTACAGGTAAGAATAATACTCATATATCATTTTGAAGATTATTACCGAAAATTAAAATGCTTTGAAAATATTAAATAATTATTTTGATTAAATGAAATAGCCTGCAATCTATATTTTACAAAGAATCGAGAAGATTCGCTTGAAGCCGTTCAGAAGAATGGCGTTTTATAACATATTTTATGGCGTCCGTAGACCGGATATATTGTTTATATTAAATACAGGAAATATTGTTTTTAATAATATTGTTTATATTATCTGAAAGGAAAAGAATTATTTTCATTTGAAACAAAAAATGGTTTAAAGATTATATTATTATTATATGAAATGTTTTTCAAAAAAAATCTTAGATTGAAAACTATTTAGAATATTTCTTTTTCAAAGTAAATAAAATTAAATTTGTGATTGATTGAAATAAAACAAGATTTTTTATTCGTTCTATTATTTGTACATTTAAATCGTAAATTTATCAAGGTCAAAATAAGATAGTTGTTTTTTATGATTGAAATAAATAAAATTAGAATAAAGAAAGCAACTGAGTATTGAGTTGATCTTGAAAAAGAAGCATTAAATTCATTTGATGAAGAAACTAATAAAAAATATTTTTTCATGGTTAAATATTAGATGATGTCGAAATCTGATTGCAGTGAAGGTTTATTGTTTTATTTTTTGTTTCGCAATGATAATGAAATAAAGTATTATTTTAGAATTTATGAATGAAAACAGAATGTGCAAGTGATAGAAGCTTCGATTTTAATTTATTCTTGGATTACGTTTTGTGATTGTTTAATTCAATAAATTTTTAAAGTTAATAAATAAATAAAAATTTTTATTCAGTTGGAAATAAATATTGCTATAAGAGTAAAATAAAAAATAATAAATGGTTATTTTCTTTTGTTTACATTTTATGAAAAGAAAATGGCTCTCAAAATAGAATTTTTTACAAGTTGTTCTTAGAATAAAATCTTCTTGGTAAATAGAAAAGTGAAAGTTTTACATTCAAATTAAAAGGCATAAATAACGAATAATTGGTTAATTAACATAAAACTGTTCTGTTTTTGTTTAAAAATCAGAAATGGAAAAAATAAAAAGGCGAAGAACGCCATTGCGATCTTCCTTTACTAAAACTTTAAATATTTTAAAAACAGAACTAGAGAAAGAAGATCTTGAGAAGGGTATACTTTTAGATAATTTAAATAAATTAGAGGGTTTAATGACAGAATTAAAGACATTTGATAATGAAATATTAGACATTATGTCGGAAGATAGTAAATGCGATGAAGCTTTGATTGTAAAAGAAGCGGAGGAAAGCGAAGCATACTGTGATGAATTTATCACAGTTAAAAGACTAATTAATGAAAAGTTAAATTCAAATGTAAATTTTAATTGCACAGGCCAAAATAAAATAGAAAATGAAACAAACTTGAAAACAAAGCGATATAAATTACCAAAATTAGCTATCAAGAAATTTGATTCATAATTGATAAATTATTTGCCCTTTTGGGCCCAATTTAAGAAAATTCATGAAGATGAGGAATTAGACAACACTGACAAATTTCAGTACCTTTTACATTGCATAGAACCAGGAACTCGAGCCAGAGAATTACTCGAATGTTACCCTGTAACATCAGAAAATTATTTAAAGGCAGTAAAGGCTTTTGAAGAATGCTATGGGGATAAAGATATCTTAATCGAAGTATATGTTCGGGAATTTTTGAAATTAATTACAGCTAATGTACAGACTAGGGGAAATAGCAAAAATTTATGTAATTTAGTGACCAAGATAGAAGCACACTTGAGATTGCTCGAAAGCATGTGTGTAAACATTGATCAGAACTCTGCGTGGCTGTACCCAATGATAGAATCCTGTTTACCCGAAGATATTATTAGAACGTTTCAAAGACTTGATGTTGGGGCCAGAGAAGATTCTACTGAGTTAGATGATAAGGAAACCACACAGAAATCGAACTTGTCACTATTGCTGAATTTTTTGAAAAGGGAAGTGGCAGGTGAAGAAAGGTTACAATTACAAAGGTCGGGTTTTGAAATTAATTCACCCAGGGAAAATGTTAAAAATAAATTCCACAAGAGAGATAACAGGGTCCCCACTGCTACAGGCTTATTCGCTGCAAAAGAATTAAGCTGTATATGTTGCGGAAAAACGCATGAGAGTAAAGACTGCATAGCAGCCAGATCGCTCTCCCTTGACGAAAAGAAAAATAAAATAAAAGAAAAAAATTGCCGTTTGAAATGTTTACATTTTGGACACCGGGCAAAAACGTGCAGGGTTTTTATTAAGTGTCACGTTTGTTCGAAACCACACACGAAGTTATTTTGTCCAGAGATAAGGAAAGGGGGTGAAAATAGTAGAAGCAAACCTCCCGAAGTAATACAGAACACTGTCGCCAAACAATGCTCCCAGGAAATAGCCCTTATGACGTTAGAAATGAATATAAAAGGGGGAAAAGGCCAAAAAAAGGTGCGTTGTCTTATGGACTGTGGTTCCCAGAAAAGTTACATATTAAAAAAACTGCGAAAGAGCTCAAGCTCAAACCCATTGGAACAGAAAAAATTGCCCATACAGTTTTTGGGGGTACACAGATAGAAGCTAAACAGCATAATAAATTTAGAGTTACAGTGGGTGCATCGAATAATTGGGTCAGTTCCATACATCAGCTCGATCTTTTAGACCAAGAGAAAATTTGTGGTGAAATTCCTCGAATTCCAAAGGGAAATCTGTGCAGAGACCTCAAGAAAAATAAGCTGTGGTTGTCCGATATCGGCCCTGGTAGTACGGAAATAGAAATCCTGATCGGGAGTGACGTTTACGGTCAACTGTTAACGGGTCGAGTCAAGCAATTAGAAAATGGACTCACAGCGATAGAAACCAAACTTGGGTGGACAGTTTGTGGAAAAACAGGGCTTCCATCTCAGGGTTGTTTGAATAGCGGTACAGTGGTATTAATGACAAATCTGTACATAAAAGATTGGAATGTTCCAGACCTGTGGCGACTCGAAACGATAGGAATCAACGACCCTGCACAAACCTTGTCCAAAAGAGAAGAAGAAGAGCAAGACCACGATATGTTTCTTAGACAACTCACCAGAAATGAAGATGGTCGTTATCGAGTGGGTCTTCCATAGATTTCCAACAATGTCAATATTCCCTCAAATAGAAATGAAGCGGAAAGAAGATTATTCAGTACTACCCGAAGATTAAAGAAATTAAATAAATTTGAGGATTACGATCTAATTTTCAAAGAATGGCAAAGAGAAAATGTCATACAGGAAGTCCCTCAAACAGAACTGAAAGAAGTTAGTGAACACTACTTATGCCACCATCCAGTCATCAAGCCTGATAGTTCTACCCCCTCCATCAGACCAGTTTTTGATGCATCATGCAAAGTCGGAAGAGCACCGTCACTGAATGATTGTCTCTTTAAAGGACCAAATTTATTAGAAGAGATTCCCGCAATATTGTTAAGATTCAGAGAAAAGGCAATCGCTGTTGTATCCGACATTAGAAGAGCCTTCCTTCAGATCGAAATGAAAGAGGAAGATCGGCATTTTTTAAGGTTCCTGTGGTGGAAGAAGACGAATGAAATTAAAGTCTATCAGCATAATAGAGTGGTGTTTGGTATTACTTCCAGTCCATTTTTACTTGGCGCAGTTATCAGACATCATTTAAATGGGTGTCCATAAGAACTTAAGGCAATTGCTCAGAAACTTCAGAAGTGGATAACTGCGTCACATCTGTAAACAACACGTCCGAATTGGAAGAATTTAAATCTAAGGCAACAGAAATCATGGCTGAAGCTAAAATGGACCTAAGATTGTGGCAATTCGGTCCTGTAAAAGAAATAGAAAAGTTGTCTTTAGATAATGAAAAAGAAGACTTCTCAACTCCAATTCCAGTTTTAGCAATTAAACGGGACAGAATAGATGCTAGCTTGATGGTGTGCAATAAATTTGACTTAGAAATAGTGAATCTATCAAAACGTCAAATTCTATCCATAACTCAAGGAATTTTCGATCCCATCGGTTTTCTAGCTCCAGCATTGTTACCAGCCAAGATAATAATTCAAGAATCTTGGTCCAGCAAATCAGCATGGGACACTCCACTTCCAGAGAAAATTCAAAGAGACTTTCAGAAATGGTACAACGAATTAAAACAGCTAACAGAATTGAAGATCCCGAGAAGAATAGGTTATAGAATTAAAGAAGATTGGTTCCTACATATTTTCTGCGATGCAAGTCAAAGTGCCTATGCAACAGTAATTTTTATACGGTGCGAAGAAGAAAAAAGAGTTTCAATTCAATTTTTGGGAGCAAAATCACAGTTGGCTCCAAAAAAGGCTCTAACGATTCCTCGTCTTGAGCTGCTTGCCTGTGTTTTGGGATCCAGACTATCAAAGTATGTCATAGAAGCTTTGGACATCCCTACAGTACCAACTTACTTTTGGACTGATTCTTCGACAGTTTTGGCCTGGATTAAAAGAAATGACCAGTGGGGTACCTTTGTGGGCAACAGAATCAGAGAAATATGCCAACTTACAAATCCCTCACCAGTGGTACTTAGTTCCAGGAAGTCAAAATCCGGCAGACCTGCCTTCCCGTGGTTGTAGTCCTAAATACTTTCTGGAATCGGGATGGTGGGAGGGTCCTAAATGGCTAGCAGATGAAAAAAGTAACTGGCCCCAACCGAAGATTGTCCCTAATGAAGTCTTAGTTATGTCAGAAAGAAAGAAAACTGCAGTGTCATTATTTTCGAGTCAAAATGTAGATCCATTTATGAATTATGAAAGAACTTCGAAATTTAGTAAACTTGTAAATATTATTTGTGGGATAAGAAGATTTGCAACAAAATGTAGAAATAGAAATCATATTTTCCCAGCTGAACTTTCAGCAGAAGAAAAGGAAGAGGCGGAAAAATTTCTCTGGTCACGCATACAGTTAGAATGTTTTGGTGATGTGCGAGAAACAATAAAAGGACTTGTTGTTATGAAAGATCAAGACAATATTCTAAGAGTCAAAACAAAGTTGTTAGATCGAGAAGACACCTTTTCTTTCAAGTATCCTATATTGTTGCCATCAAAACATCATGTTGTAAAGTGCCTAATTAGAGACTGCCACTTGAAGAATTGCCATGCTGGACTTCAGACAGTTGGTTCGATCTTACGTGAACATTACTGGATTATTTCTGCAAAGCGTAACATCCGAAGTGAATTAATAAAATGCACAAAGTGAAAATGCATTCTGGGACATTGATTAGACCACTTCAAAAACTCTATCCCTTAGAGATATCAGATGCTGAGGATCCAGTGATACAAGCAGCAAAAGAGACAATAAACTGAAAGTGGTCAAAAACTATAAAAAAACTTTTCTAAAGACAATCACAATTGTTTTAAAATTGCATTGAACTTTAAAATATTTTATTTTTATTTTTCTTTATTTTCATTAGTTTGTAACTTTAAGTTTTACTGTTTGTAGTTTATAGCTTTAATTTTTCTTAGTATGTAGTTTTATAAGTTTAAATTTTCTTAATTAATTAACTGTTTAATTTTTTAGCTCTCACCTAAAAAATTAAAGGTGGGAGGATGTTAGGTATTGATATACTTTTGCCTCACTAGAGGGCGCCAGAGGTCCCGTTGACATGAGATTCGAAGAACATTTTTTGTTTACTCTCGCGGGACATTAGTTTTAGTTCTGTTTTAGAATGGAGAGCAACTGGTCATGAAATAGTATTTTGCTCTCGGGGCCTTTTTGGCCTGATTTTATTATTCAAGGAGGTATAGTTTAAGAAATAGAAAAAGTAGCTCATAGATTAGCATAGTTTTATTATAAATCCATTTTTCTCAAAGTATAATTTTGGAAATAGTATTGCTATAGATAGAAAGAAATGGATGTTCGTAAATTTCGAATATGAATATGTATATATTTTTGTGTATCCTCACTGTAAATATCATCATTCAAGCTGTGTAAATAAACTGTCTTATGTTTTTCAAGATCAATAAGAGGTGAATTATTGAATTTAAGTAAATGTTCTTTTTTCTTCCTTTTCTACAGAAGAATTTTACAGGTAAGAAGAATACTCATATATCATTTTGAAGATTATTACCGAAAATGAAAATGCTTTGAAAATATTAAATAATTATTTTGATTAAATGAAATAGCCTGCAATCTATATTTTACAAAGAATCGAGAAGATTCGCTTGAAGCCGTTCAGAAGAATGGCGTTTTATAACAATGGGAGTTATTTCGGATTCAGGAAGTTTTATTACAGAAGAATCAGCAAAACTGTATCAGGGCTCGATTTTTTTTTTCAGTGCAGTTTTGTTAAATACTAAGCGTCTTCCATCATTTCTGTGGTCATAATATTTAAATTAATCACTTTTTTAAATTCTCAAAAAAAAAAAAAAAATCCATTTAAATTGTTTAAAGTATTGTGTTGGGGCACCACTACCGTCAGCAGCTTTTAACATTGGCTTATTTCAAAACAATCTTTACAATGAGGTTTTGAGAAACAAACAAATCTTAAAACTAATTTTGGTTCAGGTTTCCAGTGCCTTCTGTAGTATCTTCTCCGGCTGCACTAGATTGTCCAAGGTCCCCACTGCCTGCGGAAGCGCATTTCATTGTTATAGAAACGAATTGTTTGTTGTCTCAATACATAAAAATTTTGAAAAAAATTCCATTTAAATCGGCCAGTAAATTTTCGAGAAACAAATTCACAAACGTACATCTGTTCTGTTACATACTTTCTTTCGCAGCGTCAGCTACAGTAGTGTTCTGTGCGCATTATTTCTTTAAAATGATATATGGTACGTCAGGTCCAGGTCACTACTGCTGGAAGTAGATCTGTACTCAGGACACGTCGGGCATACAAATTTTTAAATCTATAAGTTGATACAATACAAGCCCAAAATAAGAATTTACTAAAATCTTCTATTTGATCTACTTTACACTGGAAAAATTGGCCAAATTTATACTCTTAATAATGGAAGTTTTTTATTTTTATTTTTTTTAATTTTATGATTGATAGATGTTTTTAAAGTTTTCACTCAACTATACTCTGAATTCCTTTCCCTTTCACTAAACTTCTAGTATAGAAAAACGTTTCTCAATT
Source organism: Salticus scenicus (assembly GCA_963930645.1). Taxonomy (NCBI): domain Eukaryota; kingdom Metazoa; phylum Arthropoda; class Arachnida; order Araneae; family Salticidae; genus Salticus; species Salticus scenicus. Next base: position 65,258,447 of record OZ005662.1, on the reverse strand, counting down.
TATAAATGGTGCATTTAATAATTGTGGGAATCACTTGAAGAAAGAAAATATATATTTATATATACTATTCTTATATTGGAACGGACCCCTTTCCCTTTTTCCCCCAAAATCCCCTAATGTTTTTCTAAATTTATTTTAAACTCATTAATTTGCTTATAACAATAAATAATAAATTAATTAATTTACATGTTTATATTAATTTATTACGTCTTATTAATTTGCTTCTATAAGTTGTTAGGCAAGTACTTTGATTCGAACTAAAATTTCTAATTTTTCAAATGTGTTTTTCCTTGGTGTCACCTTCTTAATTACATCTTATTATTAGAATTATGAAAATTCTCAAAAGTTACTGACGTTTTCTTTTTTAAATAAAAATTATGGTACAGATTGATTTTATGTTGCCCTGTATATTGTGTAAATACAGCAACGTTAAGTTTTTTTTTTTTTTTTTTTTTTTTACGTATTGAAGAAAAAAATCTTTTAAACGTATTCATTATAGGTTTATTTCTAAAAATATCAACTCAATCTTGCATTAAGATTTTTTTTTTTTTTGGTGTGTGTATGTAGCCCTGTACATCTATTAATAGCACGCGCATTATGTAATGTGCTAAAGCAATCACTCATAACAGTGAAAAATGCACACTGACAAATTTTCATTTATATCCAATAAAGTACCTGAAGAACGTTCTGGTTTCGCTTATTACGAAAACATATTGCATAACTAATTATTTACAGGTATCATACCTTATAGTTCTGAAAAAATGGTTTTGTATATTTTAAAAAGAAATAAACAGTATTAATGTTTTTTTTATAGACATATACATATTATGACAGTATATATTGTAGACAGTAATTACTCTTAAACGTTAATGTACAGTATGAAAAACTTTCTGTATCTGAGAATGCATTTCCAGACATGCCTAATTTATATCACCTATTGTAGTTGAGTATTTTTGTTTCACTTGCCTAATCACACCTTATTAAAAAAAAAAAAAAAATGTTTTTGCGCAACAGATTCTCTTGTGTTGAGTGCAACGTTTTTCGCATATGCTTTACATAGAACAATGCCACTCATAGAATTTGATAAAATGAAATACTTTTATGTGCCCCTGTACACAAAAGGATCGTGATATTTATATTAGTCCCAATTTGCAGTTATGTAAAATATCACCAGCACCAAATACAGCGTAAAGCACAAAGCTTGTTTTTCCTATTAATCCCACTGCTGTATGAGAAATTCATCGATATAGTAATAAGACAGATTGATCATCGAGAGGGAAAAAGTGATTCCTTTTTACTCGGATGAAGACTCACTAATGCTGTCTTTCTCCGCGTATATACGCACGAGAATACATACGGATAATTTAGCAAATAAAATTTATAAATAATTTATGTACTAGAGGTGATTGATAAACTCCAGATACATTTTCAAATTCATTTTTTCTTCTTTCTTTTCTTTCTTTCTTTTTTTTTTTTTTAACCATATCTGTTAATTTTGCTAATATTTAAACTCTTTTTTATATACTAAAACTAACGTTCTTTACATGCGCTGCTGCTAACTATATTTAAATGAATTTTGAAAAATCCCTATTACTTACTAATATAAAATCTCATAAAATATCAAACTAAAGTATTCCATTAAAAATCAAAACAGTATTTAAACCATAATAGTAACAAAGGAAATGATTATAAAAATTATATTTTTCATAATTTAGTTAAATATAATTTACTTATAACTTATCCCATTCCTTTTCATATATTTATCAGAACAGTTAAAAGCCCCCAAGGTTGGCTTGATTTTACCCAATTGATTTAACCGGGTTGATTTTTTTTCGATAAAACCCAACGAGATATATAAATTAGAGTGCTGATTCAATGGATGAAGGTTTAGCTTTCCGTGGTTCAAGATGAATCACGTGACATGCTCCTATAGGTTGCTGTGTTTGGCCCTTTATAGCTATTTTGGCATTTAAAATATCAGTTCGGCAAATTATCATTATTATTAGGTAACATGACAGTCCCATGACCGAAATAAATTGTTTTTAAAATAATTTTACACATATTTCACATTTTAATAAGTAATAAAATACCTTTTTTTTCATCGTTTCCCAACGAAGTTAAAAAATGTTTATGAAAGAAAATTTAAACTTTTATAAAGCTAAATTTAACAACAAATAATAATTTTTCAACAATTTTTAAGCAATTTGTCGGTTAAAAATCAACTACACGAAATAAAAAAGAAGTAAAATCAAAATGATTTAGAACAAAAGAATATTAAACTACGTAAGTAAACAAAAACATTGGCTTATGCGAAGAACAATCTCCAAACCGTTGCCATAGAAATTTACTGAAAATAAGCTGTTACCAAGGGAACCACCGAATACGCAGGTGCAAGGAGAGCATGTCACATGACTCATCTTGGACCTTCTCAAGGGTTACCATTTATCACTCTACTTTATATATCTCGTTGATAAAACCCACTTGAAATAACCTAAGTAGGATTTTTCAAAATCCATATTTAAAATGGCACTTTTATCTAAATAAACATATAAATATAAAATAATTATGTACATTATTAGAACATGAACAAAGAATTTTCAGAAATATTAGAAGTGCTCAATCTACTCTATATATATAAAAAAAATCTTGAAAATTTCCCATGAAAAAAAAAAAAAATTACAATTATTAAAAGAGAATAAAAAATTATATACATACATAATAAAAGCAAGAGAGTTGTTTGTCAATATAAAGAAAACTGAGGAATGCGAAATATAAATTAATAAAAATCAAATTTCAAATATTTTTCTGAAATCTTTAATTGTGCAACACTGTTAAAGTAATGCAGAGGGACAATAATTAAAAATATTTTATGAATGTCGAAAAATTTAATAAAGCAACACTAAATATTTATTAAAATCCTGTATTTTGTTGTAATAGCAGATAAAACAGAATTTTAGAATATTTAATGCACAATTATTTAATTTTAAAATTTAAAATTTAATTATAAAAAGGCTTCAGAAATTTTAAAATTAAATTTTTAAATTTTTGATTTTATTGTGTAATTAATATTTAATTTTTTAAATTATCTTATTATGAATGTTATACTTTGTGTTAAGAAAAAAGAAGAAAAAATTATTCCTGAAAAGTCTGAAAACCCCGAAATTTTTTTGAAAAAACCCCAAAAGACCTTGATTAAATCCGATAAAACCCAAAATACCCTGATGATACCCAAAAAACCACTAGTCTTGGTTTTTTCTGAAAAAATCTGGGTTTTTTTACCAATCCTGAAAGCTACGCAATATTTCGACATTTTGAGAATTCATCAACATTCTATTCTATTACTATTTCCGAGTTTTATACTCTTCCTACTCTAATGGCCGATGCCAAAAAATTTTTTCGGCATCAAAAATCTTTGCTCATCAACATGAGGATAAGTCTATAGAGATTACTATATGGAGAAATTAGGCCTCTCTCTTTATATAATTTGCGCAGTGCACATTCAAAAAAAAAAAAAAAAAAAAAGTATGGCAGCACTTTATCACTTTAAAGTTTTTACAGTGTTTCATGCATAGAATCTCCCGATCATTCTATATTATAAAAATACAATTTTGAATAATTTACATACTTTTACACGTAAAATTAGATATCACTTTAATACTTTTATTTCCAGTATCATAAATAAACTGTCAGTTTCTTTATAATGAAAATAATTATTTTCATAAGGCACATTTAAGTGAAATTATACGAACTGGGAAAATTTGCGCATACAAACATCGATGGAAATCTGCCAATCATATCCAATGTGAAATACCATAAATAAATAAATATTAGAATTACGATATACAGTAACCGCCGCTTAATAAAATCACTGGTTAATAAAATCAGCCGCTTAATCTCATCAAATCGCCAGGACCGGAATCAAATCAATACAGAAAAAATTTTAAGCTGCCGCTTAATAAAATCAGCATCGCCGGTTAATAAACTCAAAAATATCTCCTCAGCAGCCAAAAATATCATTTATGCATACAATATATATATATATATATATATATATATATACTTTCATTTTTTTTTTTTTTTTTTTTTTGAAATCGAAAAAGAAATTATAGCACAACAAATCCTTCGTTATCACTCATTGTTGAAGATTTTACACTTGCAGCACAGTTACAAATTAAACACGCCCCATAACTTATCTCCGTAACAATTTCAAGGAACGTATTCTTCAAAGCGTGCAGTAATAAAATAGAAATTTGATTGAAAATGATTTTTTTTCTAATTATTAGAAGACAATTTCTAGTTCTTATTTTGAAATTACTATCATTCATGAAGTTTAAACGGAAAAATTTTAAATTTATAAGAAAAGCGTGAACTTTTGGTAAAGTAATGATGATTTTCCTCTAACAGAAGTGACCGGGAACATAGAATGCATTTACTTATATCGAAGAAATAATTAGTTAATTATCTATCAAAATATAATTAATATTGTTTACTAATTCCATTATTCGTTACCTTTTGAAGTTGCTTTCGAAATTCAGGGAAGTAATACCTTTTCCTTAAGGGCAGGAATGTTCGCCGGATATAAAAATCAGCTGCTTAATAAAATCACTTTGGCTCAGAACGAATGTGATTTTAATAAGTGGCGGGAACTGTATATATATATATTCATTTATATATTCGCAAATAGTATGTAAATGCTTGTTGCATAATCATTGTGTAACTTTCATAGATAGATATCAATTTTAAAAAGCTTTTCTTTAATTATCATTGGTAGTGACTAAATCCTACATTTTTCAGATAAGAAAGAATAGTCATCATCAATTTAATACATAGCATTGAAATTTCCGTAATACAAAATATCCAATTAAATAATCTAACAGTAACCAGAGGAAAAATAAGATTAAAAAACAGTACATCAGTACTTAACTGATTTATGTTTACAGAGCTGCCAACCTAATCCGACAAATTGTTTGTACCGACCCTTTTTCTGCACCACTTAATTTTTAAAGTAATTTTCTTTAAATATATTTACGATGAATTAAGAAGAGGGAAAAAAAAAAAAAACTAAGAAATGACTGGTGTGGAAAAAGGGGCTAACAATTTTCCGGATTAAGTTGGCAGCTCTGTGTCAGCTCTAAATAACTTTAATATAATTGAATCTTATCTTTCAATTAAAATATTAAAAAAACTTAAAAATAAAATAAAAATAAAAATAAAATATAAGAAAGCAGCAGCCAGATTCTTTGCTTTAAAATGCGTAGCTGCGTTTATCAACAATGTCCTAAGTCCCAGTCTTATGAGACTTTATATGTAAAAAAAAGACAGTAGAACAATAGCACAAGCAAATCCACAAGCTTTAGTAAAAGTTACTGTATTATATTCAACAAAAACTCAAATCACTGTATATCAATTTATTTTCAAATATAAATTTTCAATTATTTGAAATCTTTATTATTTAATTATTAATACTCTAGCTATTGAATTATTTAATTAAAAACTGTCAGATTTGATACGTAAAATTGTAAGATCTGATATGTAACGAACGAAATTTAAGTTGTTTTATAAACTACAATCCATTTGTCAACATAATTTCTAAATGGTTAGAAATTTTTTGTTCTTGATGAAAAGATTTTTCGTTTTACACCTTATACAATAAGCTTGTACATATTTTATTCTTGTGAATTTTTTAACTACATCCAATGGCATTTTGGGTGTTATCCTTGACGAAAGTATTTTATATCCATCGTAGCTCTACATACGCCTAAGGTAATAGCGTTAAATATTAGTCCTCACTGCGCTCAAACAGTTAAATGACAAATAAATTATAAATACTCAATGCATCAATATTTTTGCATATATTCTTTTAAATATTATGGATTTCAGGTATTTATAAAACCCTATTATTTTTCTCAGTTGCTCGTTTAGTATACAAGATTTCTTTTGGAAATCGACATATTTCGAATTAAAAGTGCTTGTTTTTATCTGTTATATGGTGTAATATAAAAGCATAATTAATATTCCTATGTAATACATACCAAAGTACGAGGGTGAATCAAATATAAACGAGACTTTTGGACCTGCGCGCGCAATAGTGATGGAAGAACGTTCCGCTGTTATTGGCTGTTAGGTTGGTTTGTCAGGAGTGGGGGAAGCACGTGACTCATCATCATAGACTCGCTCAGTGTCCATCGTTACGATGTCCGAGCAGGAGGTACCTCCCTCTATTGCGCAACGTATTGTTATCAAGTTTTTAGCTGCAGAAGGTGTAAAACCGGCCGAAATCTTGAGAAGATTGACTGCACAGTTCGGGGAAGAGACGCTGTCGCGAGCTAGAGTGTTTGCTTGGCATAAACAGTTCGTGGAGGGCCGTGAACGTGTTGAAAATGAGAGCCATGAAATTGGAGCAACTGGGTTGGGAGACACTGGAACACCCTCCATACAGTCCAGACCTGTCTCCCTGCGACTTCCATGTCTTTGGTCCTCTCAAGGAAGCTTTGGGAGGGCAAAAATTCCACAGCGATAATGAAGTTGAAGCATATGTGCGCAATTGGCTACAAACACGACCTGACTCTTTTTACCTGGAAGGAATTAAAAAATTACCTATACGCTGGGAAAAATGTGTTTCTAAATCAGGAGATTATGTAGAAAAATAAACTATGATTGTTTGTGCGTTTAAAATCAAAATAAATATTTTAAAAAATAAGTCTCGTTTATATTTGATTCACCCTCGTATAATGCAGGGATATCGCTATAAGATATAACAATTAATTTTTAACTGAATGAGAAATATATTAAAAAATACTCAATACAGGATCAGAGCTGCCAACCTAATCCGGTATATTGTTAGTACCGCCCCTTTTTCTACACCACTTAATTTTTAGAAAAATTCTCTTTTAATGTATCTACGATGAATTAAGAAGAAAAACACTCTAAAAATTAAGTGATGTAGCAAAAGGGGCGGTACTATGAATTTGCCGAATTAGGTTGGCAACTCTGCAGGATTATCGCAGCTTTAATAGTTAATACGTTTCAAAAGACATATAACACTGGAACACTGCATGTCATAAATATTCTCCGTTTCCCGAACATGGCTTCTTTCAATTTAGAGATTTTACGTTTTATATGGTATGTAATTATATTAACTTCATTAAATTTAGTATATAACATAAGAATAATAATTATGCAGTTATTATTAATAAATAAATAAATAAATACAATTGTATATCATCTTCAGATGATAAACAATCTTTTAAAATGAAATAATTTTATGGTTTGTAATAGTTTTAATGTGCATTACACAGAATATATAAACATTCTTTTAACTTTACTTTGCACTATCATAGTGCTATACAAAGAATATTCAGTATATAACGACTAATGCATAAGTTTGTTAAATGGAGACAGAACTTCAGAAAATGATATAAGTTTGATTTTTAATTTTTTTCTCTATTGCTGATAGAGCACATCATTAAATTTCAAGAGATTATATTTTCAATTTCATACACTGTTACATAATCTATAGGAAAAACGCATTATTTTAATACTGATGCAATATATTCTGATGTACTATGTTGCAACGATCTAACTATAGAATAGTTTAAATCTTCAATATTTTTAAAATGCATTACACTATATACTCGTATATATTCTATACACCATTTAATGTAATAACTCAGTTCTTTACTAACAGTGCTCAGTACATGCAGTTAATAATGCTACCACCTCCACTTTAGAATGTAGAAAAAGAGGGGAAAAAAGGTAAAAAACCCATAGAAACAGCATGGGAAGAAAAGCAAAAAAACTCACAATTTCAAGTGTGTTAAAAAAAAAATAAAACAAACAAAAAAAATAAATAAAAAAAAAAAACAAAAAAAAAAAAAAAAAAAAAAAAAAAACAGGCTCACACCGGAAGTAATAAAAGAGCAAAATATACTAGAAAAAGACATGGAACAGCGGGAACGGGCGGGCTGGGGCATTGGTCCTATCGTCCAGGATTAATACGTATCGCCTAGTATGCTTTTAAATAAGAAGACAGCGTTTTAATACTGATTTCCAAATTTTTTCTCAGTTGCTGATACAGCACATTAATAAATTTTAAGAGATTACATTTTCTCTTTCATTCGGTGTTATATCATCTAATGGATAAGTCTATTATTTTAATACACATGGAATATCTTTCGCTTTATATTGCAACGATCAATAATAATGAATTAAATTTTAAGTTTTTAAAAATGCATTTAAAATGAACTACACAATATGTATGTTAGTATTGCATGCACAATTTATTTACAGTATCAATACAGTGCTGTTCTAACCAGGTAATCATCCCAATAGTGTAATAAAAAAATCAAATGATATTCATTCGTGAGAACATAATATAACAAGACTTTTCACGCGTAAACTGTTTGTCCTTGTGAGACCGTTCTTGAGAAATCTATATTTAAGTTAGAGTAAAAATGTAGTAACGAGAAAAGAGTCTCAATAAAACCTCTCAGAAGTATGATTATTATGAATTTTTATGCTCCGCATTAGATGAATTTTAGACATATATCGATAGAATATATTTCAGAGATGAAATAGGCAACACATTTATGCATCAAACAACACGTTTGTCTAAGCTCTTTCGATTTCTGCTTCTTTGAATGTCATTCATTATTTCAGAAAGTCGTGGTTTCATCAAGTATTAACGAATTTTTAGAATTCATAGCTCAAAAACAAACCGATGAGGGCAATTGTTTTATGCGTCAAAAAACATACTCTTTCGATCGATATTTGTTTGCATTATTATTACTGTAAGATATAGTTTCTTGGTAAAAATATTCAATATTGTAATTGATACGCAGATTCTTAAAATGGAAACATGGTTTTAAAGATGATATACACAGGCTGTTCGCACATTTTTTAGACGAATTTGATGGAGTGTACTGAAACAATTTCACTCATATTTCGTGTTTTATTTGTTCAGTTTGATAGCCCTTGTTCTTAACTTTCATTCTACATCGTAATTTCTATGATAATAATGCTTTTTATAATATCAGAAGAGGTATATTTTTCTACTCCTCTTGAACGGCTTTCCAAAGTCCACAAAACGTTGTAGGTCGGCGTTTGGATAATGTATTTAAGAGTCGAAAAACACAAAAATCAAACGGTGATACATAAGGAGATGGAATGTTAGTGAAGGGTATGGTTTTAATTCCCGTTTTTGTTCCATTTTTTTTTTTCTAGAAAAGCAATTGCGGATTGTGATGTGTGGCTGCTTGTTTTGTCTGGGTACAGTTCAACAGATTGATAGCATTGTGGATAAAGATCGCGAATTTCATTTTTAAAAATTGTAATTAAAATATGTTCTTGATAGTATTTAGAGTTGATTGACATTTTTGTCACATTTTTTTGCTTTTATCTTGCTTTTGTATGAAAAACCAACGGCAATCATAAATCTTTTAGAAAAAATTTCTTTTGATTCTTTGAACAATGTAGCAAAAATTTTTTTCTCCTCTTTTGTGATAGTAAATTGATCTTTTTTATTGCAACCACTTAAATAGATCCAAGATACGTGTATTGTTATAACATTTTTACATTTTCTCCTGATAAATGCTTTTCATAAAAATTTAACTAAAAACCCTCTTCGGAAAGAGCGGAAACGTATCCTTTCGTCCACTGCATTTTTAAAAGCGCCTTTTTCTGTATGTAAACAAAAATTCTAAATATTAGAAGATAAATAAAACTTCCAAAAACATAACTGTTGTGAAAATAAAATTCTCCATGCAGAAGATTTTTTTCTTACGGCGAAATAAAGTCGTTTAAAAAATGTGCAAACAGCCTCTGTAATGCATTTGAAAAAACAAAAATCAGTTGCTGATAAAGCCCATCATTTAATTTAAAGGAGATTTTATATTCTAACGAGTGTTACATCCTATTTACGAAAAAAGCATAAATTCAATTCTCATGAAATGTATTCTGATTTATGCTAAATAATCTATAACAATGTTTCATAATTTTTTTTTTTAAATATTTTAAATGCCTTTTATATAAAAACATTGTATACATCCTAATTTATAGTTTCATAGTCCTATGCTAAGAATGTTTATTTTGTAACTATTGCGCAAGTTTTTAAATCAAAAATAATATAAAATGCTAAATATTATAAAATAACAATCTTTCAAATGTTTTTCTGTTGCTGATACAGCACAATACTAAATTTAAAGAGATTATAGTTTCTCTTTCATACGGTATTATATCATTTTAAATTAAAACGCGTTATTTTAATACTAATATAATATCTTCTGCTTTATATTAAAATGCTTTATATTATAAATATTAAAAAATTTACTTTTGAATTTCAAAAATTATTTTTAAATCGAATTATACAATATGTATGTGAATATTACATACACTAATTAAATAAAATATCACAAAGTGCTGTTTTAAGAAATTTCAATATTGCAATTAAAGCACAAAATTCTTAAGGAAAAAAAAAATTAAAGATGATAAAATACTGTCTTCGAAAATTTTTTCCAGTTGTTGATACAGCACATCATTAAATTTAAAGAAATTCCATTTTCTCTTTTATACGGTGTTATATCATCTTTAGGAAAAACGCATTTTTTTTTTTAAATTGAGGTTTTATGTTCTGATTTATGTTAAAAAGATCAATATCAATAAATTACTATGTAATATTTTAAATATTTTTTAATGCTTTACACATTATATAGAAACATTGTATAAAGCCAACTATTTTATATTATCGTATTATTTTACTAAGAATGTTGATTATTAAATAACTAATGTAGAAGATTTTTAAAGGAAAACAGCGTTTCAAAAGATGATATAATACTCTCTTTTAAATTGTTTCTTATTTGCTGATACGAAGCACAGAGTTAAATTGAAAGAGGATGATTTTTTTTTTTTTCATATGGTGTTATATCATTTTTAAAAAAAAGTAATTTTTTTAATACTAATGTAATATGATCTGATATATCATACAAAGATCAATATCAATAAATTCGAATATAATACTTTCAATATTTTTAAATGCTTTTCACAGTATTTACAAACATTGTATACATCCCTTTTTACGCTATCATATTATTATACTAAGAATCTTGACTATATAATAACTAGTCACAATAATTTTAAAGGAAAACAGCGTTTAAAAGATATAATGTTGTCTTCTAAATGTTTTCTCAGTTGCTGATATAGCAAAACATTAAATTTAAAGATATATAAATTAATTAAATAAATTTATGTAATTTAAACATATATAAAAATATATATTCATACGATGTTGTATCATCTTTCGAAAAAACGCAATCTTTTAATAATGATGTAATATATTTTGATTTATGTTAAAAATATCAATATAAAAAATTAGTATATAATATTTGCAATATTATTAAATGCAATACATATTACATAGAAACACTGTATAAATTAAACTATTTTATATTATCGTATTATTATACTAAGAATGTTGATTATATGATAAGTAATGGAGAATATTTTAAAGAAAAACAGCGTTTCAAAAGATGATATAATGCTGTCTTCTAAACTTTTTCTCAGTTGCTGATACAGCACAACATTAAAGAGATTTGAGTGTTCGGTGTTATATCATCTTCAGGAAAAACGCATTTTTTTAATAATGATGTAATGTGTTTTGATTTATGTTACAAATAAGAATATCAATAAATTAGTGTATATTATTAGAAGTATATTTTAAATGGTTTACACATTGAATAGAAACACTGTATAAATTAAACTATTTTATATTATCGTATTTTATAGTACGAATGTTGATTATATGAGAACCAATGAAGATCTTTAAAGAAAAACAGCGTTTCAAAAGATGATATAATGCTGTCTTCTAAATTGTTTCTTAGTTGCTGATACAGCACAACATTAGAGATTTATGTTTTCTCTTTCATACGGTGTTATATCGTCTTCAGGAAAAACGCATTTTTTTTTAATGCAGAAGTAATATGTTCCGATTATTGTTACAAAGATCTATAAAAATAAATTAGTATATAATTATATTTATTATTTTTTAAATGCCTTACATAATATTTTTAAACACTGTATACATGCGATTTTATACAGTCGAATTATTGTACTAAGGTTGTTGATTAAATAATAAGTAATGTACAAGATTTTTAAAAGAAAGCAGCGTTTTAAAAGATGATATAATGCTGTCTTCTAAATTTTTTCTCAGTTGCTGATGCAGCACAACATTAAAGAGATTTATATGTCCTTGTGCACACGGTGTTATATCATCTTTAGGAAAAACGCATTGTTTTTAATAATGATGTAATGTGTTTTGATTTATGTTACAAAGATGAATATCAATAAGTTAGTATACATTATTTGCAGTATTTTTTTAAAATAGTTTACACATTATATAGAAACAATGTATAAATAAACTATTTTATATTATCGTATTTTATATTACGAATGTTGATTATATGAGAACCAATGAAGATCTTTAAAGAAAAATAGCGTTTCAAAAGACGATATAATGCTGTCTTTTAAATTGTGTCTTAGTTGCTGATACAGCACAACATTAAAGAAATGTATGTTTTCTCTTTCATACGGTGTTATATCATCTTCAGGAAAAACGCATTTTTTTTTAATGCAGAAGTAATATGTTCCGATTATTGTTATAAAGATCTATAAAAATAAATTAGTATATAATTATATTTATTTTTTAAATACCTTACATAATATTTTTAAATATCGTATACATGCGATTTTCTACTGTCGAATTATTGTACTAAGGTTGTTGATTAAATATTAAGTAATGTACAAGATTTTTAAAAGAAAGCAGCGTTTAAAAAGATGATATAATGCTGTCTTCTAAATTTTTTCTCAGTTGCTGATGCAGCACAACATTAAAGAGATTTATATGCTCTCTTTCAAACGGTGTTATATCATTTTAAGAAAAACGCATTTTTTTAATAATGATGTAATGTGTTTTGATCCTTGTTACAAAGATGAATATCAATAAATTAGTATATATTATTAGCAGTATTTTTTAAATGGTTTACACATTATATAGAGACAAAGGATAAAAAACTATTTTATATTATCGTATTATTATAGTACGAATATTGATTATATAAGAACTAATGGAGAAGATTAAAAAAAACAGCGTTTTAAAAGATGATATAATGCGGTCTTCAAAATTGTTTCCTTGTTGCTGATACAGCACAACATTAAAGAGATTTATATGTTCTCTTTCATTCGGTGTTATATCATCTTTAGGAAAAACGCATTTTTTTAAAAATGATTTAATTTGTTTTGATTTATGTTACAAATATGAATATCAGTAAATTAGTAAAAAATGTTTGCAATATTTTTTAAATGCTTTATTCATTATATAAAAAACATTGTATAAATGAAACTTTTTTTTTATTATCGTATTATAGTAAGAATTTTGATTATATAACAACTGATGGAGAAGATTTTTAAAGAAAAACAGCGTTTCATAAGGTGATATAATACTGACTTCTAATCTTTTTCCCAGTTGCTGATATAGCACAACATGAAAGAGATTTGTGTGTTCGGTGTTATATCATCTTCAGGAAAAACATATTTTTTTAATGATGATGTAATGTGTTTTGATTTATGTTACAAAGATGAATATCAATAAATTAGTGCAAATTATTTGCAGTATTTTTTAAATAGTTTATGCATTATATAGAAACAATGTGTAAATAAGCTATTTTATATTATCGTATTATTGTAGTACGAATGTTGATTATACTAGAACCAATGAAGAAGAACTTTAAAGAAAAACAGCGTTTCAAAACATGATATAACGCTGTCTTCTAAATTTTTTCTCAGTTTCTAATACAGCACAACATTAAAGAGATTTATATTTTCTCTTTCATACGGTGTTATATCATCTATTGGAAAAACGCATTTTTTTAATGATGATGTAATATGTTTTCATTTGTGTTATAAAGATGAATACCAATAAATTAGTATATAATATTTGCAATATTTTTTTAATTCTTTACACTTTGTATAAATTGAAACATTGCATGAATGAAACTGTTTATTATCATCGTGTTATTATAGTAAGAATGTTGATTATATAATAAATGATGGAGAAGATTTTGAAAGGAAAACAGCGTTTTAAAGATGATATAATACTGTCTTCTAAATTGTTCCTCAGTGGCTGATACAGCAAAACATTAAAGAGATTGATATTTTCTCTTTCATACGGTGTTATATCATCTTTTGGAAAACGCATTTTTTTGTGCTGAAATAATATATTCCGATTTATGTTACAAAGATCTAAAAAGAATATTAGAATATAATTTTATTTAATATTTTTAAATGCCTTATATCATATGTAGAAACATTGTATACATCCTATTTTATACTATCGAATTATTATACAAAGTTTATTCAGTAATTAAAAACTAATAATTAAGATTTTTAAAGGAAAACAGCGTTTTAAAGATGATATAATGCTGTCTTCTAAATTTTTTGCCAGTTACTTATACAGTACAACATTAAAGAGATGTATATTTTCTCTTTCATACGGTTTTATATCATGTTTAGAGAAAACGCATTTTTTTAATAATCATGTAATATGTTTTCATTTGTGTTACAAAGATGAATATCAATAAATTAGTATATAATATTTGCAATATTTTGTAAATTCTTTACACTTTATATAAATTGAAACATTGTATGAATGAAACTATTATCATCGTATTATTATAGTAAGAATGTTGATTGTATAATAAATGAAGGAGAAGATTTTGAAAGAAAAACAGCGTTTTAAAGGTGATATAATACTGTCTTCTAAACTTTTTCTCAGTTGCTGATACAGCACAACATTAAAGAGATTTATATGTTCTCTTGCACACGGTGTTATATCATCTTTAGGAAAAACGCATTGTTTTTAATAGAGATGCAATGTGTTTTGATTTATATTACAAAGATGAATATCAATAAGTTTGTATATATTATTTGCAGTATTTTTTTCTAAATAGTTTACACATTATATAGAAACAATGCATAAATAAACTATTTTATATTATCGTATTTTATAGTACGAATGTTGATTATATGAGAACCAATGAAGATCTTTAAAAAAAAACAGCGTTTCAAAAGATGATATACTGCTGTCTTCTAAATTGTTTCTTTGTTGCTGATGCAGCACAACATTAAAGAGATTTATGTTTTCTCTTTCATACGGTGTTATATCGTCTTCAGGAAAAACGCATTTTTTTTAATGCAGAAGTAATATGTTCCGATTTATGTTACAAAGATCTGTAAAAATAAATTAGTATATAATTATATTTATAATTTTTAAATACCTTACATAATATTTTTAAATATTGTATACATGCGATTTTATACTGTCGAATTATTGTACTAAGGTTGTTGATTAAATAATAAGTAATGTACAAGATTTTTAAAAGAAAGCAGCGTTTTAACAGATGATATAATTTTTTCTCAGTTGCTGATGCAGCACAACATTAAAGAGATTTATATTTTCTCTTTCGTACGGTTTTATATAATCTTTAGAAAAAACGCATTTTTTAAAAATAGTGATGTAATATATTTTGATTTATGTTTCAAATATGAATATCAATAAATTAGAATATATAATTAGAAGTATATTTTAAATGGTTTATACATTATATAGGAACACTATATAAATTAAACTATTTTATATTATCGTATTATTATAGTACGAATGTTGATAAGAACTAATGAAGAATATTTTTTAAAGAAAAACAGCGTTTCAAAACATGATATAATGCTGTCTTTTAGATTGTTTCTTAGTTGCTGATACAGCGCAAAATTAACGATATTTATACTTTCTCTTTAAAACGGTGTTATATCATTTTAAGAAAAAAGCATTTTTTTAAATAATGATGTAATGTGTTAGTATTTATGTTACAAAGATGGATATCAATAAATTAGTATATATTATTAGCAGTATTTTTTAAATGGTTTACACATTTTATAGAAAGAAAGGATAAATAAACTATTTTATATTATCGTATTATTATAGTACGAATGTTGATTGTATAAGAACTAATGGAGAAGATTTTTTAAAGAAAAACAGCGTTTCAAAAGATGATATAATGCTGTCTTCTAAGTTGTTTCTTTGTTGCTGATACAGCACAACATTAAAGAGATTTATATGTTCTCTTTCTTACGGTGTTATGTCATCTTTAGGAAAAACTCATTTTTTTAATAATGATTTAATACGTTTTTATTTATGTTACAAATATGAACATCAGTAAATTAGTATATAATGTTTCCAATATTTTTTTTAATGCTTTACTCATTACATAAAGAAACATTGTATAAATCAAACTTTCTATTATCGTACTATTATAGTAAGAATTTTTATTATATAACAACTGATGGAGAAGATTTTTAAAGAAAAACAGAATTTCTAAAGGTGATATAATACTGACTTCTAATCTTTTTCCCTGTTGCTGATATAGCGCAACATTAAAGAGATTTGAGTGTTCGGTGTTATATCATCTTCAGGAAAAACGCATTTTTTTAATGATGATGTAATGTGTTTTGATTTATGCTACAAAAATGAATATCAATAAATTAGAGCAAAATATTTGCAGTATTTTTTAAATAGTTTATACATTATCTAGAAACAATGTGTAAATAAACTATTTTATATTATCGTATTATTATAGTACGAATGTTGATTATACTAGAACCAATGAAGAAGAACTTTAAAGAAAAACAGCGTTTCAAAAGATGATATAATGCTGTCTTCTAAATTTTTTGCCTGTTACTGATACAGTACAACATTAAAGAGATTTATATTTTCTCTTTCATACCGTTTTATATCATCTTTAGAGAAAGCGCATTTTTTTAATAATGATGTAATATGTTTTTATTTGTGTTTACAAAGATCAATATCAATAAATTAGTATATAAAATTTGCAATATTTTTTAAAATCTTTACACTTTCTATAAATTGAAACAATGTATGAAAGAAACTATTTATTATCATCGTATTATTATAGTAAGAATGGTGATTATATAATAAATGATGGAGAAGATTTTGAAAGAAAAACAGCGTTTTAAGGATGATATAATACTGTCTTCTAAATTGTTTCTCAGTTGCTGATACAGCACAGCATTAAAGAGATTTATATTTTCTCTTTCATACGGTGTTATATCATCTTTTCGAAAAACGCATTGTTTTTAAGAATGATGTAATTTGTTTTGATTTATGTTACAAAGATGAATATCAATAAGTTAGTACATATTATTTGCAGTATTTTTTTAAAATAGTTTACACATTATATAGAAACAATGTATAAATAAACTATTTTATATTATCGTATTTTATAGTAAGAATGTTGATTATATGAGAACCAATGAAGATCTTTAAAGGAAAACAGCGTTTGAAAAGAAGATATAATGCTGTCTTCTAAATTTTTTGCCAGTTACTGATACAGCACAACATTAAAGAGATTTATATTTTCTTTTTCACACAGTTTTATATCATCTTTAGAGAGAACGCATATTTTTAATAATGATGTAATATGTTTTCATTGCTGTTACAAAGATGAATATCAAGAAATTAGTATATAATATTTGCAATATTTTTTAAATTTTTTACACTTTATATAAATAGAAACGTTGTATAAATGAAACTATTTATTATCATCAGTAAGAATGTTTATTATATATTAAATGATGGAGAAGATTTTGAAAGAAAAAAAGAGTTTTAAAAGTGATATAATACTGTCTTCTAAACGTTTTCTCAGTTGCTGATACAGCACAACATTAAAGAGATTTATATTTTCTCTTTCATACGGTTTTATATCATCTTTAGAGAAAACGCATTTATTTTAATAATGATGTAATATGTTTTTCTTTGTGTTTACAAAGATGAATATCAATAAATTAGTATATAAAATTTGCAATATTTTTTAAAATCTTTACACTTTATATAAATTGAAACATTGTATGAAAGAAGCTATTTATTATCATCGTATTATTATAGCAAGAATGTTAATTATATAATAAATGATGGAGAAGATTTTGAAAGAAAAACAGCGTTTTAAAGATGATATAATACTGTCTTCTAAATTGTTTCTCAGTGGCTGATACAGCACAGCATTAAAGATATTTATATTTCCTCTTTCATACGGTGTTCTATCATCTTTTGGAAAAACGCATTTTTTTAATGCTGAAATAATATGTTCCGATATATGTTACAAAGTTCTAAAAAAAATATTAGTATATAATTTTATTTAATATTTTTTAAATGCCTTACATAATATTTAGAAACCTTGTATACATCCTATATTATACTGTCGAATTATTATACAAAGTTTATTTAGTAATTAATAACTAATAATTAAGATTTTTAAAGGAAAACAGCGTTTAAAAGATGATATAATGCTGTCTTCTAAATTTTTTGCCAGTTACTGATACAGCACAACATTAAAGAGATTTATTTGTTCTCTTGCATACGGCGTTATATCATCTTTAAGAAAAACGCATTGTTTTTACGAATGATGTAATGTGTTTTGATTTATGTTACAAAGATGAATATAAATAAGTTAGTACATATTATTTGCAGTATTTTTTTTTTAAATTGTTTACACATTATATAGAAACAATGTATAAATAAAATATTTTATATTATCCTATTTTATAGTAAGAATAATGATTATATGAGGACCAATGAAGATCTTTATAGAAAAACAGCGTTTCAAAGATGATATAAGGCTGTCTTCTAAATTGTTTCTTAGTTGCTGATACAACACAACATTAAAGAGATTTATGTTTTCTCT
This sequence comes from Salticus scenicus, assembly GCA_963930645.1. Classification (NCBI taxonomy): domain Eukaryota; kingdom Metazoa; phylum Arthropoda; class Arachnida; order Araneae; family Salticidae; genus Salticus; species Salticus scenicus. Next base: position 65,239,647 of record OZ005662.1, on the reverse strand, counting down.
TTCATACGGTGTTATATCGTCTTCTGGAAAAACGCATTTTTTTTTAATGCAGAAGTAATATGTTCCGATTTATGTTACAAAGATCTATAAAAATAAATTAGTATATAATTATATTTATTATTTTTTAAATGCCTTACATAATATTTTTATACATTGTATACATGCGATTTTATACTGTCAAATTATTGTACTATGGTTGTTGATTAAATAATAAGTAATGTACAAGATTTTAAAAAGAAAGCAGTGTTTTATAAGATGATATAATGCTGTCTTCTAAATTTTTTCTCAGTTGCTGATGCAGCACAACATTAAAGAGATTTATATTTTCTCTTTCGTACGGTTTTATATAATCCTTAGAAAAAAACGCATTTTTTAAAAATAGTGATGTAATATATTTTGATTTATGTTTCAAAGATGAATATCAATAAATTAGTATATAATATTTGCAATATTTTTTAAATACTTTACACATTATATAGAAACATTGTGTAAATCAAACTAACTTTTTATTATTTTATTAATAGTAAGAATATTAGTTGTATAATAACTGATGGAGAATATTTAAAAAAAAAAAAGTGTTTCAAAAGATGATATAAGGCTGTTTTCTAAACTTTTTCTCAATTGCTTATACAGCACAACTTTAAAGAGATTTATATGTTCTCTTTCATACGGTGTTATATCATCTTTATATAAAACGCATTTATTTTTAATATTGATGTAATGTGTATTGATTTATGTTACAAAGATGAATATCAATATATAAGTATATAATTATATTTAATATTTTTTAAATGCTTTTCATAATATTTAGGAACATTGTATACATCCAATTTTATAATATCGAATTATTATAGTAAGTTTGTTGATTACATAATAACAATTTTAGAAGATTGTTAAAGAAAAACAGCGTTTCAAAAGATGATATAATGCTGTCTTCTAAATTTTTTCGCAGCTGTTGATACAGTGCAACATTAAAAAGATTTATATTTCCTCTTTCATACGGTGTTATATTATCTTTAGGAAAAACACATTTTTGTAATAATGGTGTAATATTGTGTCATTTATGTTACAAAGACCAATATCAATAAATTAGTATATATTTTCAGTATTTTTTAAATGCCTTACACATTATATAGAAACATTATATAAATCAATCTATCTTATATTATCATATTGCAATACTAAGAATGTTGATTATATAATATTAAATGTACAAGATTTGTAAAGGAAAATAACGTTTTTAAAGATGATATAATGCTTTATGCAATATTTTCTCTCAGCTGCTGATACAGCAGAACACTAAATTTAAACAGATTGTGTTTTCTCTATTTTACGTTGTCGTATCGTTTTATATTTGAACTCATTGTTTTAATACTGATATATCTTCTGCTTTATGTTTGATTGATCAGTAATAATGAATTTATTTTAAAATTAAAAAAAAATATTTTTTAAATAAATTGCACCATATGTATGTAAGTACTGCATACAAAATATACTTACTGTATCAATACAGTGCTGGTCTAAGAATTTTATAGTAACATAAATAATGCACAGGATTATTAAAATGAAAACATGATTTCAAAGATGATATGATGTACTTTTCTAAATTCTTTCTCAGTTGTTGATACGGCACATCATTTAATTTAAAGATTTTAACAATAATTAAATAAAAAAAAAATTCTTTTTTATTAAGTATTCTATCATCTTCAGGAAATCCGCATTGTTTTAATATTGATGTAACATGTTCTGATTTCTCTCACAAAGAACGATACCAATGATCTTTATAATTTTTTTAAAAATATTTTTAAAATGTTTTACACATTAGAAACATTGTATACATCCTAATATATATAATCTTATATTAGTATACAGTACCCGCCGCTTATTAAAATCACATTCGTTCTAAGGCAAACTGATTTTATTAAGCGGCTGATTTTTAATCCGGCGAAGGTTCTAGAACTCAAGAAAAGGGTATTACTTCCTTGAATTTAAAAAGAAATTTCAAAAGTTAACGATTGATGAGAGGAATTAACAGTATTAATTAATTTTCGACCGACAATTAATTAATTGTTCATTCAAAATAAATAAATTAAGCACATAATCCATATAAAATTAATAAACCCATAGTGCATACAAAATTAGTCTATATTTATACATTAATTAAATAAATATAAGATATTTTCAAAAGTTTTTTTGTTTCTTAGTTATTTTAGAATGAGAACTAAGAATTATCTTTTAACAATTAAAAATGAAAAAAAAAAATAAATCACGAGTGAATCAAAGAAGTAACTTATTATTTCGATTTTTAGAATACAGTCTCGGATTTTATTACTAAGAAGAGTGATAAGCGAGTTCATTTTGTTATTATGCTGCAAGCGTAAAATTTTCGACAAAAAGAGATAACGAGGGAGATTGTTGTGCTTTATTTTATTTTTATTGAAAAAAAAAACTGTAAATATATTTTTTTTAAGTGCATAAATACACCTGTTTGCTCATGAAGAGATTTTTTTGAGTTTATTAACCGGCGATGCTGATTTTATTAAACGGCGGTTTTAAAAGTAGTTTGTATTGATTTGATTCCGGTCCTGACAATTTGATCAGATTAAGCGGCTGATGTTATTAACCAATGAATTTATTAAGCGGCGGGAACTGTACTAGGAATTTTTTATATCTGTTTTTTTTTTTTAATGTGAAAACAGCATTTCAAAAGTTTATATAATGCTGTCTTCTAAATTTTTCTCAGTTGCTGATACAGCACAACATTAAATTTAAAGCGATTATGATTTCTCTTTCATACGGTGCTATATCATCTTTAGAAAAAGCACATTATTTTAATACTGATGTAATATGTTCTGATTTATGTTACAAAGACGTGTAAAAATAATTTAGTATATAATATTTTCAGTATTTTTTAACTGCCTTAAAAGGTATTTAGAAACATTGTATACGTCCTAATTTATACTACGTTATTATTTTATTATGTATGTTGATTATATTATAACTAATGAATAAGATTTTTAAAGGAAAACTGCGTTTCAAAAAATGACATAATACTGTCTTCGAATTTTTTTTTCAGTTTTTTAAACAGCAGAATATTACATTTAAAGAAGTTGCATTTTCTCTTTCAAACGGTGTTATATCATCTTATATGAAAGCGAATTATTATATTCTGATATAGCTTCTGTTTTATGTTAGAATGATGAATAATAATGAACTTATTTTTAAATTTTTTAAAAATATTTTAAAAATGAATTACACCATATGTGTGTAAGTATTGCATGCAAAATGTATTTATAGTATCAAGCAGTGCTGTTCTGTGAGTTTTCAATAATATAATTAATGCACATGATTCTTAAAATTGAAGCATGGTTTTAAAGATGATGCAATGCATTTTTTCAATTTTCTTCTCAGTTGCTGACACAGCACATCATTAAATTTAAAGAGATTATATTTTCTCCTCTATTCGGTGTTATATATTATCTTTAGGGAAATCGCATTATTTTAATACTGATGTACCATGTTCTGATTTATGTTACAAAGATAGTTACCAAAGAAAATTGTTTTATATTTTTTCAATATTTTTTAAATGTTTTACACATTATATAGAAACATTGTGTACGTCCTAATTTATAATATCATAGTACTATGCTAGGGATACTTGATATATATTAACTAATGCACAAGTTTATTTTGTATGAAAACAGGGTTTCAAAAGATGATATAACCTTCCAAATTTTATCTCGGTTGCTTACAGCACAACACTAAATTTAAAGAGATATTTTCTCTTTCATACGGTGTTTATCATGTTTAGTAGAAACTCTTTATTTTAATATTGATCGTCTATATTCTGTATAATTTATCAATATTTATTAAATGTCTTACACATTATATGTTAAGAGAAAATGGTTTCTCTTTCATACGGTCTTTTATAAGTCTTTAGAATAAACGCTGGATTAAAACATTTTTTATATGTATAAAGTTAGGCTCAACGCATTAGAATTGCAGGATATATATTTGTTAAATATTAACATGGTTCTAAAAATTAATGGGTTATTTTTTTATTTCATTTTTCTCAGTTTCTCATGAAGTGCTTTTTTTTTTTTTTTTTTTTTTATTATTATTATTATTTAGAATGATTATACTTTCTTCACTACACGCATACATCATATTTAGTAAAAATTTAAAATTGTCCTAAATTATTATCATAGTTAAACTTTATGTAATTTATTTGAATTGCTACAGTTTGTTTATATGGTTTCTGTCGATAAAGAAACGCTCTTAAAATTTTATTTTTTCTTAGGAATTTCAAATGTTTATTAAAGGAAACCTTCTTTTAATTCATTCCGTCATCTTTAATGTAAATGCATTATTATTTTATACTTTATAACAGAGAACCACCATTGTTTAAATATTGCAGAATGTTCATAAATGGTTGGAAAAAAAATTAAACTGATTAATGCTTCCTAAAATTTCCAGTTTTTTTACAGTATTTGAAATAACGTCTTTTAACTTTTTTCCGTTTTGATTTTTTTTCCGTTTTTTTTAAACACATTTTTTAATTCAAATAGTTATATTTTGTCTCTTTTACATGAAATGATATACAGTAGACTCTCGTATAACGCGGGGGATACGTTCCACGTAATAGGAAATCGAGTTATAGGAGACATACATTGAGCAGACGATTTCATTCCGCAATGAGACCAAAAGCGTCGGGTGTTGGCATACTAACGGAGCAATCCTTTTCTGCAGTGAAAAAAGAAGTAACCCTGAACAGGTTGAAAGTAGAAAAGATGTCACGTGATTCCTTTATCTTACGCGTTATACGAAACTCTTTATCACGTTGTATGAGTAATAGTCGCAGATTTTTCCTCGCATTATACGAAATCGCGTTTTGTGGGAGCACATTGTACAAGATTCTACTGTATTTACTTCTCTGGGAGTAACGAAGACTTTTTATCACGAAATGTCATTACTTTATGTGTATGCACAGTTACGATGGAAATTATTAGTCTCTTTCATCTAGGTCAAGGGAAAGTACTTTTCGATTTATGAAAATTTCACATTAGGTATGTGTGAGAAGGAGAATAGTATCTCATCTTTGTTCAACAAAAAAATGGCTTTGTCCTGATGGTCAGGTCAAAAAGGCCTTGACAATGACAAGTTGTAATTTTAATTAAATGTATCATTTTATACGTGGTGTAAAGTGAATTTTTTTTTATAAAGTTTGTGTAAACCATTTAAACGTTAAATGCGAAAATAGGTAAAAATCTCACTGAAATATTAGAGTTTTTGTTTTTTACATGTTCCATGAAATTTAAAATTTTTGGCATTTTTACTTGCCGAGGACTTTTGTTGATAATATGATTAGAATTCATAGATCAACTGAAAAGTATATCAGGTTCTTACAGTTTAATTCTGCAAAATTGATATGAAATAAAATCCAAATTTCCAAAAGGATAATAAAATGATAATACTCAAGGATTTACAAAAATTTTATTTATGAATTTTGCACAACGATGATTCCAAGAAAAATCGTTTATAAACTAGTTAAATATATGTATGCTGAAATCAGGTAAGAGTTATAAAGTTTTGCGGCTTTCACCATATTTTACTTGGTTGATATTACACTAATAAAAAATTTTTACTCATAAACTAAAATTCAATCTCTTTGAAATAAATATGAGATTTTTATAATTTAACGATATGCCATTTAAAGAAAAATTAAGAAAGTTGTGTATTTCATATTTTCATTTCACCTTGTTTTGTGGTTAGTGAAACTTCGTCCTACTATAACCATACAAAGTACAATAACATATATTTTATTAAAGGTGCCCAGTAGTAAAACTTTCAGAAATCTCGCTTTATTTGAAATTTCTAAATACACTCTATAACGGAAAAAAAATGACGCACCAAGTGGGAACAAAAATTGGTAGATGGGGTGGAATGGGTGGCCCGAATGGAACAACTATTCGCAGATGTGATGTACACCTAGAGAAAAACAATTAATTACAGTTTCAGAAAATTTGAATGATTTAATCAAAAGAAAGGGCCTCACAAAGTAAACAAGTCAATAACGCGTTGGTCCACTTCTGGCCCTTATGTACGCAGTTATTCGGATTGGTATTAATTGATAGAGTTGGCAGATGTGCTCCTGTGAAGTATCGTGCCAAATTCTGTCCAATTGTTGAGTTAGATTGGTAAAATACCCAGCTGGTTGTAAGACCCTTTTTTATGATGCTCCAAACGTCCTCAGTGGCAGAGAGATCCGGGGACTGAGCTCAACCCCATTTCACTGAGCCGCCTATTAAGGGTATTTGAAGTCACTGAAGTACCAGTTGCACGTAGGATCAACGATAAGGATGAATTGATCCTTGATTACATCAAAACCTGTATGCATGTCAATTTGTGTCGAATTTGCATTACACTTGCTTGGTGCGTCACTTTTTTTTTGTTATAGAGTATATTTATAAAGTTTTCATAAATGTTCATAAATCATTACCGAGTTATGAACATTTTCGCACACCCCCAACTAGCGATTTATATCCTAAACTTTTTAACTATATAACAAAAGGTTTAGAAAATTCAGGATATAAGATTTCGTTAACCCCTTACCTGCCGACGAAAATATACGCGATTCACTTCAAAGTTCCACTGTTCTCTTTCAACTCTGAAATGAGTAAATCTTTCAAAAACACTGTCAAAATCACTTTATCGCATTGTGAAACCGTGTCAGTAATTTTACCGATACCAGTACAATACAAAGCAACGTACTTCGGTAAATCGTATATATACGTCTGGAGAGTTAAGGGGTGAGTAATAAAAGTATGCTTTGTGCTTTACGCCGTATTTGGTGCTAGTGATGTTTTTTACATAACAACAGCTTATTTCATATTGGTAATAATATAAATATCTGGATTTCTTTGTGTACAGGGCGCTTAAAAGAATTTCATTGTATTAAGTTCTGTAAGAGGCAATGTTTTATGAAAAGAATATGCGAAAAGCATTGTACTCAATACAACATAATCATTTGCGCAAAAACATTTTTGTTTTTATAATAAGGTGTGATTAAGCAGGTAAACAGGGCCGAACAAGAATACTCAGATACGTTAGAGGATATAACTGGACATGTCTGGAAATACATTCTGCGTTGCAGAATGCATTTTTCATACTGCACAATAATGTTTAAGAGTAATTACTACCTATAATTTATACTGCCATTATATGCCCATGTCTATAATATATACACTACCAGTAATACTGTCTATTACTGTTTAAGACATACAAAACAATTTTTTATTAAAATCCACAATCAACTGATTGGAAGAAAACCATATTTATTGAAATTTTATTTTTCCGACTGAGTGAAAATAATGCCTGGACCGGGAGTCGAACCCCGGATCTTTGACTTACAAGGTCAAGGCTCTACCAATTGAGCTATCCAGGCCGACAACCGGTCAGCATTATTCACTCAGACAACCAGTCTGAGTGAATAATGTCTGAGTGAATAATGCTGACCGGTTGTCGTCCTGGATAGCTCAATTGGTAGAGCCTTGACCTTGTAAGTCAAAGATCCGGGGTTCGACTTCCGGTCCAGGCATTATTTTCACTCAGTCGGAAAAATAAAATTTCAATAAACAATTTTTTTTTTTTTCAGAAGAATGAGGTATGATAACTCTAATTAATTGGTTATGCAATAGGTTTCGTAATAAAGAAACGCAGAACGTTGTTCATATACTTTATCAGATATAAATGAAAATTTGTTAGGGACATTTTCAGTGTTATGCGTGATTGCTTTAGTAGACTTAACTAATACAGCAACTGCAAAACTGCAAATTTTGAGAGAGCATTCTGTTCGGAGAGGGAAATATAGGCAATTTATTCTAAATCTTTCACTTTTGCGCATTTTATTTGGTTTCTATAGGGTAAATCATCCTTGCCTATTAAAAGAAAGGTTCCCACATGCAGGTATTGATATCTTATAGATAGGTCCAAAGTGAGCCTATCGGTTGAGCTATAAGGCGAAATCACACTCGCTCCACGTCAGCCTATCTACATAATATTTTTCTAACGTGGAGCAGTTACAATTATTTTCTGTCGAAACGATACGATAGGGGTGTAATTAATAAAACACGCGAGGATATAAAATATTATTTAAAAATGAACAATATTTAAGCACGTGGACTCAGCTCAATGAATTAATAAAAAAGTAATGACATTATTTTACGTAAAACTATATTTTTAAAAGTTGCTTCTTCGGAAACTTTTAAGCGTCATTTTTAACCTAAAAATACTTTAAAGGTATATACAAAATAGGAATTATTATTATAAATTGACTGAAAAGCACAATCATATAAAATATAATCAAAATAGGAATTACTTAAAAAAAAAAAAAAAGTATACCAAAATTAGTAAAAAGTCACCGCCAACATGGCGACAAAAATTTAAAAGGCGTCATAGAAGTCCTATACTTTAACTATACTGCCTACGGAAGTATGAAAACTGGGCCATGAATTTTATTTTGAAACCTTTTCTTTGATTTTGGTTTCATTATTGTACAATATTAATTTGGTACTAATAATAATTTGGCTTCTGGTAAATTAAAATTTAAATTAGGTAGTGAAATTTGTATAACATTTATGAGTTTCAAATTTTAAAGGAAAATAAAAAATAAAGTGTGAAATGTCCGCACGGGTTTGCTAGTATATAATATTTTAAAATTATAAAGCTTAAATTCTTCTTCTAATTCTCTTCCAATATCGAGTATCTTTACCCTCTTTATGCCCGTCGGTGCTTTCAAGTACCACCTGAATGTAACTCTTGCAGAAAAAATAACCATTTACATTTTACCAACGATATTTTTTAGTACCAATAATGAATACTTCTTTAAACTATTGGTAGATTGCAATAGCAGTTCCATGAAGAAGAAAAAGTTTTGGATGTGATTATTGCTGCCATTGGATCTCAAATGCTGTATAGTCTGATTTGTTAAATGATATGCATTGCTATATTTCTTCATATAAAATGTGGTCAAAACCGAAAGATGTGTATCATATATTTACTTTCCGAACATATATATGAAAGGAAAGTATTGTAATCATGTCAAAATTCCAAATTCGAAATCTCGGTGTTCCTATACGTTTTGAGGTCCCCTGAGTCCGTTTTCACTATTTTTACGATTATGTATATATGTGTGTGTATGTATGGGTGTATGTATGTGTGTGAGTGAACACGCTAGCGTCTAAATGCTTTGTTCGAATGAGCTGCAACTTGGTACGCATGTTGAAAGTCACTGTAGCACGAACCCTATTGATTTTGGTGAATCTGGCACTTATACTTTTTTTACAGGGGTACAAAGAAAAATTCTTTATCATTATGGTCTATGGGACCAAATTTTTAAAAGTACAATAGCGTCTAAGCGCCTTATTCAATTGAGCAGAAAATTTGTATAAATATCATAAATCACTTTTGCACTAACTATAAACATTGTGGTGAATCTAGTATTTATAGATTTTTACAGGGACACTACAAAAAATTCTTTATCATTATGATCTATGGGCTCAAAATTCAAAGGCGTTAAATAGAACATCGTGGACTATTTGGAGAAAAATACTCAAACACTCTATTATGATTTTCTCTCTTTTGTTCATTTAACAAGTCCTCTTTTTTTTTACTTTATCTACAAAACTGTTAATTACTCAATGTTCGGAAAGTCGAGTTGAGTCACTCCAGATTTTTTTTATAACATTGAATAGTATATTAAGTTTTAATGACTAGTAAACAAGAAATTGATGTTGTGAATTTTTTTTTAAGTTGCATGGTCCTAATCGCATTTAAAGTACCGAAACAATTAATTAGGTTTAAATTAACAGAAAAAGAAAAAAAATCCCATATCAGTTTTACTTGTGTTCTCCTAATGAGCTTATTTTAGGTAATTAGAAAAAACATTATTATGTTTAATACATGTTTTTTAAAAAATTTTGGGGCTTAAAGGGATATTTAATGATTGTTATTTTCTTCGTAAAGATGTTAAACTAGCTTTAAAATGTTAAAGCTTTAAAATGTTAATGTCAGTTAGCTTTAAAACTAGCTGATTCTTGCATGCTCATCATTGAAAAAAATATCTACCTAATTCCTTAAAAGCTTCGTAAGTTATACGAAATTACTTTTTTTTAAATGTAACATGGAAGAATGGGTCAAACATTTTTGCAAGAAACAAACTGGAATTAAAACGATAATCATTCTTTAATTTATTTTAAAATCTTGTCAGGATAAATTTAAATTATAAACCTCTATATTTTAGTGTAACAGAAAAAATAAAGGTAAAACTTTATATATGCATCTGGCAGTGGTAGCCGATATTGTACATTGTTCGAAAGTGTTAAAAAATATATATATATATATATATATATATATATATATATATATATATATATATATATATATATATATATATTTGATTACGTTTTGTTTGTTCGTCAGTTTTTTTGTCTGTCTGCCTGTCTTTTAATTTTCACAAGTATCATTAAATGTATTGAAACTGATACGCTTTTCAAATTCAGTATAGCATGTTTCACATAGACAGTGGATTAATAGCCTGATTGGTTATTGTGCAAGAAAACGCAAAAAAATAAAATAAATAAATAAATAGATAAATAAAATAACTAGCTTGATATAAAAAAAAATAATCTGGTGTGTCACTCACACGACTTTCCCTTACCCTGAAATTTAATACTATAAATACAGGTTGCAGATTAAGAGGTAAGATAACGAGTACTGTTATGTAAACTTGTGTTAAACAATTCAAATTAGGCTTCGGAAGAGTTTTATATGATAATTAGTTCTGTGTGAGGGGGGTTACTGCCTCCCTCAACCCCCCCCCCCCCCATTTCATTAATGCACCTACATTTATATAGAATTTAATTCGGCTATTAAAAAATAATTCTGTTAAAAAAAAAAAAAATTAAATTATTATTTCAAAAAATTATCTTTTATGATAAGGCAGACGATTTTCATATTAGAGAAGTAGTATAACACTAAATATCCAAAAAAAGTCTATTTTATTCTCAATATTAAAAAAAAAAAAAAAAAAAAAAAAAAAAAAATCGTTAAAAGTAAAATAAAAATCGATAACTTTGTTTTAAATTATCGCAGATCGATGGTTCAACCATTCGTTTTAAAGGTATTGGCGATCTCTTTTTAAAGGTACCCATCATGAAAATTTACTCACCCCTCTAGGGGGGGGGGAGGCGAGGCCCCTACATACACAATTTTTTTCCCCCTGTTGACTATCTCTATTACAAAAAATATATATTCGTTTCATTTGGTTTAGTGCAGTCTGTACATGTTAAACTCTACTTACCTGCAATTTCCCCCCATAGACGTAATGTATTTGAAAACTTTTGAGAGTCCCTGTACACGAACCATTTTCTTGATCTTAACGAAAAGTTTAGTGTAGCATCCTTATATGATACACATTTAGAATACCAAGTTTGAACTTTCTGTCATAATTTGTTTTTGAGATATGCTGATAAGACACACACAGACCATTTGCTAAAAACATCGTATTGAAGGGACCCCAGAACATGTAAATATAACAAAATCTCGCGTTCGAAAATTTGACCCAAAAACCAATACTTTCTCTAACTTATGGGTAAGAGAAAGTAATAAATTGATAGAAAGAATAACAATGTGGTGAACTTGAAAGGAAAAAAAAAACACTAACTTTCATTGTATTTAAAATAATTTTTAAATACTCATACTATATACTGTTAAGTAATTGACTTCGAAGTAAATAAAAGTTAAATATTTAAATATTAGAATAATCATATCTAAGATAACGCCATTGTGTTTGCATTAAATTTTTTTTTTACTATATGGCAATGCATAATTCTGCACTGAAATTAATGAAAAAATAAAAATGCCAAATCCCATTTTTGCCCTAGACATTACCTGTAATGCAAAATGTGCATGTGTATATGTATAAATTAAAAAGGACTAATAAATGTATATTAAAAAAAAATCACAAAGTTTTATATTAATTTTAATATTTAGGCAGGAATTTCTTTTCATTAAAAAAAAAAAAAATTAAAGTCAACTCGTAATCTTTTTTGGCAACAATTAAAAATTAAAATAAATTATGCATTTTTGTCTAAATAAGGGCTTCTTTAACTTTTTCGATACTGTCCGTTTCGATACTGATTATTTTTAATTTTTTATTTTTTTTTTAAGAAAAAGGTATGAAAAGAAAAAGTTTTTTGATAAAAATCTGGCGAAAGCAGAATTTAGTTTAGTGCAAGGACCTTCTTCTTCTTTTTTTTTTTCAAAATTACAACATCGCTTTCAAATTATTCAATTATATTTTCGATAAATTTTCTATTTAGATAAATGTCTAACCATCGTAAAACTGGCGAAAACGTTTTTTCTGTAGATTGACACTAATAGTCCTCCGTCCTAAAAAGAAAGAAAGATAGTACATTTTTTGCGACGCATTTCTATAAGAAATAATTTAAAATTTTACACAAGCCACAATTAAAATTTATTACTTTCCGAACACTATAGTGAGGAAAGTATTGTAATCATGTCAAAAATCATAATTTGAGATTTTGATGTTTCTATACGTTTCGAGGTCCCCTGAGTCCGTTTCCACTATTTTTACGATGATGTATGTATGCATGTGAGTGTGTATGTCTATGAGTGAACACGCTAGCATCTAAGCGCTTTATTCGAATAAGCTGAAAGTTGGTACGTATATTGTAAGTCACTATAGTACGAACGCTATAGATTTGGTGAATCTTTCACTCATAGTTTTTTTTACAGAGACACAAGGAAAAATTCTTTATCATTATGGTCTATGGGGCCAAATTTTTAAAAGTGCGATAGCGTTTAAACATTTTATTAATCTGGGCAAAAACTTTGTACACATGTTATAGGTCACAGTTTCACGAACTGTGTAGATTTTGATGAATTTAGCACTTACAGTTTTTTACAGGGGCACAAAGAAAAATTCTTTATCATTATGGCCTACGGGACGAATTTTTTAAAAGTGCGATAGCATCTAAACGCTTCATTGAATTGAGCTGAAAATTTATATGAATATTATAAATCACTGTTGCACTAACTATAAGCATTTTGGTGAATAAAGAATTTATAGGTTTTTACAGGGACACAACGGAAAATTCTTTATCATTATGATCTATGGGTTTAAAGTTAAGTAGCGTTAAATAAAACATCGTGTGCTATATGCAGAAAAATACTCAAACACTCTATTATGGTTTCTCTCTCTTTTGTTTGTTTAACAACTCCTCTTTCTTTACTTTATCTACAAAACTGTTAATTACTCAATATTCGGAAAGTCGAGTGGAGTCGCTTCAAATTTTTTTTTTTTTTTATTCATATGCTCAAAAACATGTTTTCTATAGAATAATGTATGATAGCATTAATGTTTACAGAACCCCATAAATATATTCAGATATATTAGGGAATATTATTGGAAATTATTAGAAGTGTATTTTTAATTCTATATGCAATTTTCCAAATTTTATACGATATTTAAGTGTGATTAAAATTTCAGCTCGTCGATCTGCTTCTGTGTTCGTCTGTCCATGCTCTAGTTTTTATTACTATGATAATCCCCTGAAAGTGGTAAACATTATGGTGTGTCACTCACACGATTTCCTCTTACCCTGCATTTTAATATTAAGATAGATATTTTGCGCTTTTTAGTTCACATTTCTATAAAAGCTTATTCTTTAATTTTTTAAAACTATATCTTATACTATTAAGTGAGCAATATTTATATATTTCACTGATCTCGAAAACGGTAGCTCGGACAGTCACGAGATTTAACACAAAGGTTCCCCCCGAAGGGTCATTGTGCACATCGAAGTCAGATTTTCGAATTTTTGATTAGTTTTTTCTTAATTAATTAAAATGTAAAAATAATAACCTTCTAATTTCTGATAAAAAAGCCATTTAAATTTTAACATTTTATCCATAATTTAATTGTTGCCAATTTTTTTTTCGACAAAATAATAATAATTAAAAAAAAAAATTAAAAAAAAAAAAAAAGTATATTTATTTAAAATGAGGAAAATAAATCAGAAAGATAAGAAAATAAATTAGAAATATCAGTCGTATCGTTACATATAAGAGAGCAAATGAAAGGGAAAATTTTTGTAAATCCGATGCATTAAACAGCTTATCAATCGGACAATTAGATTTTTTAAAATTAACTAAAGTATGAATTATAGGTGGCAACAGCAGAAGATTGTATGGAAACCGTTAGGAGAAAAAAAAATGAAAATCTGCTTCACATTAAGTCACATGATTTTTAAGTGGGATTAAAAATTGCAGTTTTCAAATTCTTTTAAATTTTCTCTCACGAACACAAAAATATAAACAAAGCCTGTACCCCACAAGACCAACTTGCATTTCAAATTTCATCAATTATTTTGCTTAATAAACAAAAGCTATTATTTTTTTTTTTCAAATTAAGTTTTATTCTATCTTCGAAAAAAATTATGTGATCATAGATATAATAATATATATAGATCTATCATCCCCATATTATCGTGCAAAGATTTTTGATGTCGAAAAAAAGCTTTGGAATCAGCCATTAAGTGGTATTGAAGGAAAAAAGGAAAAAAAGAAGAATGAATTTGAAACTATATCTGGAGCTTTTCATTCACCTTTAGTAAATAAATTTTTCATGAATTTTATTTGCTAAAATATTCGTGTGTATTCCCGTGTGTATTCACTCGGGGAAAGACTGCCATATTGTGGTAGAATCGCCGTCTTTTCCCGAGTGAAAAGGAATCACTTTTTTCTCCCCAATGATCAATCTATATATTATTACTATATCTATGTATGTGATACGATACATTAATAATTTGGGTTTTAAAAGTTTTTTTTAAATAGATTATTTAAACTCTATGAACCATATTTTTATTTTATCAGTTTCATTAGCAGATCCTGCTGGGCGATTTTTTAAATTTTGGTGTTGAAGTACACCGAACGTTTTTCGACAAGAAATTTAATATAGCAACAGCCATTTTAATCTAAGTAGCGCATCAAATATATAAAACCATAAATGATTTATTTTTACAGAAAATTTACAGAACAAATGCAGTTTTAAAGATAGGAAATTTATTTCAACAAGCACTATTTTAAACCTAAAAACCATTAAAAATATAAGCAGAATATAAAGGATTTTTATGTATAAACAAAAAGATTCTGGTAAAATTATTAGCAAAATAGTCTTCCCCTTTTCATACAAAAAAAAAAAAAAAAAAAAAAAAAAAAATCCATCGCTAATATGGCGACAAAAATTCAAAAGCCGCCAGTGGAGCAACATAATAAAGTTGTGCAACACGATAATGTTTACCTATTTATTTTTTTATATAATAATCATTATGCTAATTTATCATACAAACAAATGAGTCTCTGTGTGTTACTGCACTTGCACGCTGTCGAACAGAAATATTTGAAAAATTCAAATTAATATTTAAATAAGTAAATAAAAATATGTTTAATGGAAAATATATATAACCATAAAAAGATTAGTTGTCTAAAATATGGCAGAAATAGCGCTCATAGCATATTGTTACAAGGTATTAAGTCTTATTGTTACAATGGATTAAGTCTAAAATGGTGACAAAAATTCAAAAGCCGCCAAAGAGAACTATATTAAGGCTGTACTATCAGGTTTACAACCCTTGAATTATATATATATATATAAAATAATTGTCTCATGCGACAGACATAACCGGTCACAGCATATTGTAATATTTGGCGGGAAATTGCTGTCATTTAATGGTTGATTGGATAAACAAAATAAACATATGAAATAACGTAAAAGCAAATATGTTGTCTAAACCCAGTTACATTTGAGTCCAGTCCGAGTTACATGTAAACAACACGTATAGTGTTGTTCACATGTAACTGGGATTCAAATATAAAAGGGAAACTCCAATTTTTTCGATACTATCTATTTTTAAACTGTTATATAATAAACACCTAAATGGAAGCTCATTGGTAAACTATTGTCACAGGTAATAGGGACAAGCGCCAGAGTTGCAGTGGATGACCAAATCGCTGCCGAATGCAGCAGGGACCTGGAGCGAACTTTTGAACAATTTCAGTAATTTATTTTATTTTATTTCATTTTTATAAAGCTATATAGAAAAGAGTTTCCTTTAAATTTAGTGGCCAGCGAAGCGGGTAAAGCCTGTTAGTTATTATTATGAAACGTACTTCGGTGGTTCCAAGTAAAAGGTGCTAGGTCTCCTTAAACAGTAAAAAACTTTATTTATCAATAATTAACAACGGTTATATTTGCTTACAATTAGGAATTGATAGGATTACAATTCTAATGTTCCAATAACCACATATGGTCCTCCCAGTTTTCCATGAAAACTTGCAGAATGTATATAGTTATTCATCTGATTATGTAATGTTGCACTCCTAGAGTCCGTGTAGATTTAAATCATTCAATCATTCTTCGTAATTTAGTTATGGTCATCGGTCCTGTTCGTAAATTTTTCATTCGCCGGAACTTACAATGGGCAGCACTAACTTTTACGCTTTGCTTAAAAAAAAAAAAAAAAAAAAAAAAAAAAGCTTTAACCTATCATGCATACTAACTTAGTGTCAGCGCTATAGAAAAACTAGTATGATGTGGCCACCACATGACTTTCTTGTATATAATTTTACACAAAATTTATTCAATACAAATTGTTTATTAAATTCTCAAATTATTTTCCATTATAAATGCAGACGATTTTATCTGACAGAATTACATCGCTAAATGCCGAAAGAAAGTAATTTTTTTCCAATTATCAGAAGAAATGCGATTTTTTTTTTCTAAGTTTTTTTTCGTTAAAAGTTAAAAAAAAATCGGTAACTTTGCTTTAAATTATCACAGATCTATAGTTCAACCATTCGTGTTAAAGTTATTGACGAGATCTTTCGAAAGATACCCATATTGAAAATTTACTCCCCCTGGGGGGGGGGGAAGCGATGCCCCCACATTCACATTTTTTTTCGTAGTTAACTGCTACTATTATCAATGATTCATATTAATTTTACAATCACACGATTAAAACAACTCTCATTATGTATACTTATACGAAGTTTTGTCCTATACGGCCATGTTAAAAATTTAGAAAAAATGCGACCATAGCGCCACCTGTTGAGTGAATGATCCCCAAATCTAATCAGCTCCAGTTCATGTCAGGGTCCAACTAAATACAAAGTTTGGTTAAATTTTGTTCATTCGTTCGTGAGATACAGTGTCCACAAAATTCGTGATGCACACACACACACAGACACACAGACATTTTCTAAAAACAGTCGAATCGTGTTCAGGATATCCCAAAACGTGCAAATCCATCGAAAACTGGAGTTCAAAAATTTCACGAATCCAATACTTTATATATACAGTCAGTAACAAAAGTGTCCGAACACTAGAAAAAATTCCTATGTAAAAAAATTATACTTCATACGGTTTTGTTAAATAAATCCTTATCGAATCGTGTTCTTAGACTGACTAAGAACAGAATTCGACAAGGATTTATTTAACAAACCGTATGAAGTGCACTTTTTTTACATAGGAACTTTTGCTAGTGTTCGGACTGTTTTGTTACCGACGGTACATAAAAAAGAAAGTAACAATTTGTGAATATTTTCTCGTAAGGAACCGTGACCTCATATTTTACTGTACATGTACTCCATCTTTTATTACATTTCGTCTACTACAGTAAAAATCGCATAGTCAACCGATATTTTAATCACATAAACAAGACAACTTTTCATATAGAATAATGTATGATTAACGTAATTGACTGATTTTATTATATTGGGTATATAATGTTGTTCAGTTAGATTATGGTGTGGATTTGGAAATTTGCAATATAAATTTTTTCTATTGTGAGGAAACATTTTAGTGCACTATATGATGCGTACGCACTTTTTGATGATATACATGGCTACACAAAATCAATACATCTTTTTTACAAGATGTCCTCAAGGAGGTAACATACGTTGACTTTAAACGGTGCAATAGGTAAATATAGTTGAAAATTTTTATAATCTATGCAAACTGCATATTTTTTTTCTTTATTGTCAATATTGGATTTTGTACCATTAATTATTTAAAGGCAATGCATTGTTTTCTTGATTTATTAAAATTTACTAAAAAACATATATCTTTAACAAAATCACTCAGACTAATCCCTTCGAGGGGAGGTTTAGTATAAATGTATAATAATTTTATGTATATATATATATATATAGTATAAACTTTGTATATTAAACAGTTCTATTATTGTAATAAAATTAAAAACACTTTAAAACACGTTAAAAATGCATTTATCAAAAATATAAAAACTTCCAAAGCTTTTCGCCTAGATAAAACAAGGCATCATCAGGGAATTTGTTTTATACACTACAGAGCAGTTATATATACTTTTGTACCATATGGGCAACAGTTAAGTCCTTACAAAAAAAAAAAAAAAAAAAAAAAAAAAAAAAAAAATCAACTGGAAGTTATACACAGAGGCTGGAACTATTACAGGGTAATGAGGTGTTACACTTGGATGTTGGAGCTGTTGCAGGATGAGGGGGTGCTACACTTGGAGGTTGGAACAATTTCAGGATGAGGAGGTGCTACACTTGGAAGCTGGAACTATTTCAGGATGAGGAGGTGCTATACTTGGAGGCTGGATCTATTTCAGGATGAGGAGGTGCTACACTTGGAGATTGGAACTATTGCAGGAAGAGAAGGAGTTACACTTGGAGGTTGGAGTTATTGCTGGGTGACGAGGTGCTACACTGTAAAAAAATAACTATTACCAGCTGCAAGAAACTCTCTGTGATTGGTGAAAATAATTATTTTCTCCAATCACAGAGAGTTTCTTGCAGCTGGTAATAGTTATTTTTTTACAGTGTACACTTGGAGGTTGGAACAGTTATAGAATTGAAGAACTGCTAGTCAAGAGATTGTAGAAACATCAGAGTGAAAATGCAGGAAAGGAATTTATTACAAGTGTTTTGAAGGGTCTTTTGAAGGTATTTTACAAGTTAACTCTTAACTTGAGTTTGTTCATAGTTCTATTATTCTTAAATTTATAGAATATTCTTAAGTGTGTGAGAAATAAATCAAAATATGGCCAATACATCACAAGTATTTATAAATTTTTAATATTGAGAAGCTTTGAGAAAGTTAAATAATGCCAAATTAAATATTTTGTTACAGACATATTTTCTTTCTACATCCGTTTAATATAAATATTTTAACGAAGGATTTGATATTTACATGTGTGTTTATTTGTTCGTAAATAAATTTACAAGTTCTAGTTGAGGAGTGCACTTTATTCGACGAATTTTCCCAAAACAAACCAATTAAACTATTACTTGCACCACAAAAGTCACGGCAATATCGTTTTATAAACCGCAAATTGCTTGTCTAGAAACAGCAATCAACAGGTTGCAGCAGAATATTTCATTGAGCAAACGTACGTCTTGGAGTTCAGTGTAATTAACCAAAATGTCTATCAAATATATGTGAACTATTTATACAGCTATTTCAAACGTTTAAGTACACTAGAAATACTAAAATATTTTATATGTTACACCTTAAATTGTAATAGTATTTTTGTAATATATTTATACTGATATGGAGTAAAAAAGAATTTATGAGTGAGTGCTAACCAGATTATTTTGAAACGTTACCATAGATTCAGAAGGTGATATAGTGTTGATTTCCTAAAATTATCTCGTAAAGAGCACAATTTTTAATATAAAGCGATATTATTTCTTTTTTTTTATTTTTTTTTTATGAAGTTAGATAACGCTTCATTTAAAAATACATACGAGTATTAATATTCAAGTATACTTCATCTAGGGGACTTTATTTCTTTACTTACGTTTTCAGTATTTGAAGAAATATTATTAGAAGTGTTAAATAATATTAAAATTATGATTTTTTTTTTAACTCATACTAAAAGATGTTATTTTTTAAATGGTAATTGAAATATCCTGTAATTCCCAGGCTGAAATAAAAAGAATATGATATGAAGGATAAAAGAGACAATTTCCATAATTAAAAACTTTCAAGCGATTTCGAAATAGTATACAGACGTCCTATTTTATCACATTTTTAAAGAGTTTAGTGTTACTTTTAAAAGTGTAGAGATTATGTAGAAAATATGGACTGTAATGAAGAATAAGTCAAGTATAAAGTTTCTAGCTCAAATGGTTTCGAAATTATACACCATAATTCCTTTTTCCCCTCTTTCATCCGCTTGAAAGGGTTAAGTAACTTTTTTTTATATGCACAGTTTATTAAAAATGAAAATAAAGAAGGAATTTTTATGCCAAATTTCTAGTTCCCAGCTCAAGTGGTTTTAAAACTGCAAAGCATACCCTTATTTTTACATGATTTTATCCCTCTTAAAAACGTTGAGCTATATTTTAATGTTGTAATTAATACGAACATGAAAGAAAAGAATATATCTTGGAAAAATTAAGTTTTAGCTTAAGTGGTTCCCGATCTGCACCACCTTTTTTACCCCATTTCCCCTTCTTCAAGGTGTAGAGTACTTTTTAAAGGAGTAGGGAATATGAAAATCAATGAGGATTTTTCATATCAAATATCAAGGTTTCAAGCTCAAGTGATTTCTGAAATTGCACAACATGCAAGCATTTCACCACTATTCCACCTCCATTTAGAGGGTAGGGGGAAAATTTAGTAATAGTATTGTGATTATGAACTTGGAGGAGAAAACTTCATTCCAGATTACCTTGTGTATAGCTTAAGGACAAAAATCATGCTTCAAGTACTTTGGAATTTATGATCTATCTCTTATTTCAGTATTAAAGGAAAACAGAAACCATAATGCCTTATCATTTTTACGATTTTAAAAAAGTAACCCAACTGATACAAATATGTATTTCTAATGCATCAAGAAAAATAAATAAATAAGTAAATAAAAACATACTTTGGACATTGCTTATTCTTTTTATTTAGTTTCCATAGAATACAGAAATCAATTTTATTCCTTATTATAAAAGTATATCCGAAAATATCTCTAAATTACTTACAAGGAACATCACCCAAGTGTCCGGCTCGGGGATTTCAATGAAATTTAGGCGTTTCTTTTATAGACAATTTCTTTCATATTTGATATGCTATCAAATTTTACTCAAAAATATGCGAAAAAATTGTATTTATACAGCAAGCGAATACTCAAATGAATAATTCAGTTGAAATAATTTTCAGTACTATAAATTTTCATTTGTAACTTAAATATGAAAGCGCAAAATCATTTTGCTAAATCCTTTTTATGTCACGCCGAAAGCGGAGCTTACTGATGATATGTGGCTGATGTGGTTTTTAATATTTTAAAAATTCAATAAATATAGAAAACATGGACGATAGCAAAAATTTCTATGATAAAAAATATTTGGTGCATGCCTTCTATCAGAAATTAAAATTTCATTAAAATCGCAGCCGGACACTTGGGTGATATTCCTTGTTAGAACAGTCAATGTTTCTACTAGCTTTGAAGCTCAACTCTGTATTAATAACTTAATTTTAAAATTTAAACCCACTGTCCCCCGCCCTTAAACGTTTAGGTGTAATCTATAGTATCCCTTGTAAAAATTGTAATTCTACGTATATCTGTGGTTGGTTGGTTGTAGGATTTAAGGCCGATTGACTCCTGATGTGTCCTAGGCCTAGAGGGGGAATGCCCTCCGTGGGGGTCTTTCTAAGGGGTCCTAGCCCGTATTTACGCAAGTTTCGGAGGAAACCACGGAAAAATCCGAACGGCTAGGTCGATGAGCGCGACCAGGGATCGAACCCGGCACCTCCCATCTACCAGCTTTGAGCGCAGAACCGCTCGGCCGCTGGTGGGCCCGTATATCTGTGAGACTGACAGAACAGGCGATATTACAATAAAGAAACGTAAACGCTCATATAAAACAGGTGATATAAGATCGTAACTCGTACTCATTCTCATGATAGTGATCATATTCCTGATTTTGACAACATTAACATTTTAGCTTCAAATATAAATTTGTACGAGTCCCGTATTTTTCTAGAGGGCGCTTATACTACACTCATGTCCATAAATTAAGGATAATGCTAGCTGCGCCAAATAAAGGTTCAGAAGCAAAACAAACATGGCTTATTCATAAAGTCCATTTATTAAACAAAAGATCAAGAACAAAAAAAGATGGTTTATGTAGGATACCATTTATAAAAACTACGATTTTTGCTCCCTGAAGCAATTACAAAAAATATCTCCCTTACAAAAACTTAACATTAAGTGGTTGGTATGATGGTTAATACATTGTATGTCTCTCAGATGATGAAATACAGTCCTTACAACGCCTAGGAATGCTGAGTATTAAATTATCGATCTGATCTTAGGGAAGATTATTCCACTCAGTAAGCAATGTTCTCTAAAGTTCCGGTACACATGTAGGAGGTGGTTGACGGGCTACAACTCGTTGGAAAAGCATGTCTTACACATGCTCTATCGGATTCTAGTCAGGTGAGAAGGCTGGCCATTCCATGCGGGCGATAACTTCAGATTGTAGGCATACGTGTACAATGTTTGCACGGTGAGGACGCGCATTGGCATCCATAAACACAAATTCTGGGCCCATGGCACCCCTAAACAAACTTACATGTTGTTCCTGAATGACTTCCCGATAAATTTGGCCTGTCATGGTTCCGATTTGAACATGGAGATCTGTTCTGGTGCCCAATATGGTCCCCCCCCCCAAACGAGCACTCCTGTCCCAGAGTAACGGTGTCATTCAATGATGTTGTTTTGGTGGTAACGGGTACCTGACGTTCTACATATGAAAGTCTGGCGGGAATCACACTAAAAGTTAAACCTGGAATCGTCGGAAAACATTACAGAAGCCCACTGTGCCGCTGTCTACATTGCATGTTCTCTACTTCAAGTTAACCGCTGGCAACAGTGCATTGCCGTGAGCGGAACACATCTAATAGGCCTGCGAGCATATAGACCAATATCTCCCAAACGTCTATACACGGTTTGCCTTGAAACTGTGGTACCCGTGGCGTCAGGAAGCTGACGAGACAGGTCTAATGCTGTGTTTTTTCTGCTTATTTTGGCAGTTGCTGCCAAATACCGGTCGTCATTCGGCATTGTAACTCTGGGCCGACCAGTACTGTAACGTCGACTAGCATTTTCATCATTTTGGAATAATTGCCAAAGCCTGTAGATGACCCTTTGGGCGATTTCAAGTTTTTCCGATACTTCTATCTGTGTACGCCCGCATTCTAGTCAGCAGATAATTCTACCACGTAAAAAAAATATCTGCATGCGTCCTCTGTGTCATAACTATTCGGTTGTGGCACTGAGCGGTATACAGAACGCGTGTGAACAATTTTCCTTCTTTGCTCCCATTCCTTATCTACCCCCTTCTTACACTTTTGTCATTGTAACATCATATCGGCGTCATCTAAGGGCTTCTTATAATTTTCATATTATTCTTAAAGATGTGTGTGTTATTTCTACAGGTGAAATTTTCGGATTAAAGTTCGATTTCCGTGTGATTCTGAATTATCCTTAATTTATGGACATGAGTGTAAATTACAACATTCTGCCTTGAACGAGGCTAAATCTGTTCCCTCGGGATACCTTATCTTGTTTTGATGTTTTATGAGTTTATTGTAAATGTTGTGTTTTGTATGTGTATGAGACTGAGGAAGGCTAGTGTTTAGCCGAAACGTATGACTTTTTTTTTTTTTTTTTTTTTATTTTTTTTAATTAAAATGTGCCTTTTAGAAATATTATTATAAACCTTATTTTGAAAGTTACTTGGTTTTAACATATTAATGATGATTAATCTATATGATTTAACATATAGATTATGTTTAATTTTATTAAATACAGAAATCATTATATCAGACCTTAAATGTATCTCTATATGAGATATATTTTTTTTATATCAGACCATTTGTGTTGTTTTATTTTGTAATCATACTGTCAGAAATATATACATAAAATGCATAGCTTGTGTACTTAGGAATTTTTTTTTTCTCTTAGTTTAGCCTTTTAAAAATGCGAAAGTTTTATAGTAGGCCATTTACATGTTTTTTTATATAACGCGACGGCCTCCAAATGTGTGTTATTAAAATACACAAAAAACACGCTTTGGCACTTTAAATTTTTTGATTACCTAAATTTACCTTTAATAAAAGCCAGAAATCAGAATCCTAAAACAATTTGGAAGTTTCTGTAAGTGTAACCCAACTGCAATAAATGTGTATCATTAATATATGCAAGTAACATACATTAAGTACTTTGAATTTTTATTATTATTCTCTTTAAATAGCATTAACAAATTACCGAAATCGTAATTCCAGACCATAAGGACGGCTTTAAAATAAAACGATTGCCTCAATTGTGTATTATTAAAATACGCAAAAAACATACTTAAAGCACTTTGGTTTCTTTTATCTTTTAGCTAGACATTTTTAGAATACAGAAATCAATATATAAGATCATTTGCATGGTTTTAAAGTATAACCCACTCTCCCCAAATGTCTTAATTATTAAAAGTAATTAGGCCTAAGGAGAAACGCTTTGCTAAATTTAAAGGTTTTACTGGAAAACCACTGCGATTTTCCACGACCGAAAAACGGGTAGAATTGCTAGGCGCCCCAATACCCCCCCCCCCTCCCTTCTTAAAGTATAAATTTAGGAAAATTCTTATCTTTAACCTTAACTAGGGCCTAAGAGAAGACATTTTACTTAACTTTAAGCTTTTAATGGAAACCACTGCAGTCATACGGTGAAGATGTTAGAAAACTCCTACTTTCCCTTTCAACCCCTTAAGATTTACATTTCGTTAAATCCATTTATAGTAAGCCCATACGTTATGAAAAGACGTATGGTCACACTGTCCGAAAGGAATATTTTAGCTTGTTCGATATGGACTCAACGTTGATGCATGAGTGAGTGAATCAGTAGTATTTTGACTTTACATATAAAAAAATGAGAAAGCTTTTTCACATTCCAGATAAATATATTTTTATATGAGTAACAAGTACAAGCTCCTTTCTTAGCACAACAATTTTTCCATTTTAAGAGTGTTTCCATTCGAGAATTCTGATTTACAAGTGACTTATTTTTTAAATTTATTTGTACCAAACGTTAACAATTGAATATTTTTAGGCTTATTAATAAATATAGGAATTAAAAAGTGAAACGTATTATTATAAAAAGGATTCATTTAACCCTTTGCGGCGCAAGACAATTTGAAACATTTAAATTATACTGCAACTAAAAAAAATTTCAAATTTTAAGGTTTAAAAAACCGGCCTTTTCTGATATGTTATAAACGTGAATTTTTGCTAAAAAATTTCCGGGATGAATTCTTGCAGCTGGATCTAAAATTTTGCGTCCTCGCAGCGAGGACAGCGCGCGTTAAGGGGTTAAATCACCTGACCGCCGCTAAGGGATATATCCGGTCAGTGAGCTGCTCTTTATTCCAAAATACATTTATAATTCAAAATTATATAATTATTAATTATTAGCTTGTTTTTCAAGTTTGAAGGTCTTTTATCATAGTTATGAGAATTATTATGTGTGTACATAGTTAAATTATTTTTTAAATATCAATTTCAACTAAGCCTTATTTCAATACATTGAAAATCTGTGCAGTGAAAATTACATTACAATTTTGCCCTTTTCAAAGGCGGTCAAAGGGTTAAATATAGTGGTCAGCAAAGCCAGCTAGTATTTAAATAAAACGTGAATTATATATGTATATTATTTATTTGGATTAACAACGTTTTAAAGTTACAAAATGATTAGAAGGGTTTCAACGTTGCATTAGAAATACATAAAGCGGATTGAATGTTGCTCTAGAGCTAGAGAAATGTAGATAGTTTTTAAAGTCGCAAGAAGAAGTGTAACGTTCGGTCTGAGGGTTTAACTTACCCCTATAATAAATTTGTAAGTTTGTTTAATGTCGCACTAGAGCTACAAACAAGATATAACATTTTGTCAAAGGCTTTAACGTTGCACTATTTCCACAAAGTGGGTGAGAGATTTTTAGCGTCGCAAGACAACGGTCAAGAAGGTTAAAATTTTCGAACGTGAGTTTTTGTTATATTTACACTTTTTGAGGCCCCTTGAATACGAAAATCATGTTTTTAGCGAATATGGTCTTTGCGTGTGTCTGTATGACTGTTATGAACATATCGCAAGGACAAATAGTATCAAAAAGTCAAAACTTGGTATTCAAAATGTGTACTATCATATAGGGATGCTACAGTAACCTTTTCGTTGAGATGAAGCAAATAGTTCGTGTACAGGGACACTCAAAAGTATTCAAATACATTACGTATATGGGGGAAATTGCAGGTAAGTAGAGTTTAACATCTATAGACTGCACTAAATCAAATGAAACGAATATTTTTTGTAATAGAGATAGTCAACTAGGAAAATTTTTTTGTGTATCTAGGAGCCTCGCCTCCCCCCTGGGGGGAGGGCCTCGAGTGGAGTAAATTTTCATGATGGGTATCTTTCAAAATAGCTCGCCAATACTTTTAAAATGGATGGTTGAACCGCCGATCTACGATAATTTAAAATAAAGTTATCGAATTTTTTCATTTTTAACAAGATTTTTTTTTTTTTTTTTATTTATTGAGAATACAAATTTTTTTTGGATATTTAGTGTTATACTACTTCTCTAATATGGAAATCATCTGTATTATCATAAAAGTAATTTTCCGTTCTGTGCCAGCAGTGTACTTCGAAATAAAAAAAAAATGCAGCAAAGCATTTACGCCAATTACACTTAATTAAAAAAAAGTGTTTACTTTTATTTTGGGTAGCCCTGTATATTGTCTATAAACACATGTTTTTGTGTACGTAAATTTAGTGTTATATGTAAAACAAGTAACACATAATGGAATACACTTCCAGCAATTCCCAAGTATAGCTCCAATATATCAAAATACTCTAGGTAACCCTGTAAATGAATGATGAATGATTGCTATACCACAATCTACATAAAACATGCTTTTATGCGTATAAAAAATCTGTTTTTTTCATTTTGTTTAGAGCAGTCTATAGATCTCACACTGTACATATGAGAAATTTCGCTCACAGACGTAATGTATTTGAATTCTCTTGGATGACCCTGTAAACAAACATTTGTCTGATAGCAACGAATACTTTAGTGTAGCACTGCAATATGACACGAATTTAGAATATCGAAATTGGATTTTCTGCTACTATTTGTTCTTGAGATATTCTAATAACACACACACACACACACACACAGAGAGAGAGAGAGAGAGAGAGAGACCAACCGCTAAAAACATGATTTTTGAATTCAGAGGATCTGAAAACGTGTAAATATAACAAAAGCTAATTTTCAGAAATTTGACTCAAAAACAATTCTTTCTCTACACCGTGTATATGAGTAAGAGAATGTATAAAGGAAAAGAAAGAAAAATGAATTTGAAAATTCCCTTTTAATACATAAGTTATTCATAATTTTTTTTGTTAAATTATCAATGAGCATTCTCTTGTGTATTCACTAGGGGAAAGAGAGGCATTACAGGTTAAAATAGCGGTCTTTCCCTGAATGTTTTTTTCCCCCAAACGCTGATCAACGTGTGCCTTATTACAAAAGCTATAGTAATTACAATTTCTCACTTTTGATACAACCCCTTAAGATTTGGCGGAAAAGGCTAGAATTTTCAAATTGAAATAACTCAGCGAGATTTTGACTTAAAGAGATGATTTTTTTTTTGCTTCTTAAAGTGAGGAGAATATTTTTCTAAACATAAGTGATATGATGGGAGGGGTCGTATAAAAATTAAATATCGTATTTAATATGTATGCAGCCCCTTGTACAAAAAAATACCATATCTGAAATCCACTCTTAATTTACATCAATTGTGTTATTGGAAGTATGTTTCTATGTTTCTTAGTTTACGAGATAATCGCTGTAACATCTATTTTGAATCACCCGGTATATTGAAATGTACATATTTAAAGAAACCAAAGTTTATGTGTTAACAACTTGCAATACAAACGAAACTTAACAGAAAAACATAAACTAAAACAAAATTTGTGAAAAAGTAATTTAAAAAAATTAAGAAAGGAAGGAAGCAGATGGCAAGACTTGTGTCTTGCCTGTGGGGCTAAACTAGTTTTATGCCGGCAACACTCCCCCAGACCTGCTAAGACCAGAAAAAACAACAAACCAATCTAAAACCTTAAATAATAGTGGCCATAGTGAAACTCAAACTCCACCAACTTTGATAACTGTCATCACTTCACTTTGGCATTTTTTATTTTTTTGTAAAACATTTGAGCAAAAATTTAATAAACTTAACCGGATAACGTTGATCAATAGCTTGCTTGTAAACACGTAACGTATCATTAATTTTATTGGAAGTTTCAGAACTTAGTTTATGTACGCGTCCAATTTCACTTAAAAAAATATTTCTAAAAACTGATAAAGGTAAATTTGAAGAAAAATGTAAAAGCTTTATCGTATCAAAATTAAAATGGTCTCTTTTATCATAAATTCTAGAAATTATTTTATTAGCTTTAATTTTTAGATTAACATTTAAATAGTCGACATTAATGGGATTACTGGAAAAAAAGTTTTAATTTTAAAGAGTCTGGACAAAAGTTAAAATTTACCTTTTACTCAATAGCATAAAGGTTATATGTATAATGAGGTTATAAGTATACATACATGTATATATATATATATATATATATGTATATATAACCTCATGGAACGTTTTCTAAAAAATGCAAAAACATTCTATCTCTAATATTTTTTTCATAGTGTTGTAATATATGTTCTTAAGCGTTCTGAATTTTAGTAAATCGTGTTTCCATTTCTTATGAGCTCATTTTTTTTTTTTTTTTTTAATTATTATTTTCTGTTTGTTATATTGTTGTTTAACTTCATTGTACCTGTTATTTTAATATCGGCAGACAATTTGATTTCTGATTACCTCAGTCTGTTATTTTCTTATGCTATTATGCGGAGGAAGATGCATGGCATTGGCCACAGGGGCTTTCAAGCTCCATAGTATTCGAAATGATTCAAGTCAGTTATGGCCGATATCTATTCAAACTATGGAGGAATGATATAAGAGGAGTTGGCCCACGCTACATCAGGATAAAGGGCATCTGAAGTTAAGTGTTGTCTACTTAAGATGGCTGCCGTAATATCAGCCAAGGCTACCGTAGGCGCCATATTGAGTTTACTAAAAAAATCGACTTGAACTCTGTTATTTTATTTATTTGACAGCTCTCAGCTCTAAAGGCCTTATGAGATACGACTTCATACGCGATTTTAGAGGCAACCACTGATTATCGCCGATTTTCCAGAGGAAATAGTCTCTACTCCCAGTGTGATAGCGCACACCGGACTTGCCCAACTGTTTCAGTGCTATCTTGATAAAGTTGTTTCTATACTCAACTTTTCCACAGACTCATCCAATCAGGATGCGCTATTTTGATACGTCATATTTCTAAGATGGTGGAACACGGAAATCGCTTAAAGTGGACATTTGAACAAGAAATATTATCGTTAAGCACATTTATTTTACCGTTAAATGATAAGAATTTTGAATTAATCGTTTTTATTTTCGTATGGTGATATGACAATAGTTGTAACAAAATCAAAGTAGATATAATAATGCGATGTTTTACACAACTGAAAGGGAATTTTAACACTTATTGCGTATTTTATTCGCGCCAAGAAAAATGATAAGCGTCAAAAGTTAGACTTCTTTCATCCGACGTTTTACCCGTCTGTTGTAACCTGTATGGTGTTTTTACCGAGGAAAAATCGGCGCTAAAGTTAGCTTAAAAATTGGTTGTTTCAAAAGTCCGTGTGTCTGATAAAGCCTTAAGACCTTTAGTTATAATGAATTTCGTCTGGAATGATCCATATTACATAATGTCGCAGTAACAATACGGGATTTCTTATATACACCCCACGACAAAAAGATAGGTACAAAGATTTTTTTTTTTTTTTTCCATAAAATAACATTATCTAAATTCTGCTTATCATTTATTATTATCATGAATTAACACTATTCCCGGACTAATTTTTGTTTTAAGACTAATTTAAAAAAGTTTTATGCGTAAAATTTTCCTAATTAAGACTACACACCGCGACAACAAAAAGATAGGAACAAAGGTTTTTTTTTTTTTTTTTAAATTTTTGAATATGATTATTTTGAATGTGAATATTTTGAATATGATTCAAATATTTAATATGTTTTTGATATGATAATATTTCGTTGTGATAATAAATGATCAGACCAATTTAGATAATGTTATTTTATGAGAAATTAAAAAAAAAACCTTTGTTCCTATCTATTTTTTCGCGGAGTGTTGTCTTAAAACTTTTCTAAATTAGTCTTAGAACAAAAATTAGTCCGGAAATTGTGTTATTTTACGATAATAATAAATGATAAGCACAATTTAGATAATGTTATTTTATGAAAAATCAAAGAAAAAACCCTTTGTACCCATCTTTTTGTCGCGGTGTGTAGCTGTGTTACTTATTGGCTTATGGGGTTACGATTTTGGTTTCATGTTTTTTCCGGACATGTCATCTCCCCTTTTATCATTTCTCCACGATTTAAACTGAGGGATGAGAAATCTAATTTAAAATTTTGTAATGTTGTCAGGTATGCAAAAAATTTCCTATTTTTTGAAATTAATTTCCCCATTTCTTCTTTTTTTGGCATATTGAGGGGAATTAAATAAAATTTCCCTTCATAATTAACTTAATTAATAATCAAGTTTCTTTAAATCAATGTCCTATACTTCTATGTTATTTACCGTAATATTTTTAAGAAGCACGCATTAAACTTTTTCAGTAACGACTCATTTACTTCCTTTATTTACATTTTTGATTTATTAGATAATTAGTAATTTAAACTCTTAATTACTTAATAATTAAAATCATTAAGCGATCAGTTAATAAGCCGATTATTATTAATGAAAATTGAGCTATGTTGTATCATAACGTAATCTGTAAACGTTTCATAATTGTTTGTATTAATTTGAAAGATTAACTCTGATCGAGTAGGTTAATTAAATATATGTTATGCTACAAATATATTACGTTATGCTAAAATCATATTACGTAGAATTAATCTGATACAATTATATTACATTTCAATCGTATTAGACTGATAAATCTTATCATTGTTGAAATATAATAAAGAAGCCTCCAATTTATCACTATTTACTGTATTATTATGATATAAAAATTATATGTAACAAGTGAAGAATTTATTATCAGAGGTAGGATTACATTAAGATTGGAAACAATATAAAAATCTGCTCTTTTGATAAATAATGAAGTTTTATGAAAAGATTTCTAATTGTGCTCCAACTCCTGTTCAGTAAATAACACAATTTATGCTTTTAGTTTTAATTCTGCTATTATAGAACATTTTATTAAAAAAAATCTTTTATAGTCTCTAGTTGGGCTATTACCACTATTCGTAAAAATTTTCGACCTTGGGTTTTTGATGGATTTACACGTTTTGAGAGCTGTAGAACATGATTTGACCATTTTTAGAAAAAGTTTGTTTGTCTGTCTGCCAGTGTGTGTGAGAGACACAAAATTTTGTGGCAACTGTATCTCAGTAACTACTGCACAGAATTTTATAAAAATTGGTATGTAGTTGCACCTTGACATAAAATAGTGCTTATCAACTTTTGGTAAAAAATGTGTAACAGGTTGCGTTGCCATCCCGCTTTTTCTAAATTTTTAACATCGTGATATGACAAAATTTTGTATAAATGTGCATAAAAAGAATTATTTTTTAGTAATCATTGTGAAATTTACAAGAATTATTTATAATAGAGATAGTCAACTGGGAAAATTTTTTTGTATGTGTAGAAGCCTCGCCCCCCCCCCCCTAGGGGGAAGTCTCCCCTCGAGGGGAGTAAATTTTCATGATGGGTATCTTTCAAAAGAGCTCGCCAATACCTTTTAAAACGAATGATCGATCTGCGATAATTTAGTTATCGATTTTTTTAATTTTTAACAAAAAACAAAAAAATAAAAAATAAAAATAAAAAATAAAATTAATGTAATATTGACAATAAAATTGACTTTTTTGAATTTTAATGTTATACTACTTCTCTGATATGGAAATCGTCTACATTATCATCGAAGATAATTTTTTTAAATAACAATGTTAATAAATAATTTTTAATGAGTGAATTAGTGTAGGAAAATATAGAAGAAAGTCATATGGTGGCCACAACATACTAGTTTTCATTTTATTTTGGCATCACTATTTTCTTATAGATAAGAAGGTTACTATGGCGATTTATACGATTATGGTGATAAATGAACTCTTTTATGACACACGTGGGGGGGAATTCAATTTTTTTGTGTCGTTATCTTAAAACAATGATCTATACAGCGGTTCTAGATTTTGCGACTTTTTATTCAGTAGTCACTAATAATTTTCAGAAATGATATTTGATATACATAATAGAAGATAAATTATTGAAGTGATTAGGCAAAAATTACATTCAAAATTTAGTGGTATATATTTATTAAAGGGTCGCAAAATCTGGAAAAATTGGATCTATGTCCTATTTAATTACAAAAATGCTGTTAAAATAAGATGATGATATTAGTATGACAGAAAGGCACAATAAAAAAAGCGGAATTTTCCCTTTTTATTTCACCCATGTCCTTGTCACTATATAACGGCATGTATATCTATAATCGTTCGCAGAATCTTCTTCCTGTAGGTATGTTTTTAATACAATTGTAGAAGTCCTCTAAACCATATTTATTTAATGATAAAATGGTACAGAAACTTTCAATTTTGAAAGCACATTTCTAAGTGCATATTTAAGACTCTCATTATTTTCCATGTCTGAAAAAAAAAAAAAAAAAAAAAAAAAAAAAATACTGCGTTCATTGAAAACAAATGAATGGTCCTTTTCTAAATCCGTAAACTAGAAATATAGATTTACGAGCTATGCGCATAAAGCTTGCCAATAAGCGGGATAGACGATGTGATCGAGATAAACTAGTTTATACATTTCTTGATGGTAAAACAATATTTTGAATATTTTGAATATTATGATTAATATGAATCCTTTGTATTGAGAGAAGTTCGCTCTTGATTTCTTAGAATTGAGTCATAAACCAAGATTATAGTTGCTAAAACTCGACTCTTGTATTCGCATTTATTTACAGCTTTTAAAAGTATAATTTAAAATATATTTTATATTTAATTTTTAACTCTTAAAATCAAATTTAAAATAGTATATCTACGCCACAAAATGTAATATGATTTCGTTACATAGCATTTTCTGGCTTTCTTATGTCAATTTCGGGATCACTTAAATAATACTATCCTTATCGATCTGCTCAATATCAGTAGCAGCACTAATGATATAGATTACCTCTCCTGGTTGATGATATCACTTCTGAAAGCAAAAATGCTTTTTTATTACTTTACTACTACGAAGCCTGTGGATGAATTCTTAAACTCGATCACTATGTAGGCGTCATCACTACTAATTAAAATAGAGCTAGGAAATTTTGATAACGTGCGCTTGGAATTCAGGACAAGATAAATTTAAATAGAGCTCAGCAAAATCTTAAGACTATTGCCATGATATAAGAAATCAAAGTTGCAGTGATTTTCTTGAATCGCTCACATCTGGAAAGTTGCCAGGAGATTTAAGATCTCCTTTATCCTCCTTCATCCTATCTTTATTCCAAATTCACACAAAGAAAAGAGAGAAAAAGAGAGAAGTTGAGAAATAAATTCAACATGGAGGATGGGAAGAATGGACATACATACAAATAGTTTGGAAGTTTTCTTTTAATAATGTTCTCTTTAATCTTTTAATTCTCCCTTCCCATGGCGCTATTACACACGACAACTTTTGCGAAATTTTCATTTGAGCAGACATTTCCTCCAACTTCTGAAGGCTGAAATCCAAAGTAGGGTTGGATATGTTATGTCAAAGATCTCCGGAAAAACAGATTTCGCCGGTGTTCAGTACCTGCGAAGGCGCCCCCCCCGTTTATCGCTTGTATTTTTGGTGCATATAAAGCGCTTTCTTCTCATTGGTTATTCGTACCAGAAATAATTTCTCGTAAAAACAATTTTTAATAAGTAGCCAGAAGAAGTTATGCTTGTACTCTCACTGATTTAAGCTATCATTTTTTTTTTTCGAATTAACAATTCGTTCAAATGTTGCCCGTTAGGTTTTCGTGTGTAATAGCACCATCTCTCCTTAGACTGAATAAAGTGCAAACTAATCAAATCCAAACTAACAGATAAAAATAAAAGAAAATAGAAGTGAAATAAGAGGTAGTGTAAGAAAAATAAAATAAAATATTAGAGAATAACATATAACAAGGAAAAATATGTAATGAAAACAAATTAAGAATGATTAAAGAATGTGAAATAATGTATTTCACGATTCAAAAGAAAACAAATATACCTATTGAGTAAGATTGGCAGACCATTTACTAGAAACTTCTTAAAACCTACCAGTTTTTTAATATATATAAGAATAATTTTTAATTCTGTTAACTAAATATTTAAGTTTAAAAATAATTTAAGAAAAAATATTAGTATTACATTCTTAGGCTACACAAATGCAACTTTATAAGAGTATGACTAATATCGGTCTGAAAAGGTAGATTAGGATTGCAGAACGCTCTGGGGAGGAGATAAAAATAAGAGTTTATTTGCATTAGCATAACTTAGTATGCTGACTCCTTCGTTTCATATTTTTAAAATGAATTTTTACAAGCTTTTAAATTATCTATTTTAACAGCCGGGTAAATACTTTTGAAATGAGGAATTCGCACACATTGGGGATTTGAACAAAATCCTATTTTTCTGGTAGTTTTTAGACCCATAAATTTCAAAAGTTTATTAAAAAAGAAAAAAAAAAGTTCTCATTAATTTTAAAAATAACTTTCAAATTAACCAAAAATCACATGACTTAAAAACACTCCCTGACGTCACACTTTATGATGCTGCAATGTTTACATTTTGTTAGCCTGGTTAGTAAGCAGCAATTAGTTTTAACTTTCGTAATTATCAATCGTTTATGTGATCTCTGAGCATTTCTTTTTCATCTTATAATCATTTAATATCATTATCACCATTTTCCATTATTATTATTTTCAATTGTTTTCTTTTCATGGCGGTTGTCCAACGTTTTCGTTAATAGGATCCTGTGGAACGCTAAAGAAGAATTTTTAAGAAGAATTAGCCGTTGTATTAGTGCAAAATGGTACAATACAATAATATTTATACTACGATTTTTTAATATCTGTCATTATTATAACATACAAAACCTATTTCACTGATTCAAGAAGCAAAGCAAAGCACGAAATCGAATGTAAACAAGAATTACTTTAGTTTGTTGTCATAAAGAGTGACGTCACGATACATTATACTGCGTTTTCTCGATAGAGTAAATAGTGCGATGTTAAAATTGCTATAAATCAGTCATTAGATTTCAAATAAAGAAAATGTATGTACTTATTTTCTTACCTTTTCATTTTCTATTACATAAGAATAAAATCAGAACACGTGGAAACTCCTCATAGCACTTCTTGCGATCCAGAGTTTTAAGTTTAACCCCATACCTGGCGATTAAAATTTGCGTGATTCGTTTTCCAGTGCCCCTTTTCTGTCTCAAATCTGAAACGAGTAAATTCATCAAAATCACCGTCAAGATCACTATCAAGGTTATTTCACTGCATTGTCATTATACGTAACAGTAGTTTTACTAGTGTAGCAGTACAATGCAAAGAATTGTACTTCGGAAAAACACATATATATATATATATACGTTTGGGGCAGTAAAGGAGTTAATTATCAGACATAGAAATCTTTGTAAATCAAGAGAGGTTAACAACTGTTTTAAGTTTTTGCATATAAACTGAAAACTTGGTTATTTCGATTTTTTTAATACTATTTTGAACATTATTATCGGTAACAACAAAGGTTTCTTTCATGTTTAAAAATAATCTGGTGTGTCACTCACACTACTTTATCTTATCCTGAAATTTAATACTATAAATACAGGTTGGAGATTAAGAGGTAAGATAACGAGTACTGTTATGTAAACCTATGTTAAAGAATTCAAATTAGGCTTAGGAAGAGTTTTATATGATGATTAGTTCTGTGTGAGGGGGGGGGGGGGGTACCGCCCCCCCTCAACCCCCCGTTTCATTAATGTACAAAAAACAAGTGATGAATATTTAGCTTAAAACATACACATTAATTACCATATCTCTATGAGGAATTTATTTCAATTCCCGAACAGCTTTCTTGGAAATGGTAAAATAATATTAGTAAAGCACATCCACTAACAACAAATAACTAGTGTGTTGTGGCTACCACATGACTTTCTTCTATATTTTCCTATAAAAATTCACTCAGTAAAAATAATTTATTAAAATTATTATTTAAAAAAATTATCTTTCATGATAATACACATATTTTCCATATTAGAGGAGTAGTATAGCACTAAATATCTAAATAAAAAAGTTAAATTTATTCTCAATATTACATTAAGTTTTTTTTTTTTTTTTTTTTTTTGTTAAAAATAATTAAAAAAATCGATAACTTTATTTTGAATTATCGCAGATCCATGGTTCAAGCATTTGTTTTAAATGTATTGGCGAGCTCTTTTGAAAGATACGCATCATGAAAATTTACTCACCTCGAGGGGGAACTTCCCTCTCAGGGGTGGAGGCGAGGCTCCTACGTACACAAATTATTTTTCCCAGTTGACTATCTCTATTACAAAAAATATATAATCGTTTCATTTAGTTTAGTGCAGTCTATAGATGGTAAACTCTACTTACCTGCAATTTCCCCCATAGATGTAATGTATTTGAATACTTTTGAGTGTCTCTGTACACGAAGCATTGGCTTCATCTCAACGAAAAGCTTACTGTAGCATCCCGATATGATACACATTTAGAATACTGAGTTTGGAATTTCTGCTACTATTCGTTCTTGAGATATCCTTATAACAGTCACACAGACATACACATACAGACACACAGACACACAGACCATTCTTTAAATATCTGATTTTCGTATTCAGGGCACCTCAGAACATGTAAATGTAACAAAAACTCACGTTCGAAAATTTGACCCTAAAACAATACTTTCACTACCCTATGGGTAAGAGAAAGTAAAAATACTACTTTCTTCTATATTCAGTAGAAGAAAGTATTAGTTTCGTAAAAAAAATCGATGGATTTGCACGTTTTATTTTAACTATTTGAACATTTTTAAGAAAGTGTGTCTGTGCGTCTGTGTCTGAAAAACTATGAGGAAACTGTATTTCAGAAACTTCTGCAGAGAGTATTATACAAATTGATAAGCGGTTGCAACTTGACATAAATTAATAGCCACCAACGTTTGGTGAAAGTATCCCAAGAGGTAACTTTCCTATCTCCTTTTTTCTAAATTTTTAACATGGTGGTATAGGACAAAAATTTTATACATGTGAACAATATGAATTATTTTTAATTAAATATAATTATTTTTAATAATAATAGTTAACTATGAAAAGTTTTTTGACTTTCCCTTCGGGGTGGGGAAATCTTTCAAAGGGATGCAAATTTTCGATAGGAGTATTTTAAAATTCTTAACAATACCTTTAAAACGACTGGTTGAATTAGAGATCTGTGATAATTTAAAAGAAAATCATCATTTTTTTTTTCAATTAAAAGAAAAGAAAAACAAAAAAGAAAAATCATGCAGTACTCATTGATTAGTAAAACTTTCCAACATTACGTAATTGTTGTATCGAATAACTTTTAATGTTCCTTCTCTACATTATCACACAACAGACAGAAATACTGAAAAATATACAGATAAACTAATTGATTATAAAATTACTCTTAGGCATTTTGGAAAGGGTTAAAAATTCTTAATGCAAAAGGAAATGCAGCCATTAGATTATAATTACAGCTTTTGATCTCTCTGAATATTTTAGTGTAGCCCTGTAAATCATAAAGTTAATCATATCATAATCTATACAAAACATTATTTTAGAATATAAACAATACATTTCAATATTTTTATGATTTAAATAATTCATTTAAATAAATCAGTAGAAAGACTTCTAAGTATAACTTTAAAAAAATTCTGTCCTAAAACGTGATGCACTGGCATTTTTTTTTCTGTTGTCCCTGTAAACAAACTAGTTGTACAGGACCTATTAATGGGGAACATACTATACGGAAAATATTTATAAAAATAACACTCATAGAACACAATGCTTTCGAAAGCTTTTGGGTGTCCCTGTACACAAACCAGAAGAGATATTCACTCCATTTTCAATATGGAACATCCGACAGTGAACTTCAATAAAATATATCAGTTTCGAGAAATTCCATAAATATTTACAGGAGTTAGAGTGCGGGCAGACAGATAGACAGACAGATGGATAGATACACAAACTGAAATCATATTGACACTTAAAAATGTTAGAAAGTGTTAAAAACGCTTAATGTAAACGAAAGTACAATTCTAGCAATTTTTAAATGGATATTTTTGTGTCACCCTGTAAATCTAATGCTAATCATGCTACATTCTATACAAAGAATTCTTTTGTGCATTTAAATAACATATTTCAATTTCCTAAAACTTTGTGGAAAGTAAAGTTATTAAAATTTGATTTATAGAAATATCTCTCATAGAACGTAATGCTTTAGAATAATTTTGAGTGTCCCTGTATATAAATCGGTGGTGGTATTTAATCCATTTTATACAGGACACATCCAATACGGAATTTGAATAACATATTTCAATTTCATTAAGATATGTCTACAGTAAAGGTATGAAAATATGGTTTATAGAAATAAATCTCATAGAACACAATGCTTTGAAATACTTGCGGGTGTCTCTGTACACAAACCAGTAGAGGTATAAACTACATTTTCATAAGGGAACATCCGATAGTGAACTTGAATAACATATATCCATTTCAAGAAATTCCATAAATATTTACGGGGGTTAGAGCTCGGACAGACAGTCAGGCAGACAGACAGACGGACATGCAGATACACAAAACTGAAATCATATACACACTTAAAAAATGCTAGAAAGTGTTAAAAACGCTTAACGCAAACGAAAGTACAATTCTAGCAATTTTTTATTAACACCTCTTAATATAACTGGATACTTTTGTTCCACCCTGTAAATATAATGCTATACATGCTATATTCTATGCAAAGCATTCTTTTGTGCATATAAATAATATATTTCAATTTCCTAAAACTTTGTGGAAAGTAAAGTTATTAAAATTTGACTTATAAAAAT
The DNA here is from genome assembly GCA_963930645.1 of Salticus scenicus. NCBI lineage: Eukaryota > Metazoa > Arthropoda > Arachnida > Araneae > Salticidae > Salticus > Salticus scenicus. The sequence goes on along the minus strand of OZ005662.1, from coordinate 65,200,247 downwards.
ATCTCTCATAGTACGCAATGCTTTGGAATACTTTTGAGTGTCCCTGTGTATAACCCGATGGGGGTATTTCCTCCATTTTATACAGGAAATATCCAATAGTGAACTTGAATAACATTTTTCAATTTCATTAAGATATGTCTACAGTAAAGGTATGAAAATATGGTTTATAGATATATCTCTCATAGAACATAATGCTTTGAAATACTTTCGGGTGTCCCTGTACACAAGCCAGTAGAGGTATAAACTCCATTTTCAATAGGGAACGTCCGATAGTGAACTTGAATAACATATTTCAATTTCATTAAGATATGTCTACAGTAAAGGTATGAAAATATGGTTTATAGAAATACCTCTCATAGAACACAATGCTTTGAAATACTTTTGGGTGTCCCTGTACACAAACCAGTAGAGGTATAAACTCCATTTTCAATAGGAAACATCCGATAGTGAACTTGAATAACATATATCAGTTTCAAGAAATTCCATAAATATTTACGGGAGTTAGAGCGCGGACGGACAGACAGACCGAAGTCATAAACACTTTTCAACCTTGTTGGAAAGTGTTAAAAAGAAAAGTGCATTTTTAAAGCTATTGTAAATAAACTATAAATCGCTTTTTTTGGACAATTAGTGTATACTTCTATGAGAAAAATATCGTTTGTATTTATCATGAAAATGAAATAAAAAATAGTTTTAATAAATAATTTGTACTATGTGAATTTGTATAGGAAAATATAGAAAAAAGTCTTGTGATGGCCACAACATATTAGTTTTTTACGTGTTTAAATTATATATTCTAACATGCAATTAAATACTTTTTGAAACTGGAGTTTATGCGCTACAAATAAGCGATAAGTTTACCAAAAAAAGATAACTCTGTTAAATCGATTGTTATGCATATTATTCAAGAGAAAACGTATCCAACTACCGTAATGTCTTTCTACATGAAGAAAGTTTTAATTAGATGCACTATACCAGCTGGAGTAATTGAAACAACTGAATTAACTTCATTTCAGTGAATATGTTTATTAGAGAAATACTTTCTTGATAATTCGTTTACTGAGTGAAAAATATAACTGACAAAGATAAATACGTAAAATTAGTTTATTAATTGAAATAAAATCAATGGAAGTCATCTTTCCTTCCTTATAAGAAAAAAAAAATGATTTTTGTACTACAGTTTTTCTTTTTTTTATTATTATTATTTTTGATCAAACTTACAACTTTTAAACAACAATATTTTTTTTTATATCTTAATGAAGAGTCGCTTTTATTATTTAAATAATCTGGTGTGTCACTCACACAACTTTCTTTTACCTTGCATTTCAATACTATAAAGATATATTCCAGATTAAGTCATAAGATAAATAAGGTAAAATAATAAAGTTCAATCTCCTTTAAAAATAATCTGAAACAGGTTTAGCAACAGTTTTATTTGGCATATAATTTTATGTAAGGGGCTTCCCCCTCTTCAACCCCCATTAAATTAGCGCTTATATTTCTTTAAAAATATATATTTATCAAAGTTGTTTTTAATTTGCCTTCGAACTTTACAATCTTAATCAAAATTTTAAAGTGATAACCTGATACGAATTTCAAAATAAGAAATTAGAATTTCAGGCAATTATTCGTTTTTAAGTTATGTTGATAAGAGATAAATATACAAATCAACTGCTAAAAATAGCAATTTCGTATTCAGGGCACCTTAAAACGTGATACAATACAAAAAGACAGAGTTGAAAATAGAATTTCAAAAAATACTTTCTCAACAGTATTGGTATAAAAAAAAATATTTCTTCCTGAGCATTGCTCGTCGATATAGTAAAATATAGCAAAGCACCTCTATTAATTACATTCAAAAGGAAATAACGTTTAACTTAATTTTGGAAAGCCGTGTATGTTGTTTATAAACTATATGCACATCACACTGTGCACTTAAATTTAGTTTTGGATGAAAAACACCTAACTCGAAATGAAAAAAACTTCCAGCAATTTGCAAGTATAGACCCAATATATCGAAATATTTTTGGGTAGCCCTATAAACGAATGATGACTTATTTCCATGTACCACAATCTACTCAAAACATGCTTTTATGCTAATAAAAAAATATATTAATTCTATTTTGTTTATAGCAATGTATAAATGTTACACTGCAATTACGAGAAATTTCCCCTACAGACATAATGCATTTGAATTCTCTTGGATGTCCCTGTACACGAACCAATTGTTTGATCTCAACGAAAAGTTTAGTTTAGCATCACTGTATGATAATGATTTAGAATACTGAATTTGGACTTCCTCATACTATTTTCTCTTGACATATGATGATAACAGATGCACAAATAAACACACATGTTATCCGCTAAAAATATGATTTTCGAATTCAGGGAACCTAAAAATGTGTAATTATAACAAAACCTAGTTTCGAAAATCTGATTAAAAAAGCCAAATTACTTTAACCATAAATATGAATAAAAGAAAGTAGATTTTTTTTTTTTTTTTTTTTTTTTTTTTTTATGAAATTTGAAATTTAACTTTTCATTCTTGATTTTATGTCTAATATATAAAGAATCAGGATATTTAATTGTTGTTTGTTCTATGCTTTTACAATTATACTGAATTAAATTACATAAAATTTATGTTTTGCTATATTTTATGCATTTTCTTTTTGTATTTTATTTGTTTAATTTATTAATCAGAAATGAAAAAGATGCAGTTCCAAGATAAAAATTATCCTAATGCCGTAATTTCTCTCTGTATAAGAAATCTTTTAATTTGATTCTTTATGCCAGCTGGTATGCTTGTTGTAACTGAATTAAATGTATTTTGCTTGTTAGAGTATAGTTCTCATAATAACTAAAATTGTTCCATCACTGAACTATGAAAAAGAAATAAACAACGAGAAGAAATGCGAATTTCTATATCGTTTATTGATTAAAAAAATGAATTTAGATGAAGACATACATTTTAAGATAGAAAAAGTTTTTTTTTTTTTTTTAAACTTTTGCGATTAAAAAGACGTACATCTTCAAAATAATAAAAGGAATAGTAAAAGTAATAGTAGAAATATTATTTTGGAATAACTCTATTACGCTATGACGCTGTATTCAGATATTTATATGATGGGTGTCAAAATCATATAGTAATAAGACATAGACTGATCAGCGAGAGGGAAAAAGTGATACCTTTTTTCTCGGAAAAAGTCACTCTAATGGCTGCTTTTTCCCGAGTAAATCACACACAGGAATAAACGCGGATAATTTAGTAAATAAAATTTGTGAATAATTTATTTACTAAAGGTGATTGAAAAACTCTAGATACAGTTTCAAATTCATTTTCCTTTTTCTTCTTTTTTTTCAATACCCTCTAATGGCTGATTTTAGAACTTTTTTTGGGCATCAAAAATTTTTGCTCGATAACATGGGGATGATAGATCTGTATATATTACTATATCTATGGTCAAAACAGACTAGATCTATCTGAATCTGTAAAACCCTTACTTTGCAGTTTTCGTACACATTTTAATCTCTATACAGTGATAGCTTAACTGCTGTTCAACAGTTCTGAACAAACATATCCTTACTTTGAAAACTAATCACATTGCGACTAAACTTCTTTCATTCGTGATCACCGAGGTAAAGCATCAGATTACGAAACCAAAGATTGTGGGCTCGAATCTCAGTCGAGGCAAGTTGCTTAAAAATGGTTTTTTGTTTAAGCCTAAATTATGTTTTTTCTCATTCGTTCACTATGTCATTATGTTAATTATGTTTACGTTAATTAAAATTATGCAATTTCTAGAATTTCCTAATTCCGGAATATTTGGTTCGAGAAAATTTATTAATTGTATGAACAGATGTAGTATTTAGTTGAGTTAAAAATAAAGTCTCGAGTTGAGCTTTAACGTTTCTCTGTGTTCTCTAGTGTTTTCCCCACAAACAGTTACTTACGCCTGCACTCATAAAATATACGTGACAATATTGTATCTTAAAAAAAAAAAAGGCGTCCAACTTATTTACTTTTGTCAGAAATTATTAGTTCAAGAAAATTCTAGTTTCAAAGCTTTACAACTAATATTTAACACGTTGAATGCCATGTCAGCCATCGGTGGCTGACACTGAACTTTCTGTTTAGGCCGCGTCATCGACCGGTGGCTGACAGTATAAAATATGATATAAAGCTAAAAGATTTACATTGTTTTAAGTAATCACTGGAAATTTATTTCAAATTTACATAATTTTCGTTTATTACAGGATTATATAATTAATGCATTTCAAGGGATTTTATTGAAACTCGCGAGGCCTGACAGGGCTTTCCTTAAGAATTCGCGTGGCGCTCAACCTGTTAAGAAACCATTTAAAAAACTTTTCACTTTTTTGTGCGTCTCCGTAAGATGACATCTCAAGTGATATGTTTAAAGCAAAATTCGTTAGATTTTCAAAGTTCTTAAGAAGTTTTAGTTTTCTGATTAAACACGTAATGCCATTCATGGGATTTTAATGCAATTATTGGAGTTTTTTAATTTTTATAATGAAAGCTATGACTAATGGTGATACAATTAAGCAAAAATAAATAAATAAATATTTTAAAGGATATGGAGTTGCACGACATTTGATTTTTTACAATGGATGACACATTTATTATCTTTATTTGTTTCTAACATTTTCCAACAATGTTGAAATGTGTTCATGACTTCGGTTTTTCTGTCTGTCCATCAGTCCGTCTGTCAGTCTAACTGTCCATCTGTCTGTCAGCGCTCTAACGACCGTAAATACTAATGGAATTTCTTGAAACTGATATATGTTATCCAAGTTCACTGTAGAATGTTCCTTATTGAAAAAGGAGTGAATACCTTTACTGATTTGTTTACAGGGACACACAAAAGTACTCCAAAACGTTGTGTTCTATGAGAGGTATATCAATAGACCATATTCTAATACCGTTACTTTACATAAATCTTAATGAAATAGAAATAGGTTATTCAAGTCTACTATCGGATGTTTCCTATTGAAAATGGAGTAAACAGCATCACTGGTTTGAATGCAGGGACACCCGAAAGTATTATAAAACATTGCGTTCTATGAGAGGCATTTCTATGAAACAAATTTTAAGAACTTTACTTTGCACAAATCTTAATAAAATTAAAATATAATATTCATGTGCATAAAAGAATGCTTTCCATTGAAAACAGTGTGATTAGCATTAGATTTACAGGGCCACACAAAAATATTCAGTTGCACTAACGGGTATTATTGGAAGTTTGCTGGAATTGTATTTTCGTTTATATTAATTGCTTTTATCTCTTTCTAAATGTTTTTAACACTTTCTTATAAGGTTGAAAATTGTTAATGACTTCGGTTTGTCTGTCTGTCTGCCCACGCTCTAACTTCCGTAAATATTTATGGAATTTCTTGAAACTGATATATGTTATTTAAGTTCACTATCGGATGTTCCCTATTGAAAATGGTGTGACTACCTCAACTGGCATGTGTACAGGGATACCCAAAAGTATTCCAAAGCATTGTGTTCAATGAAAGGCATTTTTATGAATTATATTTTAATTCCTTTATTTTACGCAAATTGAAATGAAATAGAAATATTTTATTTAAGTTCACTATCGGGTGTTTGCTATAGAAAATGATGTAAATGCTACAAATGGTTTGTGTACAGGGACACTCGAAAGTATTTCAAAACATTCGTTGTATGAGAGGTGCATTTCTATAAACCAAATTTTAACAAAATTACTTTGAACATACCTTTATAAAATTGAAATATGTTATTTATACACACAAAAGAATGCTTTCTACAGAATGTATTAGCATTAGATTTACAATGCCACACAAAAGTATTCAGTTACAGTGAGGGCTTTTAGTGGAAATTTGCTGGAATTGCATTTTCGTTTAAATTAAGCGATTTAAAACCTTTTAACATTTTTAAAGTCTGAATATTATTTCAATTTGTGTATCTATCTGTCCGACTGTCCATCTATCTGTTTGTTCGTCTGCCCATCCCCAGCGGCCGTAAATATTTTCAGAATTAAAAAAAATATATATATGTTATTCATGTTTACTATGGAATGTTCCCTATTGTAAATGGCAAAAATGGGGAACAACTGTGTAACTTGTTTATGTATAGTGACACCCCAAAAATACCAATGCAATGCATTTTAGGAGAGACATTTTTATAGATTACATTTAAAGGACTTTTTACTGTAAAAATCATAAATTTATTGAAATTTATTGTTAATATGCTAAAATGATATTTTGTACACAAAATGATTTTGTTAACTTTCAGATTTACAGGGCTGCACTAAAATATTCAGATATATTAAAGGCTGCAATTGGAATATAATGGCTACTTTTTTTTTTTTTTTTTTTTTTTTTTTTGTGTGTGTGTGTGTTAAGCATTTTTAACATTTTACAACAATGTTTAAGAATGATTAAGAATTCAATTCGTCTATCTGTATGCCTTTTAGAACTACTGTCTGTCTGTTGTGTGATTACATAGGCAAAGAACATTGAAAGTTATATGATACAACATATACGTACATTTGAAAAGTGTTAATAATCAATGAGTACCGCATGATTTTTTGTTCTTGTTTAATTTATAAAAATTCTTCAATCTATTCATATTAGTGATAGATTAGAAAGCAAATAATAATATTTCATTCAGATAACACAAATTTTATAACATTTTTATGTTAATGATGTATATTATTGAGATCCAAATTTTAAGTATTCTTCTGATGACGTAATTTTGTACATCCAATAGGATTAATACTGTATTATTATTATTTTTTTTTTACGATATCATTTATCATACTGTTCTCATAAATGGATATTACATAATATAAATATGAATGAAAAAAGTAATATACCTTTTAAATATCATATATAAAGCAATATTATGTTATGTAACTTGCTCGTATTTTCATGTAAACGTCCTTCAGAGAATGTAAATGTTTTACTCATGAATGTTATGTAACCCAATGTAACTTAAAATCCTCAATAAAAAAAAAAAAAAATTCTCAAAAAGATTTAAGTGCTTTTAAAGCTAAACAACCTTTTTTTTAAATACATTATGCAGAGTTTAAAGAATATATATGTTTGGAAATATATTTAAAAGAAGACAAAAAGGCAGAAATTTTTGTAGCATGCAAAATTTCATGCTATGTTTTGACTCGAAAGAAAAATAACTAAAAAGTACTAGTTGTTACCTGTAAAAACTTTCCTACTAATCATATTTAAATGTGCAACCCAAATGCTCTCATTTGATATTAGCTGAGAATCATTGTTTTAAACAAATACATTTTTTTTAATGGAAGGAGTGGCTTAAATTGTCACAAAAGCACACGATGTGGAAAATAAAAACAGAAGGATAACATTATAAAATTTCTCTAAATTAAAAGTTTACTTAAAATTATACAGACAATTTTCACACGCAACATTCCTTGAAACTTATCAGTCTTGATCAAACTTTTCCACCAACAAACTTATATTAACCTAAAAATACAACAATTCGATATCCTAAAATTATTCGTTTTTAAGTTACTCCAAGAGACACAGGCAAAGATCAAACGTTAAAAAAACATGACATCCTTAATCAGGAAGCCTCAAAACTTTTAAATATAGAAAAACAAGCGATGAATATTTAGCTTAAAAACATGCATTATTTACCATATCTCTATGAGGAATTAATTTCAATTCCTGAACTGGAAATGGTAAAATATTATAGTAAAGCACATCCACTAACAACAAAAATGAATGTTATCACTCAAATATTTGCAGCCCTGTATATCTTTTGAAGATTATGTACAGATCACATGGTGCACCTAAATATAATCCTATAGTAATAATGCACGGCCTAGCCTGAAATACACTTCCATCAATTTGCAACTATTGTCGCACTTTTATCTAGTTCTTTTGTGTAGCCCTGTAAACGAACAGGGAATGATTTCCCTACCATATTCTACATGAGACATGTTTTTATGCATTAAAAAAAAATATATATTCGTTTCATTTGGTTTAGTGCAGTCTATAGATGCTAAACTCTACTTACCTGCAATTTCCCCCATAGACGTAATGTATTTGAATTTTCTTGGGTGCCCCTGTACACGAACCAATAGCTTGATCTTAACGAAAAGTTTAGTGCATCATCCCTATACCATACACATTTAGAATATCAACTTTGGACTTTCTTCTATAATTTGTTTTTGAGATATGCTGATAATAGACACACACACAGACAGACACACATACAGACTCACAGACACACATACAGACTCACAGACACACACATAGACCAACCGCTAAAACATGATTTTCGTATCCAGAGGACCTCAAAACGTGTAAAATATAACAAAAATGCACTTTCGAAAATTTGACCCTAATACAATACTTTCTATACCTTATGGGTAAGAGAAAGTAAAAAGAACCTATTTCCACTAGTTTTCCTGTTTAAAATAAAAGGATAACTTTGAAATTTTTGAAACAGTGACAGATGATATGTGCAAAAAAAAAAAAAAAAAAAAATATTGGTTAAAAACGTATATTTAGCATTGCCAGCTCTCCGGATTTTTTCACAATACTCTTTCTTTTTAAGTTATCTTCACCTTATTTAATAACAAAATTTTGTTATTAAAGAAAGCTATTTTTGTTTAAAAAAATTATTCGTATTCAAAAATCTGAAGGTTGGCGACTCTGCATATTTAATATAGCTTATAGTCGTAAAAAGCAATATATTGCAAAAATCGTAATTTAGCTGTCTTAGAATAAAATTTTAAAGAAAACAAGTCCATTCGGCTTATTCGGAAGGGTAGGTTGATTTCTTTCTCCTTATCAAGTAGCTGTCATTTTGTTTTAAAATGGCGGCTACAAATTATTAATGCACTTGGTAGAATATTGATGTAGGCTACGCACATATGGAGTTTTAAGCAAATCGGTTCATAAATACCTTTTTATGTGAATTTAAAATTTTCAAGTGGCCGGCGCTTGGAAACAGAATGGTGAGTTAAGTTGACAAATATATGAAATATATTTGTGAGATAAGTCTACTGTACATACATATAGTTCGAATTAATTCAAAATCTCAAAAGTCATCGTGTTGAAAAATTAAGTGGCTGGCACTTCGATCAAAATGGCAAGGAAAGTTGCTCATCTAAGATATCGTTGCAAATTTGCAATTTTTTTATTTTTTTTTTTAGAAATTCTTTCAAAGAGGCTTAGTAAGTTGATAAAATGTTTGTTTTCTGAATTTCTAGTTTGTTTTAGCATTAAAATAGCCTAATTTTTCCTTAAAAACGCCTTAAAAAGATCCGGTAACGCAGGTAATGGGTATGGCGCCAAATTTGGTGACTTTTCCCATATGGCGAATTTTTTGACGAGAAAATACTTATTATCCATAGACCAAAAATAGACGCAATAACGTGATTGGTTCACGAGTTACGTGAATTTTCTAGATTTTTGTTGTTTGAATGATAAATCCATTTTTCAACTTTGATTTGAATTGATTAAGTATTTCTAAAGTTACCGTGATAACAAATTTTCAAGTGACCGCCAGTTGGAAACAATACAGTGGAACAAGTTGCCCAGCGAACATATCCAAGATATTCGAAGCATAGGTTCACTGTCCAAATGTGGTTTAAATCAGTGCCGTGTTTCAAAAATTAATTTTATGGCAAATTTTCAAGTGGCAGTCTAAGTGGTTGTAACTTGGAAACAAAATGGCAAAACAACTTGCCCAGCGAAATCATCCAGTATACTTATATAAGTTCCTTATCCAGTTCTAGTTCAAATTAAATCAGTATTTCTAAAATTATCGTCATAAGAAATTTTCAGGTGGCACCACATGGAAAAAAAAGCGGAGTGAGATGCCCAGCGAAATTATCTGTGATATTTGAAGGATAAATCCACTACCCAAATTTGATGCGAATTGATTCTGTATTACTAAAGTTACCATAATGACAAATTTTCAAGTGGTCGCCACTTGGAAATAAAATTGCGGATCAAGTCACCAAGTGAACTTATCCTAGATATTTGAACCATAAGTTCACTATCCAACTTTTATTTGAATCAGTTTAGTATTTTAAAAGTTATCGTGGTGCCATATTTTCAAGTGGCAGTGTGATTTCAAGTGGCTGGAACTTAGAAACAAGATGTCGGGACAAGTTGCCCAGTGAAAACATTCAAGATAATTATATGATAATATCACTGTCCAAATTTGGTTCGATTTGGAGTATTATTTCAGAAGTTATCGTGATTTTAAATTTTCAAGTGGGAGCCTGATTTCAAGTGGTCCCGCTTAACTTAAGATATATGCCACTTTATTAAAAATGGCGGATATAGTTTACTAATAAACTTCATTGAGATCCTTATATGGTCTGTATTTACATCAAAATTCAAACAATTTCGGAATACGCTTTTTACAATTTAAATTTAAAAATTTCAAGTGGTCTCCACTTGAAAAAAAAATGGCGGAGCAATTTGGTTAACAAACTCATCTAAGATTTTTATAAGATAAGTTAAGACACTGTTCAAATTTGGTTCCATTTGGAGTATTATTTCGGAAGTTATTATGGTTTTAAATTTTCAAGTGGTAGCCTGATTTCAAGTGGTTCCACTTAACTTAAGATATCCGCCACTTTATTAAAAATGGCGGATAAAGTTCATTAATAAAGTTATTTGAGGCACTTGTAGAAATTATGTACGCATCAAAATTTAAAAAAATTCGGAATACGCTTTTTACAATTTGAATTCGAAATTTTCAAGTGGTCTCCACTTGAAAACAAAATGGCGGAGCAACTTGGTTAACAAATTCATCTAAGTTTTTTATAAGATAAGTTAAAACACTGTCCAAATTTGGTTCGATTTGGAGTATTATTTCAGAAGTTATTGTGATTTTAAATTTTCAAGTGGTAGCGTGATTTCAAGTGGCCCCGCTTAACTTAAGATATCTACCACTTTATTATAAATGACGGATAAATTTCATTAATAAGCATCATTGAGACCCTTAAATGGTCTATAATTGCATCACACTTCAAACAAATTCGGAATACGCTTTTTACAATTTGAATTTGAAATTTTCAAGTGGTCTCCACTTGAAAACAAAATGGCGGAGCAACTTGGTTAAAAAACTCATCTAAGAAATTTATAAGATAAGTTAAGACACTGTCTAAAGTTGGTTCTATTTGGAATATTATTTCGGAAGTTATAGTGATTTTAAATTTTCAAGTGGTTGCCTGATTTCAAGTGGTCCCGCTTAACTTAAAATATCTGCCACTTTATTAAAAATGGCGGATAAACTTCATTAATAAACTTCATTGAGACCCGTATGTGGCCGGTATTTACAACAAAATTCAAGCAAATTTTGCTTTAAATATGCTTTTTACAATGTCGGTTTGAAATTTTCAAGTGGCTGCCACTTGAAAACAAAAAGTCGGAACACCTTGGTTAACGAACTCATCCAAGATATTTATAAGGTCAGTTCACTGTCCAAATTTGGTTCCATTTCGAGTATTATTTCGGGAGTTATCGTGATGACAAAATTTTCATTATAGATAGATAGATAGATAGATAGATAGATAGATAAACGAACTGATTGCAATAGGTCGATTTCTAAAGAAATCAACCTAAAAACTGGAGTTGACTCAAAAGCATTATTCTCGTAATGATTTTAAAGTGAGGTTTAATCAATAAAAATGGCTTCCATCAATAATTAGTATTTTGGAAACGAACATTCGTAGAGATAGAGGCTAAAGTTCTTTCCATGAACACAGAGTAACCTTCGTCCGCTCTAGCCTCAGAGAATGCATCGGGCATACTAAAAATGGTTATGAAATTAAACACAAGGAACTGAACAATGGATCCGAATAGCTATATATAAAGTTAATGATGATGAACTGCATATTAAAAAAAAAATAGTTCATCGTCGACCCTCATCCCCATTATTCAACAGAACACAAAAAAGCGGAAAAAGTCAGAATATGTATAGAAACCTTAAAAATTTTTAATGATGGTGAACACTGTCTCATTTTTAAAATTATAACTGTATTGAATTTGGATGGTCTGTTCGTTATCATATTATTAACCGAATTTTATGTAACTTTAGCATGAGAATAATTTTTAAGCTAATAGATCTCATTTTCTCTTAAAGGTAAGCTTCGGAAAAAATGAAAAATTTCAATAATTTTAGGAAAGAACACTTAATGAAATATAGTGTTAAGAATGCATTAGAGATAGGTAAAGTCGCACATGCCTTGAAGTGTTAAATTAAATCTCGATTTTTCTTTCTATAGTAACTTTTCTTTTACTTTTATAATGGACTAAAAAAAAAAAAAAAAAAAAAAAAAACATAATTAATAATTTGTAAATTATGAGCATCACCAGAATAATAAAGATGCCGATAAGTAGTTTTATAATGAACACCTTATTCAATTTTCATGTTTGTATGTATATTCTTTAAAAAGCTATTCACACGCGAAAAAATAAGAAGAAAAAATGAGAAACAGAAAAGTGAATACAGGTAGAAAGATTTTGCTATAATCTAACATACAGATGCGTGTGCATCTTCACCTATCTCTAATGCATCCTTATCACAACTTTTCGATAAGTGTTCTTTCCTTAAAACTATTGAAATCTTTCCAAAATCCAATTTATGAAAATCTTTCCAAAGCTTACTTTTGAGAGAAAACTGAATATCTATAAGTTTAAAAATTATTCTTATGCTAAAGTTACATAAAATTCAGTTAATAATATGATAACGAACAGGCCATCCAAATTATATGTTCATATGTTTATTTGTTTGAAAATTATGTGCAAAAGAAAAAAAAGAGAAAATAGGTTGTTGCTTTAATTTTGTCCACCAGTGTACGCAAAGAATGTTAAGTATGGGGTTTTTTCTAAGCCAACAATTGCGAGAACCCAACGAGCAACAAAAAATTGCATTCTGTTTAATACAGAAGTACAAGAATGGTCAAACCCAGGAAGCTGGAGGGACATAAAAAAGTTACAAATAACTCTTCCTCTACACTTTAAGAAATAGGCGTAAGGGGGGGACTCGTGATCACCATGATAATACGTCTTCTCATACCGCAGGATTGAGAGTCGAATTTCTTGAACAAAACGCATCAAAGTGATAGACGTCCACCTTGTTCCACTGATCTTGTTATGTGTAACTTTTTTTCTATTTTAACACGCTTTTATTAGCTTCACCTGTATGTATGCATGTATGTATGTATGTATGTTTGTAACTGCTCTGGGAGCAAACAAAAAATTTACATTGTAAAAAATTACTTTCCCTACGTGAACGATGTTGAGGTAAGGCGCCGCGCTACGAACCTAAAAGTCAAGCGTTCAATCCCAGTCAGGGGAGATTTTATTAAAAATGGTTTTTGTTTAATTCTAAGTTACTTTAATGAAAGATTTAAATGTATGTAAATATTATGGTATGTCACTCACACGATTTTCTCTTACCCTGCATTTTAATACTAAGATAGATATTTTGTGCTTTTTTAGTTCACATATCTATAAAAGCGTGTTCTTTAATTTTTTAAAACTATAATATTTAATCTAAAGAAAAGTTTACGCGGTAGAATGAGATTAATCAGACTTTACAGGAATTTTTTTTTTTTTTTTTTTTTATATAATTCTAACACATAGATGGCTTGTAGCATTTAAGCTTTGGGAAATTCGTCTACAAAAGGGTATTGGTGACCAAGGGGACTACTTTGACCAGGGTTGCCATGGCTTTTATATTTTCCCTGACTCTTTTCACAGAATTTTTTATAATGATTTTGAATAATACGTTTTCTCGTTAAATTACCTTTTTGGCGGCCGTAACGCTCTCTAAAATGTGTTGCCAAATTTAGGGACTCTTTTATTTAACTACCACCTATAATTTTGAAGAGTGATATTTGATATATATAATGGGCGAATAACCTGCAAGGTGAGTAGACATCCATTATAGTTAAAATTTAATGGTGGATATTGAATAAAAGAGTCCCTGATTTCCCAACACTAACCAGAAGAGTTGAATTAAGTAGGACTGACAAAGGGTTAAGGTGAAAAATACTGCATGGATGTTCTAGTGGAAGAGTCAGGGAAACAAAGCGGATCCTCGGCAACCTTCTTAAATTCTAACATTTAGCCGTATCTCAAAAATTTCAGAGTGACCTTTTATCACTTTTCATCTAATCGTATAACTGTATCGATAAATATATTTATAAATGAAAAGTAATCAGAGCATAAAGGATTATCCAAATTATTATATCGACGAATTTAACCCCTTAACGCGCGCTGTCCTCGCTACGAAGACGCAAAATTTAAGATCAAGCTGCAAAAATTCATCCCGGAAATTTTTTAGCAAAAATTTATATTTATAACATATCAGAAAAGGCCTTTTTTTAAACCTTAAAATTTAAAATTTCTTTTAGTTTAATTTAGTTCATCAATTCCGGTAGCAGTATAATTTAAATGGTCCGAATTGTCTTGCGCCGCAAAGGGTTAAAGCATGTAAAATTGACGTATTGACTCAAGTAGAGAAATAATAATCGATTCTCAACTAATTTTATAAAGGTGACGTAATCGGTCAGATACGTTTAATCTAAATAAAAAAATAATATTAATGTATGTGTATTTCTAAAGTGTTATTTTCGAATAAAATGAATAAAACTTTTCTGGAATATTTATTTAAATAAAGTACCAATTAGAAAGTAGTTGTTAAAAAATAAAATAAAATAAAATATGATGTTACATTTGAATGAATGAAATATTTATGAAATAATAATAAACTGTACATTTAAATTCGTTTCGTTAAATGATAAAAAGAAAGATTATAAATAAGTTGATTTTTAAATTTTCATTTAATGTAGATTACTCAGAAAACATTTTTGTATATTAAATTTTTAATATTATTTATTTCGATTTAATAAAATTGCTCTTTCAATAACGTATGTACGATGTTTTTTCTTTTTCTGTTTGGAAACGTTTTCTCAATGAAAAATGTGTCCCGAAAAAATGCTTACCAGTAATATTTTTATCATGAATTATTCATAAATATCGTGAATATTTCAAAATTTTGATCTAGAGTATTTGATAATAAAGCATATGTAGTAATGAAGCTGTGCTTATAAAATATAAAATTAATTATTTTGGACGATTTCAGTTTTATAACATCATTTAAAGTTAAAGAAAATTGATAGAAAATATTTAAATATTTTTAGAATATTTTTGTATTTGAAAATAAATTAGATAAAAGCGGTAATGCTTTAGAAACATAATAAAATTTATTTACAATATGTAATTTTTCATAAAGTTATTAATATGCAATTTAAAAATGTCCACGAAAATACAGGAATATTTTCTGGAAGGTACATAAATTGTATAACCATATAAAAATTTAATTTTTAATGTGTAAAGAACATTTGAAATTTTCAGTTAAACAAAGTATAAATGTATAAAGGCAATAAATTATATTCATATTACTCCAATGAAAATTAAATTGAGTATTATCAGCATATGCACCATACATATATATATATATATATATATATATATATATATATTTACACACATATATTAGAATTAATTACAATACCATTTCTTTTATTAACAAGTAGCAAATCTGCACGAAATTTTTGCACTTTATTTCTTTTCTAACTTATTTTGAAAAAATGAAACTAAAAATTTTTAAATACGTTACAAATATTATACATTTTTCATATAAATACTTAAGTTTTGAACGTCTTTTGAACTTTATAATTTTTCTGCAATTCGATTTTATTCAATTTTTCAGCGAGCAATAGGTGAACTCAACGCTTAAGGGGCAATTTAAGTAATAAGTTGTATTTAAATTAAACATGAAAGAAAATGTAGCAAATAGAAAAAATGCGAACTTTAGAAGATATTTAATATTTCAGATTTAAAATGTTTATAGTTATGTAAACATTCAGTAGCTTTTCAACGTTCAATTACTCGAATGTGGCGCTCGCTTAAATTTTCTGGTAGATGTCACTGCTGTGGATTTCTGTGATGCGTACATTAGCGTAATATATATACCGGGTGTCCCATAAGTCTGCAGACATTTTAAATATTCATAAAAATTGAAGGAATTAGTAGAATTGAACGCTTTTTACGAAAAAGTTATTCTCTTAATTTTTATTATCATTATCATTATTATTATTATTATTATTATTATTATTTATTTATTTATTTATTTATTTTTTTTTTTTGATAAGAAAAAAATAATTAAATTTGTCCTCGATAGAGGGCGTTGCATGGATACATAACAAGAAATATACAAATCATAGTCCCATAAATTGTACAGCTTCCCGATTAACACAGCTTATTTCTTATTTTGCCTCGTACTTGCGCATACATGGAGTTTTAATTGCGATGCTGACTTGGTGGATAAAGCGTTATTGGGGAAGATGTTTTTCCTCAGATAAGAACCGCCGACTGAAACTGCAGTTAGCGGTGTTGTAACTAGTTTTTAAAGTGATGATGGCGGGCACATAGAATAGGATCTATGTGACTGTAAACATTTGCTTGCAAATAAATATAGTTTCTAACAGTATTTTGTGTGATTTGCTCACATACAGCGTCCTCTATCGACAAAAAAAATTAACTATTATTTTTTTTCTTTACCAAAAAAAAATTTTCTCTTCCCGATAATACATTCCTCACAAACTGCATTCAAATTTACCAATTCCTACAAGTTTCATGATTTTTTTTAAAATATCTACAGACTTATGGACACTCGGTATATATATATGTAAATGAGGATTCTTCATGTACAAGATACAAGTAAATAGGTATCCTGAAATTTGAAGAAAAGTGGATGTAAAATTAATGATTACGGAGATTATCTTTCTAGATATGTATATTGTAACGAATGCTAAAAAATAATGAAGTATTCTTCAAAGTGAATTTGTGTAATTTTCAAAAAGGGTGCATGATTTTGAGAATATTAGTAAGCTGGAAGGCAGCCAGAAGTTGCCAGAACATTATCAATTCCGTTTCTTAGCATTAATCGGGGAGTTACCTAGTAGAGAAAACACCAAAAGCACACTATTTAGTGACCGTTCATGTCAAACGAGCCGGAGAGATCGTCAGATTAAAGCATCCAAACAGTTAGTTAAAGAAATATAAACACAGGGAAAATCTTCAACGTGCAGAGTGTCAAAAGGAATATTCAAACTGCAGACAGCTGTTTCGGTAGCATTAACCCACACAACCACTTACATCCATAAGTCATCTATAAACACTTATAAAGGTTAAAAAATGATCCATTGAACTTCTATAAATATCCTACAGATATCTATTAGCAAGACAAATGTCACTCTTTTTTTCATCCATTAGATGTCTGCTACATATCCGATAAATCTCCAAATATCCAGTAATTGAACTTGTTGGATCTATTAGATTAACATCTATTAGACATCGAAAAAGGCACGTCTAAATTTCATCTATATTTAAACATCTAATAGATATCTACAGGATGTCCAGGACTTCTAATGGACATGTTTTAGATATTTTGTACCTATTATGGATCATTTGGATGCAATTTAGGTGTCTAATGGATATCATTGGCTGCATGGGAAGCGTACTATTATCAGTGTACAGTCGGTAACAAAAGTGTCCGAACACTAGCAAAAATTCCTATGTTAAAAAAAGTACACTTCATACGGTTTCGTTAAATACATCCTTGTCGAATCATGGTCTTAGATTGACTAAGAACATGATTCGACAAGGATGTATTTAACAAAACCGTATAAAGTGTACTTTTTTTACATAGGAATTTTTGCTAGTGTTCGGACAATTTTGTTACCGACTGTAGTGATCGATGATACATTAAATACTTTTCTTGTGTTTATCTAGCGCCAAATATCCGTTTTCATAAGTTGAAGTATGTCTCCAGAGAATGACTGCACACGTGTCAGAAATAATTCAAGTGATTCAAATCAGATCTGTCAGTGTAGAGGCGTCAAATTCAACTACTCGTCTGTTGTTGGAGACCTCGGAGACGTAAACTGTTGTTTACCAAAGTCAATATTAATAAAATGAAACAGCGGAATGTGAAAATAGAAATCCATTATGCAAAATTTGATGACAGGTAATGCTCTCGTATGACCTCAAAATCGGCCAATTTTCTTTCAGTAGACGTGCATGGTTGAAGCGAAAAATTTCTCAAAATTTTAGATAAAATGTTATCAGTCATTGGTCTAATAAGCGAGAATTATTATTGTGGAATTTTTATTTATATAATATTTATATATCAAGTCAGTATTATTACAAACAAGGCATCGTTTGATTATATTGTATCTATTTATTTATGATATGTCTGTATATGTATAGCTCGACATACAATTTGCAATGGGATTAGCTCATAGGAAATTGAGAAATGGTAGTTACGAAAAATGTAGAAGAAATTAAGAAAGTTTAGATTTAGTGGCTTGTAATTTACATATAATCTACACTTTCATAATTTCTTCAACATTTTTATAATCACTCTTAAACGTTGTTGGGAAGTAGTAAAAACACTTAACACAAACGGAAATGACAGTCCAGAAATTTCAAATTCTAGTCCATAATGTATCTGAATATTTTAGTGTAGGCCTGTAAATATTACCCCAAAATTTACCGTATAATTAGTAGAAAACATTTTGGTCTGTGTATCTAAACAACAAATGGCAACTGAATTATGATTTATGCTAAATACGGCATTAAAATATATGTAATCATGGTTCGTACAGCCACGCCTTTTTTCAAGGACTCTCCCACCAGTATATTTATGCAATATATTTCATTTCAAATTTTAAAAATTTTTTAAAATCAAAAGTTGTTAAATAATAATAATGGTGCAGAGAATTAAGAAAATTCTAGGACTGTACGAACTATGATAATAGAATTACTTCGCAAAAAACACAATGCTTTGGCGTTCTTTCCGGTATCTCTCACTGAGAAAAAATATATACCGCCTTCATCTAAAATGAATAAATGGTCATTTTCTAAATCCTTAAACTAGAAATATAGATTTCCGAACCATGCGCATAAGGCACGCCAATAAACTGAATAGATGAAATGGTCAAAAATTTCTAGTCTACACATTTCTAGATGGTGAAACAATATTCTGAATATTTTATATTACGAGAAATTCTCGCTTAATTTTCTAGAATTGGGTCATAAACCAAGATTATAGCTGCTGAAACCCGCCTCTTGTATTCACATTTATTTGGAGATATTTTCAAAGAGGCTTGTCCTCGACAGTATAGGCAAACGCTGAAGAATTCTAACAGAGGTCTCTAGAATTCGCTTTCGAAAGGGACTAGAAATTTATGAGGAAGACATGGGACTATTTTTTCTAGAGCTACAATTTAGATTATAGATGCCAGTTATAGAATTTTTTCTCAGTGTATTGGCGTGCCTTATACTCATAGCACGGAAATCTATATTTCTAGCTTAGGGATTTAGAAAAGGACCACTTATTCGTTCTAGATGAAAGCGGTATATATTTTTTCACAGTGCTGCATGTAAACCAGTGATGTCATTTACTCCATTTTCAATAGGGAACATACCACAGTGAATTTGAATAACATATATAAGTTTCAAGGAATTACATAATATTTATGGGAGTGTGTACGCAGTCAGACAGATAAACCGAAGTCGCAAATGCTTTTCGACTTTATTAGAAAGTGTTGAATGGAAATACATTCAAATGACCAGACTCCCTTGGCAACAAAAAATGCAGAGAACTGTCATAAAATTGCTTTCATTTCTCATTAAAAAGAGGGTTTTTCGTAAATCTATTGGAGAAATCCCGTAGAAAATTTATTATAATTTCGATTAATGCCTTTTACCATTTAAATTCGAAAAATGGGACTTTCACCAAAATGAGCAGTAGAAATTCCACTTACAAATAAGTAAATAAATAAATAAATGAATAAATACGACCGTGAATTCAAGTATATATTCTTTATTTAGGAGATTTATAAAAATTCTGGGATATATATTCATTGTAGAAGTGTGGCAAAATATTTTTTTACTTAGTTTATCATCATTTTAATTAGACATCAGGTTGTATAAAACTTTAAAAATATCTTGACAGGTACTTTTTATAAGATAATCTCTTTAAAAGTACAAAAATAAGGTTTTGTAGTACAAAGAAAAACCTCTTTGCTTATATTAAGTAATTATTTTACTTTGTGCTCCCACAAAGGAAAATTACCTGATTTTCATGTTTATTAAGACTTCAAATAATGATCTCGCATCTGAGAGGAAATCATTCTGATAATATATAAATTTTAATATTCGCTTAGCAATACTTATTATGATAAAATATTAATAATCCATAACACTTATATTTAATATAAAATATTTAAGTTAAGTATTTGTCCATCAGATTTTATTAGAATTAAACATATCTCAAAATTCCTCAATTCTTTGTATGCATTGAGAAAAAGTTTTGTATCTACAAAGAAAAATCTCTTTATGTTAAAATGAGATAATGTATTTTATCTACACTCCCTAGAAAGGGAGATTATCTTACTTTAATGTATTCTTAAGACTTCAAATGATATCTTGCATCTAAATAGAGAATCATTCTTATAATCACAAAGTACTTTTTCCTAGAAAAGACGTCGTCTTGCATAAAGCATCACGTTTCTCTAAATCCCAAAAACATTCTTTCTGCTGTAGGAAGAAATTCTTCAGAGAGTTCTTTTCTTTTGATAAAACCAAAGTTTGGAAATCTTATAAAAACTTTTGTGGATGGATTAAAAAAAAATGATGTTGTCGGCATTATATTTTATAAAGCTCTGCAGGAATAAATGTATGTCGAAACTTAAAATTTGATATATTACACAATTTGAGAAATTATGAATATTAAGATATACATAATTATGCTTAATAGAATAAAATTGTACTTTAAAAAAAATTAAAGAACACGCTTTTATTGTAATGTGAACTAAAAACTACAAAATATCTATCTTTATAGCATTAAAACGAAGTGTAAGAGAAAATCGTGTGAGTGACACACCACAATATTTACATACTTTTAAATTTTTAATAAAATAATTTAGAATTGAACAAAGACCATTTAAAAAAAAATCTCCCCTGACTGGGCTCGAACGTTAGACCTTTAGGTTCGTAGCCCGGAGCTTTATCTCCGCAGCGTTCACGTAGGGAAAGTCTTTTTTTTACAATATAGATTTTTTGTTTGCTCCCAGAGTGGTTACAAACATACATACAGGTGAAGCTAATAAAAGCGTGTTAAAAAGGAGTCGCAGTCCCCGCCCTTTTTCAGGACACTTTCAGCGATGACAAATTTTTAACTTTTTTCCTACCACTATTCTTTTACAATAATCTCTGTTCTCTATAAAACATATTAATTTAAAAAAACGATATAATTTTCTGTATGAAAGTTGTGGTAAGAAAAAGGCAGATATTTCTCAATCCTTAAAGTATCCTGAGAAAAAGGTGGAGATTACGGTCCCTGATAGCAACGCATAATGTGTAATTTAATTGTTCGAAATTATATATACAGGGATTGTGGTCTGTGTATTATATATACGTGTTATATATACAGACCACTTTTTTTGCATTCCTTTCTTACCACTATTTTAAAAAAATAAAATTTGTATTGTATTTTTGCTGGTAAATCTGCACTTTGCCAGTATAAATTCTTTATAAATTTTATGTTATGAAAATATTGGGGAGAGAAAAAAAAAGTCTCCTGTGGCAGCTCTGTATATAGAAAAATGTTTCTCATCACAATTTACGTTCTATTTTCCTATTTTATTTCCAGTAACAGTCGAAAAGACAATTTGGTGAATTATTATTAGAGATCGTTATTATTCATTCATTTTCAATAATGATATGGAGAGAAAAACGAAAGTCTAATTATTTGTGCTTAAGCCTGATTCGAAATTCTTAGAATTTCTTGAAATTACACTTTGAGGACACTTTTTTGAGTATGCGTTATAAATTTCGAAAAGGAATAAAATCTTTAGTATATGTTGAAGCAATCGGAGTGCGGGCGCCAGTACAGGAAACCAGACGGTCACGTGATGAAAGAGAACCTTTTTTTATTATTGTTATTATTATTTTTGCTCTCTCGGAAACATGTTCGTTTTCGGGAGTCAAGTCAAATCGTTCGGGTTTTCATAATCTAATGAAATCATACCTGATAATTCTAATTCTAATGTTATTCGTTAATCATTATTATTGTTTCATGAATACATTACATTCGTTGAGTCAAGTAAAATCGTTCAGGTATTCATAATCTAATGGAATCATACCTTATAATTCTAATTTTATTCGTTAATCATTATTCGTTAAATCAAATCAAACTTTTGTTTAATTTGTATTCGATTCTAAAACCATGTGCAATCATGAACTATTCTCAGTAAAACTTTATTCTTTTACTTTGTGACAATTCATTTAAGTCATAAAAGGCATTCGAAATTCTTTAAATGTTATTCGATTAATTCTGTGAAATATTATGTGTTTGTTTCCACAACTCTTCTGAATAAGTTGTCATCTGTCTTACAATTCGTGAAGTCAAGAGAAAATGTGTTTAAGATTGGTGTCAATCACATATTCGGATATATTGTCTTGATATTCTGCAAGTCTGTTATTAAATTCCAGTATATTAGTAATCAATGATTTAATCTTTATTTTGTGTGTGGCTTAAAATCTATTCCAAGCGACCACAGGAAATGCAGGAGAGAGGTGAGTTAGCTTTTCCTTAATATTATGCATGCTAAAAACTCAGCTTCGTTTCACATTCAAACTGTTTTTTATGCAGGTCAATTCTTTATGCATTAGTCTAGTTATAATTAATCAACATGTTTTTGGTCCGTCGAGCCGGAGGCTATCGATGATTTATATATATATATAAGAAAAAAAACTATATATATTTAATATGTATTTGATATTCTTATTCTTATTCGTAATCATTTATTCTTAAAATGATTTATTTTTGTTCTTGAATGTTTGTTCTGTAATTCGAAGGCCTATGGTTATGTGTATTTAAACTTATATATTCTAAAATGCCGAAATTATCTAAGCAAGTTTTATTATTTGAAAATTTATGTAAGGAAATCGATAGTTTTAGAGATAGAGTAAAGGGGTGTAGTAAAGATGAACAATCTAAGGTTAAATTATTAAAAACCAAAGTTCAATCGTATGATCATGAAATCGCGGAAATATTTAAAAATTTATCCGCTAAAGAGAATGAGGATTATATGGATATGTATTTGAGATATAAAGGAGTGGTTTTTGATTTACTGGTGGAGTTAGAGGACAAAACAGAAGTAAATGCGTGCGATTCAGATACTCACGCGGAAAATAAAGATGAGAAAAATGGTAAATCGTCTCTTATTAAATTACCTAAATTTGATCTTCCAAAATTTTTTGGTGAAACCGAAAATTGGATTTCTTTTAAAGAAATTTTTAATTCGACAATTCTACAAAATAATCAATTATCCAAAATTGAAAAATTGCAATATTTACATTCTTCAGTGCGCGGAAACGCAGCTAAATTAATTCGAGGATTCGCTCTAAAAGAGGAAAATTTAGATCAATGTTGGGAAATATTAAATGAAAGATATGAAAATAAGAGACAATTGGCATTGAGTCAAATTAACAAAATATTTTCTATGAAAATTGTAAAAGCAAACAATGCTAAAACTTTACTTGAGTTATTAGATACTTGTAACGAAGCCGTCAGAAACTTAAAAACTTTGGGTTTAGATTCTAATGCGTTAAGCGACTTAATTATAATAAAATTCATGATGGGGAAATTGGATGAATCGTTAAAACAGAGATGGGAATTAATGTTGGACAGTGATAAATTGCCTGATCTTGATCTTTTTAGGAAATTCGTTGAGCGCGAAGCGCGCGGTGTTGAAGAGATAAAATGTAAACAAGACGTAAAATTCACTAATTCGAAAAATATACATAATGTACTGAGTACAATTGTGAAAAGGGAAAATACGTGCATTCTTTGTAATGAGCATCATCCGTTATTTAAATGTCCGACATTTAATTCAAAACCGGTTAATGAAAGATGGAAATTCGTTGAATTAAATAAATTATGTCAAAATTGTTTACGCCAAAATCATAGGCTGGAGAATTGTAGGATAGACATTAATTGTAAAAATTGTGCAGAAAAACATCATACATTGCTACATGTTTATGGTAGAAATATAAATTCTGAAAGGGCGAATCATGTATCGCCAGACATTTCGGTTTCAAATAGTGCTCAGTTTTATTCTAGTAATGTTTTGTTATCTACAGCACTAATTAAGGTTAAATCAAATCAAGGAAAAATTATGCATTGTAAAGCTTTGATAGATAATGCTAGTCAAAATTCATTAATAACTAAGGAATGTGCTAAGCGACTAAATTTGCCCTTACGGAGCACGTCGCATAGTATAATAGGGATTAATTGCGTTTTAGCAGAGACTGCTCTAAACGAAACAGAAGTTAGCTTCACTCCGCATTTTTCGTCGGAGTCATTTTCAGTCAGCGCTTTTATAGTTGATAGGGTTACCTCACCTCTCCCTAATTTCCAACTACCGCAACATGAGTGGCCACACATAAAAGGATTGCAACTAGCTGATCCCAATTATTTTGCTAGTGGTCCCATCGATATTCTTCTTGGGGCAGAATTAGTCGCCTCAATCTGCAATGGCAGTCCAATTCAAGGGCCAGCTGGAACTCCTACAGCATTTCCCACTAAATTGGGTTACCTCCTTTCAGGAAAAGTCGAAAGTCTTCATTTTACAAACTTAAATTTATCTCACCTCACTGTTGATGATGACTTAAATAATACATTGAAACAATTTTTTGATAGAGAATCTACACAAAATGTAGATACAAAAAATTTAGAAAATGATCCTGTGGAAAATATTTATTTCACAAAAGCAAAAAGGAATACGCAGGGAAAATATACAGTTCATCTACCGTTTAAGCCAGATAAGGCACTAGGTGACAGTAAGTCAGGTGCTATTTCAAGATTTCTTTCCATTGAAAATAAAATTAAAAAGAATCCACAATTAAATGTGGAGTATTCGAATTTCATGAACGAATATATAAATTTAGGTCATATGACAAAATTAAATCAAAACAAATTTAGTGAAACGCCACATTATTATTTACCGCATCATGCTGTGGTAAGTGAAAACTCTGAAACAACAAAATTACGTGTAGTATTTGACGCCTCGTTTAAAACAACAAATAACAAATCTTTAAATGACATTTTATATATTGGTCCTAAACTACAGTCAAATATTTTTGACAATTTAGTAAAATTTCGAGCCAACCCTGTAGCGTTCAGTGCAAACATAGCTAAAATGTATCGGCAAATCTTAATTGAAAGGAAACATAGAATCTACCAAAGAATTGTTTGGAAAGAATCTCCCAATGACCAATTATCTTTTTACGAATTGAATACTGTCACCTACGGAACAGCTTGTGCACCCACTGTTAACTTCTGTATCCGAGCAGCTCCTCCTATCCCAGATACCAATTCTATGCATCATTCCTGTCCCTCACTTGTGGGTTTAGTGCCAAATGCTCGCATGTCTGATTTAACCCTTTACGGTGCCAAAAAAGGTGTCGACAATGTTAATCATAATTCTCTATCAATACAAGGTGAAAAATGTGATAAAACTCTGTCCCTAGAACCAGTCTCTACTCTTAAATCATCTGACATTCCAATTAACTGTCAAAAATTATCTGCTTATGAGTCTAATGTTTTCATAGAGGAAAATCTGTCTGAAAGTACTTCGATCATTAACTTTCCTGCGAATTCTCATTCACCTTTTTCAAGCCCTGTTAAAAGAGTACCGATTTCTGCGACTTTGAGTCCAAATCGTTTTATTGATATTCGAAAACACCTCCTGAGCTACAAAGTTGAAAATACCCTAAAAAATGAAAATACGATGTTAAATAAGGAAAATCTCGCACTTCAGAAAACTTTAGATAATCAAGATTCCCCTACTAAAGACCTCCACATCCATAAAATACCACCCATGTACCCTCTACATTCAGTTGCAGTTCAGGAACAATCCTTTGACAATACCCTTGTAGGAAGCTCTAAACCTCCACTCGCTCTCAATCTCCAAGAAAACCAGCAAATTTTGTTACCGGAATCCCACCACTTTACATCCTTATCCACTACACATTATCACTACTTAAGTGCTCATGCTGGTTCTAATTTAGTCTTATTTAATCTGGTTCTTATTCCAAAAAACTTTCGGATCTCTCACGGGCGATCCACTGTTAAACCAGTCATGAGAGAATACTTGATTTATCTTCGTTTGGCAATAAAGTCTATACTACCATTAAAATTGCCAGAAACCTCACTAACTTTCATGTTTTTAAGTCTCTCTTCTAGGTGTAATTTTCTTATACAGGCGAAAAAGACATTTTGGAGAAGGTGGACTAAACAACATATGCAGAGCCTCAACCAACAGCCAAACCAAGCAAATATGTCAAGCAACTTGTCATCCCTGTTCCAAGTATGTCGACTCCTGCCCCGGTGCCTTCCCCGCCCGCGCAGTATGTTGAAGCAATCGGAGTGCGGGCGCCAGTACAGGAAACCAGACGGTCACGTGATGAAAGAGAACCTTTTTTTATTATTGTTATTATTATTTTTGCTCTCTCGGAAACATGTTCGTTTTCGGGAGTCAAGTCAAATCGTTCGGGTTTTCATAATCTAATGAAATCATACCTGATAATTCTAATTCTAATGTTATTCGTTAATCATTATTATTGTTTCATGAATACATTACATTCGTTGAGTCAAGTAAAATCGTTCAGGTATTCATAATCTAATGGAATCATACCTTATAATTCTAATTTTATTCGTTAATCATTATTCGTTAAATCAAATCAAACTTTTGTTTAATTTGTATTCGATTCTAAAACCATGTGCAATCATGAACTATTCTCAGTAAAACTTTATTCTTTTACTTTGTGACAATTCATTTAAGTCATAAAAGGCATTCGAAATTCTTTAAATGTTATTCGATTAATTCTGTGAAATATTATGTGTTTGTTTCCACAACTCTTCTGAATAAGTTGTCATCTGTCTTACAATTCGTGAAGTCAAGAGAAAATGTGTTTAAGATTGGTGTCAATCACATATTCGGATATATTGTCTTGATATTCTGCAAGTCTGTTATTAAATTCCAGTATATTAGTAATCAATGATTTAATCTTTATTTTGTGTGTGGCTTAAAATCTATTCCAAGCGACCACAGGAAATGCAGGAGAGAGGTGAGTTAGCTTTTCCTTAATATTATGCATGCTAAAAACTCAGCTTCGTTTCACATTCAAACTGTTTTTTATGCAGGTCAATTCTTTATGCATTAGTCTAGTTATAATTAATCAACAGTATACATTCATATAAAAAGAAAGTTGCACTCTGGAAACAAGTTTAATATGGATTTCAGAATAATGTGAAAAAATCGGAAAAAAAGAAAAAGAAACAAAAGAGGATTATTTAAGTTGTTCAACAAGAAAACCTTCAAAACAAACTGGAAAAAAAAGAAATACTTTTCTAAGCATTATAAGTTTCTAAAAAAAAATGTCACATTATGCTGCAAATAAATAAAGTGATAGTTTAGGATGCAGCTTAAAGAAAGTATGCAAATTTAAGACACTGTAACAGTAGTAGATTAAATTTTAACTCATATACATGCTATTTTATAACATGATGGGAAATAACTAAATTGATTTTTGAGTACAAAATATTTCTAGTAGTTCTTTTTCATCGAATTTGCTTTATCCAATGTGCTTCATCTCGGGCGATGAACAGATTATCAGTACAGCCTTATTTTCCTAAATAGGACAATAAATCCTTTATTTCAAATTTAAAAAATACTTTATCCTACTTTATCTTTTTTTTTAACCATTAAAGTTCTTTTTAAGATGACCAGATTTATGCGATAACTCCTGCTGTTCCTGGTTTAGCAGTGAGCGCCATTTTCCCTGAAGATGAGGAGTTGAATTGTCCTCTCAAAAATCACCTAACTTTAAAATGCAATCAAAATATAATAGAAAATCAGGCTTATGCATTATTTTGACCCAGAAAGATCACAGATTACCAGTAAAGGCTAATTTCCCTGAAGATGAAGGTAAATCAAATCGGTTTATCACTTCAAAAATATTTCTTTAACTTCAAATGTTTTTGAAAATCGTTTTAGGAGTTTCCAATAACTAAGTTTTTGCCGTATTTTGCCTGTGGTAAAGTGCAGGTTACCGTGAATGCAAATTTTCTTTTCTTACATTATTTTGAATTTTAATCCAAATCTTAGGAGTAGTTTTCTAAGTAAACAAAGTTTTTGCTACAGTTTGCACCGGCAAAGGCCAATTTTTCTAATAAGTTAGACGGATTTGCCATTAAAGAGTCCCTTAAACATAATTTTTTATCGAAATTATTAGAGCTGTTTCTGATTAAACCAGACGAAACTAATAAATACGGGCTAGGGCCCCTTAGAAAGACCCCCATGGAAGGCACTCTCCCTCAGGACCTACAGCAGTCAATCGGCTTTATTCCAAATCTAATCCAATTCAATCCAATCTGACTAAACCAGAACGTAAACAAGCAATCTAAAAAACACGTGATTTATGAAATGGAATATATAGTTGGAAAATGTTAAAATGAATATGTAATTGGAAAATTTGCCTCTCACAAATTTTAAAATAGCCACGCAAAGTAGCTGAAAAAGTTACATTTCAATTTAATTAAAGGAAAAAATAGAACTTTAAATAAGTTTTTAATCTTTCCTAAGAGATGGAATTAACAGGACTACGTGCATGCAGTTTCAGATGTAACGCATCTACAAGGAAGTACTGTCGATAAACGTAAACTTCAGTGTATGTTAGTTCACAAGAGTTTAAATAACTTTTTTTTTTATTTCCTCTTAGTTTAAAAATGTCGAATTTTGTCCGTATTAACGAGTATCTACGGGGAATTTTGTTGCACTATTTTATTAAAAAAAAAAAAAAAAAGAATCTGCATCTGACGCACACATAAATCTAGTTAAGACTTTCGTTGAGCATGCTCTGTCAGAAATGATGATTTTGATCTTGGACATAAAGAACGCTCTGGCGCGGCGTACCGAAAAATTTGAAGACGAAAGTTTGGAGAAATTTCTTAATGAATACCTATGTCAAACGTTAGCTTATACTTTCAAAATCATGACGAGCAGATGACGTAACAGTTTCGAAGCTTTTGAAAGCATTGCGCCAGAAACAAGGATTTTTGTGCCGAACAAAAAAAAAAAAAAAAAAAAAAAAAAAAAAAAGAACGATAACGTATTTAAGTGTTAATTTCAATCAGATATTTTTAAACATAATTAATGACAATTCTGATTAAATCAGCGTTTTATTGTTATTATTAATAATAATGACAACAACAACAAAATTACATTTCAAGCGGTCTGTTCTTGTGGGAGCTACACACACAGGTAGACAAAAACTTCAGATTTATAATATCTGCCTTTTTTGGTCAAGAGTTAACAAAATGAATCTTCTTTTTTTTTTTTTTTTTTTTTTTTCTATTATCATATTACCATTTGATACTGATAGATACAATAAATTAAATGATAAAAAAATTAATTATTCCCTGTCAAAGGAATTTTTATCTCTCTACATAAATCATGGAACATGAGCTATTTACATATTTTACATAATTAACACGTTGAATGCCATATCAACCATCAGTG
This sequence comes from Salticus scenicus, assembly GCA_963930645.1. Classification (NCBI taxonomy): domain Eukaryota; kingdom Metazoa; phylum Arthropoda; class Arachnida; order Araneae; family Salticidae; genus Salticus; species Salticus scenicus. The sequence continues at coordinate 65,170,512 of OZ005662.1, read as the reverse complement.
GCATATTCTTCTATTTGCTGCATTGTATTGCACATTGAATATGTGAATTTGTTCTTTTAACCACTTAACTTTTTAGCCAGAGTATACTCGGGCATCCAGTTTTTGTTTTTTCCCACTCAACCAGTTAAATCAGGCATTTAAAACTAATACTATTCCAATATTTCTTGTTTGGATACGAAAAACCACGTGTATGGTCAACTTACTTATGTTATTTTATTACCTATCACTAATGAAGATTAAAAGAACATTATAAATAATATTATAGTTTTAAAAAGATAAAGAACACGCTTTTGTAGAAATGTGAATTAAAAGGCCTAAAATATCTAACTTTATAGTATTAAAATGCAGGGTAAGAAAAAATCGTGTCAGTGACATATCATAATATTTACATCTTTAATAAAAACAAGTAATATAAATAATTTAGAATTAAACAAAAATCATTTTTAAAAAATTTCCCCTGACTGGGCTCGAACGTTAGACCTTTAGGTTCGTAACCCGGAGCTTTACCTCACAGCCACAGCGTTCCCGTAGGGAAAGTCTTTTTTTACAATATAGATTTTTTGTTTGCTCCCAGAGCGGTTTCAAACATACAAACATACATACAGGTGAAGCTAATAAAAGCGTGTTAAAAACTGAAATATTTTGTAACAGGAGAAAAAAAAAAAAAAAAAAAAAAAAAAGGAACGTTAAGTGGTTAATTAAAATATTTATTATCGACTAAATTGAAAAAGAAGATTAACTCGTTTAATAGTATGAAGGATTCTAATCACTTCTAGATTTTACACTGTGGATCGATTGATAATAAATATTATTATATTTCAGTTATAAATATAGTCGAACCTAGTTAACGTGAACACGCTTAACGTGAATTACTTTTAACTAGAGCCCCTTAAATAAAATATGTAGGCCGACGCATCGCCGCCATTTCTTTGCCTCATGAGAGGGCATCATTCCCGCTTGGCGTCCTTATCGCTTTCTTGTGATTTTGAGAAATCTTGATCTGAAGCTACGATCGGTCAACAAAAGCAGTAAGCAACAATAATATTCTTAACAACACATTTTTTTTTTACATTACATTATCAGGATATCCTGTGAATGTATTGGAAATAAGATGTGTTATTAAGGCTGTTTCTGTTTTTTATACAAAATGTCACGAAAACTCAAAGTCATAAAAGGTCTTCTTAAATCGTTTTATCAATATTAATATAAATATATGTTAAAAGTGACATATTTTTCTGTATTTTTACATTAACACATGTCAGAAATATAAAGGAAAATATAAGTAAATATAAGTAATGTTGTTTTATTCTTCTCAAATTATCTTACGGGAATCTGAATATTTTATGTTCTTTTCTTGAGGGATTATAGCAGTTTATTGTTAAACAAATCTCATATCGTACTTTATTTAGCTAAAACTATGAAATATAATAAAAGGAGTACTCTAAATTTACACAAGACGATGTAAGTAATGACTGCCGTTTATTTATCAATGAAACGCGCTGGGTACATGCGGCAACCCTAAGGCAATAAAATGCCTGATGCGCCAGCTCGTATATATAGGAGCCTTACTTATAACATGATCTGTTTCCACAATCCCCGTCGAAATGAATGTTAGTTTACTTATATTATTTACCGATAACATGAACAAATTTTTTATTTCCCTTGATTCGCATTAACGAGGTTCGATTGTGTATGTATTGAGTTTTAGCATTCAAAGAAAACAAATCATCTAAAATGTTTTCAGAAAAAAATGTATTTTGCTATAAAAAGATCCCTTAAAAATTTTATTGTAAAATAAATAATGAAAACCCATGGTTCCTCAAATTTCTGCAAACACACACAGTAAGTGAAAATTTCAAAAAATTAAAGACTTTCAAAATTTATCTTTGTTGTTGTTGTTGAATGCTTATGCTGTTGAAAACTATTATAGAGCAGAGTGTTTAATTACATACTAAGCTTAATATTTCGTTAGAATGAAGATTAAATTAAATTTTTTCTTTCTTCTATATTCAACAGAAGAAAGTACTGGATTCGTAAAAACTTTTGACCTCGGGTTTTTTGATAGATTTACACGTTTTGAGAGCTGTAGAACACGATTTAACATTTTTTAGAAAATTTATGTCTGTCTGTGTGCGTATGTGTGACAAAATTTTGTGGCAACTACATCTCAAGAACTACTGCACAGAATTTCATACAAATTAGTATGTAGTTACACCTTGACATAAATTAGTGCATATCAACTTTTGGTAAAAATTGTCTTACAGTTTGCGTTGCCATCCCGCTTTTTTAGGACGCTGGTATAGGACAAAATTTTGTATAAATGTACATAAAGAGAATTATTTTTTAATATTCATTATGAAATTTACGAGAATTATTTATAACAGAGATAGACAACTGGGAATTTTTTTTTTTTTTTTTTTGTAGGAGCATCGCCTCTACCCCATAGGTGGAGAAGTCCCCCCTCGAGGGGAAAAATTTTCATGATGGGTATCTTTCAAAAGAGCTCATCAATACCTTTAAATGAACCATCGATCTGCGATAATTTAAAATAATGTTATCGATTTTTTTTTAATGTAACATTGAGAATAAAATGAATTTTTTTTGGATATTTAGTGTTATACAACTTCTCTAATATGGAAATCGTACTGCATTATCATGGAAGATAATTTTATTAAATAATGATTTTAATAAATTATTTTTACTGATTGAATTTGCATAGGAAAATATAGAAGAATGTCATGTGGGGGTCACAACATTCTAGTTTAGAAAATATCAGTCTCTGTTTGCATGTATGTGTGTGTCTCTCTTGCTCTCTGTGTGTGTGACAAAATTTGTTCCATCTGTATCTTACAAACTACTGATCAGAATTACACATAAATTTATATGTAGTGTCACCTTGACATGAATTAGTGCCTATTGACTTTTGGTGATTATCGCCGAAGAGAGTGCGCTACTATGGATTGATTTTCGTAATTTTAGGAAATGCTATATCTCAGTATCTACCGCTCAGAATTGCTTATAAATTTATATGTAGTTACACCTTGACATATATTAGTATTTATCAGTTTTTAGTGCCAATAGCTCAATAGGTGGCACTGCCATACAGCGACTTCCGCAATTGCAAGGAAGGCTATATCTCAGGAACTAATCTACAGTATTACAAATAAATTTATATGTAGTTGCACCTTGACATAAATTATAGCCTATGATAATTTAGTGCGAATCTTTCAATATATGGCGCTTCTTTAAAATGATTTTCGCAATTTAAGGGAAGGCAATATCTCAGGTTCTATTGCCCTTAATCGAGCTAAACTTGATGTGTGAAAAGGCCATTATGAGGCATTATGCTGATTCAATTCGGGTGTATATTGAACGGCAGATGACGCTGTTATAATGAAAGCATCTTCGAGAACGGAAAGGATATCGTTTGGATGGTAAAAATTCACTTCCTTTGGACATTTCGTGTAATACTATCTCTCTGAGAGAAAAATAGTCTGCATTCATAATGGAAAAAATAATAATAAATAAATTATACTGCGTGAATTTGTAAAAGAAATGTAGAAGAAAGTTTTGTGGTGACCACAACATACTATTCTAAATAAGATTTGTTTTTCAGAAATCGTCATATATTGTTTTATAGCTCTTAAAACATGCGCTGCGTGTAGATTATAAACTCTGTTAAATAGTATTTGCCCATTATATTGTTTAACATTTAAAATATTAATTCTAAAAGAAAATATTAGAAAGGTTTTTTTTTTTTTTTTTTTTTTTTTTAGCTCAATATACCGTTTAAAATTTCCAGAAGTGCCATATATTATACGCACAGAATTCTCATGTTATAAAAGAATAATAATAAATAATAATAATAAATAAATAAATAAAAACTTAAAAATTTAGAGACCTACGAGATACATTTTTTTGTTGATGTTCAAAATTTATTTTGCTTTAAAAATTTCTAAGCGAAAAAGGTTTAATTACATGTTAGCGTTAACATTTCTTTTGAAGGAAGATTATTATTATGTTTTTTTAAATGAAATACATTTTCAGAAATAACCAAATCTTTTTTCTTTATTTGTTGTAAAAAGGAAAGTTTATTTTGGTTAAGTCAAATGGACTTATACTTTTCAAATGATTGAATTATCGAACTAATACAGACTTATCTAATAGAAAAAAAAAAAAAAAAAAAAAAAAAAAAAACTTATCCAAGAGAAAGATAATATATTGTAAAACGCATGAAAAGGCTTTTATTTAATATACACTGAGAAAAAATTCTGTAACTGACATCTAGAATCTTAGTTGTGGCTCTAGAAAAAATAGTTCCATGTCATCCCCATAAATTCTAGTCCCCTTGAAAAGCGAGTTCTAGAAGCCCCTACTAGAATTCTAGAGCATTCGCGTATATTTTCGAGGGCAAAACTATTTTAAAATCTCTGCAAATAAATGAGACTACAAGAGGCGGGTTCCAGAAACTATAATCTTGGTTTGTTACCAAATTCTAGAAAATCAAGCGAGAATTTCTCGCAAAACAAATGATTCAGAATATTTAGTGTATTCAGAATATTGTTTTACCATCTAGAAATATGTACACTAGAAATTCTCGATCATTTCGTCTATTCAGTTTATTTGCGTGCCTAACGTGCCTTATGCGCATAGATCGGAAATCTATATTTCTAGTTAAGGGACATAGAAACAGGCCATTTATTCATTCTAGAGGAAGGCGGTATATTTTTTTTTCTCAGTGTATAAATCAATCTCTAAAATACATTAGGTAGCTCACTTATGTTTATATTTTATAATAACTAATTCAGATTAATTACATTTAAAAGAAAATAAATAAAAAATAATAATAACTGAAAAATATAAATTGAAATATATAATGTTTAACTTAAAACGTGGTAAAAACCATGTTATAAATGAATATTTGTATATTCCTGTGCTTGGAGTGGGATTGAGCGTTGTAGATTTTTAGCCGATCGTATCACACAATTTTGGGCCTTTTAATTAATATTTCGACTAATTAAAATATATTAGTTACTTCATTAGTTATACAGTCATGGCTTTTTGCTTTAAATAAATTTGACATAAAATTCGTTACAAAATAATAAACCTCTTGAATTACTAAATATTTCAAGTATTTCATCTATGTAAAGCAGTCTAAAATTATTTACGCTTAAGGGGGTCCGGGACACCAAATTTTTGTTTTTATTATTTATTGATGAATTGCTGTAATTATTTTTCTGAAATTGGAGCTTTTCTGACGATGAAGAAAAAATCTTAAAAAATATTTGAAATAAAATTTTTAAAAAATTAAAAATTAAAAATTTTTGATAAATAATTTTTTTTTATATCTCATGAACTAATGGTTCAATTTACTAACTCCCCCCCCCCTTATATACAGAAAAGATTTATTTCAGTTTGTCTTCGGGATTTTTAATTAGGAGCAAAACTTTTTTGGTAATCCAAAAGTCATGCATGAAATAAGTACTTTTTTCAAATTAAAATTAATATTTAAAAAAATTATTATTATAATCAGAAATCCTGAAGACAAATTGAAGACAAATCTTTTTTGTATATAAAGGTGAAAAAAGTTTGTAAATTGAACCATTAGTTCATGAGATATAACAAATTTTAAACTTACCAAAAAGTTTTAATTTTAAAAATTTTATTTTAATTTTAAAAATTTTATTTAATTTTTTTTAACATTCTTTCTTGCTCAACTTCATCGTTAAAAAAGACAAAAATTTGGTGTTCCGGACCCCCTTAATTAACAATATTTATTTACTAATTATTGGTATTTAGAAATAATGTGAAAAAAAAAAAAAAAAAAAAACTTAGGTTTAATTTTTTTTTTTTTTTTTTTTTATCAAAGTCTAAAATTAATAAAATGATAAGGCAAAAAATACTTTGTTTTGTGTTGATATAACAAAGTGTGTACACATTTATGATAAAGAAAAGTAAGGAGTTTCTAAGGACTTTTTAAGGACTTCCAGATGACTTTTTAAAGACTATGTAGAACCTTAATTCATAATTTTACAAATTGAGGGGAACAGAGTACTGTTAATTAACATTATGGTCTAATGCAATATAAAAAAAATGAGTTTTTATAAGTTCAAATACAAATTCAAAAATCTAGAGTGATTCCACCCGATTTTCCGAACATTAAGTTATAATTAACGGGTGTATAAATAAATTAAAGTTATAGAAGTTGTTAAATAAACAAAATAGATGACTATAATAGGGAGGTTGAGTATTTTCCTCCATATAGTGTATTGTTTAATTTAACGCTATTGCATTTTAAAAAATTTGAACCCGTAGATTATAACGATAAAGACTTTTCCATTGTGTCCCTGAAAAATCTATAAGTACTAGATTCATCAAAATCTATATAGTTCCTGTGATGGTGATCTATAATAAATAAATAAATAAATAAATAAATAAATAAATAAATTTTCAGTTCATTCGAATAAGGCATTTAGACGCTATCACACTTTAAATGATTTACGCTCATAGGCTATAATGGTAAAGAATTTTATTTTTCGAAATAATATAACACAAAACAAGTAATATAAAAGATATTTTTTTTTAAGTCAATTGTTACTTACAAACACTATCGAAAAAGTTTTTTTTTTTTTCTTAATAGTTTTGAATTAGAAAATAAAAAGCGCGCGTGCAAAATAAAATAAAAATAATTATAAGTTTAAAAAAAAATTTATATACCATATTTTAAATATTCTGATGAATCATATAGAGCTCTTATCAATGTGCATAAAATTTTTAAAGTGACAATGTTGTCCATTTTTGTGAAATGCATAATTTAACTTTTTATAGTTTTTAATATTCACGTTTAATTAAATGTATTTATTTTTATGTCGAAAGAAAATGAACTCTTATTTTTTTTCTTTGGCAACAATTAAATTATAGCTAATATTTTAATGGCTATATGAACGCTATTAGGATGTTAATATTTTCATATTTTAATTAATTATAAGAAAACTAATAAAAAATTCGAAAATTGGACTTCGAAGTAATGTGTTGTCACCGTGTTCTGAGCAATCCTGAAAGTTTCAAATTTCTAGCTAGTCGGGAAGGGAGTTAAAAATCGATTGCAAGATTTGTACATGATATATATAGGGAGAGTGTGAACTAATAGTAGGAATTGAATGAAGATGAAACAAAAATTAAAAAAACACTTGTTCAGATTTATGGGTTTTTCCCCCCTCATCTTTTGGCAGTATTCAATATATTTTCGCAAATTTCTTGATCCGTCTTAATTAAATATAAAGCTTATTCATTAAAAAAAAAAGTAATTACTTGATAATTTGTTTTTACCTAATGAAAATTTCAAAAATCTATTTTCTTTTTTCGTGTAGTGTATCTTTTTAGTAATACATGAAAAGTAGACAATTTTTATTTTTTCCTGACTTCATTGTTAAGCAGTTATGTGTTTTAGATTTATTATCTTTCCTTAAGTAAATCACCAATATTGCCGCATTTTTTTTTTTTTTTTTTTTCACTTTTTCTTTTCCTTTTCCTTCTTCTTCTGTTTTTTTAAATAAGGCGTTTTAAATAAACAAAATTATAAGTATTTTTTAAGAACCCTCAAAACAGATATGAAAAGTAAGGAGTTTTTAAGGACTCTTAAATAGGTATATAAAGTAAGGACTTTCTAAGCACCTGTAAGAACCATGTATAAACAGAAGAAAAAACTGACATATAAATAAATAGATTTGTGAATTTACCATTCAAAAACAACAGTCGATCAAAATATTCCAAAAATGTTCTTAATTTACCATTTTAAAAAGCTGTTGCATGTACATATCCATTATAAAATTTTATCATTAAGATATGATAGATGTTGGTATATAATATTTTGCGAGAGTGGGGCACATATACTTTTTTCTGAGAAATCGAAAAAAAAAAAAAAAAAAATGAGTTGAAGTATATATAGTAAAGGAGAAAAATTCCATTAATTATGCATTGTATCTGACTAATCTCTTTCTTTTCTGTAGGTTAAAAAAGAAAAAAAAATAATAATAAACAGCAGAAGAAATGCAAAATAAAAAACATAATACGAATTCTTTTCGAAATAATGAAAGTTTAAAAATAACAGTTTTTTTTTTTTTCTCAGAGGAAAAAAAAAATACATTAAACACATACATGAGTAAGTTTATATGTTTGAGTATGTACAATAAAATTAGAAAATTATATTAATCCTATGGAATATTCGATTGTACTCAGTTAAAAAAAAAAAAAAAAAAAAATAGAAAAGAAAAGAAAAGAAAATGAAAATGAAAATGAAAATAAGAAGAAGAAGAGGAAAACAATCGATCATGATTCAAATTCGCTTAAAAAGAAAAAGAAAAAAAGAAAAGTTTTAAATGTAATCTATCTTTTTTGAGTAATATATAATTAAAAAAAAAGCAATAATGACAAATAAGAGACATCTGATTCAGATATATTAATAATTATTTACTTAAATAGTCATAGGTTGAACAATGTCTATAGTTAAAAATCCAAAAAAATGGTAATAATTTCTTCAGTAACAAACATGCCAATGATGATTGCGTACTGCTACACTGTTAAAAATCTCAGTTGAAGGTTGAACCGAAATTTCGTCGCTATGGAAAATGCAATATGTTAGACTGAACCAAAGTTTGGTATTATAGTAGTTGCAAATATGTGATGGTGAAGTTTTCTACCATGATTTGGTACTTCTTATTTGATATAAGCACCAACAGTATAGTAAAAGGTTATATAATCTTATGGTTTATTGGTTCTACCAAAGGTTGACTCTACCTTTGGTAGAACCAAGTACCAAATCATAGTAAAAGATTTCAACATTTCATGGTCGCAGCTACTGTAGTGTCGCAGCTATGTTTCGGTTCAACATAAGACAAAGTTTTTAACAATATATGTGTAAAAATGTTAATGTTTCTGAATCTTAATGGAGTAAACATTGATCCACATTGCATACAAAATGCTATATTGATGGTAGAAAAGGACAAATATGTAAGAAAAAAAAATAACAAACATTTTCTCTACAGTATCTTATTTTTTGTAAAATGAAATAAACAAAAATCTTACAATATAAAAATTTGCTCAATTTATTTATTCTTTCACGTTCCCTTTAACAAGTAATATAAAAGAAAATTTTTTAAGTCAATTAATACTTACAAAAACTATCATTTTTTTTTTTTTTTTTTAATCAGGAAATAAAAAGCGCGCGTGCAAAATGGAAGAAAAATAATTATAAAATAAAAAAAACTTTTTAAATACCATGGTGAATCATAGTGTGCTTATCAATGTGCATAAAATCTTTAAAATGACAAAGACGTCCATTTTTGTGAGATGCATAATTTAACTTTTTATAGTTTTTTAACGTTCACGTTTAATTAAATGTATTTATTTTTTATTTCGAAAGAAAAATGAACTCGTAATTTTTTTTGGGGGCAACAATTAAATTATAGCTAATATTTTAAGGGCTGTTTTAACGCTATTAGGGTGTCATTATTTTCATACTTTAATTAATAATAAGAAAACTAATAAAAAATTCGAAAATCGGACTTCGAAGAATGTCACCGTTGTCACCGTTATCACCGTGTTCTGAGCAATCCTGAAAGTTTCAAATTTCAAGCTAGTTAAAATCGATTGCAAGGTTTGTACAAGATATATATATATATATCGTCAGGGAGAGTATGAACTAATAGCAAGAATTGAAAAAGTAAACTGACGTTGTATAATCTTCAGAAAATTGTCTCGCACAATGGTTTACATATTACAACTAGAAGATTTGAAGAATTGAACAGAGGAAAATAATTTGGTGTTGTAGCAAAATTAAAAATAAAATAAAATAAGGTATGGTTTTCAACACATCAGCCAGATAAAGAAGGCATGAGATCAGCACGAAACAAATATGTGCTGCGCTGTGCTGTGTCTGTTCCCACTTCTTTCTCCTAATGAAGGGTCACGGTATTATTTCGACTCGAAACAATCATTATGAACTTTTGAATTTTACAATGTTTGCTCTCAATTCATTATCTTTTAATTAATTTTACAGAATTAAAAAATATATATTTCATTTATTTATAGGATTTCAACTATAGTTTTTCTGTAGGTATGTTTTACTACAATGCAATAGAATACATATTATTTATCAATTTTCTAGTTATTTACAATCTATACAGTAATGTAAAAATATAAACCTGGTAAGGGAGCACCAAAAACTGAAGGTTTGCAACAGCTGTTTTAGGTCGAAACAATAGCACGACCCTTCCTCAGGTGAATGCAAAAGGCACGAGTGCAATATGAAATAGAAAAGTGCTGCACTTGGTATTTACTTTCTATTGCCTTATGTAGGGTCATGGTATTTTGTCTGTTCGGTGTAATCTTTGTGAGATTTTGCAATTTACACTGTTTGCTTTTACACTGTGGAATATATATATATATATATATATATATATATATATATATATATATATATATATATATATAAATACATTAGTATAATCAGTGCAAAAATGTTTTTATGAAATTTAAAGATGACTCAACTTCAGTATCAAAACAATTTCTCGGATCACAAGGTGAGACTACCCATATCAAATCAAAGAATAATTAACGAAAAATCGAAATAAATATTGGAAATTGGAATGAGAAAAAAAGCATTATTTGCATTCTAACGCTGTCAAGGGCCTGGTAGAATGCAAATATGCTAAAATATGGATGTTTTTCTGTAACAAAGAAAGCAAAAGCTAAGAATTTCTTTGTTCGCAGGCCCGAAACACCCATAGAAAATCCATTAAAGAAGAATATAAAAATAAAACTATAACCTAATATGAGAATCGAAAACCATATAAAATTAAGATTAAAATAAAAATACAAAAATTCAACTTACTGAATAAAATATTTGAAATGAACACAACTCAAAAAAGAAATAGACATAGTCAATACAGATAAACAAAGATCATAATAAAACGACGATCATAATAAAAACATTACCTAAATATGAAAAACCATAACCATTTAAATGTAAGATTATACATACCGCCTTTATTTAGAATGAATAAAATAAATTGCCATTTTCTGAATTCAAAAATTATGAATATAGATTTCCGAATTATGCGTTAACCTATACGCGTAGTAAAAGGTAATCAAATACCCTGGAAATGATTCAGAGTTTCTAATCAACAGTCTTATAGATAGTGTAATGGTATTATGAATATTATGAATATTATTAATCCTTTGTACTGTGAAAAAGTTTTCGCTTTATATCCTAGAATTGGATCATAAAACAAAATTATAGTTACTAAAACTCGATTCTTATGTTGCATTTAATTACAGAGAATTTTAAATAAATTTGACCTCGACAGTATAGGAAAACACTCTAGAATTCTAATAGAGGTTATCAGAATTGGTTATCAAACACTGAGAAAAAATTCTGTAACTGACATCTAGAATCTAAATTGTGGCTCTAGAAAAAATAGTTCCCTGTCATCCTTATAAATTCTAGTCCCCTTGGAAAGCGAGTTCTAGAAGCCCCTATTAGAATTCTAGGGCGTTTGCCTATATTCTCGAGAGCAAAGTTATTTAAAAATCTTTGCAAATAAATGAGACTAGAAGAGGCGGGTTTCAGCAACTATAATCTTGGTTTATGGCCCAATTCTAGAAAATCAAGCGAGAATTTCTCGCAATACAAAAGATTCAGAATATTCTTTCACCATCTAGAAATGTGCAAGCAAGAAATTCTTGACCATTTCGTCTATTCAGTCTATTGGCATGCCTTACGCGCATTGTTCGGAAATCTATATTTCTAGTTAAGGGATTTAGAAAACGACCACTTATTCATTCTAGAGGAAGGCGGTATATTTTTTTTCCCGGTGAAGAAAAGTTTAGAATTTAAAAGAATGGAATGGAACTATTTTTACTATAGAGCTACAATTCAGTTTCTAGTTATCAGTCACATACTTTTTTTTTTTTTTTCATTGTAATGTTTCATTAGCTTTTTAGATTTAGTATCTCTGTACATGTTACTGCAATACTATAGATTACATGTTATTCCGTGAATATTAGTCAATCTTTCTAGGTATTCATCAAATAATACATTTGTTTATTTTTACTTTTTGATACAAGTATTATTTAGAAATAATATATTACTTTTTTTGAATTAACTTTTAAAAACAAATACAATTTATAAAAGTAATTTTGTTAAAAATTGTTCTTTTAATGAACATATCATTAAAGTTAAAAATGCCTTAAAAAATTACAGTTTAAAATATTTCCATGTTGTAAAAATATGAAACTACACAACTGCAGTAATGTGCGGTGAAAATAATTTTTCAACTCTTAGTATTCTATACTGAGTTTCAAGCGTTTACATTTGTAATTAAATATTTAATCTGTTATTATAAAATGAAAACATTAAACAAAATTTTCTTGAAACTAGTTTTTACATATTTGCGTCAAGTTTAAAACGTTTTTTGCGTCAAATTTTTATTAAATCTTTATAAAACTTTAATTTAATGGTTTCTTTTTTTATATAGCTTAGCCCAAAACTTAATTTCATTTTAAATTTTCCACATTTTGATTTTTAATACTTTAAAATTTGGAAAATAAAAACAAAATCTAAAAAAATTTTTCGAAAAAAAAACAAAAAAAAACTGAATTTTATTATATTGTGGAGTTTGCGCTCCTGCAAACTCCATCTTAACTTAAATACTTAGATTACTAAGAGAACACAAGATTTTAAATAACAATAACTAAAGTTTATTTGAGCAGATTAATGGGAGGGCGGCCTGGTACTAAGGCTTAGCTCAGTCAGCGTTTTACTTAATCAAAATATATGAATCAACAATTTAAGTAGATAATCTTAAATATCTCACCACAGCAGATAGTCGAAGGTGTAGAGACGATTGCACTCGTACTTTACTAATACGGCTTCACTATGGGACAGAGGATTCCCTTCTATCCCAGCTTGAACCTTCCGAAAACTAGTAGACACTCACCAACGCTCAACACTACTTAATTTCACACAACTAAACCTCCTCTACTCTACTTTCGATATTCACCAAAATAAGAATCATCACATTCACTATAATATCCTCCAACATCCACTATACGATCCGCCAACATCCACACCATCTACTAAAACCATCTCTATATTTATACTTCTTCCTACACCCTCCTTTCACTACATTTCAATCCGTACTTTTAAAAATCACTTCTAATTTAACTAATATTCAAAATCTAAGTCTTTTAATGCAGCACCCTGCTGACACAAAACTAGCTCGACCTCAACCGTCACCGAGCCACTGGCGACGGAGTGATTTTAACCGTCCCCACTTCCTACTTTGCTGGATCCAGCTTAATTGAAACAACTGTGGTGATGTTCTAACGTCTCAACCTCACAATATATATATATATATATATATATTTATGATTGTAAATAAAAAAAGATCTAGAGTGACTTCCCTCGACTTTACGAGCATTAAATAATTACCAAATATTATGTAAAGAAATAAAGTACGAGAAGTCGCTAAATTAAAAAAAAGAGGAAATTATTAAAAGGTGTCTCAGTATTTTTCTCCATGTAGTATGTTGTTTAATTTAATGCTACTGCGCTCAAATATTTGAGCCCTATAAATCATAATGATAAAGAATTTTTCGTTGTGTCCCTGTAAAAGTCTATACGTGCCATATTCACCAAAATTTATACAGCTCGAGCGACGGTGATCTACACTTCAAATAATTTGAGCCCATAAGCTATAATGATAAAGAGTTTTTTGTTGTATCCCTGTAAAAAAAACTATAATTGGTAGATTATCCAAAATTCATACGGTTCGTGTTATGGTCATCTATAACATGGATATTAGTTTATCATCTAAATCGAATAAGGCACTTACACGCTATCGCACTTACACACTATTTAAAGAATTTGACCTCATTGGCCATAATGATAAAGAATTTTTCTTTGTATTCCTGTAAAAGTGTTATAAGTGCTAGATTCACCAAAATTAATAGAATGCAGGCTACGGTAACCTACTACATATGTGCCAAATTTCAACTCATTCGAATAAAGCGTTTAGACGCTACCGTGTTCACTGACACAAATGCAAAAACACGCATGTATACATATATACATACATCACCGTAAAAATAACAAAAATGAATTCAGGGAACCTTAAAACGTATAGATACACCACAAATTTTAAAGTCCAATTTTTGTCGTGATTACAATACTTTACTTACATAATATGTTCGAAAAGTAAAAAAAATAAATAAATATATGTATATATTATATTAGCTAACTTTTGTTAAAATCATATAAAACTACTTGTAAAACATTTACTGAAATAAAATTTTGTAACTGACATCTAGAATCTAAATCGTGGCTCGAGTAAAAATAGTTCCGTGTCACCCTTATAAATTCTAGTCTCCTCTGAAAGTGAATTCTAGAAACTTCTATTAGAATTCTAGAGCGTTTGCTTATATTATCCAGGTCAAACTTATTTAAAAATCTCTGCAAATAAATGTGAGTACAAGAGGCGAGTTTTAGCAACTATAATCTTGGTTTATGATCCAATTCTAGAAAATCAAGAGAGAATTTCTCGCAATACAAAGGACTCATAATATTCAGAATATTGTTTCACCTTTTAGAAATGTATAAAGTGAAATTCTCGTTCATTTCGTCTATTCAGCTTATCAGCGTGCCTTATAAGCTGAATGCCTGAGGCCTTACTGAGCTAAATGCTGAGCTTTTCCACCCGAAAACCTACGTATATTTGTAGTTTAGGAATGTAGAAAATGACGTATATTCGTTCTAGATGATGGTGGCACATTTTTTTTTTTCTCAGTGTTTCGGAAATGTAAGTCAAAAGATGTGCAAGTAGTGTTTTGAAGTTTAACGATTTATTAACAATTTTAATTAACATCTTAATTATTTATAATGGGAATGTAAATTTTGATAAGGTATTTCTTACCTACAAATGTCTCCTTTTTTAACTTTTTGCAATAATAAAATTATAAGTGTATTTTTTTTCTTTTTTTGAAAGTCCACTGTTGCCTTTAAAAATTGTTTTAGATATTAATTAAATAATAGATATGTTTATTTTCATTTTCTGAACATATGTAAGGAAAACATTGTAATCATGACAAAAATTCGACTTTGCGATTTTTCTGTATCTATATGTTTCAAGGTCCCCTGAGTTTATTTTTGTTATTTTTACCGTTATGTATGTATATGTGTGTGTGTGTGTATGAATGTGTGTGAGTGAGCCTGATAGCGTCTGATTGCTTTGTTCGAATATGCTGAAAGTTGGTACCTATGTTATAAGTCACTGTAGCACAAACCCTATTCATTTTGGTGAGTCTAGCACTTACGGTGCTTTCACAAGAACACATTTTTTTTTTTAATGATTATGGCCTATGAGCTCAAATTATTTAACGTGCAAAAGCATCAAAATGCCTAATCCGATTGAGCTGAAAAATTATGTACGTGTTATAGGTCGCTGTCGCACAAACTATATAGATTTTGGTGAATTTAGCAGCTATAAACTTTTATAGGGACACAACGAAAAATTATTTATCATTATGATCTAGAGGCTCAAATTATTTGAAGCGCAATAGTGTTGAATTTAACAACTTACTAAATCAAGAAAATGCTCGAATAGCACCCTAATAATTTTCTTTTTTGTTTATTTAACAACTTTGTGAGGTTTGCGTTGTTGCAACCTCCATATTAGTTAACTATAAACTAAGTAGAACTAACTAATAAATATATGAGCACGAGACAACTGAGTAAAATAAAATAAGAGATTTATTTGACTTGAATAAATGGCGTGATAAACTCAATCAATGTAAAATAAATACTTTAGAAAACATACTTAAGAAATAATTTAAATAAGTTTAGGTATCTCACCACAGAAGGCAGCAGAAGATTAGCGACGGATGCACTCTTTTCACTAACTGACGTAAACTAAAACTTACCCTGTGGCTTCCCAGCCGGATGATTTTTCTATTCACTATATGTAACAACACCGCACTTCTACACGCATCAAACTAATGAGCTCCAACAGCACTAGAGCTTAAGTAACCAACAATAATTTAATTCAAGAGCTATGCCCTAAAGCTTCCTTCAAACTCTGGCAACACACAAGAGCTTCAAAAGTCATAAATTATCCATTGTCCGAAAGTGACCCTTGAAATTTTGCACACGTTTACGATGAAGGACATTACTGTTTATTTCTCTTTTACAAAAGAGACCCCCTTTTCATGCAATTATCGTACTAGGAGGTTTGTGAGCTTCGATTCCAGCGAGCGGCGATCTCCTAAACCACATCAAAGAAATACCAATAGAGCCGCACTTAGTTGTCAGAGTTTGAAAGCAGCTTAAGATACAGCGTATTTAGACGTCAGAATTATCTTCAGTAGATCAGAACACACCACCACCACACACCTTATGAAAATAACCCCCTACTTATACTTCCTTCAGTTAACTTCAACCAAACTTTAAAGCTTCTTCACATTCGCAACATACTTTCTCCGTTGCAGCGCTGTGTTGACACACGCCGAAGCATTTTTAGCCTCCCCAACTTATTACGAGAGCTGAATCCAGCAGTATTTTAAAATGGTGGTTACCTACCACAGCCTCAACCTTACAACTTCTCTTACTTTAATTTATTTAATCCACTAATTATTTAACGTTCTGAGTGTCGTCTGGAGTCATTCAAGATTTTTACTTTCTTTCTTCTAGAAATGTTTTTAAAGTGTACTTATTATTACTTTTGAATTAACTTTTAAAAGTCAAATATTTTATCAGATATCACATTATTAAAAAAAAAAAAAAAGATTTTGCTAAATGATGTTCGTCTAAAATAAATAAATAAATAAATAAACAAATAAATAAACAAATTTATCATTAAAGCAAAAAAAAAAAAAAATTCTTCATTAAATTAATAATTAATCTCCTTTTTTTAATTTTAAAAAAAAGGATTTGGTTTAAATGATGTTCATCAAAAAGAATAATAATAAATAAATAATAAATAAATAAATAAATATACAAAATTATCATTAAAGCTAAAAATTACTTCAATAAATTAAAAATAATCTCTTTATTTCATTCAGATAATATTTAATTCAGTCAGCGCTGAGAATATTCGCTTCTGAAAAATTTTAACCTAGTGACATTTCGAATGGTATTTACCTATATAGTACAATTCTGATAATAATCTTTCATGTTGAAGACTTAATGCATTCTATGATGTTATTTGCATGCTTTCGATTCGATAATTACTTAATTAAACTAATCCTGTTATTCAGACGAAAAAAAAAAAAAAAAAAAAAAAAAAAACACTTTTCTTAATGCAGAAATATATTTTTATAATCAAATAACATATCTAATCCAGTTCGTAAATGTAATTTTCAGTTATTTTTATTTTTGGATTTGAAAATTATTCCCTGGGGAATACAACTATTCTTGAATTTTTGAATTAAAAGTACATTTTCTGTCAGATGCACTCTAGTTTATAATAGTTATTTCTATACTTCTATATTTATTTTTTTAATTAATGAAATTGAAAGATGGCATATTATTTTTCTGTTTAATGAATTGATGTTTTATTTATTTTATTTATTTTATGTTTATATAAATAATATTTAAGTTCCTGTTTGATTTTTTACACTATCGACTTTTTAAAATGCATTTAATATTATTTTTGAAATAGAGTTGCTAAGTTTTTAAAAAATTGATATTAAAAATCTGATGTTCTGAAATAATATTTTTACGAATTACAGAATTTTCAATTAAGTTAAAGTTTTTTCAATTTATGAGTAAAATCTCATTGTGCATAAATTACTATTTAATGCACTTATGACGAGAGTAATTACACATAGCTATGGTTATTTTCAATAAAATCCTAAAAATAATTATTTTCGTTAATGACTTAATGGATTTTATGTTATTTGCATGTGTTTTAGTTTCAATAATTACTTAACTAAACTTATTTTTTAATTCAGATGGGAAAATATGCGCTCTTTGTGTCAAAACACATTATTATATTTTAATAACTGTTATAATTAAATCCGTTAATGTATCTTTCTGTTATATTTAATTTTATATCTGAAAAAATATTCTCAGTGGAAAATAATCTACACGCACGCAATCTCGGAGTTAAATTACATTTTGCTTTCGAATACATTTTAGTTCAAAATAGTTATTTTTATATTTATTTTTTTTAATTAAAGGAAATCAAATGCTTGATTTTTCTGTTTATTTTATACTACGCTACACGCACTATAAAGTGATTTTGTGAAAATTTCTCTTCCACCGTTGGGGGCGGGGAGTGAAAAACGCGTTTATGGACGTAATTCTATTCCGAATTACCTCAGGAAGGCGATTTTTGATGTGTGGTTTGGATTTCGGGTTGGGGAACTGATTGTACTTACTTTCATTGCTTGTAAAATTTAAATGTAAAGATGAAGAATGGCGCAGCGTGGGTATTGCGACACGTCACGTCGTGGGTGATTGCGCACAACGTGCTGTATCGCAATACCTCACACCAAATGGACTTGACATAGCGCAGGCGGGGAAATCGCTGCCGAAGGTATTGGTGGCCCAATCGAGGTTCGTGTGTGAATATATTTGTTTCTAATAATAACAGGAGATTTGGCGTTGGAATATTAAAACCTGAATAAACTACTACGTCAGAAACGCTAAAGAAAAATATATATCCACTTCTCCTGATTCAGAATCCTTTTTGCACTGAAGACGGTACGCTTAAGGCTACAGAAGCAGCTGTATGCATTTCCAATATTTTTCTTTGGCGTTTCTGACGTAGTAGTTTATTCAAGTTTTAATATTTGTTTCTACTTGCGTGCTCGTATTTGATTAAATTAAATTTTGGAAAAGTGATGGATTCAAAGTGTTTTTCTTTTAAAGGAAGAATCTGTTAAATTCGTGAAATTTTTTGACTTCCGGTTTTCTACGAATTTATCTGTTTTGATATTTTCTAAACATGGTTAACATGGTTTGCCCATTTTTAGGAAAGGTATGACTATCTGCGTGTGTATGTACGAATATTTGGTGGCCGCTGCAACCGACGAATCAACGGACACAACTTAATAAACGTTTCTAATTGATCAAATCTCGACGTAATTTAGAGTTCAGTTTGTGGTGAATATCGCTTAACAGGTGACGCAAACATCGAGTTTCTTTCTTTCTTTTCAAAGATTTAAAATGACAGCATAGACAAAATTTTGTATAGATCTACAAATAAAGATTATTTAAAAAAATATATTAAGAAAAAAATATTTATAATGGTAATTGTCAACCAGGGTGAAACTATTATATAAGTAGGAGTATTGCTTCCCGTAGTAAACTAAAGCTCCCCGCTTGGAGCTTTTAGTATAATAATTTTTTTAAAGATCGTATCAATACCAATAAAATGAATGCTTGAACCATCGATCTGTGATTATTAAAAAAAAAAGTTATTGATTTATTTTAATTATTATTATTATTATTATTTTTTTTTTTTTTCAAATAAGATCATTTTGAGAAATGCAATTTCAAAGATATTGCCTGTAGGGCTGGAAATTAACTTTTTTGACATTCAGAACCTTATTGAGATGATAAAGTCTGCACTTACCATGGAAAATATACTTGATAAATAATAATTTTTGTAAATAATTTGCACTGTAAGGATTTGTGTAGGAAAATATAGATTTTTTGACGTCCACAAACTGCTAGTTTATATTAAAATTCTAAAAGTAATAATTTAAGTTTAATGGCTTAATACGTTTAATTATTTTATTTGTATGCTTCAGTTTCGATAATTACTAAGTTTAATTATTTTAATCAGAAAGAAAAATGTTCTTTATGCAGAAACGCATCATTAAAATACAATAATAACTTATATTTTGATTCAACCCATTAGTGCATCTTTCAGTTATATTAGCTTTCTATACAAAAAAATATTCTCGGTGGATTTCCATCATACAATCTCGGAATGGAAATTCTATTGTGTATTCAAATTCATTCTAGTTTGTAATAGTTATTTCTATAGTCACCTTTTAATTTAATGGAACTCAATGATAACACACGAATTGTTCTTTTCAATTGTTCATAACACGTTAGTGTAATATAAGAATGGAGTGGTTATTACAGTTATACTGATAGCCACGATGTAACACAAATAATCTGAAAAGTAAAGGAATAATTGCGCATTTAGCTGTTGTTCTAGGTTAACATTTTAATGCAATTTATATGTAATTAAGAATGCATATAGCTAAAAAGATATTTTTTTCATGAAATAAATTAAATTTATACTTTTAAATAAAAAAGAAATTAATAAAAAATTAATTCATTTTCTCTTTATCAGAAAACACTGAAAAGCCCAATTAATTAAGCTGAATTTTTGTTTACAAACATTTGTAATTTAAATAAAAATGTATTATTTCATATTATTTTAATAATTACAAGCTCTATAAAACTGTTAATAATAAAATATTTCATGGTGTAAAAGATAGGGTTGAATTTTAAGTACAAAAACAGTATTCCAAAAGGTATTGTTGAATAAGCTGATAAAAGTAAAAATTTGTATATATATATATATGTATTTAAAATTAGCAAAAATTACTCTTTAAATTCTTTATATATATATATATGGAAGATTATTTCCTATAAAACATTTTTCTTAATGCAATTCGAATTCAGATTGTAATTTGTGTTGGAAAATATACTACATTGTTGTCGCTATTTCCATATTTATATTTTTAACTAATGCAATTCAAAGATATAATAAAACTCTTGATTTTATTATTTCCATTACTCGATTACTGTAAGTAAAACAGGAGTTATTTTACTAGGTCAAAAAATTCGCTAACGATTTTTCATCTGGTTTATACGTTTTAAGATTCCCGGAGTCCAAAAAAGTGGTTTCAGGAAATTGGTCAGTGCGTATGTGTGTGTGTATGTGCGTATGTGTGAGGAGGAGAATCTTCTGACTAAAACCAATAAAGATAGAAAGTGGAAACTTCAGAATTAAGACGGGTCTAGTATACAGATGCTTTTTCCAACTGTTGGTGAAAATTGGTAAACCAGAAAAGGGATATTGAAAGCCAGAAGTGGCATCGTAGGTCCGTATCTCAGAAACTGCTGTAACTACTATCTTTAATGTTACTATATAAAAACACTTTTAGATGTATGTTTGTATGTGTTAGTTGGCTAGTTCCGGAAAATTGATAGACATCTTTTACAAAAACGTCAATTAAATATTTCGGAAGCGAGCTCGTTTTAAAACGGCTCCACGGATTTCTTTCACACTTGCCCTTATAGCTCCCTTTTAGAGATCTTTTCGTATTGTTACGAATTTGTAGATAATAGTAGTTATTTTTATATAATTTCATTCAAAAAGGCTTAGTCAGGTTATAAAATGTTAATTTTTTGTATTTCTAGCTTGTTTTGGCTTAAAAATAGCTCATTGTCCTTCCAAAACCCGTTAAAATGCTTCACCAGGGCAAGTAATGGGCTTGGCGCCGAATTTGGCGAATTTATCGCTCCTTGGCGATTTTTCGGCGACCTCGGCGAGAAATTATCGACATATCGATTATCTAAACTCTAATGCAATTATTCTGCAAGGTACTAGAAAATTCTGGATTTATAGGACGTTATAAAAAGGATTCCCTTCCGACTATTAAGTCAGTTTCATGCAAAAAGTATTGATGTGTATTGTTCCCTGGCTGGGCCTCTGCTATTGATTAAGTGCAGATTACTGCTGTTTGTTAATTCTATGGTACAGTTTATGCTGTGATTTTTATGTTGTCAGCTTTTATTTAAGCTGTGTTTTCTAGTGAAACTGAAGTTTATACTTGGTTAACAAACCTGCAGTCTTCTGGAATATTCTGTAAATAAACTCTTAAACCTCTACAGATTTTGTCTTACATTCACAGACAATATTCGAATCCCGAATGCATAACAATATGCAATTGTTAGATTCCGGTGAATAGAAGAGTTTGGGAAGTTTTAATGATAATCAGTGATAGTACCAAAGACAGTATATCGAAAATGGTTCTAACGATTTTTTTTTTTTTTTTTAATTTGCTACATAAATCCCTTTTCATATGTCCTTTAGCATGTATGACTGGGTTACTACAGGAAAATCGGCAGGCGTGCAAATTAGGTAGGTCAGCTTATTATAGTTAACTTTACCTTACATTAAAATCCTTCAGAAAGTTGAGCTAATATATTTCGGCTTCCAAACGGAGCCATCCTCAGAGCTCGTATGACGACTACAGCTGGGCAGTATATTTTCATTCTTCATCCTCTTGTCCATTACTCTCTTCACTTCCTTTCTTAAATTGGAGCAGGTGTTGCCATTCAAGTAGTATTAAACTATGTTCGATGTCATTTACGGAGTTGTTAGTCGTTAAAATTTCTATGGCTTCTCTTTTTAGGGCTTAATGATCTGAGTTGAAAGGTGCTATTTTTTGAAATTTAATGGTATTAGTGTTAATGGGTTTAATATTCTTAGTTCTTGAGCAAGCAATAGAATGTTTATTGTAATTAAGTACCTTCTAAAGGATTTTAATGTAAGGTAAAGTTAACTATAATAAGGTGAAATTAATCCTTTTTTAAATAAAGATAATGTATTATAGGTAGATCAGTTTAGATATCGCAAATGGATTTCAATAAATGGCTCTAACGATTTTTTTCTTTTTTTTTTTTTTTTAAACTCGCTAATTGCACTCTCTTTCATTTCTTCATGACATATGTATCAGTTTGCTCAGACAAGAAAATTGTTAGATGTCTAATTTGTAAAAATCAGTTTTATCTATTCAGACCACAGTATTTCCAAATTGTGTGTATAATATGAGTAGTAGTGGGTAATCGAAGTCGTGTGATTATTACACACAAGGTTATTATTTTTTATTTTGTTAACCCTTTCACGCCCAAGGGAAATATTTTTCCCTTCTACAAAAATCGTTATCGATTGTTCAATTATTATTGAATCGATATTTTTTTTACTGAATGTCAAAATAAAACGTATGTCCAAGGCAGCAAATGTGTTTCTGAACGAATAAAAAAAAACGTATAGAAAATAGGACACATAATAAATGTGTTATGTGCGATGTCCACTTGTGCTTCACAAGTAAACGAAATTGTTTCGTAGAATACCGTAACTAACTATTTATTTTACTTTTCTGATAATTTTTATATTACAAAGCAATAAATTTGTATTACAAAGCAATAAATAAAATACCGATATAATAAACCTAACTCTTCGTTTATTTACTTTTATGGTCCATAGGGAAAAATATTTCCCATCAAATTATAGGAAACCTATACACCCTGCTATGTTTTTCTGGTGATATTCTCTTACTTTACACCCACAATAGCTAAAATATTGTGTTGTATTGGCATATTTAGTTTTGGACATCTTATGGTCCTGTAAGGGTTAATAGAACATAATAATAAACTGTTATAATTATAGTTCTTTTTGTAAACCGAATTTTAAGACTAAAACAGACGAACAGACTAACACAAAACTTTTGGGGTATGATTCATGAATTGCGTTGCATGAATTAAAATTTTGATTTAGAAAAATATTGTTAAAACGGATTAAGTCATTTTTCTATATCAGTAGTTCTTTTGCAGTGAAAGTAGTGTTACGAGCGAGGTGAAAATAAACCAGCAGTTCACTCACTTTCAGTGAAATGACTTGGCAAAAAATAGTCGTTTAAGGTTCCCGAAGTTTCGAAGCTATCCAACGCACAGAAGACTAGATCTCGAATTTTCCATGGGATTCTCGAGAGAAACTACGCCAGACGCCATCGCCGATGGGTTATAAATAAAAGTGAGTTGACTTCTGCGAGAGTGTGTGAAGTCACTGATAGTCAGTGTTGTTCAGAGAGTTGTACTGAGTGATTGTACTTGGGAGATTGTGCTTCACGAGACTTAGCTTCGTTCGTGAACTAGTGAAAATTTCTGCTGTTAGAACATTTGATGATATTTGCTTTACTCCTGTAGAACAAGTGATTGTTTTCTTGAACCATTCCAGAACATTCGTCGAATAGGGACTTTTGCGGTACGAGTGACTTTTGCTTCATTCGACTGTTTCCAGAATATTCGAAGAATTAACAGTACTCTTGAAGTGTTTCCAAGAACATTCATTGTACAGATTCGAGATATTTCGTTGAATAAAGAGCATTCATCGACTAGAACCTGCCTTTTTATTCTACGAGCTACTTTCTCGCACAAGAAAGTCAGCAATAACAATATTTACTAGGTGGCATCTTGCGTGATAAAATTGCAAATTCAGTAAATGGTATAGGTTCATGATCGCTACTCGAGAGATTCAGAAACTTAAACTTAATGTTTAATTTATTCATACATATCGTAGGAATAAATTTCTGTGCGGTATTTGACATTTTTTATGCATAGTACCAGCTAGTATAGACACTTTTTACAAATTAAAAATATTTCTTTCAGCGCATTTAATGAATCAAGGCAGCATGAATGGCGAACGTTATGAACTTCATGCTACCTCGGGCCTACTACTTTTTTTTTTCAATCTGATGAAGATTTGTTCTATTTTTTCAACCTGAAACAATTGCTGCGAGTTTTATTTTATAGTTATTGCTTGTAAAGTATTTCATTTGTTACTTTTCAACACACACTTTTTGTGCAATTTACTGGTTTTTTTTTTTTTTTTTTTCTTTTTCATGTGTTAAGATTTTACTTTCTTTCATTTTTAAGTATTTTATAAAATATATAAGTAATTTTACATGTGTAATATTATAAATTAATAAAAATGACCTAGGTAAACACGATTTTAAGTAATACATAAAAAAAAAAAAAAAAAAACCTTTTCCTTTTCTATTTCAGAAAAAATAAAAATTTATTCCTTTATTTAAAATGCCTATGTAAGTGTATGTGTGGAAAATAATTCAAGAAATGCAATACATCTCTTTAGATTATTTAAAGTTTTCGTATACTTTTAGTGTTTAATTAATTCGACGTGAAAGTTGTATTTTGAATAATTATTTATATAATTATATGTTTGATCAAACATGATTTTTTTTCTTTCTGTTTTTTTTTTTTTTTTTTAACATACTTTTTATGTATCTATAGTTACATTTAGTTAAAAAGAAACAGTTATTTTATTTTACTTTCTTTTTCTGCTTTTTTGGTTTTGACGGAAAAGGAAAAGGATATCTTTTTGGTATTTTATTTATGCAGAAATACCTTTTTATAGAAATTCGTTAACTTTTACTTTTCTTAAATAATTTAATTATCTCTTCTGAAATTAGATTTAAAAAAAAAAAAAAAAAAAAAAGGTATTGAAATTAATTTTTTTCTAATATGCATAACAATTTCAAAAAGCTCAAATTATCCCCCCCCCCCCTTTTTTTATGAAAACTCGAAGTAACATTTAAATGAAAATAAATGCTGTTAATTTGATTTGTAATGCAAATTATTAAAAAAAAAATTAATGTACATTTTCGTGGTATAAAAGCTTATCTTAAATTTTAATTAAAATTTCTTGAAGGTTTCTAAAGGTTCTATAATTAAAACAGGTTTTCCTTTCGAAGTATTTCGTTAGATATCAAATTTTAAAATTAGCATAAATTACCTTTAATTTTTTTTTTACTACACTGAGAAAAAAAAAATATACCGCCTTTCTCTAGAATGAATAAGTGGCCGTTTTCTAAATCCCTTAACTAGAAATATAGATTTCCGAGCTATGCGCATAAGGCACGCCAATAAACTGAATAGGTGAAATGATCGAGAATTTCTAATGTACACATTTCTAGATTGTGAAACAATATTCTGAATACTCTGAATCATTTATATTGCGAGAAATTCTCGCTTGATTTTCTAGAATTGGGTCATAAACCAAGATTAGAGTTGCAGAAACCCGCCTCTTGTAGTCTCATTTATTTGCAGAGATTTATAAAAAACTCTGACCTTGAGAATATAGGCAAACGCTCTAGAATTTCAATAGGGACTTCTAGAACTCGCTTTCCAATGGGACTAGAATTTATAAGGATGACATGGAACTATTTTTTCTACAGCCACAATTTAGATTCTAGATGCCAGCTACAGAATTTTTTCTCAGTGTAGCATTTCAGTATTAAAATTTACTAGGATTCTTAATAAAAGTATTTAAAAGGATTATATGAGTTTTATAAGGAATAATGCATCAACTCGTACTGAGAAAAAAATATACCACCTTCATCTAGAAAGAATAAATAGTCATTTTCTGAAGCTCTAAACTAAAAATATAGTTTCACGTGATATGCGTATAAGGTAAACAAATAACCTTGATAGACGAGAATGATCGAGAATTTATAGTCTATACATTTCTAGATGATGAAACAATGCTACGAATATTACGAATCCATTGCAGTGCGAGAAATTCTCGTTTGATTTTCTAGAATTGTGTCATATACCAAGATTATAGTTACTCAAACTCGCATCTTGATTTCGCATTTATTTGCAGATATTTTTAAATGAGTTTGACCACGATAATATAGGAATACGATCTAGAATTCTAATAGAGGTTTTGAGAACTCGCTATAAAAGAAAACTAGAATTTATAAAAATGACAGGGACCTATATTTACTAGAGAGATACAATTTAGTTTCTAGATATCAGTCACAATTTTTTTTTTCTTTCTGTGCGAAATAGATGTATGCAAAGTACGGTCGGTAGCAAAGTTTTTCGAGCGCTAGCAATAGTTCCTATGTAATAAACGTACACTTAATTCTGTCTTGTTAAATAAATCCTTGTCGAGTCTTTTTCTTAGACTGACTAAGAACATGACTCGACAAGGATTTATTTAACAAGACAGTATTAAGTGTACTTTCTTAAGGATAGGAATTATTGCTAGCGCTCGAATAATTTTGTTACCGACTGTAAGTGAAAACATTTTTTCAAGAATATAAGTCTAATACGTAACGAATTATAAGATGCTCATAAAAAAGTGCACAAATATTTTAGGTGATTTTGTTTTAAAAATTGCAAGATTTAAATATTTGTACAAATTTCATACAGTTAAAAAATGAAAAATATAAATAAATAAATTTAAATTAAATTAAATGAAAATGATTAAATTAAACAATAAAATAAATAAAACCCTCCAACGCTTGAAATAAGCCCCATATACAGTCGGTAACAAAAGTGTCCGAACACTAGCAAAAATTCCTCTATAAAAAACGTAGAGTTAATACTGTTTTGTTAAATAAATCCTTGTCGAATCATGCTCTTAGTCAGTCTAACTAAGAATATAATTCGACAAGGATTTATTTAACAAAACAGTATTAACTCTACCTTTTTTATATAGGAATTTTTTCTAGTGTTCGGATACTTCTGTTACCGACTGTTCGTAAAGTATATGAAATCATTGTTTCATGAATATTAGTCTTATACGTAATGAATTATAAGATTCTCATAAAAAAGTGCTAAAGCGATCAAATATTTCAGGTGATTTGGTTTTAAAAAATTGCAAGATTTAAATATTTGTACAAATTTCTTACAGAAAGAAAAAAAAATAATTAATTAAATTAAAATGATTAAATTAAGAAAAAAAATAAACCTTCAACGATTTAGAAGTGCCCCGTGTACAGTCGGTAACAAAAGTATCCTAACACTAGCAAAAATTTCTATATAAAAAAAGTAGAGTTAATATTGTTTTATTAAATAAATCCTTGTCGAATCCTGTTTATAGACTGACTAAGAACATGATTCGACAAGGATTTATTTAACAAAACAGTATTAACTGTACTCTTTTTATACAGGAATTTTTGCTAGTGTTCGCATACTTTTGTTACCGACTGTACTAATTAGAGGATGTACAAAATGTCATCATTGTATCACCATTGTTTTAGAATTACGGTTAAACAAAGCACTTGATACATTAGTTACCTTTTAAAATGTAAACCCGTATATTTATTTATGTTACAGTTCTTTTTCATCAATAATTTTTGAATGATAAAAAACGCGGTTTGTGGGTGTGCTTTTAACCGAAGAACTAATGTCAAGACGTTACTACATGATTTGTTCCAGTTTTTTTTTTTTTTTTTTTTTTTAATTATGCCTTTTAGAATTTTTATGAATACGGTATTGAAACTTTTTCATCACTTTAACAGTGTATCACTTTTTTAAAAGTGAATAACATTTCACTTTTTGGATATTTTACGTATGCGGGATGTTTTAAAAATAAAAATTTAATTTTCTTATTTTTAAAAGTTATCTCTTTCAATAAATCAATTAAATTGATTTAAGCCTCTTAAGGAGTAAGATGAGGAGTACTGTTTATGAACCAATTTTAAGATTAATTTAAAACAAATTTAAGAATAGTTTAACTTGACATGTAAATCTTTTGGGATGACTAGCACCTTCCTCCCCGTATTTCTAGATTAAATATGGTACATAAATTTATGAAGAATTCAAGGTTGTTATTATATTTAAAAAAAATATTGCAAACTAGCTGGTTTTTCAAACTTTGCTGGTCACAATTTTTAAATAAATCATTTTCATAGCAATATGTCTCAAATTTTTAATTACTATATTTATTACATAAGCCTAAAAAAATCTGGTGTGTAACAGCCACACGACTTCCATTACCCAGTACTACACACATTATAAACATTTTATATAATAACAATAATTACATACAATAATTACATACAAAAGCATATTTAAACGTGAGTTAAAATGGCGAGTTTGAAAAAAATCCGTACAGCTGTTTTTAAAGGAACGCCCTTGGGACACCTGAAATTGAGCTATTTATACAGGACGCCTATCAATTTTCCTGAACTAACCAACTATATCATTCGAAAGGACATTTAATAGAGTGTTTATATAGCAAGTTTGAAGAAAATCGCTAGAGCCGTTTTTGAGATACGGACTTACGGTCCCACTTACGGTTTCCGATGTCCCACTTCCGGTTTTTCAATTTTCACCAAAATTTGGAAATTTCATCTGTACACCAGACGTATTTCAATTCTTAAGTTTCGTAGCTCTATCTTTATTAGTTTCTGAGCTATAATAGCCAGAAGATTCTCCACATACATACACACACACACACATGTTCCCCTTAGAGGGAAAATGCGGACGGTGTGTGTAAACCGCCAAATTGCGGACATGCTTAAATTAATTATCTATCGTTATGAAATTTCATATTTTCCTTTAAAAATCACCAGTTAAACGTATGTTACCTTAATTTTTTCAAAATTTAAAAAATTTCGAATGCATATTTTTGCAAGGTAAATGCGGACCTCATATACACAAGCATATATGCCGGAAATTGAGGACATCACACTTTTGCGATAGTTTTGATTTTTTTTTTTTTTTTTTTTCTTTTTTCTTTTTCTTTTTTTTTTTTTTTTTAATTTTCTACTATATTTTAATACAAGAAAATATTGTATTCGTAAAAATTTTGAGCTACCGGTTTTCGATGGATTACTACGTTTTAAGAAGTCCAAAACCTTATTGGAAAGATTTAGTAAATCTTTTTATCCATATATGTATGTGTGATAGAAATTTTTTGCAAACTATATCTCAGGCAGAATTTCAAAGAAATTTATATATATAAAATAGTGCCTATCAACTTTTCGTGCAAATCGCTAATTTTTTGGCGCTGCCATAATGCGATTTGTCCCATTTAAGGGAAAGCTACATTTAAGGTTCTATTGTGTATAATTAATAAAAACGTGATATGTGAGAGAAACTTTATGAAAAATTATGCTGATTCAATTTGGGTGCATTTTCACTGATAGGTGGCGTTGCTATGCTGCCATTTTCTCCGGGACTGACATGCTGCATTTTTCTACGTGGACTCGAAAGCTATATCTGAAATTCTATTGTATATAATTGCACAAAACTTGCTATATGAGTGGGCCGTTACGAAACAGTATGCTGATTCAATTTGGGTGCATATCGGCCGACAGATGGTGATGCTATTACTCACCATCAATGATTTTACGTATGATTGTATCTCAGCATCTGTTGATTAAAATTTAACCGAATTCCATATGTAAAATATTTATAGTTAGAAGCTATGATTAAACATTTGTGCAAGTTCAATAGTAAATAGTACTGTTATAAAGTATGATTTAGAAGAAAGTTTTATGATGTTCACAACAGTCTACTTTTTGTTTGTTTCAGTAGCAAATTATTATACTTCCCTAGGTGCAATGGACCGCATGTCCCTTCATACTATCGTGCATTTTATTTTATGTTTTATTCCATTTTCAAATTATTAAAAGATTAAAAAAAAACAACTTAAGCGATATTTATTATTACTTTAATTAATATTTTGTGATAAAAATATTCTAGCTAGGTTAAGCTTCTTTTAGATGAATTATTTCATAAGCATTGGAATAGTTCTTGGAATTAGTATTTTCATGATACTGGTCTAAATCTCATTTGAGGTAACTAAATTCTAATTATTATTCCTGCCCGTATTGACCCCAAAACTAAGATCAAATCTATCTCTTGTACTGTATTAATAAATCATGACTTTTTATTTTTTACATTTTTTTTTTTTAAATATGGACGTATGATGCACACGTGAAATATGAAATATGACATACCTCTGGAAATTCCAACGTCTGGCAAACGCGGTAAATGACATTTTACTTACACCTGAAAAAGGGGACGTTCATCACACACATGAAAATGCGGACGTTCGTCACACACATGAAATTGCGAACGTCCGAAACACACCTGAAAGTGCGGACCTCCAAAACACTCCTGAAAGTGCGGACGTCCGAAACACACCTGAAAGTGCGGACCACCGAAACACACCTGAAATTGCGGACCTCCAAAACACACCTGAAAGTGCGGACCTTCGGAACACACCTGAAACTGCAGACGTCCGAAACACACCTGAAAGTGCGGACGTCCTAAACACACCTGAAAGTGCAGACGTCCAAAACACACCTGAAAGTGCGGACCTTCGAAACACACCTGAAAGTGCGGACCTCCGAAACACACCTGAAATTGCGGACCTCCAAAACAAACCTGAAAGTGCGGACCTTCGGAACACACCTGAAACTGCAGACGTCCGAAACACACCTGAAAGTGCGGACGTCCGAAACACACCTGAAAGTGCTGACCTCCGGAACACACCTGAAAATGCGGACTTTCCGCATATCCCGGAGAATGCAGACTTAGCACATGCAACTGAAATATACATATAATGCAACATTACTTAAGAATACAATATGAGATATGAGATAATATATAACAAATTTGAAAAATTTACAACAGAACATAATAATAACAACTACAGTGCGTGTCGAAATGATAGGTCCACCAGTAACAACGAAAGTTATGTTGGTAAAAAAGGTTTTATTGTGTACAAAGTACTATTTTATAAACTACATTACTTCATTAAATGTAAAATAATACATGAATAATATACAAATAATAGGAATAATAAGGAAAACAAAAATTACAGGAAAAAGCTGTTTCAAAAAGATAGGTCCACTGAACCAAGCATCAAATTAATGTTGAATTAATAAGAAATTTTTCCACCTTGTTTGAGAATAACCTCATAAATCCTATTCGGCATGGTTTCTAAAAGTTTTTGCAAACAATTTTTCTCTATTTTTGACCATTCGGAGGAAATAGCCTTTTTCAAGTCTGCAGTAGTGTTGTACTGCCTTCCGCCTGCACATACCGCTCTTGCGAGTATACCCCACATGTTTTCTACCGGATTCAGGTCGGGGCTGCAAGGTGGCCAATCGATAACATGTACACCATTATCCTGAAACCATTCGAAAATGGACTTTGCAGTGTGCACAGGCGCATTGTCCTGTTGGAACATGAAGAATGGGCCCCCAATGTTCTCTGCTTGTGGAAGAAAATATTGTTCAAGCAGCTCTTGATAGCCCGCAGCATTCAAACGATTGTCTACAAATGCTATATCAGTTTTTCCTGCACCTCCGAATCCGGCCCATACCATAACTGAACCACCACCAGCTTGCCTCTTCGAGAATATCTATTTGTCGTTACGCAGATCGTGCCAGTAGTACTGCCAGCCATCTGGACCATCCAGGTTGAATTTCTTTTCATCACTGAATATCACACGATGCCAATCTTGTTTCCAGGACATCACTTCATGTGCGAATTTCAATCTGTTTTCTTTGTGCTTTTTAGTCAATTTCGGAGCCGCTTTCCTTTTCACGTAAACTATATTGCCGAACTTCTTTACCACTCTATGGACTGTAGATTTTGATATTGAAGGGTTTTGTTGTCTGGCCACAGTGGATAAGCTCATATTTCCAGATTTTAACTCCTTTACGATAGTCCTTCTTTGTCGGGGTGTCACTTTTGATGGGCGGCCAGATGATTTTTTACTGTCATAAGCATTTCTAAGTCGCAAATAATTGTTTACAACATTATGTGATCTGTTTAAAAGTTTACCTATTTCTCTATTCGATTTTCCACACGTTTTAAATGCATCAATTTTCCCCTGCTCAATCAGCGAAAGACTGCAACGACGACCCATTTCGTTTGATTACAACGTGATGTTCAAATCTGTTTAAATACCTCCACAGCAGCCAGCATAATCCCGCAGTAAGACTAACCAACGATATTTATGCAAATTTTTTGGAAATAAACGTGATTGGTGCAAAATTTCTGAAGGTGGACCTATCTTTTCGAAACGGTCTGAAAATGAAAAATTGCATTAAATAAAAAGGAATTATTTATTTTAAAGAAATTTCTTCATAAATAGTTATAACAATTACTGATTAATTATCTCTACCAAAAAAGTGATTCTTATTCTCAATTAAGAGTCGAAATTTTGAAAAATGCGGGTGGACCTATCATTTCGATACGCACTGTAGAAGAAGGGGCAGAGAGCACCACGGCTTAAGACAGGTGGAGCGGATTAAACCCGTTTGATGGGGCCCATCTTTCCTCAATTTCATTGCAAGATCATATGATAACATAGAAAACTAGTATGTTATGGCCACCACAAGACTTTCTTCTATATTTTCAACGATTTTTTTCTTTTTTTTTTTTTTTTTTTTTTTTTGTTAAAAGTAATACATATTCAACCAGTAACAATATTTAAAAAAAAAAAAAAAAAAATTTTTTTTTTTTTTTTGTTAAAAGTAAAAAAAAATCGATAACTTTGTTTTAAATTATCACAGATTTATAGTTCAACCATTCGTTTTAAAGGTATTGACGAGATCTTTCGAAAGATACCCATCTTGAAAATTTACCCCCCTCCCCCCCGGGGGGGACTTCCCCCCCAGGGGGGGAACCGGTGCCCCCACATGCACAACATTTTTTTCGTAGTTAACTACTACTATTATCAATAATTCATATTAATTTTACAATCACAAGTTTAAAATAACGCTCATTATGTACATTTATACGAAATTTTGTCCTATATTGCCATGTTAAAAATTTAGAAAAAATGCGATCACAGCGCCACCTGTTGAGCTATTGATCCCTAAATGTAATCAGCACCAAATTATGTCTGGGACCAACTAAATACCAAGTTTGGTTAAGATTTGTTAAAAAAATAAAAATAAAATAATAATAATACGATTTTTTTTCTAAGTTTTTTTTTTTTGTTAAAAGTAAAAAAAAAAATCGATAACTTTGTTTTAAATTATCACAGATTTATAGTTCAACCATTCGTTTTAAAGGTATTGATGAGACCTTTCGAAAGATACCCATCTTGAAAATTTACTCCCCTCGAGGGGGGACTTCCCCCCCAGGGTGGTGGCGAGGCTCCTACACGTACAAAAATTTTTTCCCAGTTGACTATCTCTATTATAAATAATTATTGTAAATTTCATAATGATTACTAAAAAATAATTCTCTTTAAGCACATTTATACAAAATTTTGTCCTATATCACCATGTTAAAAATTTAGAAAAAGCGGGATGGCAACGCAACCTGTAAGACAATTTTTACCAAAAGTTGATAGGCACTAATTTATGTCAAGGTGCAACTACATACCAATTTGTATAAAATTCTGTGCAGTAGTTCCTGAGATACAGTTGCCACAAAATTTTGTCACACACACACACACACACACACACACAGACAGACAGACAGACAGACAGACAGACAGACATTTTCTAAAAATAGTCAAATCGTATTCTACAGCTCGCAAAACGTGTAAATCCATCAAAAACCCGAGGTCGAAAATTTTTACGAATCCAATACTTTCTCTATATTACATATAGAAGAAAGTAAAAAAAGTGAAAATGTAGATAATAATTACTGCAAAAAAATTAAAAATTAATACATATAAAAAATTTAATAAATTTACTAAAATTAAAATTATTCAGCAAGCAAGTTTAATTTTTCAGACAATATATTAATCTAGATAGTTGTAGTTGGGCTTTTTTACGTCGCACTAGTGCTGCGCAGATGGGCAATTGGCGACAGTCTGGGACACATCCCTATAGGTGGTCCGGAGACATGCCATCACAATTTTGATCCTACACCATATTAATCTAGGTCAAAATCATGTTACAGTAATAAGCAATCATATATAGTAATAAGCTTTAACAATTTTGTTATTAAAATTATTTAAATAGTCTCATATAATACAAATAAGAGTGGGTTATGATTTACGAAATATTCTCTCTAATTCCATTAAGCATATTATATCCATAATCTATAAATTCATTTAAATTAAGAAATATATTGGATTTGAATTGCCATCGGAAAAAAAAAAAAAAAAAAAAAACATTGTTTATACAATGGATGTTGGCCAATAAATTTAAATTATATTCACTATACAAAATTAAGATTATATCAATCATAGAAATCCAGTATGTATATATATATATATAATTTACCATTACAATGATCAAGCATCAGGAAAGAAGACTTGGATTAATTAACAAACAGCGACGTATGGAACTGTAGCCTTATACAAGTCAAAAGGTATCAATAGTTATTTTAAATCATAATATATATTTATATGATTTAATTCATACAAAGTTGGTTTATAAGTATCAAAAATTATATGTATATATATATATTTTTTTCACCTATTAATCCATATACAGTAAAACCTCTCTAAGTTGGACACATACGGTTCCAAGAAAAAGTGTCCAACTTAGAGAGGTGTCCAACTTATAGGGGTTAGACATAATGATAATAAATACATTCCGTTCCGAGAAAAAGCGTCCAACTTAGAGGGGTGTCCAACATATAGGGCTGACCAACTTGAGAGGTTTCACTGTATATAAAAGAGTAAACTCACTGATTCACTGATTCACTGACTCAACACGGTTGCGGCGATCCTATGGGAGATAGAGTCACAATTTTTGGTGAGCAGGTTGATTTTAGGACCCTGACGCTCACTAAGACGGGATTTTGCGAAATAACCCCCCGTTCCCCCCCGGGGGGGCAGAAGGCAAAAACCACCTTTATAAGCATATCTCGGCTCCAAATTGCTTCACGATGAAGAAATTGCAGTTGGAGAGACTAGACTTGAATACAAAAAAATTGTTTTCTGCGATTTTGGATATTTGGATTTTTAAGGGGGAAAAGGGGTGAAAATGATTTTCGGAGGCGCAGGAGGAAAAACACCTTTATAAGCATAACTCGGCTCCAAATTACTTCACGATGAAAAAATTGCAGATGGGGAGACTAGACTTAAGTACAAAAAAATCATTTTCTGCGATTTTGGAATTTTGGATTTTTAAGGGGGGAGAGGGGCTGAAAATGATTTTCGAAAGTGCAGAAAGCAAAAACCACCTTTATAAGCACAACTCGGCTCCAAATTGAATCACGGTGAAGAAATTGCAGAGGGAGAGACTAGACTTGAAAACAAAAAAATCATTTTCTGCGATTTTGGAATTTTGGATTTTTAAGGGGGGAAGGGGGTATAAATGATTTTCGGAGGCGCATAAGGCGAAAACACATTTATAAGTATAACTCGGCTCCAAATAACTTCACAGTGAAGAAATTGCAGGTGGGGAGACTAGACTTGAATACGAAAAAATCGTTTCCTGCGATTTTGGAATTTTGGATTTTTAACGGGAGAAGGGGGTATAAATGATTTTCGGAGGCAAATTTAGAAAAACACGGATTTTCGAGTAAAAGTAATAGCTCAAAGATGTAAAAAAAAAAAAAAAAAAAAAAAAAAAAAACGCCAAGCGTCTTCTTGAAAATATTTGCAAAAACTCATTTTTTGATTTTTTCCGATTTTTTTTTAGGGGGGGGAGGGGGGGAGCAAAAAAATAAAAATAGTGTCAGATCGTTCAAAATTGGTACATAGAGGTTTTCGATACTTACAAATCGATTGCGGATATTTTCGAATTTGTAAAATTATTAGAAGGGGTGGGAAGGGGGGGGCAGTATGGGGGGAGGCTATGGGCAAAAACAAATAGAAATACAGTTAGGCCGTTCAAAATTGGTACAGATAGGTTTTAAAGGCCTGCAAGTCGAATGGGGATATTTTCGAAAGTGTAAAGTTATTAGGAGGGGCGAGAAGGGGGAGGGGAGAGGGGGGGGGGCAAAAAAAATAAAAATAGAGTTAGATCGTTCAAAATTGGTATATAGAGGTTTTCGATACTTACAAATCGATTGCGGATATTTTCGAATTTGTAAAATTATTAGGAGGGGCGTGAAGGGGGGGGGTGGGCAAAAACAAATAGAAATACAGTTAGGCCTTTCAAAACTGGTACAGATAGGTTTTAGAGGCCAGCAAGTCGAATGGGGATATTTTCGAAAGTGTAAAGTTATTAGGAGGGCCGGGAAGGGGGGGGGCGGAGGGGCAAAAAAATAGAATAGAGTTAGAGCATTCAAAATTGGTATATAGTGGTTTTCGATACCTACAAATCGATTGCAGATATTTTCGAATTTTTTAAATTATTAGGATAGACGGGAGGGGGGGCGAAGGGGGAAAATAATAGAAGTAAGAGTTAGAGCATTTTGGGAATTTTTTCCGAAGGCAGTGAGAACCCGGTGCGACATTTTTCCTAATAAATTTTTTTTTCTGTTTTTTTTCACGTGATAAAAATTAATGCAATTTTGAGAATTCAGTAATTATAGCGATTCATTTAAAAATAGGGACCAGCGAAGCGGGCGTTGCCTGCTAGTATATATACAAATACCATCTTAGCTTTTATTTTCAGAAGTTTGGAGCAAAGTTTGGTTTTAGTAAAACATGTTCAGGACTCTGCTTCTTCATATTATGATTTTAGTTTCATTTGTTTAGATATTGCTCTTATTTCACATAGTTTTCAGTTCTTATATTAACCCCTTAACTATTTGGTTGTATTTATACGTCTTGCAGAAATACGATCCTTTGTGTTACACTGCTACCAGTGAAACTAGTCTCACTTTTCTGGAATGCAATTAAATGAGCATGACATTGTTTTCGAAGGGTTTACTTATTTCAGAGAAGGTGAAGAGTGGGAGGAATCGGATAAATGGATGGTTGGGTTTAACGTCGCACTAGTGCTGCGCCGATGGGCAATTGGCGACGGTCTGGACACACTCCTAGAGGTGGTCCAGAGACACAATTTTGATCCTCCACGGAAGGGATGGCTCTCCCGCTTCGGTGATAAATTTTGATGGGAACATGGAGGACATTGCGGCCACGACAGATTTTACGTGCACCAGCCACCATTAGTGTACACGACGGTCTTTGGCCGGCTCGAGTACCGAACGCGCAATCTTCCAATTACGAGGCCGGCGCTCTACCGACTGGGCTCTACCGCCCGTGGGAGGAATCGGAAAGAGAATGTTTCGGAAACAATAAACAGATAACTACACATACCTGTGTGAAAAATGGTGACACTGGGAAGCTAACATTGTAATTTTTCGTCGGCAGGTAAGGGGTTAAATATATGTGTTCATTTCTTATACCAAATATATATATAATGGGAAATTTTCCATCCCGGTAACTTCCAAAATAATGAATCAAATCGAGCCAAAGTTATATAGTGCACTTATATGGCTGCACGGCAACTGGTAGGGCCGAATAATTTTAAAGATATTAGCAATGGGCTCTTCCCAAGTGTCGTCTGCTCAATCAAGTAATATAGAAAAACAAAGAAGCAAATTCAGTTAAATATTGTTCTTAGAACAAAAATATTAATATTTAATGTATAATAAAAGTAATATTGTGCATTTGTAAGCAGTAGAATAAATTTTTGTAAATTTAATAATTTTTAACAGACACTTTATATGTTTATATTTATTTTCACAAATAAGAGTCGAGTTTTGTATGTTGTAGTATAACTGTTACAGTAACTGATCCAGCAATAAATAGTGGAATGTTTATGGATTGTAACTTAAAATTAATTTAAAATGTTTTAAGTTGAAGATAAATTGAAGTGGAAGGCTGATTTTTATACTAACTATATAAAAAATACCAGAGCCGGGAAATAACCGCCTAAACGCCCGGATGCTTTACCACTGAGCTACCCTGGCTGATAACCAACTCGGCATTTCTCACATAATATTCGTTGGCAACGTCACCGAGTCTGCAAACGCAGCTATATCAAGTGACAATATTAATCGTGGCACAACTCCAATAAACCACGGAATTTTTCTTTAGAAATTTTTATTCATCAACCTTGAAAATTTATTTCAGATAAATTGGAATGGAAGGCTGATTTTTATACCAACTACGTGAAAAATACCACAGCCGGGAATCGAACCCTGGCCCTCCGCTTAACGCGCGGATGCTCTGCCCCAGGCAGAGTAGCTCAGTGATAGAGCATCCGCGCGTTAAGCGGAGGGCCCAGGATCGATTACCGGCTCTGATATTTTTCACATAGTTGGTATAAAAATCAGCCTTCCATTCCAATTTATCTGAAAAGAATTTTCAAGGTTGATGAATAAAAATTTCTAAGCTAATATGTTAGGAACATTTCATATTATTTAAAGACACTTATATTTTAATTTGATGCAATAACTATTATCTTAAACACACCTTGCATTTAAAAAAAAAAAATCAATTACGGTTCTGTTAATTTAAACTTATCTTATGTATCAATTAAATTTGTAACCAATGTTTAAAACTGAAATAGTCTTTAAATCCATAAGTATTACACAGTAGTGTCATATTTATAGTAATAATTAATAGTAAATAGTAGTAATTATTAATAGTAAATAGTAATAGTAATAAATTAATAGTAAATAGTAATTAGCTATAATTAATAGTAAAACTAGCGAGCTTCGCCCGCTAGCTGGTCGGTATTTTCAAATGAATCATTAAAATTAATGAATCACTAACAGAAAATTTTAGCGTTAAGAAAAGAAATTTAAAAAAAAATCATTTTTGATTGGGTAAAAAGTCGGCCCGGGTCCCCACTGCCTTCGGCAGCGCAGTCTCGTGCGCGCTGCGCGTGCGTATTCCTTCCCTGACCCTTCGTGCCCCCCCCCCCAAAAAAAAAAAAATGATTTCTAATCGGATAAAAACTCACACCGGGTCCCCACTGCCTTCGGCAAAGCAGACCCATGAGTGCTGCGCGCGCGCGTAAGAAAGTATACGTGCGCTGCGCGCACATATTCCTTCTCCAGTCAAATTTTTATTCTTAAGAAAAGAAAATTAAAAAATCATTTCTCATGGGGTACAAATTCGGACCGAGTCCCCGCGGCCTTCGGCAGCGTAGTCCCGTGCGCGCTGCGCGCGCACAAGTTAAGGTATGTACACGCGCTGCACGCGCGTATTCCTTCCCTGACCTTTCGTGCCCCCTAAAAAAAAATCATTTCTGATCGGGTAAAAACTCATTCCGGGTTCCCACTTCCTTCGGCAGCGCAGACCCATGTGCGCTGCGCGCGAACGTGTGAAGTTATACAGCGCTGCCCGCTTATATTTCTCCTCAAATTAAATTTTTATTCTTAAGAGAAGAAAATCAAAAAAATCAATTCTCATTGGTTGAAAAGACGGGCCGGGTCCCCACTGCCTTCGGCAGCGCAATCCCGTGCGCGCTGCGCGCGGTGCACGCCTATTTCTTCCCCACCCTTTCAACCCCTCTTAATTAACCTGCGTATACCAAGTTTGAACGGTCTAACTCAATTAGCTGAGATGCAAAAGAAAACCTAATCAGGACACCTCAAAATGTGTAAATCTGGTGAAAACTTTCGATGATATAAAAGAACTTTAAAATATCTTTCGAATGATGTATTAAAAATAATTTAATCATAATTAGAAATTTAAATATTGAAATTTAAAAATATTACAGCGGCATCTGGCGGCAGAAATTTCTGTAATCCACTGTTCGATTCCAAATAAACAAAGCTTTCTAATGATGTATTACTTATGAAATTATTTTAATTAGTAGCTGAGATACAAAAGAAAAAGTAAATCAGGAGACCTCAAAACGTGTGAATCGGATGAAATCTCGAAGAAGTACTTTAAATTGTGTATCGAATGACGTATTAAAAAAAATTAATCGTGATTAGAAATAGAAATATTGAAATTTAAAAATATTACAGCGCCATCTGGTGGTAGAAATTTCTGTAATCTACTGTTCGATTCCAACTCAACAAAGCTTTCAAATGATGTATTACTTATGAAATTATTTTAATTAGCAGTTGAGATACAAAAGAAAATCCATTCAGGACACCTCAAAACGTGTAAATCAGGTGAAATCTCGAATTCCACTTTCAATATTTTAATTAGTATTGAGATACAAAAGAAAACCCATTCAGGAGACCTCAAAACGTGTAAATAAGCTGAAATCTGGAATTCCACTATTGAAATGCAAAAGAAAACCTAATCAGGACACCTCAAAACGTGTAAATCGGGTGAAATCTCGAATTCCGCTTTCGATAATGTAACCGTACTTTAAAATGTGTATCGAATGACGTGTTAAAAAAAAAAATTGAAACATAATTAGTATCTGAAATATTGAAAATTTAAAATATTACAGCGCTATGAGACCTCAAAACGTGTAAGTCAGGTTAAATTTCGAATTCCATTACCCACGGTAGTCGGTTAATGGAAGTAAATAGAAAAAGAAATATTTTTACCTTAACGGCCCTCTTCACTCACCGTCGCCGGAAGCCCGAGCCAGTGTTATTCTATGGGGAAATTTTCTTTACAAATAAATTATTAACTAATACATATTTTTAAATTCTGTTTTCACATTCAGAAAATTCCCAACTGTTAAATTGACGGACCTTTTTTAAAAATGTATTTTTTTAATTTTTAATATTTTATTTCGAAATTGCAAAATAAAAAAATTCACATATTGAAAATTCGTATTTCGCAGCTTTAAAATAAAATATAAAAAATTAAAAAAATAATTTTTTAGAAAAGGTGCGTCAATTTAACAGCTGGGAAATTTCAGAATGCGAAAACAGAATTTAAAAATATGTATTAGTTAATAAGTTATTTGTAAAGAAAAATTTCCCATAGAATAACATTAGTTTCGGCTTCCGGCGGCGGTGAGTGAAGAGGGCCCTTAAGTGTATTTGTGTCGCTATAGAAACTGGCATCCTCTTTCGATAGATAAAATGTCAGGCGTGTTAAGATAAAATTTAATTTGCAATTAAAAAGTCGGACCGGGTCCCCACTGCCTTCGGCAGCGCAGTCCCAAGCGCGCTGCGCACGCACAAGTTAGGGGAAACGCGCGCGGTGCACGCCTATTTCATCCCCACCCTTTCAGCCCCTTCTAATAAACCTACGTATACCAATTTTGAACGGTCTTACTCAATTAGCTGAGATGCAAAAGAACACCTATTCAGGACGCCTCAAAACGTGTAAATCTGCTGAAAACTTTCGATAATATAAAATGACTTTAAAATATCTTTCGAATGATGTATTAAAAATAATTTAATCATGATTAGAAATTGAAATATTGAAATTTGAAAATATTACAGCGCCATCCGGCGGTAGAAATTTCTGTATTCCACTGTTCGATCCCAAATCAACAAAGCTTTCTAATGATGTATTACTTATGAAATTATTTTAATTAGTAGTTGAGATAGAAAAGAAAACTGATTCAGGAGACCTCAAAACGTGTAAATCTGGTGAAATCTTGAATTCATTTTCGATAATGTAAAAGTACTTTAAAATGTGTATCGAATGACGCATTAAAAAAAAAAAATTAATCATGATTAAAAATAGAAATATTGTAATTTAAAAATATTACAGCGCCATATGGCGGTAGAAATTTCTATAATCTACTGTTCGATTCCAACTCAACATAGCTTTCGAATGATGTATTACTTATGAAATTTTTTTAATTAGTAACTGAGACAAAAGAGAAACCCATTCAGGACACCTCAAAACGTTTAAATCAGGAGAAATGTCGAAGTATCGAATTTCTGTAATCTACTATTCAATTCCAAATTAACAAAGCTTTCAAATGATGTATTACTTATGAAATTATTTTAATTAGCAGCTGAGATACAAAAGAAAACCCATTCAGGACACTTCAAAACGTGTAAATCAGGTGAAATCTCTAATTCCACTTTCGACACTTTAATTAGTAGCTGAGATACAAAAGAAAACCCATTCAGGAGACCTCAAAACGTGTAAATAAGCTGAAATCTCGAATTCCACTATTGCGATGCAAAAGAAAACCTAATCAGGACACCTCAAAACGTGTAAATCGGGTGAAATCTCGAATTCCGCTTTCGATAATGTAACCGTACTTTAAAAGGTGTATCGAATGACATATTAAAAAAAAAAAAAAAAAAAAAAAAAAAAAAAAAAAAATTAAACATAATTATAATTTTAAATATTGAAATTTTAAATTATTGCAGCGCCATGACACCTCAAAAAGTGTAAGTCAGGTGAAATTTCGAATTCCATTATCTACGGTTGTCGGTTAATGGAAGTAAATAGAAAAAGAAATATTTTTACCTTAAGTGTATTTGTGTCGTTTTGAAACTGGCATCCTCTTTCGACAGATAAAATGTCAGGCGTGTAAAGATAAAATGTAATTTGCAATTAAAATGTAAATCTTTTGTTTATTGGCCAAAATCGATGAAATTTTAACTGCAAGTTTGTTTTGTGGTGTTAAGATTGTATACTAATTGAAATGTGCGAATTTTGAAAATTTGAAGATAATAGAAAATTGCAATTTTTAATCGCAGTACAAAAACAGGTGATCTCGTTAAACATCAGATGTTTTTTGTTTCCGTTCAAGATCGTCTGCCAAGTTAAAATGCTTGTGATTTGTTGCCACCATTTTTTTTTTTAGTTTAGTTAATTTAAAAAAATCTAATTGTCCGATCGATAAGCCGTTTACACCATCGGATTGAGAAAAAAAAGCCCTTTCCAATGGTATCTTGTTTGTAACAATACGACTGATATTTCTAATTTATTTTCCACTTTTTCCGTAAAAATGTCGCTTTTTAAGCATTTAATCATGAATTCTGGGTCATTTTTAATATCTCCGCTAATTAGGGTCGCATCGCTTAGCGAATTATCGCGATGTCGAGATGAAGAAATTCTGCGTCTGTCGACACCGGTTTCGAGTTGATGCGACCATTAGCGCCGGAGCTTTAGCAATGACAAGGCATTTCTCACAGACAGACAGACAGATGCGTACAGATTTTAATAATATAAGGAGATTTTAGTAATATAAGGATATATTACAGACCTTCATCCTATAGTGGATTGATAAAGGATGAAATTGCCGATGATGGTGATAATATATATATAATCGTTTGTCCTGAGTGAGTACGTGAGTGAGTGAACAAAAAAACTTCTCCCATCGGTGGAATAATCGGTCAAGGACCCCACTGCCTGTGGCAGCGTATACAGGCGCGCACGGCATGCATGTTTCTTCACCTACCGTTCCCGCACCTTCTTATTATTTTAGACTTTAAAAAATACTCGCAGTCATTCTCTCGGGCTTTCAAACATAACAATACTAATTTCCAGTACTCTATCTGAATTTATTTATTTTTGCCACTGTGCACGTCCCCCTTCCCGCCCCTCGTAATAGTTCTGTACTTTCGAAAATATTTGCAATCGATTTATCAGGCCTCAAAACCTAACAACACTAATTTTCAGCGTTCTAACTCTTATTTATATATTTTGCCCCTTCACACCCTTTCCGTCTATCCTAAAAATTTTACAAATTCGAAAATATTCGCAATTGATATGTAGGTATTAAAAACCTCCGTATACCAATCCTG
This sequence comes from Salticus scenicus, assembly GCA_963930645.1. Lineage (NCBI taxonomy): Eukaryota > Metazoa > Arthropoda > Arachnida > Araneae > Salticidae > Salticus > Salticus scenicus. Next base: position 65,126,420 of record OZ005662.1, on the reverse strand, counting down.
AACGATCTAACTATACATTTATTTTTTCCCTCCACCCCTCCCCTTCCCACCCCTCCTAATAACGCTACAAATTCGAAAGTATCCGCAATCGATTTGTAAGCATCGAAAACCTATGTGTACCAATTTTGATTGACCTAACTCTATTTTTATTTTTTGCCCCTCCGCCCCCCCCCCTTCGCGCCCCTCCTAATAACTTTACAAATTCGAAAATATCCGCAATGTTTTTTTAGGTATCAAAAACCTCTATGTACCAATTTTGAACGATCTAATATATTTTTATTTTTTTTGCCCCATAGCCCCCCTTTCCCGCTCCACCTGGGACAGATTTCTGAAATTAAAGAAATTTCTGACTCTTTTTTTTTTTTTTTTCTATTTGTGGGAGTTATATTTTAGAGCAAAAATCTCACATATATCTTTTTTTCTGTTTGCGATATAAAGGATTATTTTAAATCACGTTTTGCCCCCTCCCCCCCCCCCTTTTGGGGGCCGAATTTCTAAAATTCCCGAAATTAGTTTTTAGGTATTTGTTTTAGCTATATATTAGAGCAAAAATTTCACGTAAATCTGTTTTTTCGTTTGAGATATATAGGAGTATGTGAAACCCCGTTTTGCGCATGTGAAATCACGTTTTGCCCCCTTTCCCCCTTGGGGACCGAATTTCTAAAATTCCAGAAATTAGTTTTTAGATATTTCTGTTAACTATATTTTAGAGTAAAAATTTTACGATATCTGTTTTTTTCTTTGAGGTATGAAGGTTTTTGTGAAATCACATTTTGCCCCCTACTCCCCCTTAGGGGGCGAATTTCGCAAAATCGCTTCTTAGGGGGTGCTTACACTACATGTTCTATAATCTAACCCAGTTTCGAGTCATTGGCTCCAGTAGATTTTGCTGTGCGTTGATGAGTCAGTGAGTGAGTGAGTGAGTGGAAGTGCTCTTTTATATGTATAGATAACGTTTTTTTTTTTTTTTTTTTCGCAATAAAGTATTTTAATAATTTAATAGACTATTTATTTTTACACATCAATAATAACACAATTAAAGCAAGCGATCAGCGTTTTCTATTAGAAGTGTTTATCAAATGATGTTTATTATAAATTTAAATAAAACATTAATCCCCCCCCCCCACAAAGATATAAAAATTTACTTTCCCTTAAATAACAAAGAAAAATTAAAAGAGTGTTTTATTTTTAGGTGGAATATATTATTTGAATAATTTAACAAAAAAATTATATTTTTAAATATAATAATTATTTTCTTCTAAATTATTCTTTTATTAAAAAAAAATATATATTTTTTTTTTACTTGAAATTATAATAAATTTCGAACTTTTTATTATAAACAAATCTGAAATCTCAAAAGTCAACAAACATGCCTGATCAAAAACGCTTCCTTCGTTGGATCGCTTCGGTGTGCGGATGGAAAAGGGTAAAAGAGAGGTTGCTTGCGTCGCATCCGCGATTCCAGAGACATGCCGCGTATGTCACTGTAGCTTGCCTCTTTGGTGTGCAGCCTGCCTTAACAGGTGTTTCTTCTTTTGCTGTAAACTCACCTTATTCATTTATTATCTTGACAACACGCTATAGGAGTATAAAGTACGGGAAACGCCTGTATGCAATTAGACAATTTCTTAGAAATAAAGTTTAACAAAGTAGTAAATGTTAGAATACCAATCCGAGATATGGAGTCCTTTGGAGTGCAAATCTAAGGTTACTTTACAGAGATGAACCTTGGAACGTTATGAGGTAAAAAAAAGGCGGATCCCGGGAAAAGTGCACGAAAGAAAGGGCAGCAGGGAAAAAAACACTTTTGCATTTTGCAAATCGCAAGAACAATAAATATCAAATAATGAATTTAAAGAATAACTTTCACATTACATATTTAGAAATTTTAATTAAATTGGTACAACATTCCTAGTATATACCTGGAAGGAAAGAAAGAGGGTAGGGGCAGATTGAAAAAAATAATTGTTTTAAAATCATCTTATTACAGATTTTAATGAAACTTTATATAACAGTTACTTACTATTTATGAAAAAATTACAGTGTCGCACACACTTGAGTGCTGAGGGGTGGCAAGGGGAAATTAATTATTTCTCTTAAATTAAATTATATTTTTTTAACGTAACCTCATTATATTTATATCATACTTTTAGTTCCCCATCATACTATAGGTATGGGGAACTTAGGTAATCGTGAAAAATTTCGACCTCGGTTTTTTTTTTTTACTTTTTTATACGTTTTCAGGTGTGAGGAATCCGAAAATGACAAAATTTGTATGGTGTCTGTCTGTAGGGTGTCTGTTAGTGTGTCAGTCCGTTAGTGTGTCAGTGTGTTAGTCCGTTAGTTTGTTAGTCTGTTTACACGATATCTCACAAACAAATGATCGCAGAGAGGTCAGATCAGTTTTAAAATATTATTTTCGATGCTGGCAAGAACCCTATTCATTTGGAACATTCGAATTAAAAAACTTCGTAAGTTATTAGAAATTTACGATTTTCTTAACATAGGAGAATAGGACAAAAATTCACTTAAACGTGCATTAAATGGAAACTTTTTACTGTAAAAATATCAGACCAAATTTAAAATATCAGTTTTGATGCCGGAATGAACATCAGTAACTATAAATATGCTACTTTAAAAATTTCGCAAGTTATTGGAAATTTACGAATTTCTTAACATGGCAGTATAGGGCAAAATTTCACATTAATGTCAATTTTGAGGGATATTTTCATCGTAAAGATGTCAAACCACTTTCGAAATATTATTTAGGATACTGGCATGAATATCATAGACTATGGTTTTTCCAATAAAAAAAATTCGTAAGTTATTTGCAATTTACGATTTGCATAACATGTCAGAATAAGGCAAATTGAGCATAAACTTCCATTTTGAGGATCATAAAACATTAGATAACTTCAAAATTACATTTATGATATTTGTTTGAACATGACTGAAAACAAATATACTAATAGGAAAATTTCGTAAATTATTCGTAATTTACGATTTTATCAACATAGCGAAATTGTAAATTTTTCATATAAATATGAATTTTGAGGATTATTGCATTGGAAATAGTAGCATGAAAACTAAACAACGGAATCGACCCTGATAAAATAAATTAATAGATTAGAATAAGATAAATATATCGATGTGAACGGTGGATAGCCTATTAGGCGGGGATTTCATTCTGTCACTGATCCAAGCGTTGGTCAAATTCATTTCTTTTAACATGATTATAATGTCTCAAACTAGAAATTTATGAGAACCTATATATGATGGGGAACTCAGCAGAGTCCACCTATGCCAACTAGTTTAGTTCCCCATCATACGATAGGTATGGGGAACTTTGGCAATCGTGAAAAATTTCGACCTCGGTTTTTTGCATTTTTTATAAGTTTTCAGGTGTGAGGAATCTGAAAATGACAAAATTTGTATGGTGTCTGTCTGTAGGGTGTCTGTTAGTGGGTCAGTGGATCAGTCCGTTACTGTGTTAGTCCGTTAGTTTGTTAGTCTGTTAACACGATATCTCACGAACAAATGATCGCAGAGAGGTCAGATCAGTTTTAAAATATTACTTTCGATACTGGCAAGAATCCTATTCATTTGCAACATTCGAACTAAAAAACTTCGTAAGTTATGAGAAATTTACGATTTTCTTAACATGGGAGAATATGACAAAAATTCACTTAAACGTGCATTAAATGGAAACTTTTTTACTGTGAAAATGTCAAACCAGTTTTAAAATATCGGTTTTGATGCCGGAATGAACATCAGTAACTATAAATATGCTACTTTGAAAATTTCGCAAGTTATTGAAAATTTACCAATTTCTTAACATGGCAGTATAGGGCAAAATTTTGAGAGAGATTTTCCTCGTAAAGATGTCAGACTACTTTGGAAATATTATTTAAGACACTGGCATGAATATTAATGACTATGAATTTTCGAATATTAAAATTTCGTAAGTTATTGGAAATTTACGAATGTCTTAACATGGCAGAATAAAGCAAAATCTCACATAAACGTCAATCTTGACGGATATTTTCATCGTAAAGATGTCAAACCACTTTCGAAATGCTATTTAGGATACTGGCATGAATATCATAGACTATGATTTTTTCAATTTAAAAAATTCGTAAGTTATTTGGAATTTACGCTTTATTTAACATGTCAGAATATGGCAAAATTGAGCATAAACTTCCATTTTGAGGATCATAAATACATTAGACAACTTCAAAATAACATTTATGATATTTGTTTGAACATGATTGAATATAAATATTCTAATAGGAAATTTTCGTAAATTATTCGTAATTTACGATTTTATCAACGTAGCGAAATTGTAAATTTTTCATGTAAATATGAATTTTGAGGATTATTGCATTGGAAACAGTAGCATGAAAACTAAACAACGGAATCGACCCTGATAAAATAAATTAATAGATTAGAATGAGATAAATATATCGAAGTGAACGGTGGATAGCCTATTAGGCGGGGATTTCATTCTGTCACTGTATCAAGCTTTGATCATATTCATTTCTTTTAACATGATTATAATATGTCTCGCACTAGAAATTTATAAGAACATAAATATGATGGGGAACTGAGCAGAGTCCACCTATGCCAACATTGCCAACTAGTTTATGAAAATCACAATGAGTGTTATATATAATCACAATGAGTGTTATATAATGAAAATCACAATGAGTGTTATATAATGAAAATCACAAAGAGCGTTATGCGTGGGGGGTCTCAGGAAAAAAAATGGTAAACGGAAAAAATGGTAACGTAAATAATGGTATCCTTGAACATCAGAAACTTCCTATAAATATAGTAATAAATATCATTTTTGTATATATGTTTTTTCGTATATATATTAGTAGAGAAAAATTCATGTTAGACCAATTTTCGAGCTTTTGAACACAGCATCCACCCATTTCCACACCTTCAAATAAAAAAAGAAATGATTTTTCTACTTTCTTACTGCTGTGTATATCCCCTCCTTGCCCTGCCCTCCAAATATTTGTTCACTTATTTTAACTTATTGTTTTTACTAATTGAGGGGAAAGGGATTTTAGCATATATTCCATAAACACAGCAAACTTTTAGAAAATTATTACATTTTAAAAACAGTAAATATTAATTTTCTTTTGTATAGATTACTGTAATCAATATTAAATTTATTAACATTTACTATAAAAGAAAATAATCTAATAATATTTTTGTTTTGTTTTCAAAGTAGAAAGTATTGGATTCGTAAAAAGTTTCTACTTCCAGGTTGCCAACTGAATTACAGATTTTGAGATGACGTGACCATAATTTCATCATTAAAACTAGTATGAGGTGTTCACCACAAATCTTTCTTCTACAGTTTCCTATACAGTTTCACTCACTACAAATTATTTATAAAAATATTTTTCCATGATGAATGTTGACTATTTTCCTCCCAGTGTCGAAAAAAGTCAATTTTCCACAAGGTATATATATATATATATATATATATATATATATATATATATATATATTTAAAAATGAAAAACATCGATAATTTTTTATTTAATTATTACAGATCTATAATTCAATCATCGTTTTTAAAGGTATTCACGAGTTCTTTTGAAAGATACCCATATTTAAAATTTACACACTCCAAGGGTTTCTCTGAGTGGTGTAGGAGTGGGAGGGGGTTTGTGTAAATGATGCCCGTGCACATGCAAAAACTTTTCCTGGTTGACTATTGCTATCATAAATATTTATATATATATATATTTTTTTTTTTTTTTTTTCATAATGAAAAGTTAGAAACAAATTTCCTTATTAATGTACGTTTTACAGAATTTTGTCTTATACAGCTATATTAAATAAAAAAAATTAATAAATAAAAAATGTGTCAGCGTCACCTTTTGTGCAGTTTATCCCCAAATGTAATCAGCTTTGATTTATGTCTAGGTCCAATAATATATAAAGTTTGATTAAATTCCGTCCATTGGACCTATAGAGGGAAAGCCCTTCAAGGGTCTTTCTAAGGTGTTTTAAGCATATTTATGCGAGTTTCAGAGAAAAACATGGAAAACTCCTAATGGCTAGGACGATGAATGTGAGCTGAGATCAAATCCTGCATTCTTCATTTACCAGATTTTAGTGCAGAACTCCTCGGCCACTGGTGCTGCCAGGGAGGTGGAGGGAAAGAAAGAGATTGTTTTTATATCACTTTCTTCTGACCCTCTTTTATATTTAGAGTGTTTTTCCACATAGCCTGATGATAATTATATAAAACTATATAGAAATCAGTCAAACAAATATATAAAGCACCCCCCCCCCCCAACCTCCAATTCTTTATTACATATCTAACAATCTCTTTCTTTTTTTCTTTCTTTCTTTCTACACAATGTTTCATTTAAACAATGGAAAAAAAAATTGCAGAATATATTTTTTATATTCCTTGTTAGCCTTACCTCTTAAATCTCACTTTGGAGCGATTTTTCTTATTTCGTTAAAATTAGTAAAACTTAATATGAAATAAAAATCATTCTTTTCCATTCTGCCTATCCAGCCCTATATCTCCTAAATATATTTAGCCCATAATGAACTTTATCTTTCAGAATTAGTAAGTAATAATTGCACGTACACAGTTTGATAGAAATCGCAAAATAAAGTAAAAAAAAAAATCCATTTCTTACCTGCTTCTCCTCAAGACCCTTCCATATAAATTTAGTTATCACAATGTATTTTGTAAATTACTATGTAAAAATTATCCAAAATTTGATTAAAATTTAAAAAAAAAAAAAAAAAAAAAAAAAAAAAAAAACACTTTTTCTTCGAGTACTTCCCTCCCTCCTACCCTACTCCCCAAGTATACTATAATTCTACTGTGTTTTCTATCAGTTAATAATTATTATAATATACAAAGTTTCTTTAAAATCATTAATAAGTCATATGAAAGTCCCCCCCCCTCTTTTTTTTTTTTTTTTTTTTGCCTATACCCAGATATATAAAACAGATACTATACTTTTTCATTATTTTGAAAAGTTTTTTAGAAATCGGAAACAGGTAGTGAACTCTGGGAAAAGAATCTTTTTACACTATGTTTATGGGAAAGAAATGTTATTAAAAGACTATGTAAAAATACATCTCCTTAAAAAATTAAATAATTTTCCTATTCTGTCATTTTCCATCATTATTTACAATTGTTCTCGTCTCAGTCAAACTCATTAATATTTTATAGGCGTATCAAAGCCGTTTGAAAGTTTCAGATTTGTTTCACCCGTCCAAAACTTTTAATTAAATAATGATTATTATTTTTTTTTTTTCCCTCGCTTTCCTTTAGAGGATTTTTATGATTATCGTTTTATTTAGCATATTGAGAATTATAAATGATGTTGAATGAAAACATTCTTGACACATTCCTTTGTTTTAAAATATTTTACTGCAATAAGCAATTTTATAAATTTGCACAATAAATTATTATACACGTTTCAAATATTAAGAAAACACTTTCAATACAGTGACACAAATATAACTGAAAAATATAGCTTAAAACAGTTTTTGCTAATTTTTCTAATTATATATATATATATATATATATATATATATATATATATATATATATAATTAGATATATATATATGCATATATACATATACATATATTGAAAACCCTTTCAAACATTGCATAATATGAAACCAAGTATCACATGAAGAAGTATAAAAAAATGAATGAAGTTGACGAAAAGAAATAATAAGCAACCTGAAATTCAAGCATACAAATTCATTACTTTTTCAAGTGCATTGAATGAATGTTGTATGCAAATTATGTGATCATTCTGTCATGCTGTATGCAAACTGCTAAAAATTTACAGCAGGTCACCTAAAAGACTTTAAAATAATTGCAAACAATATGTGGAAAAACAATTTAGAAACAAGCTTATGAAGGGGAAAAAACCAAAAAAGAAACAGAAAGACATTGTGAATATAAATATTATTTAATATTAGTATTAATTACTATTATAAAATGAAGTGATATATTACTTAACGGAAATATTGATATCTTTAAAATTACCCAACTCATTTCTAAATATTAGGCATATCCAACTGAAAATGTTTGTTGTTCAGTAACTACTTCTATAGTAGAAAATTTTATATTTTTCTCTGCTTAATTATATTTATTGATTATCAGTCTAAATGTTTGTTGTTTAATTTATCGCAATTTTAACTGTTTAAAAAGTTTAATGTAGTCTCTTACATTAATATTGTATCGTGCATAATACTATTAAATTATTTTTACTTCAGTAAATGAAAATAAAAATAGTTGATGTTGGGTAATTTTTTTTCTCCCCATCTTAAATGTCTTTAAATTCATTGTCGTAATCTTTGAGTTTTTGATTAAGTGATAGTGATTTTACATGATCTCATATATTGCTGTCTCAGAAACAACTCAGATTTTATTACCCTGTTGCTGTAATTGTCTTTAATAAAGACAGAGCAGTTTTTGAATATTACAATATTAGTTTTCAGTATTAGTTTTCAGTATTAATTTTTGTGTGAATTTTTTCAGTATCTTTTGTTGTATAATGCTTCATTTCCATATGTAATTATTTATTCATGAATTCAGCCTTCCTTCCAGGTATTTAATACTTATTTATAATGATATGTTATTATTATTATATCTGGAAACTGTTTCAAACATTTCAAAGGAAAAAATAAAAATATCAGATGAATAAATGAATATATGTATATTTCATTCTGAAAACTTATTTGAAATAAGTATAAAACAACTTTCTTATTAATATACGACATGTAAAATTTATGGATGTAAATAATGATTTCAGCTTTAAAATGGTGGTTATAAATGTAGTTGATACGTAATACAAGTTTAAATTAATATCACTGTATTTATTTATTTATTTATTTTTAAGTATGAAGATTTTAATATAATAGTTAAAGTATAGTATCAAATTGAAAATAATTTTAATGGGTGTTTTTAAATATTATAAAATCTTACTTAATACAATTGTTGAAATCTTTAAAATTACTCAACTTGTAAATAGTCTCAAATCTTCTTTTAAACCAAAAGATCGAGTTTTTTATATTATAGTCAAAATATTACTAATTTAATTAACCAAATCTTTCAAATATTTCTCGTTTTGTTTTGTTTTTCTTGCGTATTATCATTATTATTATTCATTTTACTGGTGTAGACAATTTTAAATTAAATTAAACGAAAACATGTATAAGAAAAGGGGTGAAATTGCTTTTGAAATTACGACATTTTTTTCTTTCTTTTTTCCAGATTTCAGGTTATTTTCCCCTCGTTGTGTATACACAGAAAAAGATAATTTTTCGAAGGGGGTTTATCAATGAGTTTGGAATTTGACCTTGGCCACTCTTTGATTTGTCCGACAAACATCTGTTGAAACACGAGTAAGGGTTGAGGCGGCAGGAGAAAAAATATTATCTTGAGGAACGATGTATACTGTAAATGACAAATACTTCACATGTACGCACTCGGAAAAAAAAAAAAAAAAAAAAGTATACAATATTATATACAATGAAGCATCTTTTATGCATTTTTCAAGGGACCTTTCGTAAAGAAACAAATAAATAAATAAATTAAATAAATAAATAAATAAAAATTGTACAACCTACATTTTTTTTTTTAAACACACTATTACATAATAAAGAGAGATATAAAAAGTCTAATACATTGCATGGTTTTCTTTTCATCTGTTCGCTAAAAATAATTTTCAAATAAAATTTTAAACAACTTAAAAAGATAAAATAAAAATAGTAATTTTTTATTGATATATTGCTATTTTATACACACATAGATGTTAAAAATATAGAAAATCGGAAAAAAAAATTATACCTTTAATTCGAATTTAAACTCCATTGATTGTCATTTATTCATTAAAACCTATCTTCATTAAATTAATATATTATTCTCTTGATTGAATATGTATAAACAACAGTTAATTATATTATTCTTAAAGATTTTAACGTTTGGGAAAGGGATGTTGGCCATGCTGACTATGATGCAAAGCATAATTTATCGAATTTAATTCAAAAAATATTTCCTCGTACGTCGAACGACATAAAATATTTCCTGAGAGTTTCAACATTATTTATATTAATTTCCCTTCGAAAGATGAGTAAATTAATTTCTCGGTATCGTCTTCATCGCTAGAAATAACTTTAAAAATTTTTTCGACTATTTCATCAATCGTATATAATTTGGATAAATAAAAATGAGAAAAATATGGATGTGTGCTTCAATATTATTTTTTGCCGACTGTACGTAATTACCCTTTTGAAACTGAAAAACCGTACAGTGCCGTGTACCTCTCCTTTTATTTGGCTGGCCATTTTACTATACATGTAAAAAAAAAAAAAAGAAAGAAAAAGAAAGAAAAAATTAAGTTTAATTTACGTGAAAATAAATAACTTAATGTTATAATTCGAAATATTATAATTTGAAAAATTACAAATTTTGAACATGTGAGGAAATTTTCAAAATTAAAATCAAATGTTGGGTGGGGTGGGGGGTGGGCGGGGGTGGAGTTCTTGAAAGTATTGTTAGAGAAATTTTAAAACTGGTCTGGCCATATTTTACGACTATTCGTGTTTGAGATATTTTGATTTTCTATACAGTATAACTAACTAACAACTTGACAAAGCTACCGACGAATACAATATCGATTTTGTAATTTTTTTTTTTTTTCCTTATACTTTATATCCCAAAACTTTTAAAAACGTCCAAAACCGAAGTCGAATATTTTCACGAATATGATTTCCCCGTAATATGACGGGGAACTAATACTTATGTTCTCGTTGCAAATTATTAAGAAATAATAATAAAGAAAGAAAGAAAATAAATAAATACAAAAGTAAAATAAATATAAAGTAAAATAAAATAAAATAAAAATAAGTTTACCAATCAGTTACACATAAAAAAGAATTGCACCACTGTTGAATTTTATTATTCTATATGATTTCAGTAATTCAAAATGAATTAAGTTTAGATAGCTGTTTTATAATCTTTAAATTGAAATTGTAAAATATTCGTCAATGACCGGTAAATCCTTTTAGCTTACTCACTATTTTTTGTTATTATTGCAATATTATTATTTTGCTATTATAGTTCCGCTTTAGCGGGACGGACAAAATCCCCTCCGGACAATATCCATCCCGGACAAGATCCACTCCGGACAAAGTCTCATGCGGGCAAAATCCATTCCGGACAACATATTTACAAATTATATTCAAAAATGTATTAAATACATTCAAGGGAACATCCTCACTTAAAAAAAAAAAAAAAAAAAAAAAAAAGAGTGTGTGTGTGTGGGGGGGGGGGGGGGAGCAAAATTCCCTTTATATCTTAAGGAAATGTCTTACTTTAAAATGCAAAAACATCAACACCTGAAATTCAATTTAAAAAACTGATTTATTAAATCTTTTATGAGGAATAAAATAAAATAAAATAAAATAAAATAAAATAAAGGATATCTCCCTAAGATTTTTGCTTTGAAAATAAAAAATAAAAATAAAAAATATATAAAATAAATAAATATATGTATAAATATACAAAATAAAATAAACAAGAGGTAAGAAACAACCGAAAAAGTGATCACTGTGTCGTTGGAGAGCTGAAGTATGTCCTCCTCATGTTTTTCTGTGACGATTGGTTTAAGACAACATTTAGGGGGGTGGTAGCAAATTACCAAAATCAATAATATTTGGGATCTCCCTGTATCGGTAACTGAACGAAGTGACCTATAACTTTAGGATATGTTAATACAGATCCCGTAATATTTGTGAACGAATTTGTGTGACGATAGCATGTTAAACAAAGGAGATATAAGCAATTACTTCGAAGCTCAAAAAAAAAAAAAAAAAAAAGAAAAAAAAAAGAAAAAAAAAAAAGAAAATAAGAAAAATAAGAAACATAATACAATGAAACTTGAATAATTCGAAATTCTGGATAATTCGAACATTTTACTTGGTCCCTTGAATTTTATGATAAAATAATGTTGAAAAATCGTGGATAATTCTATCTAATTCTATTTTGGATAATTCAAATTTTTCATACGATTACCTTTAAAATATTTCACTAAAATTTGTTCCTGAGATTTTTCTCAGCTAAAGTGCATTACATAGTCTTTCAAAAGAAGGATAAGGAAATACAAGAGAAGCCCCGACGCTAGTGCATCAGAAGATATGGTCCATATACATGAACTTCAAGGTTTTTTTTAAATTGAAAGTCATGTCTAAGGTAGTAGATTCTATTTTTTGTATCAAGTCATATGCTATGACACAAAGATTGTACTTAAAGAAGAAAAAAAAAATATTTGACTATTTTTTAAACAGTGTTGAATAATTAAGCTCGTAAAAAATATTGATTTAATGGGGGGAGGGGGGGGGGATGTAGCAGTTTTCTTAGAAATAAAGTTTATGTGTTAAATCTTTGATCATAAAGTTTAATTTTTTAATATATCTCTTTTTTTGACAAAATAGTATATGTAATTCGAATTTTTGGATATTTCGAATTTTTCTCTGGTTCCTTCAACTTCGGATTGACCAAGTTCTACTGTACCACTAAAAGTTATTAAAAAGCTGTATTTCATTTATGAAGACGACCGAAATTCATTTCCGGTGACTTTTTTTCCGCTTACCCTACTTAATACTATTGTTTCGGTTTTTAATAGAAATATTTGTTTTAAAATACTTTTAATATTAGAAGTTTATTAATTATTACTATTTTTTATATACTAGGGGGCTCTGCCCCTGCTCGCTCCGCTCACAAACCCCCGAGGGAGACTTCTCCTCCCCCGATTCACTTTACTCATTAACACATGCTGAGCTCTGCCCGCCTATTCGCTTCGCTGTTTTCTTTTACTGAAAAGGAATATTAATGGTGCATATTACAAGACAAAAGCAGAAAATTATTATGGAAATCCTCATATTCAATGTCAAATTGAAATATATAATATTTATATATTTTTTAAATAGAAAGAAATTCATGATATCTAGACCATTTTGCATTACAACTTTAGTATATGACGCTTTTTATTTATTTTTTTACAACCTTAGATCCGGACCGAGGTACCCCTTCGTAATTGGAAGATTGCGGGTTCGATTCGCGAGGCGGCCAAAGACCGTCGTGTACACTAATCGTGGCTGGTGCACATAAAATCTGTCGTGACCGCGAAGACCTTCATGTTCCCACCCACACTATACCTCTGGGGATCACCAAAGCGAGGGGGGGGATCCCTTGCGGGAAGGATCAAAATTTTGATGGCATGTGACCGCCTACGTACAACCAAGGATCATATTTTAATTTTCCCGTGTAAAATGACTTCATGATAGAAGAACAACGTTACTGGGAGAAACTTTCTTCAAAATGGCAAATAGAGTACCTTTATAAACTTGTCGTTTTTAGTTAATAACTTCTTTAATTAAAATGATAGAAATTTCTAAGCAGCTGAAATGTCTTACTTGGAGTATTCGGAACACATTGATACCTTTCATTACGCGAAGGACCCTGCCCTCCACTAGAAGATGCTGTCGCAGACAAAAAAATTTGACGCCAGTGACAGTAACTTTTTTTTTTTAATATATAGAGATAAAGGAAAGCTGTTTAAAAATTATTTAATAAAATATTCTAATTAAAGAAAACAAATTTATTTATTTAAAACATAATTTTTAATAACTAATTTTGTTGAGATTGCTTAATTATTATAGTTTGCACTTTTAATCAATTTAGACTTTTAAATATTTCAGTTCAAGCGGTTCTGCTATCAAAGCTGGAAGACTAAAAGTTCTGGGTTTGATCCCAGGTCGCGCTCGTTGATCTAGCCGTTCGAAGTTTTCTATGGTTTTTTCCGAAACCCGCGTGAATACAGGCTGGGGCCTCTTAGTAAGTAAACCTCTCCCCCACCCCCTCCGAAAAGGCATTTCCCCCCACGCGTAGGACTCTCGTGTTATCAATCGGCCCTAACACCTACACCACGAAGATATTTTTAATATAAACACAACTCAGCTTCAATAACAGCTGTCAACAGAAAATCCACAGTACAAACTGTATAGCCTTAACCATAGATCCGTTGAACTTTTTCGATAGTGTTTGTATCAGTACTGATTATTATTCATTTCCTTTTCTTTTTCTTTGAGGAAAAAAAAATGATTTTGGTGAAATTCTGGCAAAAGCAAGATTTAGTTTAGGACGGAGATTTTTTTTTTTTTTTTTTTTTTTTTCTCCAAGTTATAACATCGCTTTCAAATTATTCAATTCTATTCGCGATAAATTTTCGATTTCGATAATTGTCCAACTATCGTAAAACTGGTATCGTAAAAATCCGCAGATTGAGTGGTCCTCTGTCCTTAACAAAAAAAAAAAAAAAAACTTTAGAGTTATAAGAATTTATCCTCATGGGGGGTAACAAAATGAAATGTATTTCTATCTGAACATGGTATAAAAATGTCACTTACGGCTGGGTTGCAATTTTTTTAAAGTATCAGTAAGTGCTACATATACATTTCTTTAGTAGGAGGAGAGGGCAGCAAGAAAGTAGATGATTCTTTGTCTATCACTATGTTACTTATTTTCATATTGGGTTTAATTTCTTTCGAGAGTGAACAAGAAGACCACTTTTCACTTTACAACTAATTCAATTATTTTTAAATTTTCTAAATATAAAACTTATGAAACTATCAAATAATGTATCACATTCAACATTATTATTATTATTATTATTATTATTATTATTTTGTACATTATTAATTTAAAAAAGAAAATTTAATTTTAAAATTCAGTACGCAAACGGTAATTCTAAATTTTTACACATGTCAGATCTATCACGTTATATTTATTAAAAATTTAAAACTTAGAGTCTTGTTTATATAGATTAATATTTCTGAACTTCAAATGCGTTTCAATTGAGTGATATGATGATCAATTGAGTGATATGACTCAACTGAGAGCAATTGAGTGATAAAAATGAATAACTTAAATCGTGTCTGTTATTTGTCATGTCTTTCACGCTATATTATTACCTTATTAAGTGTGAATTATTTTTCTTAAATTAAAAATTCTCTATTATTTATAAGAAAGACATGCAGATACACTAGCACACCAAAATCCATAAAGGTAAATAAATATTTAGTAATTAAAATTGGACAAGAATGCAATTTAAAGTCTAGTCCGTCACAAATAAAATTAATAACAACTGAGATTTAAATTTTTAAAATTAAGGATTTACTGAATGAAAGTTTTCTCTTTCACCTTTTCTATTTATTTAAATTTAATTAAAAAACATATTAGCTCTAACAGTTCTGAGAGGATTTTCTCTCAAAGCTGGTTGACGTGAGGTTCTATGCTCGATTCCAGGTCGCACTTGCCGGCTTTTCCGTTTGGAGTTTTCTGTAGTTTTCTCCGAAAATTACGTAAATACTAGTTAAACTACTTAGAAAGACCACGCGGAAGGCACTTTCCTTGACCTGTTGAGGGATTTGCTTCAAACTTTGATAGATACAACTACATTTAAATTGATAGGGAATTCTGTGCTGTAGTTCCTGAGTTATAGTCGCCACAAATTTTTGTCACACACACACAGAACTTTCTAAAAAAAAAAAAAATGCGTATTTGATGCTTTTATTCTATTTGAAATATTTTAATAAAACTTTAAGAAAGACGCAATACACTGGTAATTATGTTTTTGTAGGTATCTGCATACCCTGTGCGTGTGTATGTGTAAGGGGGAGGGAGGGGGGTTGTAAGCAAAGAATGATTTCATTAAAAAATTTTATTATTATCAGTAAAGCTAAATATATTATTAGATTCTGGGACGTCGAGTGATATAAAATATCGACATTGAGAAAGTAATAGCTTCTTATATTTTCATCCATTAGTTAGTAAAATGTGAAGGGATGGGGCACAGCATAAATAATAATAATAATAATAATTTATATTATAGAAAATATTTCTAAATATATATATATATATATATCATGTGGAAATCAGATGTAATTTTTCACTACTTTCTCAATTAATTTTCCAATCCATGAACTTGATTAGTTGGGAGCATAAATTATTTAAAATTCAATTCCTCTTTCTTAAATAATTTTATCGAAATAGGCTTTTGTCCTGAAGGGATTTCGTCCGGGTGGATTTTGTCCGGAGTTGATTTTGTCCGGAGTGGATTTTGACCGGAGGGGATTTTGTCCTGGACCCCGCTTTGAGATTATTATATAACTGTGGTTCACAGCTGAAAAGCGGAACTATTTTACAGCTAGAAAATTAAAAAAAAAAAAAAAAAAAAAAAAAAAAAAGAGAGAAAAGAAAGAAAGAAAAAGCGTTTAATGTCAGCTAAATATTAAAATGTGTGAAATCTTTTTATATTTGGGTTAAATAAGCAATTATTTTACAGTAACTAACAAAAATTGGACGTTTTTCAGAGTTAATTTCTGAATCACATCACTTTATCAAAAGTGAACAAAATTCTTGCTTTTATGTCTGATTGCAATAATTAGTGATATCCTCCCTTTCCTAACTGCATGATCATATCACTTACGTTTGACTTTTTTGTTTGATCCATTTTTTGCTATTAGTATATTACTGTGGTTCACGGCTGAAAAGAGGAACTATTTCACAGCTAGCTAAAATTAACAAAAAAAATAAAAAATAAAATAAAATAAATAAAATAATATTTAGCTGCGATTAAATGGTTTTAATGTACTAAATGGTTTCAAATGGTATTAAATGTATGAAATATTTTTATATTTGGATTGAAAAAGCAATTATTTTGGACAAAAATTGAGAGTTTTTCAGAGCTAATTTCTGAAACCGATATTATAGATGCTAAAACGAGCCTCTTGTATTCCCATTTATTTCAGTAGTTTTTAAATAAATTTGATTCTTCGATAATTTAGACAAACGCTCTAGAATTCTAATAGGGGTTTCTAGAACTTGCTTTCAAAGGACACTAGAATTTATAAGGATGACATGAAGCTATTTTTACTAGAGCCATAATTTAGAATCTAGATGTCAGTTTTAGAATTATTTCTCAGTGCAAAACGTAAACGTAGTAAAGATAGACACTCTTTTATAATTGTCATTGGGCATAACCTTCCCTCTGGGCATTTAATAGGGGTTCAGTGAAGGTATTTCGAAGTGTTTACTGATGATAACGAATTTAGAGAAAGACATGAATAGTTTTCTCTAACGACCTTTCTTCTAAGATGCAAGCGGCTGGGCTTGTGATGTCCATTGCATTTCTACACACCTATTTCAACAAAGAATTAAGTACCCAGCAGCTATGAGTCAAAGAAATAAGACAGATTTTTTACTGTGTAGGAAATAGAAAACTTTTCTGACATTTTGGGAAAAGGTTAATGCTGAGACGCAATTATGAACAAATATAAGTGAAAAATTCTGAATAAAAAAAGTTTTTGCTCTTTTTTTTTTTTTTTTTTTTTTCGAAAATAATTATTTCGTAATATATTATATATATATATATATATATATATATATATATATATATATATATATATATATATATATATATGTGTGTGTATTTTTTTTTTTTTTCCAAAAATATTTTTCAACTCTAGAAAAGTTAATAAATAATAATAAGAAGGCCATGAAGAAGAAGAAAGAGTGGTTATTTTCTTCCTTCTTTTTGAAAAGACTAATAAACTTATAAGTTAATAAAAGATAAATAATTTTTAAAAAATTATTATGACGAATAAATGTAAATTTTTATCACCTCAAATATTTTCTCACGAAATAAAATTTTATTATTAACATATTGTTTTACTTGTATTTTAAACATATATTTCTAAAATCTTTCATGAAAATCTATTGAAGAAAGCCATAATTTAACTACAATTACTTTATGAATTACTTTCTTCTCTACACCAATTATGTCTGAGCACAAATTAGAATTACTTCAAATATCAAATAAGTTTCAGACGTTATCAAAAGTTTCGTTACCATTTTTTCTGCTGAATATTTTTTCCTTTACTATTTTATCCGCTTACCATCTTTTCCGTTACTATTTTTCCTATACCAGTTTTACCGGTTACCGTGAACAATACCTATAATCGTGTGAAATATTCCAAGACATTGAAAAAATTATTTTAAAATCTAGAAAACAAAGTTTATCCAAGAAAAATCCCAGAAGAAAAGGTTTATTTAATCTAAACTTTAGAAACTGCATGTAATATCCAAAGTATTCTCTTTAAAATTATATTTACTAGAAAACATTAAATTATTTAAAAAATCGTTTTAAAAATTTCCACATCTATCTAATGCAAATTTAATGTACTTCAATTCTGTATGGCCTAAATCTAGCAAGTATATTAAAATAAAATGAAGTCGACGAATAAATTTCGAATAAAAACAGATTTTTTACCCTTTCATTTACGTTTGTGGCCGAGATCAGTGCTCTCAATCAGATAGACGGAAAGTGTTGCTCAAAACATTTTTTTGCTGAGCTGTGCTTACCCATTTTGCGGTCCAGTACAGACTTTAGATTTGCGGCCCCCTCTAACACCCATAAAATTGCACAGGAACGAGAATAACACATATTTCAGAATACATGTTATACAATAAAAGCTTAATGCAATGTACCTTTATATAATGCTAATTTAAATATATAATAAACTAGTGGAATCCGTGACTTCGTTCGCGGAAAAAAATTAACAAAAATAATTTATTTTGTAAAATTTTCCTCTCTGAAAATGTTGTGTCGCACTAGTGCGACTTAACTCACTCTCTCACCCTATATGATAATCAAAATATGTATTCCACATCCACATGCTATTTAGATCACAAGCAAAAAATTAAAAGAAAAAGTAGTTTTCTGCATTGGGGTTAAAGTTAATTGCCTGAATGTACAAGTTGGCATAAGAAAGATTACAATTCCAATATTTAATTGTATAACTATACACATAATTGAATTAATTTTAAGCATCACCAATTATATTTGATAGCATAGGAAAATGCATACCCACATAAGTATTCATATGATCCTCATATTTTTTTCTCTTAAAATTTCTTCTGTAACTGGTATATTTTATCTTAACCATAGTGTCAAATATTTCGAAATTAAAATTTCAGGCAGTAGTTTCGTTTGCTAAATGCATTACTTTTTTTATATTACTTTTGCTTAGCTTTACTAGTATATGAAAGGTTCTGCTTTCAAAGCCGGAATACAGGAGGTCCCGAGGTTAATTCCAGCTCCCGCTTGTCGGCCTAGCTGTGCGGAGTTTTACGTGGTTTTTCTCTTAAACTCGTGTAAGTACGAACTGTGACTCCTTATAAAGACCCGATGGACGATATTCCACCCAGACGTAAATTATTTGGTCTTAACCCACAATCGTAATTTTTTTCCCCTTTCACGTTTGATATGTATATATATATATATATATATATATATATATATATATATGTCATATTAAAATGTACAGTCACAAATGAAAAGATACAATTTGCAGTCAGTGTACTAAGTAATTATTCAATTAAGTGGAGTAGTTACAACCTTCACGCGAAGGTGAGCCCTCCTCTTAAGGGGTCTCGGACAAGAAATTTTTGTTTTTATTATTTATTGATGAATTGCAGCGATTATTTTTTCTGAAATTGGAGCTTTTTTGACAATGAAGTTGAGCAAGAAAGAATCTTAAAAAAAATTAAAAAAAAATTCTAAACATTTAAATAAAATTTTAGAAATTTAAAATTAACAATTTTTGATAAATTACAAATTTGTTATGTCTCCTGAACTAACGGTTCAATTTACAAACTTTTTTCACTCTTATATACAAAAAAGATTTATCTTCAATTTGCCTTCGGGATTTTTAATTAGGAGCAAAACTTTTTTGGTAATTCAAAAATTATGCATGAAATAAGTACTTTTTTCAAATTAAAAGTAATATTTAAATAATTTATTTTTATAATCAGAAACCCTGAAGACAAATTGAAGATAAATCCTTTCTGTATATAAAGGTGAAAAAAGTTTGTAAACTGAATAATTAATTCATGATATATAACAAATTTTGAATTTATCAAAAATTTTAAAATTTAAATTTTTATTTAAATTTTTAAAATTTTATTTAATTTCTTTTTAAGATTCTTTCTTGCTCAACTTCATCGTGAAAAAAGCTTCAATTTCAGAAAAAATAATTACAGCAATTCATCAATAAATAATAAAAACAAAAATTTTGTGTCCCGGACCCCCTTGAAACTTACATCTTGAAAAACCAACTTCCGACTAACAACTCAAATGAACAACTAGCTGACTGGAGCATTCTCTTCTTGCGGGAGCGATCACGTGATCGCGAGCGCTCTGATTATCTTAGGAGATTCATACTATACACAAGAAGGAGGAGTCAGAACATTCTGGGTTAAATTTACCTATGCATTGCATAATATAATAAATAACGGTTTTTTCATCGGAAAATAAAAATAATTTTAAGAATTGAGAACAAGTTAAAGAATTTGTAATTAATGAAATATTTAGAAAATAAATTAATAAAGAATTAATTAGGACTCTATCAGTGGATTGGTAAGAAGTAAAATCATTTAAGTTTGAGAAATGAAGCCTTAATTTTAAGGGGGCTTTCATTATATTTCACATATAATTAAATATATAGTATTAGACTAATAGTAATATATAAATATTATTATAAATTTCACATATATAGGGACAGTATTAGACCAATAAATTCTCGAAGAGAAGGCTACAACTTTGCTACTGAGCTACAGACTAGCTCAGCTATACGTTACTAAGTTATGATATTATACTGCAATATACTGTAAATAAAACTGTACTGTAAATAATATACTGTAAATACTGTAAATAATAACTCCCTTTTCAGACACATGAAACTGTCTCGAAAGTATAAAGGGGTCTTTCTAAGTGATCCTAGCCCTTATTTACATTAGTTTCGGCGAAAACCATGGAAAACTCCAAATGAGTGCGAGCTGGGATCGAACCAACCGGTACTTCACCGTGAATGTTAAAAAGCCCAATTGCTTTGTGCCACTGTGAACGCTGCATCTTTGCATACTTGACAGAACACTTTATCTTAATCTCATAGTAAGAAGCCTAAGGAAATGTATTTTTATATTTCAAATTTCTTTCCAGAGGATCCATTTTCTTTTAGAAATGTTTCAGGTTGAATATTCGATTTACTTGACTTTGAAGCAAAATAATCTTTATTCTGTAATTTTTAATATTCCTATTTAAAGAAAAATATATCCACATCTTTAAAGCATATAAAAGTAAAATAGCTTGATATTAAGGATGTTAAACACAGTTATCTACTGATTGTGTGACTGATTCTAGGCTATGAAAGAAAAACCAAAAATTTTGAAAGTTGGCGACAGGAGTCACTTTCTGCTTTATGGTACAGTTACATGTTTACTATTTATTCGAATGTACATTACCTGTGAAGAATAATCATCTGGAAAAGTTATCTGAGGAGGGGGAGAATACAAAGATAAAGAGTGATTAATAAATAAAAGTGTGCCTGCCGCTTTAAGCTGGTGTTATGATTTCTTTAACGTAACTAAATAAATGATTTGAAGGAGAAAGCTAAAATATTTAACATGTTACAAATAATATTATTTAAATGCTGATTTTAAAATTCTTATTTTAACATTTAAAGAGTTAAAACTGAGATAATTATTCTTAAACTTCTAAGTGCAATTTTTATACCAGTATCATAAGATTATAATTTTAAAAGATGTGAAAGAAAACATAAATTAAACATTGGAAAAACAAAATTTTAAATATTATAATTCAAAACATGTTCATTAAATTTTAATACACAGAGGAATTTTAATCATATATATATATATATATATATATATATATATATATATATATATATATATATATATATATATTACCATGTATATATTCCTTTAAAATTAGGTGGTAATATTAATAATTTAGTTTTCTCCAATTTTTAAATGTAAGACCGCATCAAAACATAATTCAGTCGCACAATTAAGCTCCCTGCCAGCTCATTTTATTAGCGGTTTGAAATCAAAGAATGCCATAAAAATTTAATGCTTATTTTCATATATATTTTTTAAATATAATAAATCGTTTGCATAAACATTTCCTTAAAAAATAAATAAATAAAATAAAATAAAATTATATTTATACAAATAAATGAAATAAAAGTAAAAAAGTGCAAGTAAAAAGTACGTTTAAAGTTGGCTTTCTGCATTTCATTGTCCAGGTTTATGTTACTAATGGATTTGTACCAGATTTTTTGTTTGTTTGTTTTTCTCTCTATATCTTTTTTTAATGCATTTGTGGAATTTTACATTAATTTACCTTTATTTTTGTTATCTTTTTTTCCGGGGGGACGGTGTAAAAGGTTTTTTTTTTTTTTTTTTTCTTACAACGGTTGTATTTCCGCTATTATTAATTATAAATAAATTATTTTGAGATTCAAGCTAAGTATAATATATCAACGGAAACTAAGTTCCAAAGAAAATAATATGAGAATTTGTAATATTATGTTTATATTAATGTAGGTAAAAGAAGCAAATAATTTGTTTCGGAAATAAAAGTAACTACATTTATATCAAAAAACATTTAAAATTTATTTTCAATCATACAAGAAAACCATCTCATGATTGTAGTTAAAGTATTTTTATTTTAAATATAATTTTAAGAAAAAGAAGAGTTCTTTAAAATGTTGGAAGGAAATCCAAAAGCTTTAATTTATATTCATAAAACTTGTTCAGCTGCACCATAATCCCCTAGTGTTTACACAAACAAAACTTTTAGAAAAAAAATCATTAAAGATTTTGTAGAAAAATATTTATTTGGCAGCATAAAAGTTATCTTAAAATTTTATCTGTAAAACAATTTTATGAATGTAATTAAATAATGCATAATAAACATAATATTATGAATAGCAACTTGAACTATACTTTCCAGTCTTCTGTATTTTCAAATAAAGATTGCTTCTGAAGTAATTCATTTTTAGTAAAGCCATCTGTTCCGAATTTCCAGAAAATTTAATTTTAAATGAAAATGAATACTGTGATATATTGGTAAATAATTATAGAGAGTAAAGATAAAATTAAATTGTGTCATAAGAAAAGGGGGAAAATATGAAAAATATTAATATTATTTTTTTTATGCTGCTCTAGATCCCTCCAGGTAATCTACATCAACAGTATTTATTTATTTATTTATTTATTGTCTTAAATTAGTGAATGATAATTATACAAAATTTAATTAGACTCCATTAAACAAAATAATAATAATAATAATAATAATAATAATAATAATAATATATGTATATATATATATATATATAAGCAACTTTTTTTTTCCTCTTTCTCTCTCTCTCTTTCGTTTTCTTCAGAAATATTTAACCCCCATTATATTTTTTCCCTTATTAAGTAACAGTTGTACTAAATTTTGTTGATGGTTAAAATTGCTTAAAAAAAAAAAAAAGTATAAAAAAACTTTTTCTTTCCTTTTTTTTTTCATTTGCATCCCTAATTCACTAAAGCGTTTGCAACATTCTTTAAAATTTGCGTTTCACAATTAACAATTCAAGAAAATATATTTTTATCAAAATGCCTTTTTTCCAGGATACTGAAAAATGATGAGTACTTTTCTTTTTCTTTTAAAACTAGATTTTTCCTAGCCCTGATGTGTATATATTTATATGACACATCAAAGCAAACACAAATATGACGCATTAAAGCAAACAAAAAATTAATTTCTTTATCGAAAAATTATGTTTGTCGGTGAGAAATTTCTGGCACTTCTGTTGACATGACGTTACAGAGGGAACAAAAGGCGTTAAGTATCCCTCCCCCCCCCCCCCTGACTTTAGGAAAAGCAAACAAGAGAACGACACCACAAGAAGGCTGTAATCGATTGTTGAGGCAAATTATAAAAGTTATTACATTTTGAAAATAAACAAAATAAAGGTGAGGTGATGCATTTTCATTTAAGTTTACTTGAATTATTTCCATCTGGATTCAAAAAAGTAATAAATCTTTTATTTTCGTGCTCTTTTTCTTATTTCATTCCAACTAATCCTTCAAGTGGCTGCAGACGGATGTTCCTTAAGAGAATTCCGCTAATTGTTGAAAGCTGTTTCTTCATGGGACGTTTACCAAACGACAAAAGGGTTAGAAGATTTAACCTCTTTGACGGAACGATTTGTAAAGCTGTTCTTATCATTTGACTACAAGTGGACACAATGCCTGTTTTCTGCTCAATTATTCCTAGACTGCTTGTCTCCCCAGTCTCTTCGTTTTAGATTTTTTTTTTTTTTTTTTTTTTTTTTACATGTTTTAAAAGTTTTATTACCTGTTCCTCATATTTTTCCATATCTTAAAAAGACACTAGTGGGAGGAAAAAACTATATTTTTACATTTATTAAAATGTTCAATATATATATTCATATTTCAGTAACTATGTGCATCATGATCTTCAAAGTATTTTTGTGTTATTTTATAATATTCATAACAAATCTTTTTGAATGAATTATTTCATCCACTTGAACGTACTTAGAAATATTCCTCTCATTTCATTATGCAATAAGAACTTCCAAATATAATTTATTACTTTATAAATTATTTACTTATTTTCTAACTTAGATTTTTTAAGATATTCCCTTAGATTTACGTTTAACCGAAAATTATTTATTTGTTTATTATTATTTTTTTTTCCGCTTTTGATTTTAGTTGGAAAAAAAAAAAAAAAAAAATATATATATATATATATATATATATAATTTATGTTGTAATTTCGTCTAGCTGGAAAACAACATATTCTTAATAAAGTGAATAAAAATGTTGATAGGTAATACATTTATAAGAAAAGAAAATTATATTTTCCTTTAATTATCACAGCATATCCTAATTCATAATAAAACTATTGTTTTCCTAATCAAAAAGAAAAAAAAGTAGACGGGAGGTGCCAGGCTCGAATCAGGTCGCAACCATCATCATAGCTGTTCAGCGTTCTCCGTGGTTTTTTCCTGAACTGGCATAGATGAGAGCTAGGTTGCCTCCGAATAACGCTCACGGTGGGCATCCCAACCAGGCCTGGACTCAAGCATATTCAATCATTAAAACAGGAATAAACTACTACGTCAGAAGCGCCAAAGAAAAATTATTGAGGTGCATACAGCTGTTTCGGTAGCCTAAAGCGTACCGTCTTCAGTGCAAAAAGAATTCTGAATCTGGAGAAGTGCTCGTATATATAGGAGAGGGAACGGATTTAGTTCAACCAATAGGATTACGGAAGAGGTGGGGAGTGTGGCCAATAGGAATTAAGGAATGTGTCGCTGTGTAAACAGTAGAAAAATTAAGGAAATGTGGACTGAATGTAAAATTTCCAACAATCAGACAAATAGGGAACAGCGAAATCACAATTTACAAGGTTTTTAAAATTTTTATAAATATGAAAAGCTTCAAAGAAATCGAGTTCATGAATGGATTTAGGTCTGCAAATTATTTTAGCTGAATTAAATTTAAAATTATGATTTTCTTCCCAGCAATGTTTAGAAATAGCCGATTTATTGGTTTCTTGTTTGCGGACGTAATTCATATGTTCTTTTAGACGAAATTTAAGACTGCGTTTAGTTTGGCCAATATATGGTAAACCACACTGACAGGAAATACTATAAATGCCCCAAGAATTATGCATATCAATAGGATCTTTTAACTGAGAAAAGGTGAGTTTATTGGAAGGCGAAAATATTATTTTAAAATCATATTGTGTAATGTAAAATGGTCTAGATATTATGAATTTATTTCTATTAAAAATACAGATATAAATATTATATATTTAAATTTGACATTGAATGTGAGGGTTTCCATGATATTTTTCTGCTTTTGTCTTGTAATATGCACTATTAATATTCCTTTTCAGTGAAAGAAAGAAGCTAATAGGTGGGCAGAGCTCTGCATATGTTAATATGTAAAGTGAGTCGGGGGGAGGCGAAGCCTCCCTCCGGGGTTGGTGAGTGGAGCGATCAGGGGACAGAGCCCCCTAGTACTTAAAAAGAGAGAAAAAAAAAAAAAAAAAAACTAAAGAACATACTTTTATTGAAATGTGAACTAAAAAGCACAAATAATTTATAAATTTAAAGCTTTTATTGGATAGCTGTAAGATATCGCACAACTCGATGTAACGTAATTTTTGAACTAAGCTCCGAATAAGAATAAGACATTGATAAAAATACAGATAAATATAACTTATTTTAATGGAAAAGAATCGTAAGTTGCTCTATATTTACTTTCTCATAATTACCCTGTCCTTATAAATAGCTAGCAATCAAAAATTCACGACGACTGAAGTTGAGTACCCAATGCTTCCCCCCCCCCCCCATTAAATTTAGTTATACTTATCTGCATTTTTAGGAATATTTTACTCTTATTCGAAGCTCAGTTCAAAGATTAGGTTACATCGACTTGTGGGATATCTTACAGCTATTCAATAAAGACTTTAAATTTATAAATTATTTTGCGGTTTTCAGTTCACATTTCAATAGAAGTGTGTTCTTTAGTTTTTTTTTTTTTTTTTAAGTATAATTTTATTTTATATTTTTTAGTCTTAAAGAAAAATTTAACCTATAACTAATGGCACTCAAGTTTTTGCATTTTATTAAAATATAATTTATTTCTTTTTTGTCTTAAACAAAAATAAGCTTTTAATTAATGACACTTAAGTCTTTTCATTTTATTAAAGTATAAACAGTTTTAGTAGTAAAGCAAAACTGAACTTATGACTTGACGCTTTCGTCTTTACAATTTAATTATAAAATGAATCTAGTTCAAAATTCTTTCTTTCATGTCTTCGCAATCTAATCTAGCCATTTCATTTAATGCGTCATCATTACACCAATATTTCCTGATAGTTTTGAGCAATCAATTTCTTCTATACGAGGACCATTCAGTGACTTTACACAACTGATCGCCACGTAAAGCTTGGCCAGCAGCAAAGGGATACGACGCAAATACATGACTGCATAATCTACCGTGGTTAGGTAGATACCTAACTTAAAATTAATGGTAACATTCGTCTTTCAGCGGTACCATAGCTGTATTTAGCAAAATAAAATAAAATAAAAAAATGAAAGACATTTCAGGAAAAAAAAAATTCTTTAGCCTACTTTTGTTTTTTAAGTAATAGATATAAAATTCTACATGAAACAGAATTTAATTTATTCAGTAC
Source organism: Salticus scenicus (assembly GCA_963930645.1). Lineage (NCBI taxonomy): Eukaryota > Metazoa > Arthropoda > Arachnida > Araneae > Salticidae > Salticus > Salticus scenicus. The sequence continues at coordinate 65,099,203 of OZ005662.1, read as the reverse complement.
AATAGGACTTGTTTTAATTTGTTCTTCCATATAAAGACATGCAATAACTGAGTTTCAGTCTCTAGCACCTGTTACTCTATTCATTTCCGAAATTTTCTTTAGTACAGCTTTAGCATAGGAGCCTTTTGGTGGCTTTTAAATTTTTGTTATCATTTTAGCGATGAATCAAAATGGCTATTGCAATTGCATAAGGAAACATCTTGGCGAGAAACGTCCGAGCTACTTCGGTCCCAAATTTCAAATTTAGCAAAGAGCTGAAGCTGTTCCATTTCTTTAGCATGATTTTTCTCAATTTTATTTTAATTATTTCAAAAAAAAAAAAAAAAAAAAAAAAAACATGAAAATCTGACATTGACAGATTTTAATTTAGTGCCAGAGGCCTACTGCTAAACTTGTTAATATCGACAAATTCTTCTTTAGTTAATTCGTGACGATCTAAATTCCACGATAAAGTTTTCATTAAATCAAACCAATGTGTTTCAGCTGCAGATACCGTAACAAATAACGTTGGAAGTCCAAACAGCAAAACAACGTTTTTTCTCTTTTTCCCAATGAGGGGGAGGTGTGCCTTGGGGGGGGGACTCATGTCAAAGGTGTGCCTTCGGGGGGGACTCATGTCAAAGTTGTACCTTGGGGGGAGACTCAAAGTTGGGCCTTGGGGGGACTCATGTCAAAGTTGGGCCTTGGGGGGGACTCATGTCAAAGTTGTACCTTGGGGGGGGGACTCATGTCAAAGTTGGGCCTGGGGGGGACTCATGTCAAAGTTGGGCCTTGGGGGGACTCATGTCAAAGTTGTACCTTGGGGGGGGACTCATGTCAAAGTTGGGCCTGGGGGGGACTCATGTCAAAGTTGTGCCTGGGGGGGACTCATGTCAAAGTTGTGCCTTGGGGGGGACTCATGTCAAAGTTGTGCCTTGGGGGGGACTCATGTCAAAGTTGTGCCTTGGGGGGACTCATGTCAAAGTTGTACCTTGGGAGAATTTTTTATATTTTTTAAAAACTTGTAACCTTCGTTATGAGCAATCAAATTATCTACAAAATCTTCATTCAATAAATCCCCATTCAATAAACCGACTGAAATAGGCCCTTAGCACAATTAAGAGTGACGTATAAAAATTCGACAACGATGTACCGACTGAAATAGGCCTCTAGCACTAAAAAAAAGAACTTATATGTTTTAAAAACGCAGTGTAATCTGCAGCTTTTTGAATTATTAAGTTTGAATTACTTTTCTTGGCGGTAAACATTTATCCTGCCATTACTTATATTCCATTGAATTAATAAATTCTTATACCACATTGATAAAATATAATATTTTAGATTTTATTTATTTATTTATCTTATTACAGTTTTCAGATATCATGGAATTTTCTATGCCTTTTATTAGTAAGCACCATTAAATGAGTAAAAGTAGCACCAAATTTCTTAAAATATTGATTGTAGATAGATCAGCCTAGGTTAGTACATGTGCATTAATAATTATACAGCTGTCCTGTGCATTAATTCTAGCTTAAAAATGAAGTTCTTTTCAATTAATTGTTATTAATTGAAATTATTCTCAATAAGCAGTTTATTACTTGAGATGTATTTTCTTTGAATACTTTCAGGCAAGAGTCGAATTTTATCCTACTTTTACTGCACAAAATTATAGTTAAAAAAGTTCTTTTAATTAATTAGTTTTTGGAAGCAGAATTATTATTATTTTTTTTTTTCAAAAAAATTAAATTATTGAATTATTTGTAGGCCATCTAACATGATTTTTGGTAAGAATAAAAAAATAGATATGTGCTTCAAATTAAATGGTCTTTTTATTTTAAATGTCATAAGATGAGACCATAGTTAATGGGATTTGGCACCTTTATTTTGACACCATTGAAGGTTTTTTATAAAAGTTTATATTTCCATTTAATATTTATAAATTGAACTATGTTAAATTTGTTCAATGAAATATACGTTCAGGTAGAAATTCTTATGGTTTTTGATATAGTTTTTACAGGTTTGAAATCTTTGAATTGCGTTTTCTTAGCTTGCATTTTCCCATGATTTCACGTTCTTCAAAATGCTAAAAATTTTACAGATATTTCAGAAAAGACTTAATATTTATTTTGCCTGTTTAATAGAACCTTCTTAAAAAAAAAAATAAATAAATAAATAAATAAATAAAAATAAAATAAATAGTTAAATAAATAAATAAATAAAAAATAAACTCAAATTTAATTATCTTGTTTTGTTTATTTATTTATTTATTTTTTTTTCATTTTGCACGCGCGCATTTAATTTCCTAATTCAAAATTATTAAAAAAAACTTTTTCGATACTGTCCATTTCAAAACTGATTATTATTAATTTTCTTTTCTTTTTTTTCAAAAAAAAAAAAAAAAAAAAGACAGAAAGATTCTGGCAAAAGCAGAATTTAGTTTAGTAAGGAAGTATATTATAATTATTTTTTTCCTTTAAATTATAACATCACTTTCAAATTATTCAATTATATTTTCGATAAATTTTCGATTTCGATAAATGTCCAACTATCGTAAAACTGGTATCGTAAAAATCCGTAGATTGAGACTAATAGTCCTCTGTCCTAATAAAAAATAAATAAATAAAATAAAATAAAATAAAAACAAACATATTTCTATTGGTTTACATGAATATTGTCTGGACCAAAACTGATGGAATGTCCGCGTCGGAAGAGTGTCCAGTTAATCTCAGTGATAATATTACTTTTTCTTATTCATAGAAATGGTTGAGAAAGTAAGGTTTTGGGGTTAAATTTTCAAAATTGAGTTTTTGTTAGATTTACACGTTTTTAGGTTCTCTGATTCCGAAAATGACGTTTTTAGCGTTTGGTTTGTATGTGCGTGTGCGTGTGCGTGTGTGTCTCAAGAACAAGCAGCAGAAGTGCAAACCCGGTATTCTATATTGATGCTATCCTAAATTTTTCGTTCAGATCAAGCAAATGGTTCATGTACAGGGACATCTAAGAGAATTCAAATCTATTACGCCTATGGGAGAAATTTCTGGTCAGTACAGTGGAATATCTATGAACTGTCCTAAACAAAATTAGCATATTTTTGTACATGCATAAAACCATCTTTTTGTAGATTGTGGTATGGAAATCATGCATAATTCATTTACAGTGCTACTCAAAGTATTTGGATTCATTGAGGCTATACCTGGAAATTTCTGGAAGTGTATTTCATTTTTTGTTAAGTGTTTTTCATATAAGACTAAATGTAAGTATATGACGCGATGTGTATATAGTTTATACACAATATACAACGCTACCCAAAATTAAACTAAACGCTTTTTTCCCTTGAATGTATTAGACAGCAGTATTTTGCTACATTTTACTCTGTCCCCGATCACTTCTTAAGAAAGAAAATTAATTTTTCATACCTATACTGTATATAAAATATTTTTCGAAATTCTATTTTCAACTCTGGTTTATTGTGTTATATCAAATTTGAGGTGCCCTGAATACGGAACTTCAATATTTAGCGAGTGATCTGTATATATATCTGTTAATAACACGTTAAATGACAATCACGCAATATCGCGTGAGGTGAGCTCTCACCAAACAGCTGATAACACGTTATTGCGGGGACGTCGCTGTTAAGTTTCTAAGCGGAATAGTATAATGGCAACAGCGTAGTATTTATATATTGGCAATTAGGGAAGGAATTTATTATTATTATTTATTTATTTATTTATTTGCATGAAATTCCAATTTTCAGATTGGCAATGAACACGTTAACATTAAAAAAAAAAAAAAAAAAAAAAAAAAAAAAAAAAAAATTGCAGGAATCTATAGTATTAAAATGCAGGTTAAGAGAAAGTCGTGTGAGTGACACACCAAATTTTTTATATAATTTTAAAGCATTTAAAAAATATATATCTGTCGCTTCTCGACGTTATACAAATACGGCCAAATCCTGTGCAGCAAGTGTTTAACATTTATAAATTTTTTTCGTTTGCCACTGGAACCTGCCTCTGAAAAATGCCCTGAGGGGACTTGTATATTGTATTGCCACTGATTATGAAGTCGTGTGCAAAACTTTAGGTCAATCGGACGACCGGAGGTAGCTGAAAATTGAATTTCAAGATTCCATTACATACATTAATAGTTACATACATCAAGTCAAGTTATTAATAAAAGCGTATTAATTTGCTGCATTTTACTATGCCGACAAACATTGCTCAGGAAGGAAAATCAATTTTTCATACCTATACTGTAAGAAAAATATTTTTAAAAGCTCTATTTTCACCTCTTTTTTTTTTTTTTTTTTTTTTTATAATATCACGTTTTGAGGTTCTCTGAAAACGAAAGTCTAATTTTTAGAGATTAATTTGTATGTACACCTGTTATTAACATCAGTTAAAAAGAAATAATTGCACAAATTCATCTTTATAGTATTGGAATGCAGGGTAAAAGAAAGACGTGTGAGTGACACATCAGATTATTTATATAATTTTAAATCTAAAATAATAATAATAATTATAATAATAATAATAATAATAATGATTTTTGCAACTCGACGTTACACAAATACGGCCAAATCCTGTGCTGCAAGTCCGTATTTTAAGATGTGTGTCATATGTACGCACTTTCCGGTGTGTGTGGTACGAAAGTCCGCAATTTCAGGTGTGTAACGGACGTCCGCAATTTCAGGTGTGTAACGGACGTCCGCAATTTCAGGTGTGTGACGGACGTCCGCACTTTCAGGTGTGTGAAGGACGTCCGCACTTTCAGGTGTGTGACGGACGTCCGCAATTTCAGGTGTGTGACGGACGTCCGCACTTTCAGGTGTGTGCCGGACGTCCGCACTTTCAGGTGTGTGAAGGACGTCCGCACTTTCAGGTGTGTGACGGACGTCCGCACTTTCATGTGTGTGACAGACGTCCGCATTTTCAAGTGTGTGATAAACGTTCGTATTTTCACGTTTGTGACAAACGCTCGGGTTTTAACATGTACACCGTGACCAATAAGTTCTCATACACTTTAAAATTTTAATTATAATAACACAAAATAAATCATACAAAAACTTTTTGCATCAAATTAAAGTAGCAATCATTGAGTATCTTTGCATTAAATGCTTTGGAAAAATTCCGTGTTTTAGTTTCTTAACGAGCTTAAGTCTCTTTTCAAATCCATCACATGCGGCACGCACAGCTTCCATTGACGTTTCCTGCCATATCTTTCGAATTACATTTTTGAATTTTTTCAAATAGGTGATTTTATAGTTATTCAGTTGGGAGAGCATGTATGATCACACAAAATAATCAAGTGGGTTCAGATCGGGGGAGTTGGGGGCCATTCGTTCTTTGGCAAAATGTCAGCTAAATTTTGACTGCAGCACTCCTGCACAACACGTGCGGTATGAGAAGGAGCACCATCTTTTTGGAAGCAGGAATATTCCGCCCCATACATACTCTAGACATTTAGGAGTAAAACGTTTTCCAAAAACTCAGTTTTATAATATTAGGCATTGATTTTTGCCCCCTTATCAATGAAGACTAACGGGAGTTTTCCTCTTTTGGAAATAGCGGCCCAAACCATCAGAGACGAAGCATTTTGATAACGCGGAACGTAATGCTGGCTCTCAGGGATGTTATCAATAAAAACTGGCCATACTCTGTCATTTTGGGGTTTGAGACTTTCCTGTAAAATGAATAGTTTCTCGTCTGAAAAGACAAATTCATCCCCAGCGTGCCAAGCAGAATTTCTTCCTCCCTTTGCTCCCTTATCATCTTATCAAACTCCGAAACACCGTGAATTTTATGTTTTCTATAAGCCTTGCACCCAAGGTCCTTTTTTAGAATGTTTAACATTGATCCCTTTGATATTTTGAGCTCTCGTGCTAGTTTTCTAGCAGATCTTTGTTCGCTTCGTCGTATCCTTTCCCTGACCTATTCCACAGCCTCTTAGGTCCGCACGGACCTCAGTCTGCCAGATCTTTTTCTGTTATTGACAGAGGACGTGTCATTATACCTTTTGATAGTTCTGTAAATGAAATCTCTCTTCACCACTAGGGCTTTCATGCCTCTGAAAATTTCAACCGACTGCTTTCCTTTGATCAATTTATTTATCACAATTTCTCTCAATTTCTTCATTCTACCTAGGCAAAGTAAAATTATAATTAGTGCAACATTTACACGTGCAATAGCTTTATACCTTGCACTAAATTGCCTGCAAAATAATTGGGACTACAGTAACACATATGTACAACTTTTTAACGTGCTTCAAAAGTTGTATGAGAACTTATTGGTCACGGTGTACATAGGGTATCCGCACTTGTAGGTGTGTGACGTACGATTTTATCTTCACTACTTCGAATTCATTAAAATTTAATTTCTGTAATTTCTTACTTAAAACGGTAAAGTAAATTTCTTATTCTAATATGCAAGAATAAAATAAAAATAAATAAAAATATAAAAATTAAAAAAATATAAATAAAATAACAAATAGCGCAACAAAAAAAATATATAAATAATAACATTAATTATAATATAAAGGATTAAAAAAAAAAAAAAAAAAAAAAAAAAAAAAAAAAAACCCTTAAATAATTAATGGCTTTGAATTCAGAACAGACGATATAAATACTTCTAGATCTAGAACATTGGTCCTTATGCGCTTTATTTGATAATTCCGGTGAAAGAGCTGGGCAAAATACTAAATGAAATTTATCATGAAACCATATTTCTTTTTATTTTATGATTTTGCAGTTTTACGAACAACTTACTCAATTTAATAATTGATTTTCTCTAATTATTTTTAAATATTAATAAAATAACTTCGAAATGTTAATTGCGTGAGATAATCTGCATCATTCCATGCATATTATCTCACGTATTTAAATCAATCTATCAATTATGCCTGAATATTTACACTAAGCAGTAATAAATTACAATGTTTAAAATTTCGATAGTGTTTTTTGATAAAACTGCAAATATATGACACTTTTTACACAATTAAACGCAAAATCACTTGCAGAGAAAATTTGATACTGATTAATTAAGAAAAAAAAAAAAAAGTTTGCCGTCTCATTTTAGTCGCAATTTGCTGTATTATAACTGATAAAAAAAAAAAAAAAATCAATTAAATGTAAAATTTTATTTTAAATCTTATAATCATAAACGTCATTTCAGACTTTTTAACAAGATGCAAGAGTGGGCAACAGAATGAAAATGTCTAATGAAACAAACTAGATATATTTGGATAAAAACAATAAAAATTTAAAAAATTTAATTTTTATTCTAAAATTTCAAAAGCCAGCAGGAGGCAAATGACAAATAAATAAATAAATAAATGATACTTTTAACAATAACAGTAACATTTTTTTCTCCTAGTAAATAAAAAAATATATATTAAAGAAGACAGAAATCTGTATGCTTATTTAAATAGAACAACCGTGGACATACACACCATGCATATTTAAATAGCACAACCGCGGACATACACATCATGTACATTTAAATAGCACAACCGCGGACCTACAGATAGTACACATACTGAAGACAAAATGCGGACCTCTGAAAGTACCTATACACACTTGCTTTGGCAGAATACACAGCACAGAATACACAACACCCCTTATATCCGGCAAATAGCGGACATTATCAAAATACTATAAAAATAAATTTTTTAGCATAAATTAGGTCCAAGGATGTCGAAAATGAGCTCAGTTCAAATTGCGGACGTCCGCAATTGGCGGTAAGTCCGCAGTTGGAAGGTGTGTATAGGCACACAGGTCCGCAGTTGCGGGTTCCGGGGCACACACACACACACACATACACACTGACCAATTGTCAAATCCACTTTTTTGGACTCAGGGGACCTTAAAACGTGTAAATCAGGTGAATACCCGATATCGAATTTTCAGACCGAATACAATACTTCCATTACCTACGGTAGTAGGGTAATAGAAGTAAAAATATACAGTTATCGTTTGCTACAAATTAATAATTTTTGAGGTTAATACATTTGCGAAAAACAACTATAGAATGGAAATACTCTTAAAAGAAAAAAAAAAATTCTTTGAGAAAAAAGCGTATTTCACTTCCATTACACTACTACCGTATGTAATAGAAGTATTGTATTCGGTCCAGAAATTCGATGTCGATTTTTTCATCTGATTTAGACGTTTTAAGGCCAGCTGAGTCCAACAAATCAGTTTTTGGTAATTGGTCAGTGCCTTTGAGCTTGTGTATATGTATATGCATGTGGGGAATGTTCTGGTTATTATATCTCAGAAACAAAAAAGGTAGAACTACGGAACTTCAGAATTGAGACAGTCCTGGTGTACAAATGGATTTTCCGAATTTTGGTGAAAATTAAAACACCGGTTGTTTATTTGGTTAGTTGCCTTTTAAGGTCCACAATGGGATATACTGCGCCAAACAAATATGTGAAATTAAAGTGTAGTTTCTGAATGGGTTTAAATAGTGTAAAAGATCAAATGATTTAAAATTGAAAATTGAAAAATCGGAAGTAGGACATCGGCAACCGAAAGTGGGACCGTAAATCCATATCTCAAAAACGGCTCTAACGATTTTCTTCAAAGTTGCTATATAAACACTCAATTAGATGTTCTTTCGATTGATATAGTTGGTTAGTTTAGGAAAATTCATAGGCGTCCTGTATAAACAATATATCAATTTCGTCGATTTAAGAAAAATAACTCCTACTTGACATGGTGAATTAACTCATTTATTTTAAGAGAGCAGTAAATCTACACCATGCAATCACCTAATAAGAATGCAGTGGTTGTTGGTGTAGGATGGATGGATGGATGGTTGGGTTTTACGTCGCACTAGTGCTGCGCAGATGGGCAATTGGCGACGGTCTGGGACAAACCCCTAGAGATGGTCCGCAGACATGCCATCACAATTTTGATCTTCCACGGAAGGAATGGCTCTCCCGCTTCGATGACCCCCAGAGGTATAATTTTTGATGGGAACAGTTGTTGGTGTAGGACATTAGGAGGTGAAGCGACACATGCTGAACCATATGCGGCAATTTTGATTATTCACAGCTCCATCTAAAGTAAAGTGAACCTTAGAATTGACCATAGAATTTTCCAAGTTATGTTAATCAAGATCGAAATTCGGTCGTTTTTATCTGAATTACATTTGGTCAATGTTTTAATACCTAACGCAATGTTAAAAAAATAAATAAATAAAATAAAAATCTAGATAATACATCATTCATTTAGTTGAGAAAACTGAAATATTAAAACAATGTGCAAAAATCATTTTCCATTTTCGTGAAATATTCTTTAATACAAAACATTTTAAGACTGTTCCCATACAGCACACAATGTTTCAGTTACGTTACAAAAAGATTACAATCTTTCAAAAACGTAACACGTTTTAGTATGCTCTCTGATACCTTTCTGAAACATTCGTCCTTTTTGATTTTCTATCTATTAAGAGATTGTAACGTTTCTGTTACGTATCTGATTTTTTGTTACGATCGCGGACATTTCTACGTTTTTGAATCTAATTGGAAAGCAATATGAACGTTTTTAAACGTTTCGGAAATGTTTATAATGTTTCAATGTTGTATAATTGTTACGTTTCTGGAATATTTTGGGCTGTTAGGGTTCCTATAAATTCAATTTATCAAAAAATTACAAATATGTCTGTTATCAACAATAAGGGAAAATCTTTTTAGCGTAGAAAAAAAAAGAAATATTTTTATTCATTCCGTATAAAATAAGTTGATATTTCTGCGAAAAAACGGGTATATATAGAAATGTCTGTATTAACGGAACTCTTTTAATCAGTAGATAAGAAATAGTTATTAATATTCGTTGCGATTACGTGAATATTAAGGGTAAAAAAGAAGAAATATTGCTGATATTTTTCAATCAATTATACAGTCGGCTGCAAAATTATTGGAGCACTAGCAATAATCCTCGCCAAAAAAAAGTACACTTAATACAGCTTTGTTAAATAAGTCCTTGTCGAGCCATGTTCTTAATCAGTCTAAGAACATGATTCGACAAAGATTTACTTAGCAAAACAGTCTTAAGTGTACTTTTTAAATATAGGAATTATTGGCTAGTGCTCGAATAATTTTGCAGCCGACTGTACATTCGCATTGTATGTATAATAATCTGGCGTGTCACTAACACGACTTTCTCTTACCCTGAAATTTAATACTATAAATACAGATTGCAGATTAAGAGGTAAGATAACGAGTACTCTTACGTAAACCTGTGTTAAACAATTCAAATTAGGCTTAGAAAGAGCTTTATATGATAATTAGTTCTGTGTGATGGGGGCTACTGCTCCCCCCACAACCCCCCGTTTTATTAATGCACCTACATTTATATATAATTTAATTCGGTTATTAAAAAATAATTCTGTTTAAAAAAAATTATTAATTAAAATTATTATTTAAAAAAATTATCATTTATGATGATGCAGACGATTTCCATATTAGAGAAGTAGTGTAACTCTAAAAAAAAAAAGTTGAATTTATTCTTAATATTACCTAAAAAAAAAGAAAAGAAAAAGTTATAAATATGAAAAAAATCCATAATTTCATTTTAAATTATCGCAGATGGATGGTTCAACCATTCGTTTTAAAGGTATTGGCGAACTCTTTTGAAAGATACCCATCATGAAAATTTACTCCTCTCGAGGGGGGGAGGGGGAGGCGAAGCTCCTACATACACACACAAAAAAAAAAAAAAAAATTCCCAGTTGACTATCTTTATTACAAAAAATATATATTCGTTTCATTTGGTTTAGTGCAGTCTATAGATGTTAAACTCTACTTACCTGCAATTTCCCCCATAGACCTAATGTATTTGAATACTTTTGAGTGTCCCTGTACACGAACCATTTTCTTCATCTCAACGAAAAGCTTACTGTGCATTCCTATATGATACAAATTTAAAGTACCGAGTTTGGAATTTCTGCTACTATTTGTTCTTAAGATATGCTGATAACAGCCACACAGACATCCACACAGACAGGCAGACACACAGACCAATCGCTAAAAACATGATTTTCGTATTCAAGGGACCTCAGAACATGTAAATATAACAAAAACTCACGTTCGAAAATTTAATCTTAAAACAATACTTTCTCGACCCTATGGGTAAGAGAAAGTAAAAAGAAATATTCTTTTCAGTAAAAATCTCGGTGATTGCTCACCCGGATATAAAAAAATGTATAATTAAATTTTCAGCTGGCCATATTTATAAAAGTTTTATGTTATCTGCATGAAAATAATTCAGAAAATAAAGGTTTAATACATATAAGCACTCTGTATATACTTTGTACATCGAATAATTAAAACTAATTCATTGATTTTCTAATAAATTGAAGAATTTATATTTGAAATATTTTAGTCTTATATAAACTATTCCGATATCTTGTAGATGAAGTATTTAAAAAGTGTTCATTTTACATGTAAAATGCAATAAAAATGCTCTTCTCTAATATCTTATCAAATGAGAGCAAACTAAAACTATTATATTGTTGTCATCACACAATTTTCTTCTATATCATTTTATATAAGAGTGCCACTCACTGTTTACAGTGAGAAAAAATTCTGTAACTGACATCTAGAATCTAAATTATGGCTCTAGAAAAAATAGTTCCATGTCATCCTTATAAATCCTTGTATCCTTTGAAAACGATCTCTATAAACCCCAATAAGAATTCTAGAGCGTTTGCCTATATTCTCGAGGGCAAAGTTATTTAAAAATCTCTGATTATGAAAAAATCTAAAGAATAATGAAAATCTCTTAGGTGGATTTCAGCAACTATAATCTTGGTTTGTGACCCAATTCTAGAAAATCAAGCGAGATTTTCTCGCAATACAAAAGATTCAGAATATTGTTTCACCATCTAGAAATGTGTAGACTAGAAAATCTCGATCATTGCGTCTATTCAGTTTGTTGGCCTGCCTCATGCGCATAGCTCGGAAATCTATATTACTAGTTAAGGGATTTAAAAAATGACAACTTATTCATTCTAGATGAAGGCGGTACACATTTTTTTTCTCAGTGTAAAATGCACAAAAGTTTAATCACGGTTTCTTACATTAAAGATTTTGTTGAAAATCACAAAATGAGCGTAACTTTGTCCGATATACGAGGGCTGTCTGTAAAGTATCCGAATTTAATTTATAACTAAAAAAATATAATGGATATACATACTTCAGTTTAATCCCCTTCAAAGTATCATCCTTAAGAAGCAACACACTTAGCCCAACGTTGTTGCCATTCTTGAAAGCAGGGTTGGAAGTCGTTCTTTGGAATGGCCAACAGCTGTTCGATCGCTTTTTTTTTATGGTCGTCATATCCTCAAACCGTCGTCCTTTAAGCGTTTTATTTAGCTTTGGAAATGCGAAAATTTTTAACCAAGCATAGCACCGTTCAAATTGCCAAAGTTTGGTACCAAACATGGCACAGTTCAAATCGCTTAAAGGACGACGGTTTGAGGATGTGACGACCAACAAACAAAAAGCGATCGAACAGTTGTTGGCCTTTCCAAAGAACGACTTCCTAGTCCTGCTTCCAAGAGTGGCAACAACGTTAGGCTAAGTGTGTTGCTTCTCAAGGACGATACTTTGAAGGGGATTAAACTGAAGTATGTATATCCATTATATTTTTTTAGTTATAAATTAAATTCGGATACTTTACGGACACCCCTCGTACACCCAAATTATGTAAGCATTCATTTTCAAAAGTTATGTTACATAGAACTTTTAGTGCATTTATACGCCATAGATGTTAAAATGTAGCCTTCCTTTTCAGAGTGTGAATTGCAACATTTTAGACACCTCTCTACGCCAATATGAACACAAATTTAATCGCCATAATGTTTCATAATTTGTCCTAATATATACCAAGTTTTGTGAAATTATACACAATGGAGATATTTAATCATACTTAATCATATTTTTCTCTGTTGTTAACATTTTATTGCATTTTTTTTTGTCATTAAATATTAAATACATACATATTTATAAGAATATTTAATTTATTTGAACACTGGGAGAAGAGACCTTAATAAATCAGACATGTGTGGTCCGGGTTAATCTTAGAGGAATGTTCTTAAAAAATGTTTTAATGCAATGGGGAAAAACAAAGTCGAATTTACGAATACATCGTTGAAAAAAAAAAAAAAAAAGTTAAATAATCTATTAAAAAAAAAAAACTTTTAAAACCAAAATTCTTAATGTATCATATCACATAAATCTTTTCGAAGTTATGATTTTGCAATTTTTTTTTGTATTAAGCTGAAATGATAAATTTTAACGGAAAAGAATTTGTACTCATTTACAGACCACGAAAGTCTAAGCGGTAATGCAGTCGAACATTCGATACACGCCTACTTAAGCTTTTTAAATAAAATATATGTGAAGTAATTTTTGGATCAATTATTTTTTATTCTTCTCCCGGAAAGAGAGAAGACAAATTCCTCAGTTGTTTCATTTCTTCTATGACTTCTTCATTGCAAGGTTTACTGCCCAACAGTTTAGCAGAATTAAGGGCTTCAGTTCTGGTTGTGCCATCTATCGGTCATTACAAACGTAAATATGCATAGAAACTTTTTTTTGTAAATAACTGCATAATTGTTTTAGGATGATAAAAATATGCATACAATGTTGCTCCCTGCAAACAATTTTTTAATTTTGAGTTTTAAAACATATTTTAAACATGTTTGTGTACTACTTTGTGAATTTATCGATGAGTTAATTTTTATAAAATATTTTAATGTTTGAATACTAAATTTTTGCCTTAAATTTCAGCATTCGAACAAAAAAAAAAGATCCTTAAAAAAACTCTTCAAAAATTCTTAGGACACTGTGTAGTCAACGAATTTTTTTGTAATCATTTGACATCTCTTCTACTAATTATCTGCAAAAATTAACACTCCGAACCTTCGAACGCTCGACCACCGCGTTACTAACATGGCGCTCTAACCACCTGAGCCACGGAGAGACAAGTGAAAAAGCTTATATTTACCTTAAAATGGAGGCGCATTTTTTATTAGCTTGAGATTCACAAACATACCGTAGTGAATGATCCTACATAAGAATTTGGGGAAAAATAAATGAAGACGACATGCCGTATTATGTGAACTATTCCTTCACTGAACAAACGATTCCTTTCTATTGCATATTATATTTACTTAAAATAGAGGATTTTAAGCAGTTATTTTTTAAATCGAAACAAACGTAGTTTAAAAAAAATATATATTTTAAAGTAAAAAAAAAGTTATTAAAAGTTAACGAAATTTTATAAAAATAGTAAATAAGCAAAATAAGTATAATAACACTGCTCGGAATGAAAATTGTCCCAACACAATTTTCGCAAATTCTTATGTAAAATGATCTCCTTAATCCAAATTTGATATTTATTTTTCCCTATCACCCACCGTTTTTTAGGAACGGCACCCTATTTTTATCACTTTTCGTTAATTTTATGGCTATAAATTTGATTTTTAGGGGAGAGGGAGGATTATTTTAACTGTTAAAAATATCTTCTGAGGGGTTACAAAGTTGGAAAATTATAAAACATCAACATTTGCGGCAAGGAAAAAAATTAGGGGTGGGGGGTGGGGGGGATTTGCCACTGAAATTATGTATTAAATTTCTTATATTTTTTTAATCTGTTATTAATGCTATTTATTAATCATTATATTTTTTTGTTTTTACGTGTTAACTTAATTATTTTTCATTCTCCAGATGACATTTATGGCCATAAAATTACCGAACAGTGATAAAAATTTGGGGAGGGGGGTGGTGTCACGAGGAATCGGTGGGTGACTGGGCAAAATGGGAGTATATTCGGATTCAGGAGGTCATTTTACATATTAATCAACAAGAGTGGTCTCAGGGGTCGAGTATATATATATATATATATTGCAGCACAGTGTAATTTTCAGAGAGTTTCTCCATAAAAATAACACATTTAAGAAGATGAATAGTATTCAGTTCAAATTTTTGATTTTCTCTGATCTTTCTCCAACTTTTTGTTATAAAAATTTCCTAAAATGTTTAGTTTTTTTTTAAGGCACTTAAAGTATTCGTGAAGTACAAACATTTAAAAATTCTAAACACAGAATTCATAATCATGTAGAAAAATGTTTTCCCTGTCAAAAATAATCCAGATAAAAGTTAAATGGACAAAAACTCGGACATTTATCAAACGTGAGGAAAAGAGTTTTCTAGTACTAATGTTTTCCCTCATAATTATGCCAAAATCTTTTCCAATCTCCCAGAGTTATTCCGAACGTTATCACTTGCATAAATCTACATTTTTAATCATCTTATTACAATATAAAAAATATCTATTCTCTTTGAATTAGTGTACGAAAACTTCTTTCCAAGTGCGTTTTTTATACATTATTTTACATAAATTATCTTTAAATGAAAGAAGATTTTCACATTTCTAAAAGTTATTTCTGTATTTTAGAACATTAATTTGACTTGAAATTCTTAAAAAAAAAAAAAAAAAAAAAAAAAAAGAGAGAGAGAGAGAGAGAGAGAGAGAGAGAGAATTCAGATTATGTTAGAATTTATATCACAGGTGTGAAAAATTCTTCACGAATCATGATGAAACTTTGGAAGTATAAAGAACACGTTATTCCTCATATACAGGGTGATTATAATTAAATTTACGATTTCAAATCGCTATAATTTTAAAACTGCCCAACACAGCGATTTGATATCCCACCAGAGAAATCGTGAGGCAGTGAAATTTTGTTCGGCTAAAGGAAAAAAAAAAAGTTCCAAAATGTGCCGTTAACCCCTTCCGCTCCAGGCTAGCTGTAGTGTAAATGTCTGAAATACCAGATTATAATTTTGAAATAGTATCGTATACTTTCTTTGGACGTATGCACGTACGTCCATGGTATTAATGGCCATTAACACTAGGACGTACGCACGTACGTCCCTGGAGTGGAAGGGGTTAATTATCCGTAAAGTATTTGTTTCATGAAGCTCCTCTTTTTCCCTTTTCACTATGACTGTTTCCGCTGTAAACACGTATTCTTCTTTTTTTTTTTCCCTTGCTAAAAATAATGAAGTAAACCCTTGAAGTCTATTGTTTCCTGCTATTCCATTGTGTGTCTAACGCTTTTCCCTTGACAGCGCCCTCTATAGGAACATGTTGGAATTACTTTTTCCCTCCCTCAAACAAAATTTCATTGGCTCACGATTGCTCTCGTAAAATACCAAATCGCTCTGATGGGTAGTTTTAAAATTATAGCGTTTCGAAATCGTAACTTTAATTGTAATCACCCTGTATTACAGCAAAAGTTGCGTCCTGAAAAGTAAAAGGTGACCAATAAAAAATTAAAGAAAAATCGATATGTTTTGGATCACCCTGTAAAAAGGAATGCTTGAAATGCGTTTTGGTTTAGCCTGTGATTATGAGGATGTTTCTAATTATTTGTATAATTTTTTATGAGGATACCACATATATTTACGGATATATAAATATTTTCTTAAATAACTGTACAAAAAAAAAAAAAAAAAAAACTTTTTTAATTATAAAAAGCAGGATATTAGACGCAGTGCAAAGCCATTTTTAAGAAACTTGACTTATTACATTAGACACAGCACACTGTAATTATATTGCAAAAATGTTAAATATCTTACGAAATATGAGCATTTCTATTAAATAATTTTTAACTATGCTTATGCATGTTGTTAAAAAAGATTATTTGCAAAATTTAATAGCCAAAAGTATGAATGAAAACTCCAACATGAAAACTCCAAGCAAATATCGTGTAAATTCAAAAAAGTTATGAGTTATAGAACGAGCAGAATTTCAGAATCTTTCAAAAGAAAAATAAATAAATAAATAAATAAAGGATGATAATGATGATGATGAGAGTTTTATTAATATTTATTTACAATCAACGAATAGTATATTACCATTGGGCATTAATTGAATAAAAATAACTATGTGATTAAAACCACTTATAATTTATCTTTTACTTTGAAATGAACGTAAATTCTTTGCATTCTATTCTCATAACTTTTTGAATTTACATGATCTTTGTTTGGGGTTGTTATACAAGTATATCAATACATTTGGCTATCAAATTATGCAAATGAAAATTTTTTAGTGCTTGCGCATGTGTAGTTAAAAATTATTTATGAAAACTGCTCATATTTCTAAAGCTATTTAACATTTTTTAATTCTGATTGCAGTATGCTATGTCTAATGTATTATGCCAAGTTTCTTAAATGTGGTTTTGCACTGGGTCCAGTACCCTATGTGTCATAACTAATGGATCTGCAAATCGGGAGCATAATGTCCTGTATGTATACCTCATTTCACAGCAGACGATTTTTATTTATTCCATATTACTTGAAATAATTATATATATATATATATATATATAGAGAGAGAGAGAGAGACAGAGATGGATATAATTAACAACCCACTACATAACCAGGTACGTTTCTAAGGGTATACCGCCACACCCCAAACCCCGCCGTTGTTTATTCCAAGTAGGTCTTTTTTCAAATGTATTTGTTTTATAAATTAGGAAATTTTAATTAAGCTTTCAAGTAAATGTATATATATATATATATATATATATATATATATATATATATATATATACATTTCCTTGTAACTCAAAGTCTTGTTTTAATACCTTGTAACTCATAAATACTTATATCAAACTTGATGCCAGATGGTTGCATAACACATCGGAATTATTTTGTGTAACCCTGTAAATTAATTACCAATCCTTGGCCATCCATTTTCCGCAGAAAACATGCTTTTAAATATTCCAATAACATATATTTATTTCATTATACTTAATGGAGTGAAACCATGTCAAAATTCATTTGTAACAAATACCATCTATGATCGTAATTGTATGAAATTAATTTGTGTGAGTCTGTACAAGAACCACAGTTACTATACGCACCAGTAAAAAGTATACAATTAATTCATTGTAAATCATTAATATTCGAACTACATTTGATATCATTTGGATGATTACAGAATGTCATCGGAATTCTTTTGTACGGTCCTGTAAATAAATTATTTAATCTATACATACATTGTTTTCTGCACAAAACATGCTTTTGCATGCGTTCATTACTCAATTTATTTTAAAAACTACTAAACTAATTTTTAAAATGGCTTTTAGACACATAGCTGATCATAAATATATAAAAAAAAATAATAATAATTAGCATTGTCCCTTTTCGAGAAATTTTTGGTTTCGAACGTTTATAAGTTAACCTTATTAAATTCAAATAATATTTAATTTAATAGATAAAATACTTTGTAAGTAAACATTATCGACTACAAAAGATCGTAAAAATTGTTTCAGGTTAGAAAAAAAAAAAAAAAAAAAAAAAAAAAAAAGTCCAGCTGTTCATTAAATGAAAAAAACTAAACATGAGTGCATCATCAAACCAGCAATTCGCACTCGCGCTCAAGTGATTTATGCATTTAACTTCCATTGAAGCATTATTTGTTAAATTTTGGAAAAGTGCGGCGATCTACCGAATAGAAAAGCAACAAAAGTTTAAAACCTGATTAAAATAAGGGGGGAAAATTAAAAAAAAACTGCTACATAAAAATTGTTAAATTTTAAGAGATTTAACATGTTCTTTACACTCCCAAAGTTTCAAGATGATTATTAAATAATTTTTCTAGATATTTGACAAAGAGCCTAAATTCGAAAATGTCCAAATACTTATTGGCAGATAGGATACATTAATAATAATAATAATAAAACTTTTTATATACCATGTTTTAAACTTTCTGATGAATCATAGAGCTCTTATCAATGTACATAAAATTTTTAAAGTGACAATGATGTCAATTTTTGTGAAATGCGTAATTTAACTTTTTATAGTTTTTTAATATTCACATTGAATTAAATGTATTTATTTTTATTTCGAAAGAAAATGAACTCGTAATGTTTTTTTCGCAACAATTAAATTATAGCTAATATTTTAATGGCTATATTAACGCTATTAGGTTGTTATTATTTTCATATTTTAATTAATTATAAGAAAACTATTCAGAAATTCGAAAATCGGACTTCGAAGTATTGTGTTGTCACAGGGTTCTGAGCAATCCTGAAAGTTTCAAATTGTTAGCTAGTCGGGATGTTACTTAAAAATCGATTGCAAGATTTGTACAAGATATATACAAGGGAGAGTGTGAACTAACAGTAGGAACTGAAAAGAAAAAAAGAAAGTGTAAAAATTATTTTTCATTTCCGTAAAATATTCTTTATGACAGAAAGTTTTAACTTTGTTTCTATAAATTCAGTTTATCAAAAAAAGGCTATATGTTGTCTACAAGTAAAAATTCTTTTAGTATCGAAAAAAAAAAAAAAAAATATTCATTCCATGTTTTTTCTACAGAAAAATGGATAAGCATAAAAATGTCTGTATTGACGGAACTGTATTAATCAATAGATAAAAAATAGTTATTTATATTCGTTTAGATTATGTGATTATTTTGCGTAAAATGATGGTATGTTGCTGTTATTTTTTATGATAATATACATTCGCATTCTATGCATTAAAAAGAAACATTATCTTCTGTAATATTCTCGCTGATTGTTCACCCGGATATAAAAAATATATTATTGAATTTTCAGTTCACCATATTAATTATTTATTTTATTATTATTGAAGAGAAAAATAAGAGCCCCATTGAAATAAAAATTTTATTTAATCTACATAAAAATAATTCCGTGAATAAAAGCTTAATGCATGTACTTTTTACATCGAATAATTAAAAGTAATTCATTGATCTTCTTGTAGATTGAAGAATTTATATTTAAATTATTTTAGTCTTTTATAAACGATTCTCAAATCTTGTAGATAAAATATTAAAAAAAAGTTTTCATTTTATATATAACATGCAATAAAAATGATCTTCACTAAAGTCATATCGAATGAGAGCAAATTAAAACTAGTATATTGTGGCGGCCATCACACAAATTTCTACTATATCATTTTATATAAAAGAGACACTCGCTGTTTAACATGCATAAAAGTTTAATAACAATTTCTCACGATAAAGGTTTTACACATGCAGTTTTGGGAAATTTTAATGAACAAATGTTAAGAGGCAGCCATGTTGAAAATCGTAAAATGAGGGTTACTGTTGACCGATATACACCCAAATTATGCCAGCATTCGTTTCCAAGATAGTTTTCTGACATAGAAAATTTGGAACATTTATACGCCATAGAAGTTGAAATCTAGCCTTCTTACTCACGGGGTGAATTGCAAAATTGCAGAGCCATTTATAGGCCAATATGAATACAGATTTTAATCACCATAGTATTTCATATTTTGTCCTACCATATACCAAGTTTTATGCAATTAAACACAATGGATACACTTGGTTATACTTAAATCAAGATATTTAATTATATTTTTCTCTACTGCTAACTTTTTATAGCATGTTTTGAAATAAAATATTAAATACGTACACATTTACAAAGAAATTGATTTAAGTGAACATTGGGAGAAGAATCCCTAGAAAATCGACCGTGGTCGGGGTTAACCACAGAGGAATAGTTCACTGCGTTGGTTAAAAAAAAAAATATATATATATATATATATATATATATTTAGTAAATGGGCAAAATAAATTATAATTTGTATTGATACTTTCGCAAAACGTATCTACACATAAATTGTGCTTAAATGCACGCACATATTTAAATAAGATTTAGTTTTGCACACAAATACACACACAGAAATAGGCGCACACTGTATAATAATTAAAAAAAAAAAAAAAAAAAAAAAGAAAAAAGAAAAAAAGAAAAAAAAAATTATACAGACACGACATTATTTCATTATTTAAAACATGAAAATCTGACATTGACAGATTTTAATTTAGTGCCAGAGGCCTACTGCTAAACTTGTTAATATCGACAAATTCTTCTTTAGTTAATTCGTGACGATCTAAATTCCATGATAAAGTTTTCATTAAATCAAACCAATGTGTTTCAGCTGCAGATATTGTAACAAATAACGTTGGAAGTCCAAACTGTCTTATAGCCGCAAAACAACGTTTTTTCTCTTTTTCCCAATGAGGGGGAGGTGTGAATTGGGGGGACTCATGTCAAAGGTGTGCTTTGGGGGGGACTCATGTCAAAGTTGTACCTTGAGGGGGACTCATGTCAAAGTTGGGCCTGGGGGGGACTCATGTCAAAGTTGGGCCTGGGGGGGACTCATGTCAAAGTTGGACCTTGGGGGGACTCATGTCAAAGTTGTACCTTGGGGGGACTCATGTCAAAGTTGTGCCTTGGGGGGGACTTCATTCAATAAATCCCCATTCAATAAACCGACTGAAATAGGCCCTTAGCACTATTAAGAGTGTATTATAAAAATTCGACAACGCTGTACCGACTGAAATAGGGGTACCTTGGGGGGGACTCATGTCAAAGTTGGGCCTGGGGGGGGACTCATGTCAAAGTTGTGCCTTGGGGGGACTTCATTCAATAAATCCCCATTCAATAAACCGACGGAAATAGGCCCTTAGCACTATTAAGAGTGACGTATAAAAATTCGACAACGCTGTACCGACTGAAATAGGGGTACCTTGGGGGGGACTCATGTCAAAGTTGGGCCTGGGGGGGGACTCATGTCAAAGTTGGGCCTTGGGGGGACTTCATTCAATAAATCCCCATTCAAGAAACCGACTGAAATAGGCCCTTAGCACTATTAAGAGTGTATTATAAAAATTCGACAACTGTACCGACTGAAATAGGCCTCTAGCACTAAAAAAGATGAATTTATGAAGATTTTGTTGAAAAAAAAAATAGTTTTAAATTAAATGAAGACTACAAGTCGTATTGTGTGAATTATTACGCTACTGAACAAACGATTCCTTTTTATTGCGTATTATATTCATTTAAAATAAAGGATTTTGTGTAATTATTTTTTACGCCGTAACAAACGTAGTTTAAAAAAAAAAAAAAAAAATTACATATATATATATACCTATTTTACATAAGATATCTTTAAATAGAAGATTTTCGAATTTTTGTAAGTCATTTTATTATTAGATTAAGAATATTTTATTCGACTTTTATTTCTTAAAATATATATATATATATATATATATATGAATTTAGATCTATGTTAGAAATTATATCACATGTGTATCATTATTCTTACTTTATAAAACGTGTCTACAGTCAAAATGTTTTCCCTGATTCATCAGGAAAAATATTTTGACTGTCGTCACCCTGTAATACTTAAAATATCCCTACTGATATGTTTTCTTAAACCAGTGTAGAAAAAAATTATAAACGCCTTAATAAGGGTTGTTTCAGTCATACAAATATCGAGAATATTATCGAGATTTTCGATTGACTTTTCACAAAAACTATTTATTAATGCTGTACAGATATAATGTTAGACATAGTTTTCCAAATTTATATATTGCATTACAAACCAACACCGATGGGATTGCACCAAGACACATTAACCAGCGTGGAAAGGAAAAATTCAGGGAGCGCGACGAATCACCTGTCAGAGCTGTCAAGGAATGAATTTATGTAATGAATATACGAGTAAAATGATGATTTTTGAGCTCCAAAGAACTACAAAATATTACATGCAATATTGTAGGACTCAGTAAAGTGAAATTTTCTAGATTTGAAGAGTGGAAATATGCTTTATTATCAAGGAACTGATAATGGAAGATGTAGTGGAGAGGATTTTTGGTTAAAAAGAACCTAAAAAGTAAAGTAATAAAAACCCCGGTCTTCTTTGATAGGGTCGCCACACTCACCACCAAGCTCTCTAAGCGTTATAACGCTGAGAAAAATTCAAATTCATGCTCCAGCTATTTATTGAGAAATTCTATAAGGATTTTGTTAAGACCTTCTGCAAAAGTAGAAGGCACAATTTTAGAATCATTACTGGAGATTTCAATGCATAGATTGGTACCAAACTTTCAAACAAACGTGTAGTTGGTGCATTTCGAGAGGGAACTAGAGATGAAAAAGGACATAGACTGATTGAATTTGCAGAATGGGAAAAATTTTCAGTTATGATTTCATTTATTAAAAATAACCCGAAGAAGAAATAGACATGTCGAAGTCCCATTGGAGGAACAAGTGAAACTGATTACATTCTAACTTAGAAGAAATACAAATTTTTTCATGTGCCATGTAAATAGATTTAACTCTCGTTGTGATCGCAGACTAGTATATTGCAAGGTATAATTCTAGGTTCCACTGGAAAGACTTAATCTGGAGCAAATTCTGAACAAGAGAATTCAACCACAGCTTCTCAAATCTAAGAAACAAGAGTTTCAGCTTCAACTAAAGCTGCTTCAGGATACTGAAGTCGACAATGTGTTCACGGTGGATTTTATCAATGTTCTAGAATCAGCAAAATATATTTCTGGTTTGGGAGGAAATAAAGTTAAGAAAAACTTGGAAAAGACATGACAGCTTTTTAGAGAAGGGAAGAAAAATGAAATATAACAAGGAAATTATTAATGAAAAGGTCGAATTTTCAGAACTATATAGAAATTCTAAAGAAAAAAATGTAGAAGACACCAGGAAATTTAATTGTAATATGATCCAGTAAGCCATTGAAGAAAATAAGAGTTTAAAAAATGTAAAAAGAAATTTAATGCTTGGTAGAAAAAATATTATCGCTTTGAAGACAAAAAATGAAAATATCACTTGGAATCAACAGCAAATTCTAAAAGAGGCACCAAATTTTTATTCAGAATTGTACAGCTCACCAGAACAACTCAGTGATTCATCTATCTAATCAAATACAAATGACGCTATACCAGCAATATTGAAGAACGAAGTAGTTATGGAATTGAAAGTAATGAAAAATTAAAAAGGTTAAGAAGAAGACAAAATGAAAGTGGATATTTTGAAATAAGCAGGGAATAAAGCCATTGAGGTGTTCTTACTGAACTATTCAACAAATGTATAACATTATGTGATGAACCAATGGAATGGATTATCTTAATCATATTTTTTAATAAAGGAGGAAATGAAGATATCAGAAACTATCGTTCAATCAGCTTGCCCTCAATTTCGTATAAAAATCTGATGAAAGGTCACAAAATAGGTTACAGAAACAATTAGAACAACCTAAAGAACAAGCAGAATTTCAAAGTGGTTTTAGTGTCATCGACCATATTTATGAATTTAGAGAAAAAAATCTGGAGTGACTAAACTCGACTTTCCGAACATTGAGTAATTAACGGTTTTGTAGATAAAGTAAAGAAAGAGGAGTGTTTGATAATAGAGTGTTTGAGTATTTTTCTCCATATAGTACACGATGTTTTATCGCTACTGAACTTTGAGTCCATAGATCATAATGATAAAGAATTTTTCGTTGTGTCCCTGTAAAAACCTATAAATTCACCAAAATGCTAGCTTATAGTTAGCGCAACTGTGATTTATAATATTCATCTAATTTTTCAGCTCAATTGAATAACGCGTTTAGACGCTGTCGCACTATTAAAAAATTGGTACCATATGCCATAATGATAAAGAATTTTTCTTGGTGTCCCTGTAAAAAAAACTGTAAGTGCTAAATTCACCAAAATCTATACCGTTCGTGCAACTGAGACCTATAATATGCGTAAAAATTTTCTGCACAGTTTAATAAGGCGTTTAGACACTGTCGCACTTTTAAAAATTTGGCCCCATTGGCCATAATGATAAAGAATTTTTCTTGGTGTGCCTGTAAATAAACTATAAGCGCTAGATTTACCAAAATCAATAGGGTCCGTGCTACGGTGACTTATAACATACTTACCAACTTTCAGCTCATTCGAGCAAAGCGTTTAGACGCTAACGTGTTCGCTCACATACATACACACATACATATATCATCGTAAAAATAGTAAAAACGGATTCAGGGGACCTGGAAACGTATAGAAACATCAAAATCTCAAATTCGGATTTTTGACATGATTACAATACTTTTCTTACATGTGCATGTTCGGAAAGTAAAAATAATGAATAAAGCTCCCTCTCTGTGTGGCTTTTGTCGACTATGAAAAAGCATTTGACTGACCATCACTAGCAGTTATGCAGATATTAAAGGAATACTAATATTAATTCAGGATATATTCATCTTATTGGAAACATTTATAAAGGAGCAACAGTTAAACTAAAATTCCACAAAACGAGTAATGCATTTAAAATCAGAAATGGTGTAAAAGAAGGCGACAAAATTTCACATAAATTGTTCAATGCAGTACTTCAAGAAGTTTTTAAGAAACTAAATTGATAAGTAAAAGGCATGGAGAATTTATAAATCATTTGAGATTTGCGAATGACACTGTACTTCTTGCTTCTTTATTTAAGGATTTGCTTGAAATGATTCAAGAATTGAACAAAAAAGCAAGCTTGTAGGTTTGAAAATTAACCTCAGTCAGACAGAAATTGTGTCAAATTCCTTTGTTTCTTCACTGAAAGTCACAGTTAATGTGAATGAATTTGAAACATTATGCAGTTATATTTATCTGGGACAAGTCGTTAGGATGAACGCTAACATCGTGGAAGAAAAGAACAAGAAAGTTAAACTTGCATGGAGAGCATTTGGAAGAAATATAACCATAACCAAAAGCGATCTCCTACACTGAGAAAAAAAATATATCTATTTCCTCTAGAACGAATAAGTGGTCAATTTCTGAATCCCTAAACTAGAAATATAGGTTTCCGAAGTATGTGAATAAGTCACGCGAATGAGCTGAATAGACGAAATGATCGAGAATTTCTAGTGTATACATTTCTAAATAATGAAACAATATTCTGTATATTCTGAATATTCTGAATCCTTTGCATTGCGAGAAATTCTCGCCTCATTTTCTAGAATTGTGTCATAAACCCTAAATTAGAGTTGCTGAAACTCTTGTATACCCATTTATTTGCAGAGAATTTTAAATAAGTTTGACATCGATAATATAGGGCAACGCTCTAGCATTCTAATAGGGCTTTCTAGATTTCGCTATCAAAGTGGACTAGAATTCATAAGGATAACAGGGAACTATTTTTAATAGAGCCCCAAACTAGATTCTATATGTCAGTGACACAAATTTTTGTCAGTGCAATTCGTCTAAAAAGAAAAGTTCTTTATCAATGTATTTTTCTCGTATTATCTTGTGCTTCATACATTTGGAGATTAACATGTAAAACTGCACAAAATCTTCGAATATTCGAGAGAAGTATTAATAAATGCTTGTTAGGATTCACCAAAGAGGCAAAAAGCGAAACACACGGATTGGGTAGTAAGCAAAAATTACAGATTTCTTTTCTGGGTAAAGAAGATAAAATGGAGCTTGGCCTGGCACCTTGACAGAATAACTTTTGTAGATGGACCACCAAAATCCTGTTTTGGATACTGAGAGCAAAGAAAAGACCATAGTGTCATATGAGTGATGAGATAGTCAAATTTAGAATAGTAGAATGGGAAAAAAATAGTCAGATTGGAATCACCTGTGAGAGGCATTGATAAAGGCTAAACTGGTGATGATGATGATGATGATGATGATATATATATACATATATATATATAACATTAAAGCGATTTTAATAGCTAATTCAATGAATATATAAATGAAGAATCAAATATATATTATTTCAGGAGTTATAAATAAAATATATATGAGACTACAAATTTAATACGCAGATGCAGCATATTGAACTTGAATGACAATATTTGTTATAATAGAAGTATGTGAAGTGAGGAAAATTCCAACAAGTACAGGAGTACAGAGTACACAGGAGTACAGGAGTACACATTCAGAAAATAAAGTTTCTGATCTGCGGGACCTGTAATTTTTAGATTTCACTGGCAGAACCTGTAAATATAACAAAAACTCACGTACGAAATTTTGACCCTAAAATAATACTTTCTCGACCCTATGGGTAAAAGAAATTAAAATAAAAAATAAAAAGAAGGGAAAAGGTTGTTACAGTGAAATTAAATTAAAAATAATCTGGTGTGTCACTCGCACTACTTTCTTTTACCCTGAAATTTAATACTATAAATACAGGTTGGAGATTAAGAGATAAGATAACGAGTACTGTTATGTAAACCTATATTAAACAATTCAAATTAGGAAGAGTTTTATATGATGATTAATACTGTGTGAGGGGGCTACCGCCCCCCTCAACCCCCGTTTCATTAATGTACAAAAAACAAGCGATGAATATTTAGCTTAAAACATACATTATTTACCATATCTCTATGAGTAAATTATTTCAATTCCCGAAGAGCTTTCCTGGAAATGATAAAATATTATTAGTAAAGCACATCCACTAACAACAAATAACTAGCGTGTTGTGGCCACCACACGACTTTCTTCTATATTTTCCTATACAAATTCACTTAGTAAAAATAATTTATTGAAATTATTATTTTAAAACATTATTTTTCATTATAATGCAGATGATTTCCATATTAGAAAAGTAGTATAACATTAAATATATATATATAAGTCAATTTTATGGTCAATATTACGTTTTTTTTTTTTTTTTTTTTTTTTTTTTTTAATGTTTGTTTGTTAAAAATGAAAAAAATTGATGACATTATTTTATATTATCGCAGATCGATGGTTCAACCATTTGTTTTAAAGGTATTGTCGAGCTCTTTTGAAAGGTACCCATCATGAAAATTTACTCCCATCGAGCAGGGTCTCCCCCCCCCCAGGGGCAGAGGTGAGGCTCCAACATACACATCTTTTTTCCCCACTTGACTCTATTACACAAAATATATATTCGTTTTATTTGTTTTAGTGCAGTCTATAGATGTTAAACCCTGCTTACCTGCGATTTCCCCCATAGACGTAATGTATTTGAATACTTTTGAGTGTCCCTGTACACGAACCATTGGCTTCATCTCAACGAAAAGCTTGATGTAGCATCCCTATATGATACACATTTAAAATACTGAGTTTGGAATTTCTGCTACTTTTTGTTCTTGAGATATGCTGATAACAGACAGACTGACAGATACACAGACAGACACAAAGGCCATTCGCTAAAAACATGATTTTCGTATTCAGGGGACCTCAGAACCTGTAAATATAACAAAAACTCACGTTCGAAAATTACCCTACAACAATACTTTCCCTATGGGTACGAGAAAGTAATTATAAAGAATAGGTGATATTGACGATTGTAAAGAAGTACACTTACTGTACATATACTATTCTGTAACAGATTTACGGGCGATTAAAAAAAAAAATAAATATTGAAAAGCTTCACTGGTTCGGTGGATCACTAGAATTTATATTTTGATTTACCGTTGAATATTTTTGTGGTTCCGACCAACTACTGTTAATTTCGAGCCCTGTATATATATATATATATATGTGTGTGTGTGTGTATGTTATCAGCATACACTGAGAAAAAAAAATATACCGCTTTCCTCTAGAGTGAATAAGTGGCCATTTTCTAAATCCCTTAACTAGAAATATAGATTCCCGAGCTATGCGCATAAAGCACGCCAATAAACTGAATAGACGAAATGATCGAGAATTTCTAGTTTACACATTTCTAAATGATGAAAGAATATTCTGAATAATCCGAATATTCTGAATCTTTTGTACGGCGAGAAATTCTCGCTTTATTATCTAGAATCAGGTCATAAACCAAGATTATAGTTGCTGAAACTTGCCTCTTGTAATCTCATTTATTTGCAGAGATTTTTAAATAACTTGGCCCTCGATAATATAGGCAAACGCTCAAGAATTGTAATAGGGGTTTCTAGAACTCGCTTTCCAAGGGGACTAGAATCTATAAGGGTGACATGGAACTATTTTTCAAAGAGCCACAATTTAGATTCTAGATGTCAGTTATAGATATTTTTCGCAGTGTATCTCAAAAACAAATAGTAGCAGAAAAACCAAATTCGATATTCTATATCTGTCACATAGATATGTGCTACACTAAACTTTTATAAAGCAAATGATTCGTGTACAGAGACGCCCAAGAGAATTCAAATACATTACGTCTATGGGGTAAATTGCAAGTAAGTAGAGTTTAACGTCTATAGACTGCACAAAACCAGATGAAATGAATACGTATTTTTCATCGGTATAAAAGCATGTTTCGTGTATAATATGGTATAGAAATCATTCACCGTTCATTTACAGGGCTACACAAAAGAACTAGAATACGTGGGATAATAATTGGAAATTCATGGATGCGCTTCTGAGTGTTGTGTGCACTATGTGTTTTCAATATAGAATTATATTTAAGAGCACAATGTGGTTTGTACATAAGTTTTAGAATATGTACAAGGCTGCCAATATTTAACCGAAAACAATATTTTTAATTTAATGTAATTAGTGAATTCTTTTCTATAATATTTTACCATGTTCAGGAAATCTGCTGAGGAATTAAATTTAATTCCTCATACCCATGTGATAAATAAAGTAATTTCAAATCTAAATATATTGCGTAGTTTTTTTGTATATTGACACGTTTTGAGGTTCTCTGAACACTGGAGTCATGTTTTTATAGTTTAATCTTTGTCTATGACTTTCATCAGAATAAATAAATAAAAAGAAATATTTTCACACAATTCAAATGTTGTATTTTGAAGTTAATATAAGGTTGTTACTTGAAAAATTTTATAAAAATTCATAAGTTACAAGAAATGGTGAAATTGTCTGAATAAGTTTAAATGAACATTTAAATTTAATAACAGTTTTTGATTTCTTTTTAAATTTAAGTACGATAATAAAAGGGTGGTTGAGATGGGCGGTAGCCACACCTCATACAGAATTATTTGTCAAATGAAACTTTTCCGAAAACTATTTCAAATTGTCTTTAACTAAGGTTTATATAACACTAATCGTTACCTTAACTCCTAATCTCCATTCTGCCTTTATGGTATTGAATTTCATGGTGAGAGAAAGTCGTGTGAATGCCAAACAAGATTTTTTTTACAGCAATTCTTTTGTTTCAACTGAAAAAATGAACATTTATTTTTCTTTTCTAACAGAATAATTCCGCATATTCGCAAAATTAACGTTGTGATATACTATAATTTTATCAATTCATTTTCTTCATATATAATTTATAAGAATAGAAAAATATCATTTATTTGGATCAAGTCAAGTTATTCTTTCTAAAGGAAAACAACATATTTCTGTGACATCCAATAATATTTTCACCTTTCAGAAAAATTAAATATAAGCGGCAATAAAATGCTATTAATAAAATAAATGTAAGCTTATTTATTATAGATCATTTATATTTTATAAGGAAAAGAAATATCGCATAAATACACAGTTCTTGCAAAAATTCTTGATATAAAACAATTCTTCAAATAAAGTCATAAAAATAGCTATATGCAAGAGTAATCTGTTGCTAATAAATATTCAAAATGCTTACAATTATCTCCATGTACAGTCGGTAACAAAAGTCTCCGACACTAGAAAGTTCCTATATAAAAAAAGTACACTTAATACAGTTTTGTTAAATAAATCCTTGTCGAAGCCTGTTTTTAGACTGACTAAGAACAGGATTCGACAAGTATTTATTTAACAAAGACTTTTGTTACCGACTGTAAATCTATAATAGAAGTTTATCACTACAAATCTACCAATATTAACTGCTTTAGAGTGAGATTACACTGTTTGAAATTTGGCATTAGTTTGAGCCAAAACTTGGTACTGAAGCATATGGAGCCACCCGATGGTTTAAATTTTTTACTATGATTTGGTAATTTTATGTTGAACCAGATAGTGGCATTATGTTTTAAACAAACAAAGAAATAAATAAATAAATAATATAAAATAAAATAAATAATTCGAAATTAGTCCGAGACGGGGATCAAACTTAAGACTTTCTTGTCTCAAGTGAAACACGCCGGCACTATGCCACGCTATCTTGCCCGACAATTCCGTTTTGTTAATTTTGATAAAAGAGGCTAAATTTTCTAGGATCTTATCTTGGCCCATGTTTGAGTTGTTGCACAAATTTTGCACTTATACCCTACATTTTCGTCCACGCTCTTTAATTTTAGCTTGGTTGTATTTCAATAGGAATTTTGTTGATTAATATTTCCCTTGTGAGTGAATGTGTGGTGCACTGATAAAATAAAATGCAACTTTGCTGCCAGAAATTCTGTGTAATTACAGAAAAATATGTTTTGGCAACGTAATAATATTTCCGTAATTTACGACTTTTTTTCTCAAATTACAGAGAATGTTTAGCAGCAAAGTTGCATTTTTTTTTAACAATGTTGCTTAATGTTTTGGTGCAACTTAAATTCAATCGCAAGAAGTAGGAAACTTAAAAGTGAGGTTGAACCAAATTATGGTATTGCTTAAAACTTTACTCCGTATAATTGTTCAAGTTTGAACTGGAATTTTGAACAGTGTGCGTAAAAATTACCAAGCGACATCCAACATAAATTTCAGTAACTCTGTAAAGAACCATTGAGTTTAAACTGACATTTTATTTCATCTATATAACCTGCATAGTATAAATATTTCGTGGAAATGACGGTTATAGTGTAATAGGATAAGGGGAATTGAATTACTGGTTTTCAAAGCTTTACTTCACGAAATGAAATACATTACCCACAGCATTTTAAAATCAGATCCGTTCTGAGAAAAAGTGATTTTATTAAGCGGCTAATTTTTATATCCGGCGAATGTTCCTGCACTGAAGAAAAAGGTATTATTTACCGTAATTTGGAAAGAAATTTCAAAAGACACCAAATAATGGAACAAATAAATAATATTAATTAATTTTCAACTGATAATTGTTTGATTGTTCCTTCAAAATAAGTGATTAAAACACATTCTAAGTTCCATTGTGCTCTCCATTGAGGAAAATCATCAATATTTTGCCGAAAGTTCACGATTTTCTTTTAAATTTAAAATCTTTTCTTTAAAACTTCTTGCCTATTAGTTATTTCAGAATAAGAACTGAAAATTGTTTTCTAATTAAACATCATATATATATATAAATCATTTGCGAATCAAATCAAATTTTTAACTTATTATCGTGCTTTGAAGAATACATTCCTTGAAATTATTACTAACACAAGTAATGGGACGTGTTTCATTGCTGTAAAAATAACATTTACTGTTGAGAATGCAAAATTTTCGACAGAGAAAAATAACGGATGGATTGTTGTGTATTATTTTCTATTTTATTTCAAAAATAAAAAATCACATCGTAAATAAAAATTTGTTTAGTGTGCATAAATGACATTTTTGCTAATGATTTTTTTTTTTTTTTGAGTTTATTAACCGGCGATGCTGATTTTATTAAGCGGCGATTTTAAAATTAGTTTGCATTGATTTGATTCCGGTCTTGGTAATTTGATCAGATTAAGCGGTTGATTTTAATAACCAGTGAATTTATTAAGTGGCGGTTACTGTATATGTATTTATTTTAAACATATGTACGTGCATGTTCTGTGAAATGGTTATGCGCAGTTTTCTACTTTTAAAACTAAAGAAAAAAAAAAGTATTTTTAAAATCGCATTTTATTGTAACAAAATTCGATTCCAACTAAAATTTGGTTCGCTTGCCATCTGGAGTACATAACATGATAGAA
The DNA here is from genome assembly GCA_963930645.1 of Salticus scenicus. Lineage (NCBI taxonomy): Eukaryota > Metazoa > Arthropoda > Arachnida > Araneae > Salticidae > Salticus > Salticus scenicus. The sequence continues at coordinate 65,066,650 of OZ005662.1, read as the reverse complement.
AAATATCGCTTCTGTGATAAATATACAGTCTAAGAAATTTCAGTAAAATTTGGACAGAATCATTAAATTACACAGATCTGCAATAAATTTTTCTTTTTCGAAGAGATATGTTTCTCTGATGTATTTTTGGATGGTGATTAAAAACAAATATGTAAAATTTTCCATGTCGTACAATTTTGACAAAAATATGGATTTTTTTGACAGAAATGAGCATAAAGATCCATTTTCTCAACACCCATCTCATATATTTTCTGGAAAATCTAGGTGATGTGAGTGAAGAACACTGAGAAGAACACTGATTTAAAATATTTAAAAATCATTACGTCTCGTAGTTAAATCAAATTTTAATCACATTAATAACTGAGACAGACAATATACACTAAAAATATACAATTTAAAACATTAAAAACACAAAACAAACTTTTTTAAACGTTTCGAGCCTTTTACAGGCTCCTTATCAGTAAAAAACATCAAATGTAAATGCTGAGAAGAACAACAGACTTTCATTAAGTGAGTACAGCGCAGTTCCCAATGAATACGTTGTACTCACTTAATGAAAGTCTGTTGTTCTTCTCAGGATTTACATTTGATGTTTTTTACTGATGAGGAGTCTGTAAAAGACTCGACACGTTTAAAAAGTTTTGTTTTGTGTTTTTAATGTTTTAAATTGTATATTTTTAGTGTATATTGTCTATCTCAATTTTTAATGTGATTAAAATTTAATGAGAATGATTTCACCAAAGAAATGGAAAGAGTATATCAGGGTTGATGTAATGTAAATATGTTAGCAGTTCGTTATTAAATGCTACATAGAGTGGATATTTACGCAAGGATAATACCTCAATCCTTGCGTAAGATAAAAACACTAGACGGAGCTTCGATATAAAGAAACAAAGACCTTTAAAAGATAATATGTACATAATATCCTATTGTAATGCATTTTGTACATAAAGAGTTTTGATTCTGTTACAGCCTCTGCATGTATTCTTCCGACCTTCATCCTTATTTTGTGGTCTATAGTATCCTTACTTTGTACCCTTAGTTGATAGGAAGAAAATAGAAGCATTTTTGAATCCAGCGTGTCAAAAAACATTAGAAACACTCAAAGCAGTGCCCGAAGAAATTTGAAAAGTACATATCGATTATTTAAATGCACAAAAAATGTTTGTTTTTGTGCATTTAGCATTATTTTATGCTTAGCATTAAAGTTTACAGGGCCACAACAAAATATTTAATAGGGTAAGTGCTCCAGCGAATGGCATGCTCCAGTAATTGACATCTATCCCGAAATAACTAATAAATAAGAAAAATAATAAAATCATATATTTTACATATAAGAATTTTAACTTTTTATGTCAAACACTGGAGCATAGGGTGCTAAATGAATAACTAACAGTGCCAAACACTGGAACATAGGGTGCCAATAACTGATAAAATGAAAAACTGACAGTATCAATTACTGGAACATTGAGTGTGTGTCAAATAAAAATTCATAAAAAAATAATTGTTATCAAACGTATGTATTTTAACATATATGTGGTTCTGGATGTCTTTCATATCATATGATACTTAAGATTTTTAAAAATATTTTCTTATGACTAGAACATTAAAAACATCAGAGATTGCTCAAAAAGTGTCTATCACTGGTGCACTTACCCTATATGGTACAGAAAATAGGTAAGGTTTTAGGTAAAATTTTCAAAATAGAGTTTTTGTTATATTTACATGTTTCGATGTTTCCTGAATCCGAAAATAATATTTCATGTGGTTGGTCCGTGTTTCTTTATGTATGTCTATCTGTGTGCCAGTTATCAGCATATTTCAAGAATAAATATCAGCAGAAAGTCCAAACTCGGTATAAATATGCATGATATAGGGATGCTACACTAAACTTTCCGTTGACATCAAGCAAGTGGTTATGTACAGGGCCATCCAAGCTAATTAAATTATATTACGTCTATGGGGAAATTGCAGGTAAGTTGTGTTTACCATCTATAGACTGCACTAAAAGAAATGAAATAAATATATATTTGAATAAACATGAGTAAAAACATGTTTTGTGTAGATTGTGCTATGGAAGTCATCATCATTCGTTTACAGGTCTGGCTACACTTGGAAATTGCTGGAACTGTAATTCATTTTGTGTTATATATTTTTAGTGTAAGACTAAATTTAAGTACTCTACATTGTTTATAGTGCATACTGGTCGTAGACAATATACAGGGCCACCCAAAATTGAGCTAAACATTCTTTTCTATTGAATGTAATTGATGGAAGTGGTTTGCTGCATTTTACTATGTAATTGAATACTGTTCATGAAGGAAAAAATGTTCTTTATACCCATGCTGTATAGAAAGTAGTTTTTGAAGTTTTATTTTCAACTCTGGTATTTTGTATAATATCACGTTTTGAGGTGCCCTGATTATGAAAGTCCAATTTTTAGTGGTTGATCTGTATGGTATATTGGTATATCTGTTATCAGCATAACTTAAAAACAAATATTTGTAGAAAATTCTCATCTGGTATTTTGAAGTTCGTCACTTAAAAATTTGATGAAGACTGGCAAGTTTGAAAGCAGATTAATAAGAGCCTTGATTTTTTTTTTTTTTTTTTTTTTTTTTTAATAAATGTATCGAGTATAATTAAACGGGGAGTTGAGGGGAGCGGTAGTTCTCATCACCCACAATTTTACGTCAAAACTTTTCTTAAACCTATTTTAGATTATTTTAAGCGTATACAATGGACTTTATTATCTTACTTTATTAATCTTAAGACTTAATATGCAATCTGTCTTCATAGTATTAAAATGTAGGGTAAGAGAAAGTCGTGTGAGTGACACACCAGATTATTTTTATCATGTAATCAAGGAGTTAAATACATTAAAATTTAAACAATGAAGGGGGTACTTTTTTTGAATGGTAGGGGAATGAAGGGGGTAAAATTTTTATAATCTATGCATATCACATGGTTTTTCCTTATTGGTTATCTTCAAATGTTTAAATAGGGCCCACCAGCGGCCGAGCGGTTCTGCGCTCAAAGCTGGTAGATGGGAGGTGCCGGGTTCGATCCCAGGTCGCGCTCATCGACCTAGCCGTTCGGAGTTTTCCGTGGTTTCCTCCGAAACTCGCGTAAATACGGGCTAGGACCCCTTAGAAAGACCCCCCACGGAGGACATTCCCCCCCCCTAGGCCTAGGACATATCAGGAGTCAATCGGCCTTAAATCCTACAACCACAACCAATCAAATGTTTAAAAATTAAAAAGTAAATAAATAATATTTTTTACTTGTAAACAAATTATACTATATCAGGAACTAAATCGTTTATTCGTTAAATAAAAATTCGGTTTATTAATATATATATTATTGTAAATGACTGAATCAAGATTTATTTCATATTTATTTGTCAGGGTAGAAATATATATCATGCAGAAATAATTAGTTACTGCTCTTTTTTTTTTTCTTTTTTTTTTTTTTTCCTTTGCTGTGAGCAAATATAATATTTTTTCTCATTTCCGATAAAACATCCATATTTATAAACATAAAATAAGATGGGAATAGAAAAAAAAATATTATCACTATACTTCCGTTTCTTATTCTCTAGAAGATTAGAAATTTTCTACTCCTTTCCTTTTATTAAAAGATGATCTAGTAATAAATATATATGTAAATATATTAAATTTAATATATTTGCATTTTGAAAACTTTTTGTAAAGATGAAAAATTTGATAATTTGGTTTCTGTCTCTCTCCCAACTTTTTCATTTCTACTAATACTCCATAGATGCCTTGAGACGGTTATAGGTTACTTGGATTCACTGTAATATGTTTTCTGTTTATAGAAAAGGTATTTAAACTATAAATTAATTGCATCTGCTATAGAGCCATGCAAAAATGATATTTTAAGGCGACAGTCGAGGACAAAAAATTAATATATATAATGACCCTAATCTGTCATTCACGATTCCGGTTTCCACCGCTTCAAAACAGAGACTTTTGGCAGCCATTTTTTTTTCCCCGTTTGTTAATTTAACTTACGAAAACATACATATCATTTTCATACATGTTTTGTATCGCACATATTGTTATTTATTCCCACTAAAACCTTGAAAAACTATTCAATTGTAATGTTTAAATGTTTAATTAAATATAACGAATCACTGGCTATTATAAACATGAACCTATAAATAGAATTATGTAACTTCATGATTATAAACAACGCAATGCCAAATAAAAACAAACATAAACTGTTGCCATTCAGAAAATACAAATTCCAAATGGACAACTCTGTAATTGCGAATGAACGACTCTTTGACTGTTTCATTAAAAAAAACGCTTAAAATATTTCTAAAACATATGGACAATATTCCTGTGACGTCACAGTAGGTAAAATCGCCAAACACGTGGCCGATATTTTGTAAACAAACTAGATTCAAGATGCTATTTTATTGTTACGCATAACATTTTCCTAAATATTTCTCCAGTGAAACTTAATAATCAGATATCTGTCCAAACAAGAACAAAAGAGAAATGTAAACAACTGAATCGACTGATAAAGTTAAGACTATTCCATATCGTAAAATTGCAGAACATTTTATGTACACACACACACACACACACACACACACACACACACACACACACACATATATATATATATATATAATGGATAAAAGATTGATAAGAACATTTTATACAGACACGCATATATATATAGACATCAAAGCTTAAATAATTAGAATTTCAATCACTTTAATAAAATAATTTATTAAATGGAACATCCATTTAAATTTGTTAACATCGCCACAGTTCACATGGCAACTTTTAATATTACATATGTTGATTAATATTAAAGTATATTACTAAAACTGGATTAAAAACAAAACAAAGGTATCACTATATCACTCTTACTTCAATTTCATATAATCTGTAACTCTTATAAATAATATTGCAAGATAAAAATTTTCAAGCCACAATGCTTTTCTATGGTAGAGTTGAGGATTGTTTGCCTAACCAGCTGATATTCTTGTAGCCTCGAACCCAAAGATGGAATATGGTCCATTAAAGCCTTAAAAATCTTAAAATATTTGTAAAAACATATTAAAGTCTTTAAATATTTTTATCAAGCTTCATTATTTGTTTACATTGTAAGGTATGATTGGCGTCGAGTTCAGTACGTAAATGTCGCCAGTTGATTTTAGTTTTGAAATTAGTGTAAAGTTATAGTTGGGATAGAATGTTTGGTTGGGCAAGTAAAGGTCACCAGTTGAAATGAGTATTGAAAGTAGGGTAGTCTAAGGTGATAATGTCGAGTCAAGATAAAATGTTCGGTTGAGAATGAGAAAGTCCCTAGCTGGATCCTGGATATTTTGGCGATGTTGTGGGTGAGATAGCTGGTTGGGAGTATAGAGTAGAGGTGAATTTGGGTTAGCATGGAGTGTCTGTAATTATTAGATAGTTAGTTAGAAAATAAGCAAGCAAAGTGATGACGTCACTGGGCGTCAGTGGATGCAAGAAAAAGATTTCCTATGTTAATCGCCCATTGGATTTTTTGTAAAAAATTATTAAAAATTGAGGAAAATTATTTCCCGATTTTAATTCCCATATTTCGGTATAGATATGTATTAGTTATCGTGTACATGCGTTAGATTAAGTTGTTTTTGCTGTAAAATTGATAAATTTAAATTTTAAATTTCAAAACTTTAGAAAAATAAAATAGCAAACTTCCATATTCGATTGAAAACATAAGCATTTCATTTCAAAGGATGATATTTACACAATAAATATCCAAATAATATACTAATTAAAAGGAAAATGATAAATATTCTATCATGATTTGAAGTCAAATTTGTTTTCAAATGTCTAAATAAAGTGTCTGTTATAAGATACTCATAGGTTGCAGCGGAATAGATTTAATATATCTGTAATCCTTGGTGGAAAAAATATATCGCCAAATTATTTGGCGAACATATTTTATTCCTTTCAAAAATCATGGTTATTTTAACAACTTATATTAAGAGAGCGATGAATTATATGAAACAATATTTCGTACAATACATATTACGAAAATAAACATCTGGCATGTATATTTTCGTAGTATGTTTTTAATCGCCAAATACAAAAAACGCCAAAGATGACACAGTTTTGAAATTTAAAATTTTGTCAATTTGACAGCAAAATAACTCAATCTAACACAGGGATACGATAGCATATCTATACCCAAATACGGGTATTAAAATCGGGAAATAATTTTCCTCGATTTTTAATTATTTTTTACAAAAAATACAATGGACGATTAATATAGGGAATCTTTTTCTTGCATCCACGGACGGTCAGTGACGTCACACTTCGCTTCTGTATTTGGAAATAGGATCTTCGACAGTCTTAAAAAAAAGTATTTCGGTAAAATGAAGTGAATCGTTATTTACTTCCTCTTACCCATAGGGTCGAGAAAGTATCACAGGGTCAAATTTTCGAACGTGAGTTTTTGTTATACTTACAAGTTCTGAGGTCCCCTGAATACGAAAATCACGTTTTTAGCGAATGGTCTCTGAGTCTCTGTGTCTGTCTGTCTGTGTGCCTGTTATCAGCATATCTCAAGAACAAATAGTAGCAGAAATTCCAAACTCGGTATTCTGAATGTGTATCATATAGGGATGCTACAGTAAGCTTTTCGTTAAGATGAAGCAAATGGTTCGTGTACAGGGACATTCAAATGCATTACGTCTATCGGGGAAATTGCAGGTAAGTAGAATTTAACATCTATAGACTTTAATAAAGAAGCATCACAAAACTGGCGTTGTAAAAATTATTACATACAAACTTTGAATAAACACCATAAAATGCAATAAACTCGCAACAATTGTTTCGGGTCGAAAAAACACACGACCCTTCATCAGGCGAACAAAGTAAGCACGAGTGCTGCAGTCAAAGCGGCAACGCACAAAATCGTTTAAAATGAAAAGAAAAAGTTTATAAAGTAGAAACTAAATATAGCTACTGGTGTCAGTAGAATTGTACAAAAAAAACAAGGAAATAAATAAATGAGTGAGATTAAATATATAACAAACTAAGGATAACAAAAATTAAACTAAAATCTAAGTTACGTGAGTAATTTCCAAGCATCAGAGAAGAAAGGAGTGGAAGAAATATCATTAACAAGATTTTTCGAATTTTTAAATATGTAAAATGCTTCATGAATATCCAAATGGGAGGAACAGACAGGAGATGAAATTATGTTAGTTTTGGAAAAATCAAAACGATGACCTTGAGACCAGCAGTGGGAAGCAATAGAAGATTTGGTAATCTCTTCATTACGAACATTCCGACGGTGCTCATTCATTCTGTATTTCAAACGCCTCCTAGTTTGACCAATATAACCTAAGTTGCAGGACGAACACGGAATTAAATAAATTCCAGAACGGTTTTCGGTGGGAATGGGATCCTTAAGAGAAGATAATTTAATTTTATTGACGGGTTTGTAAATAACTTTGAAACCAAACGGTGAAAGAATTTTAGAGATTTTAAAAGAGAGTGAAGAATAAAAAGGTAAAACAACTGGGATGAGACTGTGATCGTTTAATTTGGGAGCAGAACGTTTAGGATTCTTAAATTTATATAGAGCTTTATCGATGATAGATGGGTTATAGCCACGAGAGAGAGCAAGAGATTTTAAATAATTAATTTCTTTCGAAAGATTAGACGGATCAGAACAAATGTGTAAGGCACGGTAAACATAAGTGTAAAAAGCAGACATTTTTTGTTGAGGGGCGTGGTTAGAGAGAGCATGCGGCGGCAAAGAGACTGAGAATGGTTTTCTAAAAACAGTAGTTGAGAAACAATCCTTTTCTTTATTCACAAGAACGTCAAGGAAAGGCAAAGAGCAATCCTGTTCAACCTCAAAAGTGAATTGAATGCATGGGTCAATCGAATTGACCAAAGAAAGTAAATTGGACAAATCGACGTCAGGGGAGACAAGAACGAAAGTGTCATCCACATATCTAAACCAGTGAGGAAATTTATATACACCGAAGAGTTTTTCTTCAAAATAGTGCATATAAATGTCGCAAAGTAAAGGAGAGAGAGGACTACCCATGGCCATACCATCATTTTGGGAATAATAAGTACCATTAAAAATGAAATCAGTTTGCCTGATACACAAATGAACTAAATTTACAAGCTCCTCAATTTCAATAGAAGAATAATGGAATTCACGTAGTCTTCTCTCTAAACAAACCAGAGCACCTTACAAATGTTCCGGTTCAAGGTGCTCTGGTTTGTTTAGAGAGAAGACTACGTGAATTCCATTATTCTTCTATTGAAATTGAGGAGCTTGTAAATTTAATTCATTTGTGTATCAGGCAAACTGCCTTCATTTTTAATGGTACTTATTATTCCCAAAATGATGGTATGGCCATGGGTAGTCCTCTCTCTCCTTTACTTTGCGACATTTATATGCACTATTTTGAAGAAAAACTATTCGGTGTATATAAATTTCCTCACTGGTTTAGATATGTGGATGACACTTTCGTTCTTGTCTCCCCTGACGTCGATTTGTCCAATTTACTTTCTTTGGTCAATTCGATTGACCCATGCATTCAATTCACTTTTGAGGTTGAACAGGATTGCTCTTTGCCTTTCCTTGACGTTCTTGTGAATAAAGAAAAGGATTGTTTCTCAACTACTGTTTTTAGAAAACCATTCTCAGTCTCTTTGCCGCCGCATGCTCTCTCTAACCACGCCCCTCAACAAAAAATGTCTGCTTTTTACACTTATGTTTACCGTGCCTTACACATTTGTTCTGATCCGTCTAATCTTTCGAAAGAAATTAATTATTTAAAATCTCTTGCTCTCTCTCGTGGCTATAACCCATCTATCATCGATAAAGCTGTATATAAATTTAAGAATCCTGAACGTTTTGCTCCCAAATTAAACGATCACAGTCTCATCCCAGTTGTTTTACCTTTTTATTCTTCACTCTCTTTTAAAATCTCTAAAATTCTTTCACCGTTTGGTTTCAAAGTTATTTACAAACCCGTCAATAAAATTAAATTATCTTCTCTTAAGGATCCCATTCCCACCGAAAACCGTTCTGGAATTTATTTAATTCCGTGTTCGTCCTGCAACTTAGGTTATATTGGTCAAACTAGGAGGCGTTTGAAATACAGAATGAATGAGCACCGTCGGAATGTTCGTAATGAAGAGATTACCAAATCTTCTATTGCTTCCCACTGCTGGTCTCAAGGTCATCGTTTTGATTTTTCCAAAACTAACATAATTTCATCTCCTGTCTGTTCCTCCCATTTGGATATTCATGAAGCATTTTACATATTTAAAAATTCGAAAAATCTTGTTAATGATATTTCTTCCACTCCTTTCTTCTCTGATGCTTGGAAATTACTCACGTAACTTAGATTTTAGTTTAATTTTTGTTATCCTTAGTTTGTTATATATTTAATCTCACTCATTTATTTATTTCCTTGTTTTTTTTGTACAATTCTACTGACACCAGTAGCTATATTTAGTTTCTACTTTATAAACTTTTTCTTTTCATTTTAAACGATTTTGTGCGTTGCCGCTTTGACTGCAGCACTCGTGCTTACTTTGTTCGCCTGATGAAGGGTCGTGTGTTTTTTTGACCCGAAACAATTGTTGCGAGTTTATTGCATTTTATGGTGTTTATTCAAAGTTTGTATGTAATAATCTATAGACTGCACTAAACCAAATGAAACGAATAGATATTTTTTGTAATAGAGATAGTGAACTGGGAAATTTTTTTTCTGTGTATGTAGGAGCCTCGCCTCCCCCCTGGGGTAGATGTCCTCCCTCGAGTGGAGTAAATTTTCATGATGGGTATCTTTCAAAAGAGCTCGCCAATACCTTTAAAACGAATGGTTGAACCATCGATCTACGATAATTTAAAATAAAGTTATTGATTTCGTTCATTTTTAACATTTTTTTTTTTTTTTACTTTAATATTGAGAATAAATTCAACTTTTTTTTGGATATTTAGTGTTATACTATTTCTCTAATATGGAAATCGTCTGTATTATCATACAAGATAACTTTTTTAAATAATAATTTTAATAAATTATTTTTTTTAAACTGAATTATTTTTTAATAACCGAATTAAATTCTATATAAATGTAGGTGCATTAATGAAACGGGGGGTTGAGGGGGGACAGAACTAATTATCAATAATTAACTCTTCCGAAGCCTAATTTGAATTGTTTAACATAGGTTTACATAACAGTACTCTTTATCTTACCTCTTAATCTCCAACCTGTACTTATAGCATTAAATTTCAGGGTAAGAGAAAGTCGTGTGAGTGACACACTAGATTATTTTTATTATGAGGACTTTAAATAGAGCACTTAACGGAACACTGTGATGTGTTGTTGCTGTTGTGTTTTCGGGCCTATATTTTTTGTCAACCAGCAGTTTTTTTATTGTCATTCATATTTATTGATCGGGTAGAATTTTTTTAATTTCAGAACGAAAATTATAAAATATCGAAACACATTTGATATATAAACAAAAACTGAAAATACATTTAAATGATCACGTGGTAATCTTCATGATCTAAACATTGTTTTCAAGATTTATCGTTCACATTCCGTCATTTTTGACGGGGTTATATACTAGTCTACAAATATAGATTTATTACTAAAAAAAAATTACAGTTTCATATAGTGTTACTTATAGAGATGAAATATCATATTTAAATAAACATTCGCGTTATATTTATAAATTATTATTTAATCACTACATTTAAAAAAGCTCCTTTCTCATTCTTTTTTCGCTTCCAATTTTTTTTTTATAAAGTTTATTTTCAAAATTTGAACAAAAATTCATTTCCCTTTTTATTTACAATTATAATCATGCGCAAAAAAGAAAAAAAAATTCTATAAACGTATGAATATATCATTATATCTCTACTGATAAGTATAAAGGATTTAAGTCCATGTTCTTGATTTTTCAGGATACGAAAAATAAAGTTAAACTAACTAAAAACTAATCAGAAGAATCGATTAGGAAAAGGGGATTATGCTGATTTATAGCCTTTATACCATTCAGTGATTGTCAAACTTCATTTAATAAAGGGAAAAATTGAATTAAATATTTTATACCATATATGAATGCTAAATTTATGACTTGAACGTTTTTTTACCAATGGATTTTCTCAAAGACTAAATGACATAGACTTAAATCCTTTACACCAATCAATTGAGAATTTTTTTCTGATTCTGACTATGTACATAACTCAAAATCGACATTTTTGGACCTAAATCCTTTATATTTATCATTACAGATATATTAATAAAAAAAAAAAAAAAATGTACATATATAAAATAACCATTAAGGAAAATTCTATGAATATTTAAGAAAAACTAAGAACCGAACAACTTCTTTACACACCATAAAATTAAAGAAAAAACTACCGGTTTCGAAAGTCTTGTTTTTTGCCTCCAAGGTGTTTTGCACCTGAAGACGAAAGGCCACGTCCTTTCGAAACCAATAGTGCTTTAACTAATTTTATGGTGTGTAAAGAAGTTTTTAAATTTATATACGTAAAAATTTGTTTTAAAAAATGATGTTTAACATTTGTAAACATTAGTTAACACAACACAGAATGACGAGAATTGGAAAATTCAATTTCCAATACGTTGCTACTGTTGTTGTTTCTTTTTGAGAACACCGCTACTGTTGAATAGTTTCAATTTTAGTAGTATTAAAACATTGAGTTTTTAATCTAATTTTGCCATTTTTAAATACCACTATCATCTCAATACTTTATGGCACGTAAATGAAAAATCCGAGTGCATTTTTAGTACGACAGGACTATTTCTTTCTATCTGCCATTTTGCGTCGTTACCAATTTATTGTGTCCCACTTCAAAAATGCCTGCCAATATCCAATTTTACCATTTAATTTCTTACTCTACCATAAAATATTTTGTGAAATCCGTAAAAACATTTATATATATATATATATTTCACTTCCAATCGGTGAGGATCGAACTCAAAACCTTCGGGTTCGTAGTTGTGTACTCTGACCCCAGAGCAAAACGGACATTGCCGGAATATTTCCTGATTATTTAGACTAGTGTTTTCAGAAATTTTTACACTAAAACTGTGAAATTTATTTAAAATGTGTGTTATTTTCCGACTTATAAGATGAGTATATTGATATTAATTATGTTTTTGAGAAATTAATGGATTAGTATTAATAATTCTGTGATGAATTTTGAGTATAATTTAAATATCGAATAATTGATTTATAGTTTTTTTAATATTATGTTTCTTTCTGTAGAAATTGAAACTGTTAATTATTAATAATAAATACGAAATTGTTATTAAGATTACTTTACTAATTAAAATAGTTAGTAAATGAGTATTAAGCAATTAGGGGAAGATACTATACAATTAATGCATTCAAATTTTAATTTATTTGGAATTAAAAATCAATGCATTATTTGAATATGTGTTTAAGAATTTTACTGAGCACCCTCTATTATTTTTAATTACTCTACCCATTTTAACATCTTCATCACTGCTCCATCGATACAACGTGGTGTTTTTCAATTTCCTATAATAACTAAATCGATACAACACCTTTATATGTGTCAGTAATGATACAGACTTACGAATGAAATTTCTATACTTCTGAGTACTATTTAAAAGCTTCATGTGCTTGTGGCGCCACCTGTTAGCCACTGTTGGAACTATTTCTGCAAACCGGTTATAACATATTCCAGATCTGTTCATCCAACATATCATTTGTTTCTGATACTCACTGTTGTGCAATACTGTTTCAAAGTTGGAGAATCTTTTTTGAAACCCCTGTGAGATATTTTATTTTATTACTGAATAGTATCACGTCCACATTTTAGTTTTTAAATGTCAGTCATATAATTTTTTCAGTGTACAATATGTTTGTATAATAGAATATATAAAAGCTCATTTATTAAATATCTCTTTTCAAAATTCTGGGAAAGCATGCAGCATTAAATGAATTTAGTTTCTTGTACCTGATATGGTCAAATCAAGCGCGTAAGTAAAACCTGATCGCTACATGAATAGTTTTCCGCTTGGGATCAAATTTTTAACTAATTTCTTTTTAATAGCTGAAATATTTTTCTCATAATTTTAAATGTATACAGGGTAGGTGCTCCAGTGATTGGCATGCTCCAGTATTTGACATCTATCCCGAGATAATTAATAAATAAGAAAAATAATAAAATCATACATTTTACACATAAGAATTTTAACATTTTATGTCTAACACTGGAGCATAGAGTGCTAATAACTGGTAAAATGAATAACTAGCAGTGTCAAACACTGGAACATAGGGGCCAATTACTGATAAAATGAAAAACTGGTGGTGTCAATTACTGGTACTTTGAGTGAGTGTCAAATAAAAATTCATAAAAAAAATAATTGTTATCAAATGTATGTATTTTAACATATATGTGGTTCTGAATGTCTTTCATACCATATGTACTAACTTAAGATTTCTAAAAATATTTTCTGATGACTGGAACATTAAAAACACAGATTACTCTAAAAATGTCAGTCAAAATGGGCCCCAAAAATTAAAACCTGGATCAACCCCTGTTAAAGGTTTTATAATTATAATCTTACTGTATATATATATGTATCATTAATTATAAAGTATGGTAAAGATTAATTTAAGAAAGTAACAAATGCATACCTTAAAATAATATATGTTTTTTAGTCTAAAGTATTGTAAATCTCTTATTTAATACCTGAGAAATCGAAAAAAAAAAAAAAAAAAGCTGGAATAGATTTTTTTGAAAAGTTGATTAATGAAAAAGGGGATATTACAGAGCTCTTTTATAAAAACTTAAAAATCAATATTCATTTCATTACGCGTGTTTTTCCGACATCCTGTTGTAAATAAATTTTTTTCAGCTAAGAACATTTCTTTTTTCTTTCTTTTCTTTTCTTTTTGAATCGCATGATAAAAGAAAATCTCACCTAGAAAAAATTAAATAGAAATTCATTTTTTACGTCTAAAATTAATGAGACTTTGAAAACTTTTTCAGTTTAGAACAATGTGTATATAAAACGTGATTTGATTTGTTTAATATTTTAATTACATATATTCTACTGAACGTTAATTAAAGTAGTTTTATATGAATTGTAATAATTTATGTTTAATAAACATCTTTTCTTTCTCGTGACAATCATGTATCAAGGAGTATAAATACAGAATTAATGAATGTCGCATTCCTGTTTTGAAATAAAAGAAAATTAAACCATTAAATTCATTTTTTTACTTATTTTTATTTCATATTGCTCGCGCACTTCTTATTTCCTAATTCAAAATTATTAAAAAAAAAACTTTTTCGATATCGCTTGGAACGATACTGATTATTATTAATTTTCTTTTCTTTTTCTTTCAAAAAAAAAAAAAAAAAAAAAAAAAAAAAAAAAGAAAAAGAAAAAGAAAGATTTTGATGAAATTCTGGCAAAAGCAGAATTTAGTTTAGGACGGAGGACTATTAGTTTTTTTTTTTTTTTTTTTTTTTTTCTTTTTTCAAATTCTAACATCGCTTTCAAATTATTCAATTATATTTTCGATAAACTTTAGATTTCGACAAATGCCCAACTATCGAAATCGAGAACGCAAAAAAAACCCAGATTGAGACTAATAGGCCCTCAGTCCTAAAAAGAACATAAACATTACTGCTACTTTTAGCATTTCAATTCTGTTAATTGATATAAATTGATTTTTAGTGCGAATTTAGAATTGCTTAAAATAATCCTACTAATCCTTGTTTATAAAATTTGATTAACTTTAAAATTTTCCCGAGCAAATTGTAAGGTTGCTGAAGTATTAATTGTTAGAATAAACTAATACAACAAAGTAATAAAGTGCAAAATAAGATTTTAATTAAATAAAGTATTCAAATTGAGATTTTTGAATGCAACAAGCTTGAAAAGTTTACTCATTTACTGGATTAACTGCTTTAAAAGAACTTTGTTAATAACTCTATCAATAATTAATTAAAAGTCTATAAATTATAACTTTTTTTGAATTGTTACCTTATCAGAAATTCAAATATATAGTCAAAAATATTATTGTTTGAAAAAAAAAAAAGTTGGTGCATATTTTAACATGTAGACGACTCCTAAAAAAAATTAAATATAGCATTAAAAAAGGCGTTATTAGCAATTGATCCACCCCAACCGCATATTTATGCATCAATTTGTGTCGAAATTGGTAAAAGAATCAGGGCATATTTTTTAAGCTGACTGTAGCTAAAGACACATACAAGCGATTTTTCACGAAACAACACAAATATATTTACATGGGGTGAGAGTTTGGGATCGTGGGAGCCAAGTTAATCTACAATTGTGGTAAAGTATTAGTGAGGTGTTTGCACGCTCCATTTAAAAATGCGTAAGCGCATTAACCTGTTGCAGAAAAAAGTTATCATCTTGTAGTCGTCATTTGGTAGCTATATGGTCTAAGGTATATGGTCTAAGGTACAAATGCCTCATGGAGAAGTTTGCGAATGGTGTAAGCAGATGTTACCACCTCAGAGAAGATGCGCAGTTGAGCTAATGGCTTAAACCATGTTTAAACGGAGCATCAATAAGTTAGTGGTTGACCGAGAGCGATGACCGAATGAAAGGAATCGTTCGATTAGCGTCTATAGCACCTGATCTGAACTTATCAATAATCCAACATGTGACCTGGACACAAGTAAGGGTAATGACCGTGGGTAAGTGACTCAAGAAAATACAGTCGGTAACAAAAGTAACCGAGCACTAGCAAAAATTCCTATATAAAAAAAGTATAGTTACTACTGTTATGTTAAATAAATCCTTGTCGAATCATGTTCTTAATCAGTCTAAGAACATGATTCGACAAGGATTTATTTAACATAACAGTATTAACTCTACTTTTTTTATATAGGAATTTTTGTTAGTGTTCGGATACTTTTGTTACCGTTTGTACGACTGAAGTCGCAGAGGCTAATACATTGACTGCCTCTCACCATTGCATACTATTAGGCCGGTTTGCACTTGTGCGGTCGCATTCAATCTGCAATCACACAGACTACACCAGAATTATTTTCAGAGATGATCACCTCTTTGAATTAATCACCGATGACTTGCGAAGACGTTTCTGAAGATGTGCAGGTCAGAGGTGGTAGCTGAGTTGAACATTGTCCGTCACACAGCTCGACAATCTGGAATTTTAACATGAGGTGCCATTTTGTTTGATGGCTGGACATATTTGATTGTTATCTATGATACTTTTACATTCCAGTCATATTTTTATGAGATTTTATGCCTCGTTCTATTGCCTTTCTTCTAAAGACTCTGGCATTTATATTAAATTAAAATAATGCCTGGTTGCACATTTAACGCATTTATACACATAGTTTTCGTGTGTCTTCAACACTTTCTGACTAGGATTGATCACCAAATCGTTCATTAGTAGAGCGCATTTAGTTTAAGAGGAATTGTTATTTACGATCGTCCTTGGATCGTGTCAATTTAACTCGCCAATTAAAAGGTGTATGTGTATTCATAGTCTTTAATCATTCGAAGTAAATGCCCAGGCGGATATCTGTGTGTATCATGGGTAGAAGTCGGTTCCTGAATACAGGTTTCACTTTCTACTCCAGCTGCATTTCCGGAATAAGGCATTAAATTCCTGTGATACTGTTATAGTTTCGTTTTCAGTACATGTACATTGCATATAAAGATTTCTGTTCTGTTCCGATAACTCCCAACTCCTTCATGATGCGTTTTTTTTTTTTTTTCCGGGCTTAGAGTATATATACCGGGTTGCAGCGTCTAGAATAAATAGTGTGGAAATCACCTATAACCGTGATGTTAAAATGATGTTACAAAAATTAAGCTTCCCCAGATGTCCCTGTGATCGAAGCTTTTGCTCAAATCGAAGACCTGATTGGCTTTTCCCAGTTTCGTCAGCTCAATCACGTGATCTAAGCACATAATTAACCAATAGAAAGTCTCGGTTTTGATGTCGTGACACTAGTTTCGATTACAATGACATCTCGTGACAGGCTTAGTTTTTTTAGTACAATTTTATTTGCCGCTTTCCACACTGTTTATTCTAGACGCTGTAACCGGGTCCCATAAGTAACTGTCCCATAAGTCTGTAGACAGTTTGAAAATTCATAAAAACTAAAGAAATTGATTGAATTGAACAAACTTTTCGAAAAAGTTATACTCCTGTAGAGGGATTTTCTTACTTTTTTTTTTTTTGATGGGGGGGGGGAAGTAATGAAATAAAGGTAATTTTTTGCTGATAGAGGGCGCTGCAAAGACGCGCAAGGATAAATATGCAAATAAGAGTTCTATAAATTGCACGGTTTTACGATTAATGCAGCTTATTTCATATTTTGCTTCCTATTTGTGCATACATGAAGCTTTAATTGTAATGCTGATTTGGTGGACAAAGCGTTTTTGATGAAGATTTTTTCCCTGAGTTAAGAACTGCCGACTGAATATGTAATTAGCGGTGAAGTTTGTAAACTACAATTTGTGGCGATAGTGAATACACAGAATATAATTTATATGCCTGAAAAGATTTTCATGGAAAATTGTGATTTGCTCACGCGCAGCACCCTCTACGGAAATTGGACGAGACTTTTAACTATTATTTTTCCTTCTTTACCCCGAAAAAATCCCTTTTCATGAGAATAACGTTTTCGCAGCGTTCAAATATACCAATTCTTTCAATTTTCTGAATTTTAAAAATGTCTGCAGATTACGGGACACCCCCCCCCCCCGTGTTTTCTTTGGTTGTACTATCCCCCTTAAAGAATGAAGGGCTGTTTATTTTAATTGTATGTTTTCATTTTTAGACATTTAAAAAAAAAAAAAAGTTTAAAATAATTTTCATTTTGATTTTTAAAGTTTATTAATTATATATATATATATATATATATGTATTAATAATTACTTATTTTAAAACTTTGGTACTTTTATTTATTGTAATTTTATTATTCTAAATGACATCATGCCAAAGAGCGGAACTAAACAATTCTTGATTGTTTTATGTGAATGAAAAATAAATAGGTGGAACTGAAAGTGCTAATAATAATAATAATAATAATAAATCTGGTGTGAAACAGCCACACGACTTCCATTACCCACTATTACACGTATTATATGCATTTTTGAGAGATAATGTGATCAGAAAACATAAAAGTGATCTAAAAGAGAAAATCATTAGAGCCGTTTTTGAGATACCAACTTTTACAAAAAATCAATTATTGACCGGAAAACAATAATTACATACAAAAGGATATTTAAAAATGAGTTAATATGGCGAGTTTGAAAAATATCCGTACAACCGTTTTTAAAGGAAAGCCTTTGCGAGGCCTGAAATTGAGCTATTTATACAGGACGCCTATCAATTTTCCTGAACTAACCAACTATATCATTCGAAAGGACATGTAATAGAGTGTTTATATAGCAAGTTTGAAAAAAATCGTTAGAGCCGTTTTTGAGATACGGACTTACAGTCCCACTTCCGGTTTCTGATGTCCCACTTCCGGTTTTTCAATTTTCACCAAAATTTGGAAATTCCATCTGTACACCAGACGTATTTCAATTCTAAAGTTTCGTAGCTCTATCTTTATTAGTTTCTGAGCTATAATAGCCAGAAGATTCTCCACATACACACACACACACACACACACACACACATACACACTGACCAATTGCCAAAAACCACTTTTTTGGACTCAGGGGACCTTAAAACGTGTAAATCAGGTGAAAACCCGATATCGAATTTTCAGACCAAATACAATACTTCCATTACCTACGGTAGTAGGGTAATGGAAGTAAAACTCTACATTTGCTTGATGAAAAGTATTTAAAATGCAATTTTTATTATAAAAAAATAATAATTAAATCAATAATATTTCTATCTCAAGCAATTTATACTGTAAGAAAATTATTTATTTCATAATGTATATATATATATTTACATAATATAACAAATGACTAAATCAAGATTTATTTCATATTTATTTGTCAGGGTAGAAATATGTATTATGCCTCAATGATTAGTTTCGGAAATTTTTTCTGTTATGACTAAATATGTTATTTGTCTCATTTCCGATAAAGCATCCATATTTATAAACATAAAATAAGACGCAAATGGAAAAATGTTTTATCAGTATATTTCTTTAGCTTATTCTCTGGATTGATTAAGAAAGTTCCATTCATTTCCTTTTGCTGAATGTCAGTCGTACGATAAATAAATATTTGCGTGTATGCGTACGTATTATCTTATTTGCATTTTAAACTCATTCAATAAATGTTTCACAAATGTTTGTAAAAGGGTTTTATCTGTCTGGTTTATATGCGAGGTATTTAAATAAAGTAATGATATTGATTGAAAAAATATTTGAATAAAATTACAATTCAGTATTTCCTAACTCAAAAATAAATAAATAAATAAATAAAATAAAAATAAATAAAAATAATAATTGTTTTACTGAAGGTTATCAAATAATAATAATGATAATAATAATAAAACTATTCATTTACCTGAAACATTTTTTTAAAATATATATAATTAACCTTTTTTATTTATAAAACAATATTAAATAAATATATATGTATAATGTATACTAAAAACGCACGGAGGTATATCTATGTACATATATACACAGTATACATATAGCTCATGGAAAGCGTTCGATGACGATGACGCGAGTTCCATGACTTTTGTTCACCCGAAAGTGCTCAACGCGCCTAAAGAAATTTTCACTGCAAATGGAAAGCGTTCGGTGACGATGACGCGAGTTCCATGATTTTTGTGTACCCAAAAGAGCTCAACGCGCCGAAAGAAGTTTTCTCTTCAAAAAAAAAAAAAAAGTAGCATCGCTTGTGCTCGCATAACAATTCCATATAGTTCTAATATAAGAAATTATTCCTACGGTAGATATTATTTTTTAAAATTCAAAAGTTCAAACTATATAGCAAAATGCAAACAAAACATCGTTGCTTTCTTTATTCTATTCTATTTCTTAAAACAATTTTTATACATGCCACACGCATCCCATAAACTTTAAATTTTACATCTACTTTTTAAGATAGCACGCGATCATGTTTTATATAAAAATTAAATATTTAAATTCATTTTTTTTCTTTTACTTATTTTTATTTCATTTTGCACGCGCACTTTTTTATTTCCTAATTCAAAACTATTAAAAAAAACTTTTTTGACACTGTTTGTTTCGATAGTGTTTGTTTGTTTCGATACTGATTATTATTAATTTTCTTTTCTTTTCTTTTTCTTTGATTTTGATGAAATTCTGGCAAAAGCAAAATTTAGTTTAGGGCGAAGGACTATTTTTTTTTATTCATTTATTTATATATATTTTTTTTTTTTCAAATTATAACATCGCTTTCAAATTATTCAATTATATTTTCGATAAATTTTAGATTTCGATAAATGTCCAACTATTGAAAAATAACACCACATAAATTCCAGATTGAGACTAATAGTCCTCAGTCTTAAAAAAAAAAAAAAATAATAATAATAATAATAATAATAAATAAAAAATAAATAAATAGAATAAATAAATAAACTTTGGGAAGCTACGCAATGTTGGAGTCGGTTCTTCTAATCTTCATTATCGTGCTGGAGCTTGGGTAAAGAAATAGCCCTGAGCTGTTCGGTTACAATTCATGTCATACATCATTTCCCAGGTTAATGATATTCAAGGCGTGTCCCATGTTCACCTGGAATATCGTTCTGCTTCCTTACTGTCGTTTTGATGTTTTCGGGTGTTCCAAAATGACACCCACTGAAGTAATTGTTCAATTTGGGTAAGATGAAAACTCGCAAAAACTAAGGTAAGGCGAATAAGAAGGTCGAGGATCCACATGAATGTTTTCCAGCTAAACACTCGTATATTGAAATCGTTGTGTTTTATTGTCGTGATGCATCATCTTCTTGTTTTTGATGAATGATACTGTAATTCAATTTCAGATTTTCTCGGAACATTCTGGTTGGTAAACGACAATCGGATGCATAAGGTACCTAATTCTGTAGACACTTTTATCGGATTTTAAAGATGTAGGAGACATTACATATTTTGAGACGTTTTTATTTTATTCTTTCTTTAATAGTTTATGCAGCCCAAAACATATTATAGAGATGCACAAAAGCACGTTTTCAGTAGAATATGGCATGACCAACAATAATTGTTAGCTTACATACAGAAAAAAAAGTTGTCAGTTGTCAATACAGAATTGACAGGAAACTTGACTATGAAATTGACTAGAAAATTTCAGTTAAAAAGTTTACTAGCTGAACTAGTCTCCAAAACAATACCCCCGACTAGAAAGTTTAATATTATCAGACATAGCCGTCTTAAATGATAATATTAACTTTCTTTGTCTGGGGTTTTGTTTTGGAGACTAGTTCAGCTAGTGCACTTTTTAACTCAAGTTTTCTAGTCAGCTGTTTGGGTTAGTCAGTTCTGTATTGTCAACTGACAACTTTTCTTTTCTCTGTGACAGGGCCATATAAAATTTATATTTAAAAAATATCCTTAGTGAATTTTCAGTTTCGATATGTAATTTTAGCATTTTATAGCAAAGTTAAAAAATATTTTTAATTTCAATTCAGTTATCTTAGTCTTTCTGTGTAAGTTTTAGTTTTTGTAAATAGTTCTGAACGCCTTGAAATAGTTTTTTTTCATTGTTATACACAGTAATTAAAACATGCAAGCAAATTTGTACACGTAAAAATGTATTTATGAGTACAAATTTCATAAAGGATATTTGGAGTTATTTATACCGTGTAGTACAATTATTAATAAGTAGAAAGATAAATCGCTGGAAGTGTAAACGATTTTCAACACACATTGTATAGGAGTGTGAGAAAAATAAAAACGATTCTGAAATTAGTGTCTCTTCACAGTTTGAGCAGTAATAATAGAGCAATAAATGCCATTATTGGTATACACATTGCTATTAAAAAGTCACAAAAGTGTTTTTTCTTGTCTCATTATTCGAAAAGGTCGTGTCGATTTTCGTTAGTTGGAATAAGGACAGACAGGTCTGAATATATCAAAACGATTGAAAATATATGATATGCGTTCATATTTTAAAATCTGAGCTTCAGGCATATTTAGAAAACTTTAGGTTACGATACGTTAATTGTTGTCAGTTTTATATGACTTTGAATAGGGAAGCAAACAAAGTGCATCATAGGCCTTTAATGCTTTTTCTTTTACTGGAAAGGGAAAAATGGCACAGAAGTGCCCCCCCCCCCAAAAAAAAAAAGAAAAGAAAAAAAGCGTTGGTCATGGCGAAGGTGCTGTAGCTGAAAAAAGTATGTGGAAGTGATTTGCTAGGTTTAAAGCTGGTGATTTCAACTTTCAAGATTAAGAACGCTCAGGTAGGCCCCCCCATCGCAGATGAAGATTAGATTAAAACACTAATCGAAAATAACTCTCATTATACAACACATGAATTAGCAGAAATGTTAAAAATATCGAAGTCCACTATCCACGAACATTTAAATGTGTTGAATTTCAATTCTCCTTCAAAATTGGCACGAACTTTTCGGACAACTCAATACTTTGTATATAAAATGAAAATTTGAATTAACTTGCTTATCCGCGATTGTAATGAAATGCTCGCCTTCTGATGGGCTAAGGTGAAAATAACAATACCGCGTTTCGCTTTCGTTGAGACGCCATTGCTTGCTGTATATTCGATGTTTAGTTTCAGATATATTTATTCAATAAAAATGAATAAATCCGGCAAAAAAGATAACACATACTGCTGTGTGCCACCGTATAACTCCAAAGGATCAAGAAATCCGGAATTAAGCTTCCATTTATTTCCAAATGACAAATTTAAAATTTCAGTTGCTTCGGCCAATGGAAGTAAAGAATATTAGAAACTAATATTTGTTCAGCTCCAGTCAAACTTGTACTTCCGATCGAACTTTGAATAAACTGAAATATTTTTTCCAAAGGCCACGGTAGCCCAGTCGGTAGAGCGCCGGCCTCGTAATTGGAAGATTGCGGGTTCGGTACTCGAGCCGGCCAAAGACCGTCGTGTACACTAATGGCGGCTGGTGCACGTAAAATCTGTCGTGGCCGCAATATCCTCCATGTTCCCATCAAAAATTATACCTCTGGGGGTTACCGAAGCGGGAGATCCATGCCTTTCGTGGAGGATCAAAATTGTGATGGCATGTCTCCGGACCACCTCTAGGGGTGTGTCCCAGACCGTCGCCAATTGCCCACCTGCGCAGCACTAGTGCGACGTTAAACTCAACCATCCATCCATCCAAAGGCAATCGATTTTCCATGATGTAATGGTGGAGAAATTATAGCACGAATATTAAGTAGTAACACAAGTACAACAATAATAAATACACTTGGCTATTATATTTACTAACAACAAAAGTTGGAAAAGCGCCATCTATCGATCATTACAAACGCGGATTGCTAAAATATTTGAACGCAGTATTAATAATATTACCATGTGGACAAAATAATAAAATATTTTTCGATTTTACATATTATGTCGATTATCTTCAAAAATATTCGTAGTGTGTTTTAGTATTATCTTGAAACTTCATATATACATATATATATGTAAAAGTTATACTTTATATGTTTCCATTAATGCAAAAAGGGGACAAGCAACAAATAAACAAAAATCAGCGTACTATATATTGCCTTTAATTGGTTAAAAATAATTTGGATAAAACTCTTTAAAGGTTTGAATCTTTGTCAGAGCAACTAAATTTCAACTAACTCTATTACATGTTACACTGAGCAAGAACATATATTTCTAAATTTTCTAGTTATTTTTTGTGATTTTAATCACAGTAACTCTATGTATTTAAAAAAAAAAAAAAGTTTTAATGAAATATTTTTAACACCTTCGCATGTGCAGTTAAAAATTTATTAAAAATATATACATTTCATCCGGTGTTTAATATTTTTATTATTGCAGTAATTATGTATAATTAAGTATGTCATGTTATATAAAAATGACACTACATTGGTTTGAAAATCTTGTATATTATATAAAAAAAGGCGTATGAAAATTTTTCGATTTTGCTAAATAAACCGTCATACCTTCAGAATTATACATTCTATTCTCATATAAATAAATAAAGATAGTTAAAAGAAGACATGAATTCATATGATATCATATGAAATCGTATGACTACATTGCGTTTGAACATAGATTTAGTAATAGTATATAGATTGATCATTGGGGAGAAAAAAAAGATTCCTTTTCACTTGAGAAAAGACGACGATTTTACCAAAATATGGCCGTCTTTCCCCGAGTAAATTACACACAGGAATACACACGGATAATTTAGTAAATAAAATTTATGAATAAATTATTTACTAAAGGTGAATGAAAAACTCCAGATACAGTTTAAAATTCCTTTTTCTTTTTCTTTCTTTTTATCAATACCACTTAATGGCTGATTCCAAAGCTTTTTTTGCGGCATCAAAAATCTTTGCACGATAACGGGGATGATAGATCAATATATGTATATATATATATGCGTTTGAAGCACTATTTTTTACAGGTTGATCCCAAACTTTATCTTTTTTTCTATATTGTGTCGCCAATTCCATTTTTCTCTTTGGGACATAAACGTCATTGAAAAATGTGAGATGTAACACGCTTTTACATCCTAGTGTTACAGGCTTTTGTAATATCATATATTTTTCAAAATAATCAGCAAAACGTTTTAAATCGATGTCGTTTCCCCTATTTTGTCCACTTATTGTATGTACCTCATCATCATCAATTTCAGCCTTTACCAATTCACTGCAGGATGAAGGCCTCTCCTAGGTGATTCCAAACTGCCCTGTTTTCTGAGCTAAATAAAATCCATTGAGTAGAATGTGTTGTGTAGAAGACTGAATAATATCATTTAAATAAAATCTCCATTCTATTTTACATTATTTTAATTGGTATAAAATCGAAAATAGTGCTTGATTTGAAAATTGGAAGATATTAATTCTATAGCTTATTATATATATATATAAGTTTTAAAGCATAAATTATTAGAAATTAATTATTACATACCTTAGATATCAAATAAAACGTTTTACATAAGAAAAATATCATAAAATTGAATTTTTTTTTTTTTTCTTTTCCTTGAGACGCTGATTAAGGAAAAAATTGATTTTATAGAACTCCATCATAAAAACTAAAAAATCAATATTCATTTCGTCACATGTGTTTTTTAAGCATCTTTCTTTTAAACGAAATTTCCAGAGCTAAGTATACTTTATTTTTTATCGGAAAATGCTTTATACATATATAGAAAAAAGGACAAAAAATTAATTTCCTATGCTTATGATTAATGAGACTCTGAATAATTTTTAGTTTAATTGAAAATGCTTTAAAAATAAATTAAAAGGTAATTAATTTGTTTAACATTTAATTTTAGTACGTGCGATTATAGCTGAATTACGTCAGTTTTACATAATTTATAGTAATTTACCTTTTTTGTGATAATTGATTTTTTATAACAATGAAATATTATATAAATGACATTCTGCTTTTAAAATTTATTTTTAGAATGTAAAATGTCGTATTTCAGTTTTAAAATAAAAAAGAAACACGTAAAATATACTGCTCTTTAGGAAATTCTAAATGCGCTCTTTCAGTGAAGTAAAAGGCAAACATGTAATACGTACTGCTGTTTTAGAATTAAAACTCCTTTCATTGAAAAAATTCAGCTTTAGTTGAAATTTACATCTGATTAATGCAATCTTGTCAATTAAGCTCGAAAACAATGAAAACGCGTTATAATTAACTTCATACCAATGCTCATTACAGTAATATTGATAAATTTTTAATATTTTATGAATGAATTAGATATTTTCCGAAGTATTAATTAATTAAATAATTTTTTTTTTCAAAAAAGGTTTGTATAGAAATTCTAAATAATAATAATAATAATAATAATAATAATAATCTGGATTGACTCCATTTGACTTTTTCTGAATATAGTAATTAACGGTTGTTCAAATAAATTAAATTTCTTATGTTTGCGTTGACGCAGACCCCATCTTAACTTAGTTAATTTAACTACTTAAGTATTAAATATGAAATTAGCACAGAGACCCAGATATATAAAAATAAAACTAAGAGCTTATTCAACTAGAATAATGGGAGGATGATCTTGATTTTGTATCTCAGTCAGCCGATATAAATACTTTAACAAATAAATGTATAATAACTAATTTAAATAATTTGAAATATCTCACCCCAGAATAGCAGAAGTTATAGAGACGGGTGCACTCCTTTACCTAGATACCGTGACTTTCAAACAGATCCGCGGATTCCCGGCAGAATCTATTTTCCATTCACGAATACTCGCACTGATACACAACAACACTCATTAAACTACTTAAGTACAACTTAATCTCAATTACCGAAATATAACTTTATCTAGACGCTAAACCTTACACTTTGTCGGACAAGACTCTTTACACGACACTTTTTACAAAAACCATCTCCATCTTATACCACTTTCCACAAACTTCCTTTTTCTTCATTTCAACCAAACTTTCAAAATCGCTTCCAATTCATCTACCTCTCGCAACTTAATTCCTTCGTTGCAGCTCCATGTCGACACAAAACTAAACCGACCCAAAACTTCACCGAGTCACTGGCGCCGAAGCGATTTAACCATCTCAACTGAATACTTTGCTGAATCCAGTATAATTTCAAACAAACTGTGGTGACCTTCTACAGTCTCAACCTCACAAAGTAAGAGAAGTCTTTAAATAAACAGAAAGAAAATTATAATAGGGTGTTTAAGTATTTTTCTCCTAATAGTATATTGTTAATGATTTCGAATGAAATAAAATTAAGCTTAGTAAAGCGTGCATAACTTATAATGGATATAAATCTTATAACTGTTAAAATACTGTTAAAATACTGTTAAAATGAAAAAAGTTAAAAAGTTAAAATGAAAAAAGTTAAACTGTTAAAATGTCCTGAAAAGAACTTAGATGACACCAAGTTACGATCGAGCTATCTGGCGAAGTTAATCTTTAATGCTTTATTTGCTCCGGTCTAAAGGAAGCTAATTAATGTTGCAATTACAATGTGGCATGTTATACATGCTTTGCGTTATCGTGATTTT
The DNA here is from genome assembly GCA_963930645.1 of Salticus scenicus. Taxonomy (NCBI): domain Eukaryota; kingdom Metazoa; phylum Arthropoda; class Arachnida; order Araneae; family Salticidae; genus Salticus; species Salticus scenicus. The sequence goes on along the minus strand of OZ005662.1, from coordinate 65,039,468 downwards.
AACGAGCTGTGTGTATTGCATGCTTTATCACAGGAGTAATTTCTGAACTTTTCAGTATCATTCGATTTTATCGAAATAGTACAGTAATAGTATTTTCAGCAATATAAATACAAAATTTAAATTAAATCTACTTTTATAAAATATTTTTTTCTATGAAATGATTGCAAACTAGAATTTAGATATGGCTCTTTATAACAAACTCCCTAACAACACACCTTCTCCGAAAGGCATCCTCAGGATGTCCTGTGAATAAAAGGTAAATCCCATGGACCTCCTCGAGATGTTCTGTGGACAAGTGTGTTGTTAGGGACTACTACTTAAACTATATAAAGATAGATGACTTATTTTTAAACAAATTAACTATTAGGAATTAACCAGACCAATTGAATAGAAAAATATAAATTAGTTTGTTCATATTTCATTTTCTTGGAAATTTCTATTTTACTTTTTTAAATTGTGTCTGTTTGATTTAATTAGAGAATTCTGATAGTGATTATAAACAATTTTAGTTAAAATTTTAGAATTTAGAATTTAAAATTATGTATTTAAAAATATATTTAAATACTGACATGCATATTTCGCTAGTTGGGTCGGAAACATGCATGGAACTATGGTCTTTTCCCTGTTGGGATTTGTTTTTAGGTAGATTCCTTATAGGAAATTTACCTATTGCAGTGGTTCTCATGACACGGCTTCTGGAAAATTTCTTCATATTTTCACCGATCATGACCCCTAGAACGCAAAATCACCCTCCGTTAAAAAGTTTATATATATATATATATATATAAAATTAAATTCAATATTAATGACAAAATAAATTTGTATAAAAAAGGCGCTTAAAGCAGCACAAAATATTATACAAGACCAATAATAAATTTAATTGAAGATAAAAGATGAGATGAAGGTGAAAAGTAACAAACAACATGAAAAACTTATAAAACTATGTTAATAAACAAGAAAATTGGTTAGATTTAAACACTATTCAAGCTAGAAATTCAAATTACGCTGTGTCAATCTCTTCAGCAGGTGGGAACACAGCAATTAAAAATTTTAAAAAACTATGTAGTACTAGCAGGTTTCAAAAGACATGCAGGCTAGCATACTCCAAATGTAATTCAAACTGAATAGTAATGGAAAACAATTTATAAAGTTTTACATTTATTGAAATTTTAAATTTTAAGTTTTGATAAAAACTGAATTTCAATTTATTAAAAATCATATTATAGCCAGCAAAAAACTATTAAATATACAAGAAAAAGATTTTTATATATGAAATGCTAGCCAAACATATCCCCACCCGAACCTACTAGAAAAGATGAAAAAAAACTCACCACCTGCCAGAATAACAACAACTTCAAAATTCATTCCAGCTTAAAAACTTGAAAAAACACTAAATTTTCTTTCCGTATCCAAAGATGTCCAAGAACTTTCCAGGTCTGGCGATACAAATAACTCCAAACATTAGCAAAATGGTCTTCCTAGAAGGCTTTGAACCAAATGCATCAAACCGGACACCTATATGGATCACCAATCAAAAAGCAGATACTGCGGCACTGACACTAAAAATTCAAATTTTTTGTATAATGAAAAATAAAATTCAAAGGATACAAATTCTTGTAATATAATAAAGCTTGAAAATTGAAAACTTGTTTATTAAAATTTAATTTTAAATTACATAACCTTTTGATTCTTAATATATGATTGATAACAATATTTATGTAAATTCTATGACTCAGATTAGAATACCAATGCGGCATACAGTTAGTAATGAAGTTAAAGTTTTTTCTTTTGTCAAATAAATCAGTATATAAATTATTATCTTTTATAATAAATGAAATATCCAAAAAATCAGCTTCATAATTATTATTGTTGGCTTTATTTAATTTTAAACAATCTGGATAAATTAAACTTGAAAAACTATCAAAATCAATATTGAAAATAATTAAATCATCGATATATCGATAAGCATGTAAACATATGTTATGAGTTACAGTGAACTGATATTCAAAGAAAAACAAGAAAAGATTAGCCGCACAGGAAGAGTAATTGGTTCCCATGCCAATACCATGTGACTGTTTGAAAACTTTGTCATGAAAAAAGATATAATTATTGTTTAAACAAAAATGACAAAGACTAAGAAAAAAATCTCGAGGAATATTCAATTCATCTTCAATATAAAAAATGTCAAAAATATTTTTAAGAATATTATAGAGTTCATTTATAGGAATATTACTGAATAGGTTTTCAAAGTCATAAGTTTGAATAGATAAAGGTTTAAAAGTAATTTTATTAATTAATTCAAGACTATTATCAATTGACCAAAAATAACTAGAATTCTTATACTTAGATTTTAAAAAGTCATAGATCTTTTTCATAAAAAACTGTAATTTAATATTGAAATTCTTACCAATACTATTAGTAGTACAACAAATGAATCTAAATTTAACTGGATTTTTATGAAACTTAGGTGTTAAAAATAAAAAGGGAATATTACTTTCATTAAAGACTCTTATATTATATGAAAAAAGTGATTTAATCTGCTTAGAATAAGCAGCAAAACATTTTTTAACAACAGTGGATTTCATATTTATTTTTGTATAGTAAAAATCATTATTAAGTTCATCTAAAGTTCTTTCAAAATAAAATTTCTTTCAAATGATACCATAATTACTAGCTGCTTTGTCAACAGGAACCAAAATAAAATGTTTTTTAAAAAATTCCAAATATTCATTATCTTTCTTATAAAATTTCTGATAATCATTATTCACACAATTTAAACTTTCATTTAAAAAATTGTCAAAATAAACAGTAAGATTGTATTTCCATTCATGAAAAGCTTCTATGGGTATATTGTATTTATAACAAATTTTATAAATAAAATTTGTAATATCTTTCAAAAAAACTTCCTTAGCAATTGATTTTTTGAGTTTTTTATTTAATCTAAATTTAGTACCCAAATTCATCAAAAACCTTAAATTTTCATTTTTTATTATATTTAAATTACCAGTTATAATATGTTTATAATTATTATCAATATAAGAGTTAAATTCATCACTATTACATATGCAAATATTCGTATTAGAAGAATCAACAGATAAAGCAAATTCTCTGTAGTTAAAAATCTTTTTACTGAATGGTTTATTATATTTAAAAGCAGTTATAACATTTATATTTTTTAATGGAAATAGATAATTATTTTTAAAAATAGCTTTATTCAATTTCAAACAATCAAATGATTTCTGTAAAAAAGAAACCGTAAAATATTCATTCAAAATATTATATTTACCAAATTTTAGCAGTTTGAAACCAATTAAATCTGTAACTAAATCCTTAAACTGAGTATTAACAAAATTATATTTATCAAGCAAAGAAGAAATTTTTTTAATAGTCTTGATTTTCAAAGAAAAAATTGAAGTCTTTAATTTATTAACATTTAATGAATTTGTAAAAAGCCTTTCTTGTTCATTTAGCCAAAATAAAGGTATAATGTCATTTACTTTTTTACTATTAATATGTGAACCTCTTCTACCTCTTTTAATTGATATTAAATTGTTACTTCATAAAATAAATTATACACATTAGAAATCTTATTTACATCTAGATTATTGAGTTCTGTATTTAAACCATAAGGATATAAAGTTTTAAATTTTAATATATAATCATTCTCTTTAAACAGTCTTTCATTTTCATCAGTAACATGGTCCAAAATTTCAATTTCTATATTTTCAAATGAATGTTCTTTAAAATGTAAAAGTTCAAAAGAGGGGAATTTAGATTTATTTATTTGTGATCTGTGGTTATTAATTCTAAAATGCAATTCATTTGAAGTTTGACCAATATAACTCTGTAAACAAAATAAACATTTAATTCTGTAAATAATATTACTGAATTTACAAAAACTAATATAACCAGATGGCAGCACCTCACTATCAGCTTTAGCAACAACACAAGTTTTACATTTTTTACTCTTTCATTTAAAATATCTCATATTTCCTAATTTAAATAATTTTTATAAATAAATTTTTGTAGGCACTTTGACCTAATTGCTTAATAACAAGAAACCCCAACAATAATAATGAAATGTATAATGAAGAAACAATATTCAAATTAAGCGCTAAAGCAGCTTTAAAAAATTGAATATTTATATAAAATTAAATTCAATATTAATGACAAAATAAATTTGTATAAAAAAGGCGCTTAAAGCAGCACAAAATATTATACAAGACCAATAATAAATTTAATTGAAGATAAAAGATGAGATGAAGGTGAAAAGTAACAAACAACATGAAAAACTTATAAAACTATGTTAATAAACAAGAAAATTGGTTAGATTTAAACACTATTCAAGCTAGAAATTCAAATTACGCTGTGTCAATCTCTTCAGCAGGTGGGAACACAGCAATTAAAAATTTTAAAAAACTATGTAGTACTAGCAGGTTTCAAAAGACATGCAGGCTAGCATACTCCAAATGTAATTCAAACTGAATAGTAATGGAAAACAATTTATAAAGTTTTACATTTATTGAAATTTTAAATTTAAGTTTTGATAAAAACTGAATTTCAATTTATTAAAAATCATATTATAGCCAGCAAAAAACTATTAAATATACAAGAAAAAGATTTTTATATATGAAATGCTAGCCAAACATATCCCCACCCGAACCTACTAGAAAAGATGAAAAAAAAACTCACCACCTGCCAGAATAACAACAACTTCAAAATTCATTCCAGCTTAAAAACTTGAAAAAACACTAAATTTTCTTTCCGTATCCAAAGATGTCCAAGAACTTTCCAGGTCTGGCGATACAAATAACTCCAAACATTAGCAAAATGGTCTTCCTAGAAGGCTTTGAACCAAATGCATCAAACCGGACACCTATATGGATCACCAATCAAAAAGCAGATACTGCGGCACTGACACTAAAAATTCAAATTTTTTGTATAATGAAAAATAAAATTCAAAGGATACAAATTCTTGTAATATAATAAAGCTTGAAAATTGAAAACTTGTTTATTAAAATTAAATTTTAAATTACATAACCTTTTGATTCTTAATATATGATTGATAACAATATTTATGTAAATTCTATGACTCAGATTAGAATACCAATGCGGCATACAGTTAGTAATGAAGTTAAAGTTTTTTTCTTTTGTCAAATAAATCAGTATATAAATTATTATCTTTTATAATAAATGAAATATCCAAAAAATCAGCTTCATAATTATTATTGTTGGCTTTATTTAATTTTAAACAATCTGGATAAATTAAACTTGAAAAACTATCAAAATCAATATTGAAAATAATTAAATCATCGATATATCGATAAGCATGTAAACATATGTTATGAGTTACAGTGAACTGATATTCAAAGAAAAACAAGAAAAGATTAGCCGCACAGGAAGAGTAATTATTGTTGGCTTTATTTAATTTTAAACAATCTGGATAAATTAAACTTGAAAAACTATCAAAATCAATATTGAAAATAATTAAATCATCGATATATCGATAAGCATGTAAACATATATATATATATATATATACAGTGGTGGACATAATTATAAGACAACTATCTAATTTGACAAATAGTGAAAGAAAAGATTCAGAACTTAAAAATGTTATATCAAATACGTCAAAAATATAAATTTATTCTGTTATCATGTATAATTATCTTATAATAATGATATTTTCATACAATTTAATGAAAAAACATAAAAACATAATGGACAAAATTATAAGACACCAACCGTTTTTTCCAAATACAGTGGTCAACATAATTAGCAGACAATAATGGTCTAAAAGAAAATCCTCTAACATGGTTATTCAATATTTGGTGGAGCCAACATTGTTTTTTAAAACATGAAAGATGCGATTCGGCATCGAATTTATCAATTCTAACAAATTATCGCAAGACAGTTCTTCCGAAAAACATTTTATACCATTCTTTAGGTCTTCGACACATATAAACTGCCTCCCATTTCAGTAAACCGCACGAGCTAAGATCCCCCACAAGTTTCCGATGGGATTTAAGTCTGGGGAGCGAGAAAGCCACGGGAGAACATTGATACTTTGCTCTGAAAGCGACATTTTTGTTTCGTGTGATGCATGAATCGGCGCGTTATCGTGCTGGAAAGTGTAGTTTTCGCCACAAAGAATGTCACCGTATATGGCTAGTTGATCTTTAAGAAGATTCTTATAATTTCGGAATTCATTCTTGAATGCACAAAAACAATATCCGTTTTCCGTTGAGCAGAAAAACCAGCCCAAACCATTACTGGGCCTCCACCCATTTGGCGGCTCATTAGTACATGAGGAGACTTCCGTAAATCATGCCAATAATATTGAAACCCGTAAAGAGCATCCAGGTTAAACTTTTTTTTCATCAGAAAATAACACAGAGTACCATTTGGAGGTCCAGGCCATAGTTTGTTTAGCGAAGTTTAGAAGCTCCATTTTGTGCCGGCTTAGAAGCGGTGGTTTTTCTTCAATTTTTTATATTTCACATGGGAAGCCTTATGCAACGCCCTTCGAATGGTTCTCCTTGAAAAATTCAGTTTCAAAGCATTTTTAATACCTGTAGTTGTCATCTTATTCTGTGTAGCGAGCGAAAGCACATGGCGTCTGTCTCTCGAATACAAGCAAGGAGTACGTCCAATTCTTTTAATCACCGATCCATTAATTCCTCTTTTCAAAACGTTTCTAATTGCACATCTAGAGTGTTTAACAACTTTTGAAATATTATTAATTGAAGCACCAGTTCCATTTAATCTCCAAAATTCGCAAATTTCACTTTCTTTTAATTCTGTACCTCGTGGCATGTTTGTAAATGCGTGAAGTCGGTTATCGTCTGCTTTAGTTAACTGCTGACGTCATAATAGCGTGCAGAAAATTTTCATATTGCACATTATTTTCGAAAAAAAGCAGGTGTTGTAATTAAAATGTTAGGGTGTCTTATAATTTTGTCCATGGTATTTTTAATTTTTTTCTGTAAAAAAAAATTCTGTAAAACAGTTACGTGTGATAACAGAATAAATATATGTTTTTGACGTATTTAATAAAACATTTTTAAGCTCTGAATCTTTTCTGTCACTATTTGTCAAATTAGATAGGTGTTATAATTATGTCCACCACTGTAGGTATACATATATACAGTGCGCGAAAAAAGTATAAGGACACGCGAAAAATCGCCAAATCTAGAAGCCTTGTTTACAGAATCGTATGCAAATTTTTGCAGAAAAAAAAGAAGTAAAACTAAAATATTTCATGCGTAAAGTAATTAAAATTTTCAATTTTAAATCTGCTAAAATTTAAATTTTGATTTTTAAACCTAAATGAAAACGGAAAAAAGTATAAGGACATTGCTTTTTCTCCAGTAATTATTTAAAAAATTGCATATTTGAAAGCATAAAATGACAATTCCGAGTTAAATGATTCATTTGCGAAAAGAATTTCCCACTCGGCGACTTTGTGTGAAATTTTTAACGATGTCCAAAGGAACTCAACTTTCTCACACTGAAAAAGGAAAAATTGTTGCTTTTCGAGAATGTGGATTAAATGGATGGGAAATTTCAAAAAGAATAAAGAGATCTAAAACGGTGGTTTATAATTTTCTAAGAAATCCTGGGATGTATGGTATGAAAAAGCGAACTGGAAGACCAGAAATTCTCACTCGTCGACAAAAAAGATTGATTTTAAGGAGAGCTTGCGAGAAAAAAGAAACCGCAAATGAAGTTAGACAAAATTTGAGTTTACCATGCTCAACAAGGACTGTTCAAAATGTTTTGAGTAAACATCCTCAAGTTTCTTATGGGAAATTAGTGTCACGCCCCCCTCTTACAAATCATCATATGAAAAGAAGAGTTGACTTTGCCAAAAAATACATTTCTCTTGTTCAAAAGTGGGCTGATGTAATTTTTTCGGACGAAAAAAAGTTCAATCTTGATGGACCTGATGGTTTTCGTTATTTTTGGTATGATCTGCGAAAGACCAAGGAAGTGTTTTCCAGGCGTCAATATGGTGGTGGCTCGGTTATGGTATGGGGCGCTTTTGCGGCAAATGGAACCACTCCAATTGTATTCATCAACCGTAAAATGAATTCGGACAGGTATGTTGATATGTTAGGAGAAAGTTTGTTACCTGAAGCGCCACTAATTACTTTAGGGGACTATATTTTTCAGCAGGATAATGCTTCGATACACGTTTCTAAGAGCGCAAAACTCTGGTTTGAAGCTAATTCTGTAAATTTACTTGATTGGCCGGCGAGAAGTCCCGATCTTAATCCAATCGAAAACTTATGGGGACTTCTAGCCCGAGAAGTTTATAAAAACGGCACACAGTATCAATGTACACAAGATCTTGTCGTCGCTATCAAAGACGCTTGGGAAAAAATATCTGTGGACATTTTAAAAGATCTTTCAGGATCCATGACCTCTCGGCTTATTCAAGTGATAGAAAAAAAAAGGTAGTTTTCTTGATTATTGAAACATTTTTTAAGTATTTTAGAACATGTCCTTATAATTTTTTCCGTATTTCCTTTAATGTTAAATTTTGTAAAATCAATATTTTGAAGCTAAATTATGTTTTTTATGTGGTGTAAGTGTTATCACAAAATTATGAAGCAGAAGTAAGAAATACAAAAATTTCATTTAGGTGAAATGGAAATAAAGCCTATTTTCATGCAATTAAATGTTGTCCTTATACTTTTTTCGCGCACTGTATGTATAACGCTTTTTCCCATGTTAAGTTGTGAACACGATAACTGGCGTAATTTTTATTTAAATTTAACCATCTCGAGATATGTTGTCGGGACAGTAAAAATCTCGGTAGAGTTTGTAGATGGGGTGGGAATGGTGGGGGTTAAAATTTTCATTTGCCCATAATTTCTTTAACATTCAAAATTGGAAAAATCTTCAAATCAGGCCAATTACCACTTTAACCTACAGAACATTTTTTGTATTTAAACTTTTTCGATAGCTTCAATTACTTAGAAGTTACAAATTAAAAAACAATTTTTCGTCAATTGCGATGAAGCTGACTTTTTCTATAGTTTTAATTGAGCAATTTGTAATCTGATGCTTACGTCACGTGCAAACGATAATGAAAAAGATCACCGAAAAAATAAAAAATATGGTAACCACTTTAATTGATAATTTAAAATTATAAAATTAAAATAATACGTTAGTCTTAATAAAAATATCGTTTGTGGTGAATATTTAGAACGCAAGTTTTGACAAGAATTTAAAATTTACGATTGAAATTGAGAGTAATACGTTACAGCTTCCTTTGACTTTTTATCTTGTGAAAACAAGATATTAGTCTATGAAGAGACATAGGCGTAGCCAGCTTTTCATGCGGGGGGGGGGGGGGTGCCCAAATTTTAATTTCAAATTTTCAGCATAGATATACATACATAGTACGCATATGTATATACGTAAGCGTGTGTATGAGTATTTTAATATACGTGTATTCATTATATGTCGGTAAATGTACATAATAAAGGAATTATATCATTGCGTGCACAAACATATGCATATATATATATAAGGAATAATGATATAATTCAACTAGCAGAACTACCCAACGATGTTTGGGTTGAAGTAGTGTTTAAAGAATCTAAGAGACATTTACAAGGATTCTGATTGTTCAGAAATTTGAGGTAAATGAAATTTTCCATTGTAATAAAACATTGCAGGTGCTCTGAGACAATTTTTAGCACTACAATTTAAACAAACATTTACCAATTTTTCTGCGCGGACGCTGACAATACTTTGAGACGCATAATCAAAAGTAGAATCATAGTTAAATGTACACTAAAAACTAATTAGCAGCATCCAATGCTTGATAAATTGTATCATTTATGACGTTTTGGCATCAGCTTGAATTCAAATATGCCGTTACTCTTCAGTTACTTGTTTTCTCACCTCTGTCTGTTGAGCATCTGCACGATACCTGCCTAGTCGAAATACAGTAGTACTTTCTAGTCTCTTACAGCTTTCCTTTTACCTAGTTATTCTTGAAATATTTCTTGAATTAATATAAGATGTGGCTATTAAATAATTTCTTGCTGCTTCTCCCTATGTCACATTCGCTCTCTTCACAGCAGAAGTCTTTCCGTAGAAAAAACTTTTTTTGGAGGTATAACAGATTCGTTTTTTTTTTTTTTTTTTTTTTTTAATTATTATTATTATTATAGGTACTAAACGTAAGTTTTAACGATTTATATGACTGGAGTTTTAGGGAAAAAAAAAAAAAAAAAAAAAAAAAAAAAAACCTAATTAAGACCTTTTAATAAAATTCATATTAGAGTCATTTGAATTGAATGTGAATCCCAAACAATTAATAAAAATTAATTATTTTTATTTTAATGTAAATATTGAATTCAAAACCTAAAACTATTAAATAAAAATACAAAGCCGATGTTAAAATTAAATAAATAAAAACAAATGTTTAATAATGTGAAGCTATAATGACATCAATTTTATTTTATTTTCATTTTATTTTTCACGCGTAAAAAAATACTCATTTTTTTTGTACAATAATGATAATAATTATTATAATTATAATAAATAATGGACATGCATTTTTTTTTTTTTTTTAATCAGCTCCGTATTTGTTTATAATGTTAAAGATAACATAAGGTTTTTTTTTAATTAATATTGTTTAAACTAATCCGGTTGAAGTAAAAAATATAGCATTAGCTAGATTTTGTCTTCATAAATTAGTGTAAAATTTTCAGTAGTGATAGGTTGAACGAACAGTGTAGTTCTGCATCGAAAACTAAGAAATCCAAACTGATTCAAAAACAGATATAGATTTATTCATACATATAATGTCAAAAATAAGTTGAAAAATAAAGAGTTTTGCACACATTATTGATTGAAAAGCAGAATTAAATTAAAAAAAATGGAAAGGACGAGGTCAGAAATGGAACTTGAGACTTTTGATATAATCCGTCAGTGCTCGACAAACTGACAAGGAGAGGTCACGACATGGAAAATTCAGATCGGGACGAAATTGTGCAGGATTGTAACACACTATGAGGGTAACAACATATTAAAGCAGTAGGACCCACTATCCCCAAAAATTCGAGAAAAAAGCATTTAAAGTTTCAGTAATCTTTAAATACAAGTTATTTCACAAGCGAGTAAGCGCCTCAGTGGCGTGATCTTAAAGCGCGAGTCTCCCACCCAGATGACTTGGGTTCGAGGCTACCTGCGGGACAACTTTTTTTTTTTTTTTTTTTTTTTTCTTCTTTAAATTTTTATGTAATCTTAACTTTTTATTTATTTTACTTTATTTTACAAATCAATTCAAAATTTGAAAATTTTAACAAAATATTTAATTTTCTTGAGTATAAAATAACTCTTTCTATTTTCAATATTTATAACTTAAAAATACAATAAATTTATATAACTTAAAAAATAAATTTCAGTTTTATTTTAACTTTAAAATAAGGTAAAACTAAAGAAACTGTTTGTAATTATTTATCTAAATATTTTATTTTATTTTAGGTATATTTAATTTTATTTTTTAAACTAAAAAAAAAAAAAAAAATTACAGAGAAATGATGATTTTAATCACATATATAATTACTATCCAAATTAAATAATTACTTCTCCAATCAATAGTTTCTTAAAAATTATAGTATAGGATTGATATGCTATTAAATTATTACGGGCAAAGAAATGTTATCTTTAAATGTAGATTTTAAATGTTAATGAACATCGTTTCTGTTTCGATAACGACTTCCTTTTTTTTTTTTTTTTTTTTTTTTTTTTTTTTTTTTATCCTTCTGTGCACAAAATAAAATTCCACCTGCCCTTTATTATTAACAAGCTAGAAGTGTTTACGTAATTTATACACATTCAAACCAAATCAGGACGCTCAAACCAAGATTTAAGTACACCTGCTAACTATTTTACACTTTGTTTACAGCTGGCTTATTTTTTTAATTATTTAAATATTTGTCTGTTTTTCTTTGTGTTTCTTATTTAGAGATTTGTAAAACTAAACTTTATTTTTTAAGTTATAGAAATTTATTGTATTTTTAAGTTATAAATATTAAAAATAGAAAAAGTTATTTTATACTCAAGAAAATTAATTATTTTTTTATTAAAACTTTCAAATTTTGAATTGAATTGTAAAATAAAGTAAAATAAATAACAAGTTAAGATTACATAAAAATTTAAAGAAGGGAAAAAAAAAAAAAAAAAAAAAAAAAAAAGTTGCCCCGCAGGTAGCCTCGAACCCAAGTCATCTGCGTGGGAGACTCGCGCTTTAAGATTACACCACTGAGGCGCTTACTCGCTTGCGAAATAACTTGTATTTAAAGATTACTGAAACTTTAAATGCTTTTTTCTCGAAATTTTGGGGATAGTGGGTCCTACTGCTTTAATATGTTGTTACCCTCATAGTATACTACAATCCTGCGCAATTTCGTACCTATCTGAATTTTCCATGTCGTGACCTCTCCTTGTGAGTGATACGGTTGATATACGACCAACACTAACCAATCATCAGATGGAAATTTCCATCTGATTTGCAAATAGAAATCTACACTTCTTTACATAATGAGGGATCAGTGTGAGCCAGATCTTACTCGTGTTTCAATTGGTTATATGTGAATCCTACTAGAATATAATTATATTGTGGTAAACTGTGGTGACTAGACTATAATATGAAAACTTTAAGAAAATTGTAATAAATAAGCTCATAAGGTGATATTATCGAAGGCAGGGAAGGGTATGAACACAGATAGAGCATTTCTGTCTCTGATTGGTCTCTGATCATCAGTTGAACGGATTGCCAATTGATAATCGCACATATTTCATAAAAATTGCATAGAATTGGAGGGAAGCAACGAAAGGAAATCACACCAACAAAATCCCACAGAAAATAAACACAAAGTAAAGTTAATGTATCGAAGCAGAGAAAAGGTGTGGAATGACAGTTGAGCAGAATGCCAAATGACCACCATATATCAGAAGTGCATGAAAAATGGCATAAAATAGCAAGGAAATAACAAAAGAAACTCATTAAAGTAAAATTGCGCAGAAAATCAACATAAGCTAACACATTTGCCAGGCACTATAAGTGAATGAGGGGTTCTGCTTTCGAAGTTGGTAGACGGTGCCGAGTTCGAATTCAGATCAAGCCCGTCAGTGTAGCCGTTGCGAGTAGTTTTCGCCCTAATTTGAGTGACAGTTTTCGATAAGCTTAAAAGAAACGCAATTTACATTCACTTAAAAGTAAGGAAGATGCGCTGCATTACAACGTTTTTTGGTTATACATATATATATATATATTGGAGGGGGGGGGGAAGCATATATTTTTCGGAAGGGTAGTGTTTTACTACACCCAGCAAAACTCTTCATTTAACGAATATAACTATATTCTTAGAACGTTTTAGGCTGTAATTAAACTAAAAACATTTCTTAAATAATTCAGAGAACTTTTACCCACACCACTTTTTGAAGCTTACCGACTTCAATTATCATTTCAAGTTCCCTCTGTTTATAATATACATTCAGAAAACTTAAAATATAAAATTAAATTAATCAATAAGAAGTTCCATCAACAAACAATAAAATATTTGAATTTTCTTTTGCACATTCTTATAAGCAGCTCCCATTTGTCCAATCTCAGTGAGAAGTATCATGCAATATCATAGTTCCATGATATTGGGATTAAATACGATTGTGAGTTCTTTGCGACTGCATTAGTGTCTAGGCTTGGGTGAAGTGTTCCTCACGGAGAGGGGACTATTAAGGTTCCTAGCTTATATTCATGCGTTGTTGTTTTGTTTTTTTTTGTGGGGGGGGGGGGGAGGGGAGGGAAGAAAGTAGGCTTCAAACAGCTTGGTGGCCGAAATGCTCTGTTCAAACAAGGCACCTCTGATGTACCAGGTATTTAGGTATTTAGGAACAGCAAGAAAAGAAATACAGTGAATATATATACTAGCAGACTTTGTCACTTCACTGGTCGCTGCATTTAAGTGAATTCTCAAATTTCCATATCATTACTAATAGAATTTCAAAAAATCAAAACTGAAAAGAAAAAAAAAAAATCACTGAAATTAGACGGAATTTCAACTAAAATTCTCACTGCTTTAGGTAGGGATTTTTCCGCTCGCAACATGAGGATTCGGGTTTCCATTGCAGCAATTTATCCGCAATTCACCTTCTCTCTCTCTCGCGGGTAAGTTAGAAGTTTCACGAAATTCCACCAAAATGCATATTGCGTACACTTAAACAACAACCGCACACCAAAATTCGCCATTCTAAGATAATTTGGAGCATATTTAAGCTTAAAAGCGTGTTTATTGTCCCCCTCCCCCTCCTCTACGGGAAGTTAGAAAGTAATTTTGAAAAATCCCTTTGTGGTGTGTGCATTGGGAACGTATAACTAATCGACACATCAAAATATCGTTTATCGGAAATAATTTGGAGCAGAGTTACTCTTGAAAAGGCGTCCCCCCCCCGCCTTTAAAAAGCAGTGGGGGTAGGGAAATTTTCAGAAAATCCATTTGTTGTACGTGTTTGGTACGCATAATTAAACCACACATAACAATTAATCTGAAAAAATTTAAAAATGTGTTTATTCCCATTCACCCACCCCTTTGAGGAAAAGGAGGGGATTTTCATAAAACCTAAGTTTGCTCATAAAGAATCCATGCACTAAAGTTTGTGACTGCAGCTTCCATAGATTTCCCAGGACAAATTTAGCGCTAAAAAGGGTTCTCGAATTTGCCTCCTTATAACGCACCCTCCCCCCCCCCCCCTCCAAAAAAAAAAAAAAATTGAAAGTTGAAAGAAACAAAAAACGGGGTTTCTGAAATATACTGAAGAAGACGCATGGCTGTTTTTAATAACTTTATACCACTTTTGGTATCTACTCAAAAATCCGGAATTTCAAAAATTTCCCTCTGAAAATCAATTTTTCTCCATCCTCCCACTTAAAAATAGAAAAATCCAAAATCGCAGAAAATTTTATTTTCGTATTCAAGTCTAGTCTCTTCATGTGCAATTTCTTCATCGTAAAGTAATTTGGAGCCGAGTTATGCTTACTAACGAGTTTTTGACTTTCGGTCCCCAGGGCAGGAACTGAGGGATTTTGGAAAAATTTTATAGGTATACTTTTAAGCTGGTACAGACCTAAATTCTTGCCAAATGTCGTTGCATTGCGTCCAGCCATTCTCACGTGAAACACGGACAAAAATAGTTAACAGATGCACTGACACACAATGACCCTCCCCCTCCCCCTCCCTAAACACACACATAGAAAGTCATTTTCCGCTTTCAAGATGTCTAAAACGGGAAGATATCGCAAAATTTTTTGATTCTAAGAAACTTACAAACAAAAATCTGTTTTTAAGAATATACATTGAAGTTTTTGGTATATTTTTCTCTTGCTGAAAATTTTACTTACCAGTGGCAAGTAAATTGGTGAAATTCCCCACACCTGGGTGTGCACGAACGGGGACGGGGGGGTGCCCGGGCACCCAGGGCACCCACCCTGGCTACGCGCATGAGAGATATGATATTTCCGCGTGGAAATAAAATATAATGACGCTAAAGCTGCCATTCTTCATCCCCAAGCTCGCCAAATTTTGTCGTCAAATAACGAATTTCGTCGCCAAAGCAAAAATTTCAATTATTAAATTGTGCCGCAAAATCACAAATTTATTGCTAAGTCGCAAATTTTGTCACGAAAATCTCGCCAAATCATACAATTTACTAAATTCGTAACAATTAACATTGAAATTTAGTAGCGCCTAAATGGTCCAATGTTAACTGATGTTAAAGTAATAATTGAAAATTGAAATTGTTATTTCATATAACGTAAAGGAATCTACCTTTTCCTTTAAGCTTGCCGAGTAGGGATTTCTTAACAAAGTAGTTAATACCACATCAATGATATAAAATGCATTTTACTTTTTTCTACGTATATTGAATAGAAGTAAGTATTGGATTTGTAAGAAATTTTCACTTATGGTTTTCGGTGGATTTACATGTTTTGAGAGGCCCAGAATACGAACAGCTCCTGATGAAGTTCTGACTTGAATAGATTAAAAATTAACCTTTTCTTCTTCATTAACATTGTTATTTATTTATTTATTTTTGTTGTTGTTTATACATTTCACTTTCGTTTTCACTCATAATAATTTAAATAAAGTAATTTATATATTTATATATATAATAAGTTGCATAAGCGGCACGGCATACTGGCCAAGTTTTATTCAATCTCCTCCCCACACACCCTCAGTTGTTTTTCACGCTATACGCAGGCAAAAAAAAAAAAAAAAAAAAAAAGCTTTACGAGCATACATACCATTCAGAGAAAATATTTTGAATGCATTTATGGCTTCGTCGATATCTGAGATATAAAAGTGTTGAATTTTTTTTTTTTTTAAACCTGTTGGATTTACAAACAAATGTCTTATTTTATTAATGGCAGGGTAAGTCTGTATTACGCGTCAATAATTTTAAAAGAATATAATATTAGATCATGAAAAAAACTTTTAAAAGAAGTTTCTTGAAATAGCTTTTTATTTTGCTTTATACTAGACGTTATAAAATAAATATATGTTGTACTTTCATATTACGAAAGTTTTCGGTGCATTTTTTACTACACAAAATAGTTAAAATCTGACTGGAGCGATAAGAGAAAAATCTTGTAGAAGGTTGTTCAGAGATTTTCGTTTTGAGACACATATATTTCTAACATAATTTTTTTTCAGAAACTTTTTACCATATTTAAAGTAAAAAAAACTGTCTAGAAAGTTTACAGGTTTCTCAAGAAATGTAGAAGTTTTTTTTTTTTTTTTCTTATTTATTTAACATGTTTGCATATATCTTCTGAATATATATCGTACGTATATATTTATCTTTTTGCGTATTTCATAACTCAAAATGATGGAATAGCGTTGATATTATGCAGATGTATAGGAGATTTTCGAATATAATGAAACACATTATTTCATTTAAAATTTTTGTGAAATTTCACTGAAGCGTAAGTAAATATAAAATTTTAGAAAGGGGAAATCTATATTAATAAAATCAGAGTTTTGTCTGTAAATTTGTCGGAATCGAAAAATTTTGCGATATCTTCACGTTTTACACCCCATGAAAGCCGAAAATGACTTCAGAAAATTTTGCCTGTGTGTGTGTGTGTGTGTGTGTGTGTCTGTGTGTATGTCATCGTGTCCGAATGTCGCTTTTTTTGTCCGGGCATCACTTGAGAACGGCTGGACGGAATTCAACGATGCTTGGCAGGAATTTAGGTCTTCACCCAACTTAAAATTATATCTATCAACTTTTCAGAAATTCCCCCCCGTTCTCCCCCTAGGGGGTAAAAGACTAAAACACGTTTGTCCGGGCATCACTCGAGAACGGCTGAACGGAATTCAACGGCGCTTGGCAGGGATTTAGGTATTCACCCAACTTAAAATTATATCCATCAACGTTTCAGAAATTCTCCCCCGTTCCCCCCTGGGGGGTAAAAGACTAAAACACGTTTGTCCGGGCATCACTCGAGAACGGCTGGACGGAATTCAACGGCGCTTGGCAGAAACTTAGGTCTTCACCCAACTTAAAATTATATCTATAGAAATTTTCAAAATTCTGATTAGTGTTTAAATTGTGGGCAAGAAACGCCTGCGCATGCGCCATAAATATTTTTTCACTAAAACGCTTTGAATGGAAAAATAAAATGCAAAAATAAATTTTTAAGATAAAGACTTTTTTCATTCGCGTGAATCGCACTACAAATTAGGAAAAGATTTAAATGAAGTTTTGCCATCTGAGTTTCATACTTTAGTTAATTTTAAAACATCTAATTGTCGTATCGAAAAACTGTTTACACCCCAGGATTCAGAAAAATCATCTCTTTAATTTGGTACTGAATTTGTAACGATAGGTCTGATACTTCTAATTTATTTTCCCCTTTTTCCGTTTTTCCGTTGCCACTTAAATTTCATACTTTAGTTATTTTTTTAATATCTAATTGTCGCATCGAAAAACTGTTTGCACCCCTGGATTCAGAAAAATCGCCTCTTTCATTTGGTACCAAATTTATAAATATAGGTCTGATATTTCTAATTTATTTTACCCTTTTTCCGTTTTCAACCTAGATTCGATATGGAACAGCTTTAGTATTGGATCCCTTTGGCAAAATTTGAAATTCGGAACCGAAGTAGCTCGGACATTTCTCGCCAAGATCTTTGATTGCACAATTGAGATAGCCAATTCACTTCATCGCAAAAATGGCTTAAAATATTTAAAGTCACCAAAGGGTTCCCATACTAAAGCTGTGCATTTTGTACTTATTTATTTATATTTTCTATTAAAGACTTCTGTGGTCACGAAATTTGGTGCGTAAATTGTTTGTTTGCATCCGGCACTTATTGTAACTGGATTTCACGAAATTCGAAATCTCCCCCCCCCCTTCTCGGAGTCGGAGGGCAGTAAACGGTATAACTTCTGTATAACCCCACAGCTGAATTTGGCGATTTTTCTTTGGCGTTGTTTTGAAGGATAACGATGTCGTTCTGGACTGTTTGCGATATAATATGGCAGCCTAATATTTTGTTTATTTTGGATTTATGATTTAGATTATAATTTTATCATTTATCATATATGATTTATGATTTTTAGATTTATGATTTAGCCATAATCGCCAACAAAAAAAAATCGCCAAATATCGTTGTGGGTTTATACTGAAGTCGTTCCCAATAAACATGTGTAAAAACATGTTTTTCCTTTTGAATTCGCTTTGAATTATCTTAGAATGGCGAATTTTGGTGTGCGGATATTGATTAAGTGTACGCATTATGTACGTTAGTGGGATTTTGCAAAACTTCGAACTCACCCACTGAGGAAGGGGAAGTAACAAGTGGGTAAGTTGTGCCTAAGGCAGTGGGGACCCAGACTGTATATTGATTAAGTGTACGCATTATGTACATTGGTGTGATTTTGCAAAACTTCGAACTCACCCGCTGAGGAAGGGGAAGTAAGAAGTGGGTAAGTTGTGCCGAAGACAGTGGAGACCTAGACTCCTCACTTTGCGAGCGAGAAAACCTCTACCAATCACAGCGAGAACTTGGGTTATTAATAAAGATATGGGATTTTGAGAACTCATTTAAGTTTAATGTCCAGCGAAGCGGGCAAAGCCTGCTAGTATAGCTATATATTCCTTTTGTAAGCAGAATGAAATACAACCGATGACTTTTAACTTAAACTTTATTAACTCAACATATTAGATATTTTAAGGAGAAATTAACTTTTAATGAAATGTTGTCTTTTCTAGGAAATTAAAAAGAAAGGAATTTTAAATGACGTATTCAAAATAAATTAGTATCGAACATGTTATTGTAGTACGAGGATTTTTTTTTTTTTATTTCAGATGCATAATATGCATTGCATCTACCTGTTACATATTAGTAAACTATTTTCTGAGAGATTCTAGGCGAAGTTATAAGAAGTTTGCCGTCAGCAAAACACCTTATTTCTATATGTAGATATATGTTTATAGAATTACTAAAAACGTAATATATCTATTTTTATTGTCGTTGTCACATTCAGAAAATTCACAACCAAAACTGAAAAAAGTGCATTTCCGTGGATGTATCAGAATGTTACTCGGTCTCCTGAAATGTAAATTACATATAAATCTACAGTGTAGTCATATAAAATTACACATTAAATGACTTTTCGATGATGGATTTTAATTTCTTATATTTACTTAAAAAATACAGTGCAATATAATAAGTTAAATATTTTTTTCTTGTTTTTGCTACATTTACACTTTTTGAGGCTTCTTGATTACTGAAATCAAATTTTTAACGTTTGATCTTTGTCTGTGTCTCTAAAGCGATTTAAAAACAAACAATTTTAGGAGATCAAAAAATTGTATTTTCAAGTTAATATAAGCTTGTTTCTGGAAAAGTTTGATCAAGACTGATAAGTTTCGAGGAATATTGCGTGCGAAAATTGTTTGAATAATTTTAAGTGACCCTTTAATTTTAAAAATATATTTAAATTCTATATAAGTGTACGTGTAGTAATGAAACGGTGAGTTGAGAAAGGCGATAGCCCCCCCCCCCCCTCCTCACACAAAACTAATTATCATATAAAACTCTTCTGAAGCCTAATTTGAATTGTTTTAACATAGGTTTACATAACAGTACTCTTTATCTTGCCTCCTTAATTTCTAACCTGTATTTATAGTATTAAATTTCAGGGTAAGAGAAAGCCCTGTGAGTGACACACCAGATTATTTTTAAACACTCAGTAATGACAAAATGTTCTGAAATTCAAGTGAAGCCACTTCGGAATTTTCAAAAATCAAAGCTGACTAAGTGTACAATCCACCAATAATCCAAACTTCAATGTAAGGCAGTGATTAAGGTTTCAGTGGTAGAGAAGATCTATGAGATATACATAATGACTGTTTTCCAATTTAAAATGTTCCATTTCCCCTTAAATAAATAAATAATGATAGATAGTATTTAATTTATGCATTATTTAATTTTCATTTACGTAAAAGCATGCAATTCATTTACAATAACACTATCAAAAATTTTTGTAATCGTAGTAACAGTCTGTAAAATCTACATAAAAATAATCCAATGTAGTGTTTATCCAGCGCCTAAGTATCATCCCTAAGTATAATCAGCACCAGTATAGGTCAGGGTCCAACTAAATAGAAAGTTTGGTTGATTTTCGTCCATTGCTTTGTGAGATACAGCGTTTACAAAATTTATGATAAACACGGAACACAGACAGACACAAACAGAGGCAATATTTTTCAAAAACAAAAAAATTCTGCACAAGACATCTCAAAAAGTGCACATGCATTGAAAATTGCATTTCAAAAATTTTCCTGAATATAATATGTTCTTCTTACATATATATGTGTAAAGAAGAAAATAATAATACAATATTTGCCTTTAAAATGGATATATAAAACAGATTTTCAACATCATTTATTATATTTCTCGTTATTTTAGATCAAAATTTAAATGCATAATTTCATTATTTTGTTTTGTATTTCTTAACAGCGTAAAACATATAATTAACAATTAAAAACTTAAATATGTTGATGAAATGTTCAATAGAAAAAATAAATACACATTTTCTATTTACTTTTCTTAACACTACAAAATCTTGCAATCCATTTCATTTACCTATTTTATTCTGTTTGCAATCTTTAGGAAATAATTGAAATTATTTTTTCCGAATAATAAACTTTTATTTCCTTTCTAAAAGACGTCTCGGAAAAATCCAGTTACGCGTGAAAGTACTAGACAACTAAACTCAATAAAATACGTTTTCCGGAAATTGCTTTGCTTTTGTTTAGTAATGTACAGCCGCAATATTCTTTGTCACACCAATGCTATCGAAATGTCACCTAATTTAACGATAAATTGTCAAAGCGGCGCCAAGTTTTTTTTTCCCTTTTTAAGATATTATTTCTTGCTATGTTGATGGCTAATACAGTTTCGAAAGATAGTCTGTGTCTTTTAAAAACAAAGTTAGTACTTTTTCTTTTTTTCCTTTTTCCTTTCTCTTACTCATAGGGTGGAGAAAGTATTGTTTTAGGGTCAAGTTTTCGAACGTGAGTTTTTGTTATATTTACATGTTCTGAGGTCCCCTGAATACGAAAATCATGTTTTTAGCGAATGGTCTGTGTGTCTCTCTGTCTACCTGTCTGCGTGTCTGTTATCAGATTATCTCAAGAACAAATAGTAGCAGAAATTCCAAATTCGGTATTCTAATTGTGTATCATATAGGGATGCTACAGTAAGCTTTTCGTTAAGATGAAGCAAATAGTTCGTGTACAGGGACACTCAAAAGTATTCAAACACATTACGTCTATGGAGGAAATTGCAGGTAAGTAGAGTTCAACATCAATAAGACTGCATTAAACCAAATGAAACGAATATATATTCTTTTGTAATAGAGCTAGTCAACTGGGAAACGAATTTTGTGTATGTAGGAGCCTGGTCTCCCCCCCCCCTCGAGGGGAGTAAATTGTCATGATGGGTTTCTTTTAGAAGAGCTCGCCAATATATTTAGAACGAATGGTTGAACCATCGATCTGCGATAATTTAAAATAAAGTTATCGATTTTTTTTTTCATTTTTAACAAAAAAAAAAAAAAAAAAAAAAAAAAAATGTTGAGAATAAATTCAACTTTTTTTTAATATATTTAGTGTTATACTACTTCTCTAACATAGAAATTTTTTTAAATAATAATTTTAATATATTTTTTTTTTTTTTAAACAGAATTATTTTTTAATAATTGAATTAAATTCTATATAAATGTAGGTGCATTAATGAAACGGGGGGTTGAGGGGGGCTGTAGCCCCCCCTCACACAGAACTAATTACCATATAAAACTCTTCCGAAACCTAATTTGAATTGTTTAACACAGGTTTACATAACAGTACTCGTTATCTTACCTCTTAATGTGCAACCTGTATTTATAGTATTAAATTTCTGGGTAAGGAAAAGTCGTGTGAGTGACACACCAGATTATTATTATTATTTAATCTAACTAAAATGTAATTGTCTAGTTTGTTCATACTTACATATTATTTTTGAAGATAAATAAATAGAGAATATTTGTTTCGAAAATATGTACTATTTTAAAGAAGAGTTAGTAATATTGTGAACGCATCTAAGAATAACTGAAGTGTAATCTTAAGAAGAAAGCAAATAGCATGAAAGTACTATGAATCATTCCTAAACCGAGTATATATAATGTAAAATATTACATTTTAAGTAGATTGGAATGTAAAGGTTGATTGTTGTTATATACCAACTATGTGAAAAATGCCAGTGCTGGAAATCGAACTCGGGCCATCCGCCTAATGTGTGCATGCTCTTTCACTGAGCCAACCTGGCAGATAAAGAGCTTAGCATTTCTTACATAATAACCTCTGGCAAGGTCACCGTTCGGCAAATGCAGATGTATTAGGTGAGACTATATTACTCGTAGCTCAACTCCATAGACCACGATATTTCAATTTTAGAAATTTTTATTGATGCATTCATCAACCGTAAAAATTCATTTTAAGTATATTAGAGTGTAAAGGTTGTTATTTTTATGTGCTAACTATGTAAAAAAGGCCAGAGCTGGAAATCTAACCTGTGCCCTCCGCATAACGTACGGATGTTCTTCGACTGAGGAACTCTGGCTGTTAACCAGCTTAGCATTTCTAATATGAAATATTACATTTAAAAAATAAATACAAATAGAAAAAAACAACAAAACAAGACAAATATTAAATAAGCAAAAAAATGTTAAGGCCATCATCAGGGAGACCCCTCAGTGCAGAGTAGTAAAAACAGTAACATGTTTCAAGAGCTACTAGCAAAAAGAAAAGGTAACTTTGGCCCCCTGTGATTGATGTTAACGGGTGAAAATGCACAGTGTCATTAGGTAAACTTAAACCTGCTTTAATTACAGCCATCACTGTTAAAGGCAATACTAGCGAAAAAAAAAAAATCTCAAACTCCTATTGTTACCTGCTCAGGACGAACTGTCTTTTTTCCAAAACGTTTTTTCACGTAAAATGTGAAAAAGTGAGGGGAGAGTGTGCGGCTGCAGTTATTCAAATTATCAATATTTTATTGTTGTTTATATCATTGTTGAGAGGCAACGCGAGTTTATGTTACTATAGAAATAAGAATACGGTGTTCGCTGTAGAATATTAATAAATATTTTGAGGTGTGTTTTTTATGTCGTGATATGCTACTTTATTTTATATACAAAAATTACAATATTAATTATGGCATCCCACAAAATGTTCTTTTAAAAATCGATTGAAAAGTAGTATGATGTGGTCACCACATGACTTTCTTCTATATAATTTTACACAAAATTTATTCAATACAAATTGTTTATTAAATTATCAAATTATTTTTCATTATAAATGCAGATGATTTTTATATGACAGAATTATATCACTGAATACCGAAAGAAAGTCAATTTTTTTGCAATTATCAGAAGAAATGCGATTTTTTTCGTTAAAAATATTTAAAAAAAACGATAACTTGGTTTTAAATTATCACAGATCTATAGTTCAACCATACGTGTTTTAAAGGTATTGAGGAGATCTTTCGAAAGATAGATTCCCATGTTGAAAATTTCATACCCCCCCCCCCCCCCAAGGCAGGAAGCGATTCCCCCACATGCACAAAATTTTGTCCTAGTTAACTACTACTATTATCAATAATTCATATTAATTTTACAATCACACGATTAAAATAACTCTCATTATGTACATTTATACGAAATTTTGTCCTATACTGCCATGTTAAAACTTTAGAAAAAATTGTATCACAGTGCAAACGGTTGAGCAAATAATCCCCAAATCTAATCAGCACCAGTTTATGTCAGGGTCCAATTAAATACCAAGTTTGGTTAAATTGCGTTCTTTGGTTCGTGAGATACAGAGTCCACAAAATTTGTGATACACACACACAGACATTTTCTAAAAACAGTCGAATCGTGTTCAGGACATCCCAAAACGTGGAAATCCGTCGAAAACTGGAGTTCGAAAATTTTCACGAATCCAATATTTTCTCTATATATACATACATATAGAAGAAAGTAATAAATAATCATACCGCCTCTTATCGTTTTACTACCCCCCCCCCCTCTAATCTCAATTTAATTCTACAGACAACAATTATTTAAGTTTTCACGATATTTTCTTGACGATTTTATATAAATAGCTCAATACATTTGTCTAACAAATATTGATTTGTATGCGAATATTTAACTAATATTTAAACATGTGCACTCGAGTAATTTTTTTGCCCTAACTACTTTAAAAATAACTATTTGTCTCGGGTGATTTTTCACGTATACATTTTGATTTTAAAATAATTCTAATTTTAGTAATTTAAAATAATTTTAATCTTAAAATGTTCGTTAGACTTCTATAATTTTATATTGTTGATAAATGAAGTAAAAACTTATAAATATGTATAATGTCGCATGAGAATGAATTACTAATGTAAATTAAGCAACTTGTCTATGTGCTCGGTGGTTTAGTGGTAAGAAACTTGTGAAGTCTCCGTTCCGACTTCTATTTGATTCATTATACTTAACTTAGTGCAGGACACAATCAAGAGACTTAATTTAAAGAGGAATCTATCTTTATTATAACTTTAAAGGAAAGAAGGGCGTAGAAATATGAAAGAACTCACTAATAAACTTAAACTAAGTAATTTAAACTATCATAAAAAATAGATCACCACTTGCAGCTTGCAAAGGTAATAGTCGAAAGGGCCCAGGACCTTTTTCAGAGAGCGAAGAAAAGCACTTTATATCACCAGAAATACAACTACCAACTCACAATACTTCTAGCTCTAATAACACAACTATCAACACAACACATAACTACCATCAACAACGACCACAGGGTTTTCATTAAGTGCTCTATTTGAAGTCTTCTAAAATAGAAAATACGATTCATTTCATTTTACCAAACTACTTCTTTAAAGACTATCTGCATTCAATTTTTAAACACCTTTCACATAATCTACGTAGATTCTGCTTTCAAACTATAAAACTAACTATCCAGTAACTAGATACTCCATTTCAACAAAAATTCACCGCTGCTCGACACCTTCAACTAGCTATCTATACCGCAACATCGCCCAAATATGCTGGATCCGGCTAGAAACCTTCTCACTCTCAACCAAACACTTTATTCAAACTCGACGTTATCACTTTACACAACAGTCGGTGACAAAAAAGTCTGAACATTAGCAAAAATTCCTATGTAAAAAAAGGACACTTCACATGGTTTTGTTAAATAAATCCTTGTCGAATCCTGTTCTTTGTAAGTGTAAGAACATGATTCGATAAGGATTTATTTAACAAAACCGTATGAAGTGTACTTTTTTTACATAGGAATTTTTGCTAGTGTTCGGACACTTTTGTTACCGACTGTACTTTCAATATTGAATTCCCTTGGCGACCTTTACTTCCTTAACTCGACGCCACTCCTATCTTACACACTCACTTGATACGGGGACGGCCTAGGTACGATTCCCGACTGATCCAAATTCTATTGTTTCCACTGTTGAACTGGTGTCAATGCTTAAGGGGAAAGAAAGATACCCTCTAGTGT
Source organism: Salticus scenicus (assembly GCA_963930645.1). NCBI lineage: Eukaryota > Metazoa > Arthropoda > Arachnida > Araneae > Salticidae > Salticus > Salticus scenicus. Next base: position 65,013,322 of record OZ005662.1, on the reverse strand, counting down.
ATACGATTTTTTAAAGGAAAAATAAACAGTCAAACTCTTGATTTAATCGGAATAATTTCACACTTAATGGAGAGTGAGAAATCTCACTCTTTTGAAAAGAGACTTTTCCCTTTTTTGAGGCTATTTTGGCATTCCAACTCTTTTAGAGTCAGATCTCACTCTTCATATTTTCGAGAGTAATTTTTAGAAAAATGTTAGTGTTTATCAGTTAAAATTATGCAGTAAAATTACCCATGTTTTATAAAATTTTGTATTCTGAATCAAACATACTGTGCACATTGTAATACGTCTAGTTTATTTAAAATGACATTGCATTTGTTTTAGAATTATGTATATTTTAAACCAAGAAACATACGAAAATTTCCGCTTTTGTTGAAGAAATTTTTATGTCTATAGATATACGCGCTATTCTACATATAAATAATTATAGATAGTTAAAAGCAGAATCATAATAATATGCAACAGCTACAACGTTTACCAAAAAATTACCATTTACCGGATGATATAATCATTATTTATTCTTTAATTTGTTACTGAACCGCTTTTTTACTTCGAAGAAAAACTTTCGCTGAAATATATAATGTTATGATTTGTTCTTTTCACATATGAACTTTTAAAATACTTTGTGAAATATTTTCACTCAATCAGAACCTGATCAAGTTGCCTTCTTGTGACGCAACAAAATTTCAACAAATTTACTCCTATGATTCGACTAGAACTGGCTTTTGTGAATACCATTTTCAATATTTTCTAAATCAAGTTTAACTGTATCTGTAACCAGAAAATATTGTGATATATATAAAGCATAGATATAGTAATAATATATAGATTGATCATTTGAGAGAAAAAAAAAGCGATTCCTGTTCACTTGGGAAAAGGCGGCGATTTTGCCAAAATATGGCCGTCTTTCCCCGAGTGAATACACACAGAAATACACACGAATATTTTAGCAAGAAAAATTTATGAATAATTTATTTACTGAAGGTGAATGAAAAACTCCAGATACAGTTTCAAATTCATTTTACTTTTTTTTTTTTTTTTTTTTTTTCAATACCACTTAATGGCTGATTCCAAAGCTTCTTTTTCGGCATCAAAAAACTTTGCACGATAATAGATCTATATGTATTACTATATCTATGATACAGAGCTGCCTTTTAGAAACATAATTGTAAAAAATATGTTCCTGGTGATGCCTTGAAAGTCAAGTCAAAAAGTTTTGAAATGTATTTTAGTTGTATATAAGTTTTTTAATTAAATATGTTTTTTACATTCACGTGTTTTAAAGTGTCTTATAAACAAATTTAATAATTATACACGTGCTTTTTAATCAATCTCTTTTTATGATAGATCATGTATTATTATTATTTTTTAAAATATTTGACAAAATGTCTTAATTCAAAAGTGTCTGGACATTTATAGTAAGGTACTATTGTGTGAAAAATTAAAACACACAGATATTTACAAGGGTAAAAGAAAAATGTTGCCAAATATTTACTTTATGCTAAATCTATAGAAGCGGTCAAAACAGGATAGAAGTCGGCAGACAAAGCGACACAGCATAGGTTTAAAATCGGCATATTTGGTTAAAGCATTTCAAAATGTATAAATTCATCAAAAAATGGCCGTTCAAATTTACACGATTTAAGCGATTTCGTTTTAGAAAAATTGCAGAAAGTAAAATTTTATTTAATTTGGCACAAATTTTACGTAACGTAATATGTTTAAATTTTCAGACATAGCATTCCGTGATTTCGTAAATTTTAAACTTAAATCTTACATAAATATAATACGAATATATGAAAATCGTTTTGTCGAACTAATAACAATATTCGTAGTTAAATAACTGCTGTCAAACTGTCAGGTAACTTGACATTATGTTGTCATATAATCTTTTCCGTGATGCACTTTTCGTGCCTGAAGTAAGAGACTATATTATCTATTAATCGTTGAATGTGTTGAAGAAATGTTTTCTTTTGCTTTGCAGAAATTTCTCTTGGTTTCATTGTTTAGAGAAAATGTTTAAGAAAACAAATTAGATCTCAAAATTAATTAAAGCAATCTACTTGATATGTATGCAAAATTTATAGAATATATTTAAATTTTGTACAGGGAATTCATCTAATAAACGAAATACTTAGATGTACCGAAAATATACAAAATTTATTTCTGTTTTATTTTATTGTATTTTCGCATAAATTTCTCTTTCGTCTTTTAGCCTCCTTTAGTAGCAAATATTTTATAAATGTGATTATTTCGGTACTGATAAATATAAAGGATTTAAGTCCAAAAATGTCGATTTTGAATTAAGTACATAGTCAGACTCAGAAAAAAAATTCTCTATCCATTGGTATAAGACATTCAAGTCCATGTCATTTAGTCTTTGAGAAAATTCATTGGAAAAAAGATTCAGGTCAGAAATTTAGCATTCATGTTTGTATATATTATATACGTATAATATATTATATACGTAAATCTGTTAAAAATAAACAAACCTCAAAATTAAATGTATGTAGTTTATTCACAAAATTGTATATTATGATAATATCCTGGCTAAAACTGCATTGAAGAGAAGGTTTTCCACAGAATATTTTGAACTTTATTTTTCGTCTCCTGAAAAATCAAGAATATGCGCGGACTTAAATCCTTTATACTTATCAGTACAGATTTTCAAACAAAACACTTGTTACTAGTGAATTAGAGAAAACCAAATGACAGAAATATTGTTAACTGTCTAAAATGGATATGTTTACAAAGTTGTCAGTAAAAACTGACATTTAATTAGTTTAAGTATGGTGCATTATTTTTATTTATAATTTTTAACGTGAAGAAAATTGGGATTTGCAATTTCTCAACTTCCTTTCTTTAATCGAGTTAACAGAAGTTAACAATTTAACAACAGTTAACAGAAATATTTTAAACTGTCTAATATGGATATGTTTACAAGGTTGTCAATAAAAATCGACATTTAATTAGTTTAAATAGGGTGCATTATTTTTATTTATAATTTTTAACGTGAAGAAAATTGGGATTTGTATTTTCTCAACTGCCTTTCTTTAATCGAGTTAACAGAAGTTAACAATTTAACAACAGTTAACAGAAATATTGTTAACTGTTTAATATGGATATTTTTTCAAAGTTGTCAATAAAAGACGACATTTAATTAGTTTAAGTATGGTGCATTATTTTTATTTATAAATTTTAACATGAAGAAAATTGTGATTTGTATTTTATCAACTTCCTTTCTTTAATCGTGTTAACAGAAGTTAACAAGTTAACAACAGTTAACAGAAATATTGTTAACTGTCTAATATGGATATGTTTACAAAGTTGCCAATAAAAATCGACATTTGATTAGTTTAAATAGGGTGCATTATTTTTGTTTATAATTTTTAGCGTGAAGAAAATTGTGATTTGTATTTTCTCAGCTTCTTTTCTTTAATCGAGTTAACAGAAGTTAACAAGTTAACAACAGTTAACACAAATATTGTTAACTGTCTAATATGGATATGTTTACAAAGTTGTCAATAAAAATCGACATTTAATTAGTTTAAATAGCGTGCATTATTTTTGTTTACAAGTTTTAGCGTGAAGAAAATTGTGATTTGTATTTTCTCAGCTTCTTTTCTTTAATCGAGTTAACAGAAGTTAACAAGTTAACAACAGTTAACAGAAATATTGTTAACTGTCTAATATGGATATGTTTACAAAGTTGTCAATAAAAATCGACATTTAATTAGTTTAAATAGCGTGCATTATTTTTGTTTATAAGTTTTAGCGTGAAGAAAATTGTGATTTGTATTTTCTCAGCTTCTTTTCTTTAATCGAGTTAACAGAAGTTAACAAGTTAACAACAGTTAACAGAAATATTGTTAACTGTCTAATATGGATATGTTTACAAAGTTGCCAATAAAAATCGACATTTGATTAGTTTAAATAGGGTGCATTATTTTTATTTATTTTAGATTTGTTTAGCGTGAAGAAAATTGTCATTTGTATTTTCTCAACTTCCTTTCTTTAATCGGAAATTAAGTTTTCCATTTAAATTTGTGTATTGCACTTATTAGAACAGAGATAAGATGAAATAAAAGGAAGATATTTTTACTTTTTATCAACCGCATTTTTTTTTTTTTTTTCAGTTTCTAGAAATCACAAGCAGTTACCTGTTTTTGGAGTAGATTTACAATGTAGAATTGCAACTCGCATCCGTAAACGGACCTAAATTTACTTCCAAAACTGATTTTTACTGGTTTTTATTTATTAAAGACAACATTTAAATTTTGAATTTATTTTTATAAATAATACACAAAAAAATAAAGGGTTAGTTATAAAAAATAATATAACTGTAAACTAAAAGCTTGTATTATATTTTTAAATTTTTTTCTGTTACATAATTATGATACCGAAAACCATTACAAATGTACAAATATATATATATATCCATATAAATAAAGAGAAGTCTGTCTATGTATTTGTGTGTCTGTCTGCGCTCTGGTGCTCGCAGATGGATATTTGGACCCCTCATGTGAGAACCGGATCGAGAATTTTTCAAATTTTGAATTTGAATTTTTTTGAATGAATATTTTTTTTTTTCGATTTTTCCAATAACTTCTCAAATTTTTTTTTCTAAACTTGATTATTACATTTTAATAATCTGAGTAAGTTATTAAACTATTTATTTATTTAATTCATGCATTTAAAGGCGAAGTACTTTTTATTTTAAATTTAAATTTATTACATTTATTGAAGGATCATTCCATGTCAAATAAACATATAAAAGCCACTGTTTTAACTTGAACACCATAGATTTTTGTTAAATTGGGCTCATTTATTTGTTCTATAGAAAATTGAATGTATACCAATTTAAAAGTCCCTACATTTTTTAGTTTTTGATATACAGCGCTTCAAAAATGTGTAAAAAATGGAAAATTAAAAAATTCTTGTTTTACAAATGTGCCCATATTACAGCGTCTAGAATAAACAGTGTGGCAATCGCCTATAACCGTGATGTTAAAATGATGCTACAAACATTAAGCTTACCCAGATGTCGCTGTGATCGAAGCTATTGCTCAAATCGAAGACCTGATTGACTTTTCCCAGTTCCGTTAGTTTAATCACGTGATCTAAGCATATAATTAACCAATAGGGAGTCTCGGTTTTGTTGTCGTGACCCTAGCTTCGATTACAATGACATCTGGTGACAGGCTTAATTTTTTTAGTACAATTTTATTCGCCGCTTTCCACACTGTTTATTCTAGACGCTGTACCCATATTGTGTTATCTAGTAAACTTAGAGAAGAAAGCATTTAATACAGGCTTTGATATGATATATCACATGGGCATATTTAAATATTTTTCAATTTAAGGTCAATGATTTACACGTCTTACCTTCAATATCTCAAAAAGTACCTTTTTTTTTTTTTTTTTTTTTTTTTTTCTTTTTAATTATACATTGTTCTTACATTCATTGTCTATAATTATTGTGGGTTTAGCATGGGAAGGCTATGGGATGCTGAGTTATAAACTAAAATGCAACCGACCACCATTATTTTCATAATAACATAACGTAAGTTTTACAAAATAATAATAATAATAATAATGATAATAATAAATAAATAATTTGAAAAAAATTGCAAATATAATAAAATACATATTATAAATAAAACTGGATCGCAACTTTCAATTGCTCGTATTCAATATTTGTACCCTATATTTCAGGGATTAATAATAGTTGGGACCTAGGGGCTAATTAGTTCGCCGGAAAAGAAAAAGAAAACATAGGGTTTATAATAATTAGAGCAATTTTTTGTAGGTTATTATTATTAATAATACATTGTTTATTATTATCATTATTATTATACAGCAATAAAACTTAATACAGTGAAGATATATACAGAAAGGCTAGTTAAAGGAGGCTTTTAAACAATTCAAGGATGTGTACACACTAGAATATTTACATTTGCAGAAAACTAGAATTTTTACATTTGCAGAACAAAACCAAAAAACTGCATTTTGGCTGTGAAGCAAGAGGAAGGACACGCTATTTTTGTGTTTGTCATATACATGAAAATGTTACATTAATGCTGATTTGGTGCAAAATAATCAATTAAACTCATACAATAATTGCGTAAATTTTATTGTTTTGTAATTCTCATAACTGCTACTGAAAAAACTTACACTCTATCTCCCGAAGAAATATTTAATGCTCGGACATCTTTTAAATTAACTGTAAATATTATTCCCCACGACAAAATGTCCCAAATCTTTTTAAATATATTTGTACTAAAGTTTTTTTTTTTTTTTTTTTTTTTGACAAAATGGGAAAAGGGATGTTTTATTATTATTATTTAATCATTTTAAAATCAGGTTTTAATATGATTGTATGTCATTTATATTTTCAATCTATTAAAAACCAGAGAAAAATCCTTTTAAACACATTTAAAGGAAATGCGCAATCAGCAGATTAGCATTCCAAAATTGCAAGCTTTTATCATTCATATATTCTCTTTAGTACGACAGGACTATTTCTTTCAATCTGGTATTTTGCGCTGTTACCAATTTATAACGTTCCACTTCGAAAATGCCTGCCAATATCCAATTTTCCTTATAATTTCTTACTCTATCTAAAAATAATTTGTGAAATCCGTAAAAACTTATATATTTCGCTTTCTATCGGTGAGGAACGAACTCACAACCTTCGGGACGAAGTTAGAGTATACGACTTCGGGTTCGTCATCGTGTTCTCTGACCACAGAGCCATCGGGTCTCGACTGAATATTTTCTGATTATTTAGATTAGTATTTTCAGATTTTTTAACTTTTTGAAAGGATGTTAAAATACAAGTACAAGTAGTCCTGTCGTGCTAAATTAAATTCTGTCACAGACAAAATTTCTTCCATAGTTATTTTTTTTCTCTCTCGCTCTTTTATTTTTTTAATATCACGTAATTATTAATTACAAAAACATTGTCATTAACTATTTATTTTTAGAGAATTTCTAAACATGCTAATTTGGCCTACCCAAATAAAATCATAAAATACTCTATATAAAATTTCAATACGAAAATCCTGATGAAAGCTTGCATTTTAATTTGTAACTCAGTATCTGTGGCCGTTCCATATTGAAACTGACAACAAATGTAAGAATAAGATATAATTTTTAAAAGAAAATTAAATTTGTACTTTTTGAGATATTGAAGGTCAAGTGACAACATTTTTGACCTTAAAATGAAAAGCTTTTTAAATATATGCTTGTGATATAGCATATGAAAACTTTTATTATAAGCTTCTAATGATACTAATGTTATATCTCTAAGTTAATTTGGAAGGGAAACGCGGGTACATTTGTAAAGGATTTTGAAAATTTTCCTTTCTTCACCCATTTTTGCAGTCCTGTATATGAAAAACTAAAAGAGACAGGGACTTATTAACTGGTATACATTCATTTCTCTATAGTGAAAATGAATGAGCCCAGTATCAATCCCAGGATTAAACATATTAAAATTTAAGTTTAATTAAAATTTGTTTATTTAATTTCTTTTAATGGAAAATCTTCTTTCTTATATTGGTCGGAATGATATCGTAATATAGTGCGAAGAGCGAGGACTCTAAAGTACATAATTTAAAAACTAAAATATTTAATAGATGCTGAGATACAGTTATCTTTCTTATATTGGTCGGAAAGATATCGTAATATAGTGCGAAGAGCGAGGACTCTAAAGTACATAACTTAAAAACTAAAGTATTTAATAGATGCTGAGATACAGTTATCTTTAATAACGTAGTTCTTGAATAATAGTAACCTCACTTGCCGTCGATAAATACCCAAATCGAACTGCCCTAGAAAAACCTTTCTACAGACAATGGGAACCTGGACCTGATGCAGTGAGGGCGGGAAAAGAGCTGCCGTAGGCAGTGGGTTCCCGAAGTGAGGTTTAGAGTGATTTCATTTTTTTTTTTTTTTTTTTTTTTTTTTTTTTTAACACGCTTTTATTAGCTTCACCTGTACGTTTGTTTGTATGTATGTTTGTAACCGCTCAGGGAACAAACGAAAAATCTATATTGTAAAAAAAGACTTTTCCCGACGTGAACTTTGTGGCTGTGAGGTAAAGGCTACGAACCTAAAGGTCTAACGTTCGAGTCCAGTCAGGGGAGATTTTTTAAAAATGGTTTTTGTTTTATTCTAAATTATTTTATAATCACCCTGTAATATGGTGTGTCACCGACAAGATTTTTTCTTACCCTGCATTTTAATACCATAAAGATAGATATTTTGTGCTTTTTAGTTCACATTTCAATAAAGCGTGTCCTTTAATTTTTTAAATGCATAATTTTATTAAGTTTTTATTTATAAAGTGATATAAATAATAGTGATTCAATTCTTTTGAAAATTCATTTAAATATAGTGACCAGCGAAGCGGGTGTAGCCTGCTAGTGAATAAATAAAATAAAATAAAACAAAATCTAAAAGGAAATCCCAAATACTTACTCTAATTAGATTTTTGTAATTGCAAAACACGAATCCAGAATAATATTTGAATGTATATATTTTACAAGCATTGCATTTTCATAAAACAATAATTACATTCCTTTTATTAGAGGATTATCTCAATTTCTACCAAGAAAATGTAATTCAAATGCACTCAGAAAAATTTTAATGGCAAGTAATTATATTATAAACCTTTTTTATAGATTACGTAATAAACTAATTGAGATTTCGCGTACAATCCTTTTAGGAAGTTAATTTTCAAATAATTCTTGGAAGTCTCTCAAAGAATGAACTACTTTCAGGATGTGTTCATTATCGAAAATTAGTTCAATGGAAACATTCTTATACTAAAAATGAAATAAATAAATAAGTTTTAATTACTCATTTCGGTAATGTATGTAAGATTATTTCATTTAAGAAAACGAAATATATTCTGTTTTCTAAGTAATAGACATAAAAGCTAGTGCAAAACAAGAATTTAATTAACAGCGGTAACAGTGTTGCTTTCTTTAGCAGCAGTTACTATATATTTTCTCTAAAATCTTTTTGATACAGCTATAGAATAAGACAAATTGGCGGCCTTTAGATTTTTGTTGCCCTTTTGGCGATAAATTAAAATGGCTATCACAATTGCGCAATTAAAGACCTATTTGAGAAATGTCCGAACTACTTTCGTAACAAATTTCAAATTTCTTTACTAAAACTGATATATTTCTGTCGCACAATTTTTCTCAATTTTATTTTAAATATATTGTTTAAGTAATTTTAAATATATTGGTACAAGAAAGAAAAAATGTAAAACATTTTTTTATTCATTCCAAAAAAAAAAAAAAAAAAAAAAAAGGCATAAAAATGAGTCTTGTCTCTCAATTTACATTAAAAAAAAAAAAAATCGACATAAAAATAAAATATTTCTTTTTAAGTTTCGAAAAAACTGAGCGCACATTTTTTATTTTATTTTATTTATTTATTTATTGCATGATTTTTTTTTTTTTTTTGGTGAATATTTTTTTAAGGTTCAAATGCGGATTTTATTCAATATTCCTTGAATCAGATTGAACTAAAAATGATTGCTAGATTTTGTCCTAATTAATAAGTGTATCTGATTTCGTAGTGATCGGTTGATTTATGCAGCTTTACATAGATAACTAAAATCCAACGTATTCAAAATTTAGACTACAGAACGATTAAGATGAATCAGTTTGTTTTAATTTTTCAATACATGCCCGTGCAACTCTATACATTCTGGGAATTGTATTGCTGAACATACAGCTACAAAATTCGTCAGGAATTTAGTTTATACTATGAAAGGTTGCACTTCATCAAGATATTTTTGAGTTTCGAATTATTATTTATTTTGAATTATTATTGAGTTTTGAATTATTATTTTTTTTTCAACATAAATAGCAAATACAACGTCAAATCTTTTAATAATTGCTAAAATTGAAGGTATGAGTGTCCACCTCAAACTATTTGGTGCTTTGAACAAGTTCTAGAAGACATTGGAGTCCACCTGTTATTTGACGTATTTAGTAATTAGTAACTTAAGGCTGTATTAAATAATAAATTTCCAATGCTCTTTGTACACATATGTCTCATTCTTCCATTAACCATACATAATTTTTTACTACGTAGATGTGTTTTTCTAAACATGGGCCTTACATAAAACATTCTATTGTAGCAGAGTCTTTTGGTGATAACTGGAGTTATATAGCCAAACTTGTACTAATTTGAAGAAGGATTTGCTATCCAACTTAGATAATATATATATATATATAGGGTAGGCGCTCCAGTGATTGGCATGCTCCAGTAATTGACATCTATCCCGAAATAATTTAATAAATAAGAAAAATAATAAAACCATATATTTTACATATAAGAATTTTAACATTTTATGTCAAACACTGGAGCATAGGGTGCTAATAACTGGTAAAATGAATAACTAACAGTGTCAAACACTGGAACATAGGGGACCAATTACTGATAAAATGAAAAACTGGCAGTGTCCATTACTGGAACATTGAGTGGGTGTCAAATAAAAATTAATAAAAAAAAAGATATTGTTATCAAATGTATATATTTTAACATATATGTGGTTCTGAATGTCTTTCATGCCATATGTATTAACTTAAGATTTCTAAAAATATTTTCTGATGACTAGAACAGAGATTGCTCTAAAAGTGTCAATTAATGGTGCACGTACCCTAATACATAAAAAAAAAAATCATGTTTAGTAAGAGTCGAAATTAGAATAAAGTCTAGACATATTGGTACACTTATTTTTTGAAACAATACATTTAATACTTAAATGAAATTTTGTCTGAATATTTTATCCATACAAGTAAAGAATGCTGTTTATCTATGAGTCTGCAAGATTTTCATTCGCAGCTAATCGCAGAACTACAAAATTCAGCATTAGGGTAGCTCGGACTATGTAGGATGCCCTCCGTGAGGCATTTTTTATTTTCAAATTCGAATGTATATACATATACACTAAGCGACAAAAAAAAAAAAAAAAAAAAAAAAAAAAAAAGGCCGCACTTGGATATTTTCCTTTTCCCTTTTTGCAACTGCCAATTTCGTCCTTTAAAAAACAAAATTTTCAACAGATTTTATTACGTCGCCCTCCACGTACACTTTAGGATTGAGCCCTGTGGTAAAAATAACATTCAACTGTCTGAAAAATTATAATTTTAGAAAGTATTTCAAAAATGGCAAGTATAAGGCATTTAACGATGCCACAAAAAGTATTAATTTTAGAATGAAAGTTAAAAAGTATTTTAATTCGTAAGATGGCAAATTAATTAAATGTTAACGAAATATTCCTGAGATGATTTTTAGGAATATATAAAATTTTTTGTCTGTTTAAACGGAAAATGTGTCTTTAGGCGGCCATGTTGCATATCCAAGCGAGATGATGGCATGTTTAGAAACGAAAGTTAAAAAAAATCGATTTGTACATGCTCATAACTTAGAAAAGATTACAAAAAAGTGCACAGCAAAATATTTTCTTCAAAAACAGTGGGGAACAATTAAACAAAGTATGCTTAAAACCAGAAGATCTGTAAAAAAAAAGCCATTTCTAAGTAAAAGAATTGAAAAAACAAGACTTCAATTGACCAAAAATTAAACAAAATATATCAGTTAATTATTAGGCCGAACTGGTTTTTTCTGATGAGTCAAGTTTGTTTTATTTCGGACTGATAAAAAAATACTAGTAAGAGGATAAAAATGTGACCGAATCATTGAAAATTTCATTCATAAAACAGTGACACATTCTCCGTACATTATGGTACGGAGATGCATAAATTTTCAATGAGTCGGGCAAATTTTTATGCTAAAGGGATTAATTAACTCGAAATAAAACGCGTCCATTATAAAAACGGCGCCTGACCGACTATTTTGAAGGTGTCTCAGACTTTCCTGCAAACAGAATTTCAAGATGATATTGCGCCATATTAAAGGGCGTCTGTGGTGCGTTTATTTGATTCAAATCATTAAAACTACCTATCCTACCCCATGAGCACATATAATTCTGTAAGCAATCATATCTTTTTTAACTTTAAGTTAAATCCCATAAAAAATATCGTAGAATTTCTCATTCATCAGACTTGGAAAGACCCCTAATCTCAATCCGCTCGAAAATGTTTAGTCTATAAAAAAGCGCGGAAAAGGGGTGAGGATTAAAAAATTGCAGCCTACAACTCTGCAAGGACTAGAAAAATTTATTTATGATATTTGGCACAGAGAAATTTCTGATACTTATATTAAAACACTGCATAATACTATGACATTGCGCACTAAAGCAGTAATTCCATATAAAGGTGGAATAACTCAATGCAGAATACATATTTTTATTAAAAAATTGCTTAGATCTAACAAATAAATTGTTTTATTTCATGTATTAAAATATAACTTGTTTATATTATATAATAAATCATAATACAGTACAAAGTATATGTTTATTATACTACGTTTAAAAAGAATGTTTTATGTAGATTTTAAATAATTACTTCGTAGAGCGTAATAAAGTGAATTATTAAATCAAAAAGGTACACTAAGCGACAAAAAAAAAAGCCGCACTTTAGAAAAAATGACTTATACCTTTTTTATTTGTAATAACTTTAAAATTAATGTTTGAAACAAATAAAACTGTCTTCTTTTCATAATACCAAAGGTATGAAATGATACCTATGTATATTTTCGATTTAATATTTCGCTTTATTGCACTTTACGAAGTACTTTTTAAAAATCTGCATAAAACTTTCTTTTTGAGCATAATGCAATAACTATATACACTTTGCATTCTATTATGATTTATTATATGAGATAAACAAGTTATATTTTAATATATGAAATAAAACTATTTATTTGTTAGATCTAAGCAATTTTTTGTTAAAAATATGTATTCTGCATTGGGTTAATTCCACCTTTATATGGAATTACTGCATTAATGCGCAATGGCATAGTTTTATACAGTGTTTTAATATAAATCTCAGAAATTTCAATGTGCCAAATATCACAAATATTTTTTTCTAGTTCTGGCAGAGTTATAGGCTGCAAATTTCGAATCCTCTCCCCTCTCCCCCGCCTTTTTATAGACGAAACATTTTCGAGCGGATCGCGATTTTGACCATTTCCATGTCTGGTAAAGAAGAAATTCTACTGTATCCTTTGTGGTATTTAACTTAAAGTGAAAAAAAGTATGATTACTTACAGAATTATAGGTTCTCATGGGAATGTATAAGAAATTTTGACAATTTGAAGTGAATAAACTTACCACAGACGCCGTGTAGTAAGGTGCCTTATTATCTTCAAATGCTGTTTACGGAAATGTCTAAGATACCTCCAAAATAGTCGGTCAGGCACCACTTTTATGCAGATTGTGTTTTATTTCGAGTTAATTGATCCCTTGAGCATAAAAATTTCCCCGAGTGTTTGAAAAGTTATGCACCTCTGTACCATAATGTACGGAGAATGTGTCATTGTTTTTAAATTTTGGTCAACTAAAGTATTGTTTTTTCTAATTCTTTTCCTTAATAATGGCTTTTTTTGCAGATCTTCCGTTCTTTAACCCGCTTTGTTTAATTGTTCCCGCATTGTTTTTGAAGAAAGTAATTTACTATACACTTTTTAAAAATCTTTTTTAAGTTCTGAACATGATACAAATCGATTTTTTAAACATTCGCATTTTAACTTGCGGTTATCTTGCTTGGATAAGCAACATGACTGCCTAAAGCCAAATTCCCAGTTTAAACGGCCAAAAAAATTTATATTTTGCTAAAATTCATTTTACCAATATTTCGTTAGCATTTAATTATTTTGCCATCTCACGTATTAAAATATTTTTCGATTTTCATTTAAAAATTAATACTTTTTGTGGCATCGTTAACTGCCTTATTCTTACCATTTTTGAAATAAATTCTAAAATTACAATTTTCCTGACAATTGCATTTTGTTTGTAACACTAGACTCAAAGGTAAAGTGTATGTGGAGGACAACATAGTAAAATCTGTTCGAAAATTTGCTTTTTAAACGATAAAATTGGCGGTTTTAGAAGGCGAAAAGGAAAATATCCAAGTGCGGCTTTTTTTTTTTGTCGCTTAGTGTACATAGATATCATTTTATCTCTTTCATATTATGCAAACATGATAGTTTTATTTGTTTCAACCATTAGTTTTGAAATTATTACAAATGAAAAAGGTACAAGTCAATTTTTCTGCAGTGCTTTTTTTTTTTTTTTTTTTTTTTTTTTTTTTTGTCGCTTAGTGTACATTTGAATTTGAAAATAAAAAATGGTATGTTCCCATATACTTATGGTCCTTTACTATTTGAGTATCATTCGTGTATGCTGTGTTCTCACAAAAAAACACTACCACCTATGATATGTTCCCATACATCTATGGTTATATTACAGTACGGTTACCATACATCTATGGCACATTATCATTAATTGACATACGCGTATGATTTGCTCCCATCAGCTTGCCACACGTGTATGATAAAGTTCCGTAACCCACCATAAGCATATAGTGTGTTCCCATATGCTTGCTATAACTGTATGGCGTGTCCTATAAGAATATCATAAATGTATGGTGTGTTCTCGCAAGTTTGCAATATATGCATGGTACATTTCCGTCAGAGAATTATAAGCTTATGGTGCATTACCATATAAATAGATACAAATTTCGATGGTTGCCATAAGTTACCATAGGGTTTTCTGTAGTAAATTTTCCTAAGGAAAGCGTAATGAGTGAAACCGGTCATGTACACTAAAAAAAAAATATGCACCAAAAATGTCCATTGAATATACTATACTTTATGCTCTAATTGGGTGATTACATAATTTCAGCAATATACCATTAAAGTGCCGGAAAATCAGCTATAAATGTTGACTTAGACTGCTTTCAAGTGTCTCGTGCTGAATTCTTCCATTTCAAAAAGCGTGCCATTAGATTATGACTAATCCGTCGTAATCAGTCTTTCATCGTTGCCTTGAAATACTTATAGAGTATTAACACTGTTTTGAAATTTATACTTCACCTTATGAGGGGATGAGAAATAAATTACATTTGAAAACATTTTTAATAAGAGGCGAATAAAAAAAGAAAAAAGAATCGTATTTCTTAAAATAAATTGTATTTATTATAATGAATCTTTGCCTCTTTTTATCCAATCTAATTTAAATTTATTTGAGTTACATTTAATATCAAAACTATGTTATTGGTTATCATAGATATATTTCAATTTGATTTTAAATAATACTTTTTTTTATATGTACATAAGACTGCATTTATGTTTAAATAAAAGACTGTATATCTGATACTTTACATGTTTTAATAATATTTTCTGATAGGTTTTTCATTAAATGAAATGAGGTACAAGTCTTATCTTTAATGAATGGATTTTTAAAATCATTTATTTATTGATAATAAATAAAAAAAAAATTATAATCAAACAATGTAATTAAAAAAAAAAGAAAAAAAACACTAATTATTTCAGGTTAAATTAATTATGCAAAATATTATACAGGGGAAAAAAGAATTAGACACAACCTCAGACAGCTTTAGTGCAGCAATTATTTTTATCCAAAGAAGAATCAAGTTTCATAATTTCGACTTAATATATTTTTTGCATGTTTTTCGTAATTTACTTTTTGTACTTAAAGAGTTTCTTTTATTCATAATAAATACCAGTACACTGATGTTTTTTTTTTTTTTTTTTTTTTTTTTTTTGTTATTTTATTGTACTGTAGATAAAAAATGAAAGTGTAGTTAAATTCTATTTCTGTTAACTTATTTTCCCCCCTAAAAACTGAGAGGTATAGACTCGTTTTCTTTCCACATTTGTGCTCTTATGTTTGGGGAAAGATAAATATTAGATCTTTACTAATGGTGGCGATCGATTTTTGTTAATCGATCACGCTATGCAGTTCAAGTTATCATTGTTTAATCCTGGTCTCAAGACTATTATTGAAAGAAGTTATATTTGTATCGATTTTAACTATGTGTTTTCTTGCATTCAATGAATATATATTATTTATATTGCTTATCCCTAAAAAATAAACAAGAACTTTGAGAAAATAACGTGAATGAATGAATCCCATTTTTTTTAAAATATTGTTAAGTATTTTATGTAACTAAAAATTAAATAAGTAAAGTTTAAGCATTATAAGTAAAAAATGATGTAAAAAGCCACATAGATTTTCTGTACTGAGAAGAATAAAAATAGACATTTGTATTTTTTTAAGTATTCTGTTAGCAATGATAATATTATTTTAAAAGCAAAAGTTGTGATTTGCCTTTTATTGTACTATTTACCTATTTTAAATATTATTCTATGTTCTTTGTTCGATTTTAAAATAAGAAAAATAAACAAAATTAATCAAGCAGGATTTTACTAAACTGAATTATTTTAACGTCCTCCAATGTAATTCGGATATATATATATATATATATATATCTTCTTGTTCCGTAAGCTCAGTTATTCAATAAATTCCTTATTCATTCAAATTATTCTTAATTTAATTCATTCCTTAATCAAATATTCCATACATCGAAGTTCATTGATCTATTTATCGGTTACGATTTAAATGTGGACATCCATAAACGTAAACTAGTTGGCATAGGTGGATTCTGCTCAGTTCCCCATCAAATTTATGTTCTCATAAATTTCTAGTGCGAGACATATTGTAATCATGTTAAAAGAAATTAATTTGACCAAAGCTTGATACAGTAACAGAATGAAATCCCCGCATAATAGGCTATCCACCGTTCACTTCGATATATCTATCTTATTCTAATCTATTAATTTATTTTATCAGGATCAGTTCTGTTGTTTAGTTATCATGCTACTATTTCCAATGCAATAATTCTCAAAATTCATATTTATATGAAAAATTTACCATTTCGCTATGTTGATAAAATCGTCAATTACGAATAATTTACGAAATTTTCCTATTAGAATATTTGTATTCAATCATGTTCAAACAAATATCATAAATGTAATTTTGAAGTTGTCTAATGTAATTATGATCCTCAAAATGGAAGTTCATGCTCAATTTTGCCTTATTCTGACATGTTAAGTAAATCGTAAATTCCAAATAACTTACGAATTTTTTAAATTGGAAAAATCATAGTCTATGATAGTCATGCCAGTATCCTAAATAATATTTCGAAAGTGGTTTGACATATTTACGATGAAAATATTCCTCAAGATTGACGTTTTTGTGAAATTTTGCTCTATTCTTTATTCTGCCATGTTAAGAAATTCATAATTTTCCAATAACTTTCGAAATTTTTATATTTGAAAATTCATAGTCATTAATATTCATGCCAGTGTTCTAAATAATATTTCAAAAGTAGTCTGACATCTTTACCATGAAAATATAGCTCAAAAGTGACGTTTATGTGAAATTTTGCCCTATACTACCATGTTAAGAAATTCGTAAATTTCCAATAACTTGCGAAATTTTCAAAGTAGCATATCTAGTTACTGATGTTCATTCCGGTATCAAAACTGATATTTTAAAAGTGGTCTGATATTTTTACAGTAAAAAGTTTCCATTTAATGCACGTTTAAGTGAATTTTTGTCCTATTCTCCTATGTTAAGAAAATCGTAAATTTCTCATAACTTGCGAAATTTTTAATTCGAATGTTCCAAATAAATAGGGTTCTTGCCATTATCAAAAGTAATATTTTAAAACTGATCAGACCTCTCTGCGATCATTTGTTCGTGAGATATCGTGTAAATAGACTAACAAACTAACGGACTAACACACTAACGGACTGACACACTGACACACCCCCTACAAACAGACACCATACAAATTTTGGCATTTTTGGATTCCTCACACCTGAAAACGTATAAAAAAGTCAAAAAACCGAGGTCTAAATTTTTCCCGATTACCTAAGTTCCCCATACCTATAGTATAATGGGGAACTAATAACAATTTATCCTAAATCTATAAATCTATATCTATATATATATATATATATATATATATATATATATACAAAATATTTCCAAAATCATGGACATTATCGATTTCATACACATTGTCATATATCTAGAAATATCTTAAAATGTAACTTGAAATTTTGGGCTATAAAGTACGGGACTAACAAAAACTAAACAAGAATTTTGGGATGACACTGTAAAAAGTAATGCATGAAATGCATTTTAGGTGTAGCGTGCATTTATAAGCTTCTTTTAACTATCTGTGTTCATTTATATGAGACTGGTGCATTTATTCATGGAGAAATAAAGGTTCATTTAAAAACTTACGAAATAAATAAATAAATAAATAAGTAAAAATTACTACCATTTTTGTCATTAAAACATGCAGAATATTAAACTGTATGCAATGTTATTTTTGGGAAACAGACATTTTTTGATAAACTACATTAGGCACAACATGCTAAAGGGATAATATAAAAATTTTAAATACTTATCAAAATAGGAACATTTTTATTATACGTTCTTTAACTGCGCATGCACAAGTTTTAACAAAATTTCATTTGCATAATTTATTAGCCGAATGCATTGAACCAAAATGCATTTAAAAAAGTACCAACCACATTAGCCAAATGCATGAAAAAAAAATATAAGCAACTATCGTGAAAGTTCAAAAAGTTATCATTGTTAGAATGGACTAAATAGCACTTCCTCCATTTCGCTTACACACACACACAAAGCTAAAGAAAAAAGAAAAGAAAAGGGAAATGATAGGAGGGGTTTACCAGTAAACAAACACTACAATACAATTGACTGAATTAAAATAAAAATTTTAATAAAATCCCTTATAATTTTGCTTTATTTTAAGAGCTAAAATTTAGCTTATTTTATCACCGATAGCATTTTAAATATATACTATATTTTCTTGAGATTTTAACATAAGTAGCTCAATACATTTGTGTATTAATTTATGCAAATAAAATTTCTTTAGCAGCTACAATTAGTCATAAAAATAATGAAATTTCATTGGGTACTTTATATTTTTTTATTCTGAATGAAGTATGTACTGTATAAGGCAGTAAGTAAAATTTGCTAAAACTGGCATTGCATTAGATTTAATAATGTGCATGTTTATAATAATGAAAAAAAAAAAAAGGGTAATTTTCTTTGTAGCCTTTTACAGAAATTTTTACATCTCCATGAATGTATGTGCCAGTTTTATATAAAGGAATATAGATTTTAGGAAGAACCCCCACTATACCATGCTACAGCCGGAACACATTTCAAGTACTTTCTTTTTACAGGGTGATAAATTTTTTAGTGATACCCTTTTTACTTTCGGATAAAATTTTTGCTGAAGCAAATAAGGTATATTATTATTATTATTATTACGTGCTAAACGTTTCAGGATAATTCGTCAGTAATTTTTTCATGATATTTAATGTTTTTAATCAAAATTATCCAATAATTTATAGATATGTAGTGTATGTTGTATATTTGGTATATTTGGTATTTCATATTTATTTGGTATTATTATTTTTCTTTTCAAAGAAAATAGATTCTGATAAACGAAAGTTGTAAAATATATATAAAATACTATCAAACTCACAACTGTTAAACACACAAACACACGTATATATATATATATATATATATATATATATATATATAATTATGCATTAAATTATGTAAAATTTTAAAAAAAGCTTAAAGCAACAGAATTTTTGGTTAACAAAATTAATATGTTTCACCGATTTTTCACGTTATTGTTGGTTTAAGCCAGGAACATACCAGGAACAGCCAGGTTTACCATAGGAACACTCATTCAGGGCCACCCAAACCAAAAAGACACCATTCCGTAAGCAACATTTATCACATAAAATGTGCATGCTATAGTTACTAAATAATAAAACTAAAAAATATATACTTCTAAACCAAACAACTTAAAGTAATTGTAATTTGTTCAAATTTATTTATCATAGTCTAATTTCCATTCTTTGTGATAAATGTCTGCTAATATTTTATTCAATCAGTAAAATTTCCTTTATACACATTGACTATATATATTAATCAACATCATGAATTTCAGCTTTCATAAAACCACTGCAGGATAGAGGTCTCTTTTAGGTGATTCCACTCTACCCTTTTTTCTGCTATTCTTTATTCTGCATCTCCAAACTTGACAATCTCGTTTCTTCAAAGATATGTATTAAATTTTTGTACTTTATTCACACCAGAAAATGTGTCAATTAATTAAAATATTCTTTATATCCTTATTAGATCGTATATGAAACTTCAGCATTGTATCATATACTTCTGTCTGCATGTTAGTTTGTTACACCTAGCCTTTGACGATTCGAATGAAAAAGGGATACGGTGGTTTTTTAATACTACGCTATTAAAAATTTACTTTCTACCTCAAAAGTCAAACATCATGAATTTCAGCACTCATAAAACCACTGCAAGATGAAGGCCTCTCCTAGGTGATTCCAATCTACCCTTTTTGCTGTTATTATTTATTCTGCATCTCCAAACTTGACAATCTCGTTACTTCCAAGACACACACACACACACACATATATATATATACATATATATCTTAAATTTTTGTACTTTATCCGCACCAAAAAATGTGTCAATTAAATAAAATGTTCTTTATACCCTTATTAGATCATATATAAAACTTCAGTATTGTATCATATACTTCTGTCTGAACGTTAGTTTGTTGCACCTAGCCTTTCACGGATTCAAATGAAAAAGGAACACACATAGTTTTTTTAACACTACACTAAAATTTACTCTCAACCTCAAAAGGAAAAAGGCTGTTTGCTGTGTAAGTTTGGAACCATTGAACAGAAATCTTGATATGTAGCATTTTATGTCTACATACAATTTCTAAATTTCCTATTCGCTATGCTATTAAAATGTTGAATTACTAATAGAGGTTGATAAGCTGGCAGACGTGAGGTGACAGGTTCGATCCCATATCGCGCTCGTCGCCCTAGCCGGAGTTTTCCGTGGTCTTCTCCGAAACATGCGTAAAAACGGGATAGGACCCTTTAGACCCCCCCCCCCAGAGGGCACTCCCTCTAAAGCCTAAGACCAACAGTCAATCGGCCTTAATCTCCACAACCAACCAACCCTGAAGTTGATCGGGTGATATGAGAAAGAGGTGATATGTTCTGCAATTTGAAAACCAATTGAGACAGAAATGTAATGCTAGATATCTTGGTTTATTAACCAATTCTAAAAAGGTCAAGCTAGAATTTCTTGCAATACAGAAGATTCAAAATATTCAGAATTATCAGAATATTGTTTCACCATCTAGAAATGTGTGGACTAGATATTCTCGATCATTTCGTCTATTTAATTTGTTGGCGTGACTTATGCGCATAGCTCAGAAATTTATATTTCTAGTTAAGGGATTTAGAAATTGAATACTTTTAGATGAAGGCGTACGAAGGCGAAGAAAGTTTTTTTTGTCAGTGCTAGAGTTGATTGAGATCGGAATAGAAAGGTGTGATATGCTCTGCAATTTGAAAACCAATTGATACAGAAACGTATTGGTAGATGTAAAAATATTCATAATTTTATACTCATTAGGTTATTAAATAGTCGTTCAATCTCTTTAAAAGGAGTGAAATGGGATTGAGAATTTGTGTTGTGGCACGCAATATAGAAATGCTTAAGCAAAAAACTTGATATTAGGCAAGGAAATGTTTTATTTAACTTCACATTATCTACACTACATAAATGTTTTCCAATCCTCTTAAAGGGAGGTAAAATGTGTTCACTTGAGCTCGAAACTTGAACTTCGGTGTAAAAATTCTTCGTAGAAGTTCATATTCTCTCTAACTTTAAAGTGTTTCTTAAAACCCGTTTAAGGTGGGTAAAAAAAAAAAAAAAGGTGTCTGTGAGCAATGTGAATGTTGCTTGAGCTTTTCCAATTACTAGATTTTGTTGTTTCTTTATATTTATTACCTCTTACATTTTTTTTCCCAAATGAGGAGGACATTGACATTTTAAGTTAGCTTGTTATACTGTATATGTCTAATGTTATTCTTCAAGACAATTTTTATGAACAACCTGTATATACAAAAGTTCGTAAAATATATCATAATAAATATAAAAATTCAAATAACAACATTTATATTTAAAAAATAGCAAAATATAATAAACTTGATTTGAAAAGTAGACAAGAATAGCACAGAATCATCATAAATAAAATGCTGAAAAAACAACAAAGAATTCGTCATCGGAGTCGGGGCATAATTATATGAATTTTACAGCATCATTAAGCTAAAAACGAAGCAATAAATAATTTCCACGTACATGACAAATAAAATATATTAAATATTAAATTTAAAAGAAAAATATCATATATAACTTCATAAATATGTTTCTCCTTTTTTTTTCTTTTTTACTTATGTAGTTATATCATAGGAATAACCCAATTTCAAAACATCTAAGAATAGATTATTTGATCTTATCGTAGGAAACTTCTTGGAAATATATATATCCCAATGTGTAAATAGAAGATTATTGAACCCAAGAAATTGCGTTCCTTAGAAAATCCCTAGAACACTCAACAACAGTATCTGTTGAGAAACAACTGCTGTCAAACTGCCACCTAATTTTACGTGAAATTGACAAGAAGGTGTCAATATATTTCTTTTAGAAAGTTTATATCTTTCACTGTGGGGTTAGCTAATATTAAACCACGATATATTCCCTAATCTATTAGAAATATTTAGGAATTGTAGTGATACAAGGAAAATCTAGTAAAAATAATTTAGTAATTTTGTTTAATAATATTTTTTATACATTATTATTATACTTATCATTTTATATATAATATTTAGAAATTAGAAATTATTTTATTGTGTGGATATTTTAAGGATACATTCAGTAATTTGTATCAATAATTATAATTCCCTTACTTAAAAAAAAAAAAAAAAAAAAAAACTTGATTTACTAAAATAATGAAAAACTAAATGCCTGTAAAACTTAAATGTATTATGCTATCAAAAATATTTTGTTTTGAAATATTCCAGAAGTTAATTCACGTAATTCACATAAAAACGTTTAATTCAATTATAAAATTTTGGCCTCCTTTGTTAGAGATTATATTTTTATACATTTTGATGTTCGTTTTTGTAAACAGCATAAGGATTAAGATCATGATTCGACAAATATTTACTTAGAAACACAGTATTAAGTACACTAAACCTGCATACGAATTTTTGCTAGCGCTTCAAAAACTTTGCTGTCACCTGTAGCAATGCAGGGTCGAAACAGCTTTTCTGACGCTGTAGTATACACAGACATATTATAAATAACGATGCCACGAAAGTGAATACTCATTTTATTAATAGATGTGCATGAACAAAAGAAACAAGGATCATGCCTTACACCAGTGGCGAAGCGTCCATGGAAGCGATGGAAGCAGCGTTTCCCCTATTTAAGATTTTTAAAAAGTAAACAAGTAACGTCGCCGCGTCAAAAGACTGAATTGATTCTGCCTCTGCTTTTGGAAGCGCGTCGCTTCGGCGCTTCCATAGTTTTCTGAACCACGCCTCGCCCCTGACTTACACCAGTCACAATGCTGAGAATCTGATCGCATGAATCGCAGTAAATGCCAGGGAAATTCGAAGTGGTGCTATCAGACGGAAGACGATATATTCCAAAATATAAGCTATTGTCGCTCAAAAGGGACCAAACGACTTCAGTGGGGTTGTTTTTAAGCATAAACGGAAGAACGAAATCCAGAAATGTAAACAATGGACCCAACATTTGGCTATTATTCTCCCCCAAGGATGTTTAAAAGGGAAAAGAATAGAGGGTGTTCTGTAATCGCGATTCTCTGATTGGAGGATTTAAACAGTCGAAAATGCGTGATTGACGAACATACGTTCGGCATTTTGTTTCAAACGGCATATTTGGATCGTTTCCCGCATCAGAAACCTGTTTATGAGGCATTTTGTGCTAAAGACTATCGTATGGTTCTTCGTTTGATAGCGGCTTTAGCCTGTACTATTTCAGGATATTCGGAATTCCATCCGCCATAGATGTCAGATCTTGCACTGTCGGTGGACGAAACTTCAAACACTATCTTTGACCCATGTTCCTTTTATCATGTATTCATTGTAAACACGAATAATCGCTTAACATGGCGTCTTTTCATTTCTGATGTTTCTGTATAAACAATCGTGTAAGGAGTTAGAAGCTTTTTTGGTTTTATGTTGCTATATGGTTCTGTTTCGCAGGGGTTTATCCGGGGCAATTCGAGGTAAGACTATTCCAGTCCAGAATATTCGGAATTCCATCCGCAGTAGATGTAAGGCCTGCATTGTCGATGGACAAAAGCTCAAACACTAACTTTGACCCATGTTCCTTCATCCTGACCCATGTGCCATCCATGTACGTTCATTGTAAAAACAAACAATCACTTACATGATATCTTTTTATTTTTGGTGTTTTTGTATACACCACCGTGTCAGGAAAGCATTTCCGATTTTGTATTGCTGTATGATTCCGTGTCGCCATATTGCATTCTACAGTCGACAGCAAAAGTATCCGAGCACTAGCAATAATCCCTGTTTAAAAAAAGGGCACTTAATTCTGCTTTGTTAAATAAAGCCTTGTCGAGTCATGTTCTTAGTCCGTCTAAGAACATGATTCGACAACGATTTATTTAAAAAAACAGTTTTAAGTGTACTTTTCTGATATCGAAATTATTGGCTAGTGCTCGGATACTTTTGCTGCCGACTGTATCTCTTTTAAAGTTCTGAAACGTGGTACACCCTATAGAAAAAAGAAAAAGAAGAACTTGATGAGTGTGTCACCTATTTCAAGGTATTAAAAATATTTAATTCATTAATGAATAACGTCCCTTTTTAAGGACGTTAGGCATTATTTTTAATAGTACTAAATAAATTGATAAAATTGTATTGGTGTAACTGGTAAAATCTATTCTTATGCTTTTGTTAAGCATAATAATAGATTAAAACAATTTTGAAGTTGAAATGTTTATTTATGTAAAATTAAGGCGCATTTTTTCGAACCGTCCCTAAAGAGCTAGACATTAATGGGTTAATGTATTGTAAGCTTTTTCAATGCGTTAGCAGTCGCTATAGACAGCACCACCTATAGAGATTGCGCAATTTTTTATTTAACTGTCGCCAATAATTTTAAGATGTGTTATATGATATATGTAATTATCATTTCTTCGATTCTGTTCGCCTTTTATGTATATCAAATGCCACTTCTAAAAATTTTTGGTGGCTATTGAATAAAAAAATCTGAAACACACATGGGATGGGCGACAAATCGACCAACTAGCGACTACAAACGGGTTAAAAACTTTAGACATAAATATTAGCATATATTAGTCTTTGAAGAGTCATTATAATTCCGAACAGAAAAAACTTTCCAAAAAATCGTTTATAAAATTTTACTTTTATAATTTTGTTTAAAAAATTTCATTTATTTCTTTTCTTGTAACATTGTTCGTAAATTTTGGCGGCATTTGATTTTAAATGAGCAAAATTTCCTTGCCCCTCAAAGGGTTAAACATAGTGTTATACCGGGTGTCCCATAAGTCTTTAGAGACTTTAAAAATTCATAAAAATTGAAGGAATTGGTAGACTTGAACGAACGCAGTTTTCGAAAAATATTTTGTCAACATCAGCTAGCAACTTATACATTTCCGAAAAAAAAATTATATTTTTTCAGATGGCAATGTTTACAGACATATTAATGCTTTTCTATATGTCCACTATCACGACAAATTACAGTTTGAAAACGACTTACAACACCGCTAACTTCGGCTTCAGTAGGCAGTTCTTATCTGAAGAATACATCTTCACCCGTAACGCTTTATATATCAAGTCAACATCGGAAATAAAACTTCATGCAAGCGTAAGTAGGAGGCAAAATAGGAACACTGTGCAATTTATAGGACTCTGATTTACATATTTCTCATTACGCATCCGTGTGGCGCCCTCTAAGGAAGAAAATTTTAACTATACGTTTTTTAATTTACCACCCCCCCCCCCCCCCCAAAGAAAAAAAAAGTTGCACTCCGGGAGTGCCGACAGAAGTGAAAACTTGAACAATTACGTGTGTATTTCTTGAATCACCAGGAGATATATCATTGTGCAGGAAATACTTTTAAATGAAGTGTTTCTTTATGTATTAATACAAACTACTGCTAGAAAAAATATATTGTAATTTTTATTAGTTCCCCATCATACTATAGGTATGGGGAACTTAGGTAATTATGAAAAATTTCGACCTCGGTTTTTTTAAATTTTTATACTTTTTTTAGGTGTGAGGAATGCGAAAATGACAAAATTTGTATGGTGTCTGTCTGTAGGGTGGCTGTTAGTGTGTCAGTCCGTTAGTTTGTTAGTCGGTTTACACGATATCTCACGAAGAAGTGATTGAAGAGAGGTCAGATCACTTTTAAAATATTACTTTCGATACTGGCATGAACCCTATTCATTTGCAACGTTCTAATTAAAAAATTTCGTAAGTTGTTAGAAATTTACCATTTTTTAACATGGGAGAATAGGACAAAAATTCACTTAAACGTGCATTAAATGGAAACCTTTTACTGTAAAAATGTCAGACCAGTTTTAAAATATCAGTTTTGATGCCGGAAGGAACATCAGTAACTATAAATATGCTACTTTGAAAATTTCGCAAGTTATTGGAAATTTACGAATTTCTTAACATGGCAGAATAGAGCAAAATTTCACATAAACGTCAATCTTGAGGGATATTTTCATCGTAAAGATGTCAAACCACTTTCGAAATATTATTTAGTATACTGGCATGAATATCAAAGACTATGATTTATCCAATTTAAGAAATTCGTAAGTTATTTGGAATTTACGATTTACTTAACTTATCAGAATAAGGCAAAATTGTGCATAAACGTCCATTTTGCGGATCATAAATACACTAGACAACTTCAAAATTACATTTATGATATTTGTTTGAGCATGATTGAATACAAAATTCTAATAGGAAATTTTCGTAAATTATTCGTAATTTACGATTTTATCAACATAACGAAATTGTAAATTTTTCATATAAATATGAATTTTGAGGATTATTGCATTGAAAATAGTAGCATGAAACTAAACAAAGGAATTGATCCTGATAAAATAAATTAATAGATTAGAATAAGATAAATATATCGAAGTGAACGGTGGATAGCCTATTAGGCGGGGATTTCATTCTGTCACTTTATCAAGCTTTGGTGAAATTCATTTCTTTTAACATGATTATAATATGTTTCACACTAGAAATTTATGAGAACATAAATATGATGGGAAACTTAGCAGAGTCCACCTAAGCCAACTAGTTTAATGCGCCATTGTACATGAAAAGTAATGCATATTATTTTACATACAAGTTTCATTAAAACACAATATGTTTATGTTATTTATAGTTATATTATCAGTGTATTTCAACCCAAACTCAACTCTCGTGTAAACGGGGCCAATATATGTAGATACTTATACACAGAGGTGTCGGTTACGGTAATTTTTGGTATCTATGTACAGTCGGTAACAATAGTGTCCTATCACTAGCAAAAACTCCCATGTAAAAAAGTACACTTCATACGGTTTTCTTAAATAAATCCTTATCGAATCATGTTCTTACACTGACTAAGAACAGGATTCGACAAGGATTTATTTATCAAAACCGTATGAAGTGTCCTTTTTTTAACACGCTTTTATTATTTCACCTGTATGTATGTGCAGTCGGTAACAAAAGTGTCCGAAGACTAGCAAAAATTCCTATGTAAAAAAAGTACACATCATGCCGTTTTGCTAAATAAATCCTTGTCGAATCCTGTTCTTAGTCATTGTAAGAACATGATTCGATAAGGATTTATGTAACAAAACCGTATGAAGTGTACTTTTTTTTACGTAGGAATTTTTGCTAGTGTTCGGACACTTTTGTTACCGACTGTATGTATGCTTGTATGTATGTTTGCATGTTTGTAACCGCTCTGGGCGCAAACAAAAAATCTATATTGTAAAAAAAAGACTTTCCCTACGTGAACACACTGGCGTTGAAGTATAGCTCCGCGCTACGAACCTAAAAGTCTAGCGTTCGATCCCAGTCAGGGGAAATTTTTTAAAAATGGTTTTTCTTTAATTCTAAATTATTTTAATTAAGGATTTAAATGTATGTAAATATTATGGTGTGTCACTCACACGATTTTCTCTTACCCTGCATTTTAATACTAAGATAGATATTTTGCGTTTTTTAGTTCACATTTCTATAAAAGCGTGTTCTTTAATTTTTTAAAACTATAATATTATTTATTACATAGGAATTTTTACCAGTGTTCGGACACTTTTGTTACCGACTGTACGTACATACACAATATATGTACATACTTATATTCAGAGGTGTCGGTTACGGTAACAGTGTCGCGAGTTGAATGTTTTTTTCCCATCTCAAAAATGCCCAACGCGCCTAAAGAAGTTTTCACTTAGAAAAACTCTTTCATGAGAATAATTTTTTTCGCAAACCGCGTTGAATTCTACCAATTTCTTCAGTTTTTATGAATTTTTAAAAGTCTATAGATTTATGGGACACCCAGTATATCAGATAGTATAAATCAACTTTTCAGTGAATGTAGTACCAGATTAAGAAATGTAAACGTCCTTTCGTAACAAAATTTGAAAGTTCCGATCACCAATTTAAGGAATCAAATTCTCTAATCGAAAATGGGAGAAGCAATAAAATCTTTTAAGATGACTTCGAAGAACATTTGAATAATATATAAATTTTCACTTTCGTCCAAGGATGTCAGTGGGCGTTTTGATGTATATGTAAGAAATTGTATTTTTAGCATAACGCATTCCAGACCGTTTTCGATTAAAAAATGAAATGGACAGAAAATAAGTTTGTGTTTCATCACTCACACTGTCATTTTGTTTCTGTGCTATTTTTGGTAGAATGCAAGTGAAATAAATAATGCAAAGAAAGGGAAGATTCCCATCTTTCAGATAAAATCGAAAATGTTATTTTAAATATTTCATGACGTTTAGATGCAGGCACGCATTTGAAAAAAAAAAAAAAAAAAAAAAAAAAAAACGTGAATTGGTATGATACTAGAAGTTTAAAGTTACATAAATAAAAATAAATAAATAAATAAAATAATCGTTTTATATTTAGCTATATTAACTCTTCCGAAGCCTAATTTGAATTATTTAACATAGTTTTACATATCAGTACTCGTTATCTTACCTCTTAATCTCCAACTAGTATTTATAGTATAAAATTTCAGCATATCATATTAAAAATATTTATTTTAACCCTTTAATGCTTAGCGTCCCTTTTTAAGGAAGGTAAAATTGTACTAATTAAATATTTAAAATTGTATTGGCATAACTGGGAAAATCTATTCTTATGCTTTTGTTAAACATAAGAATTTTGAAGTTCAAATGTTTATTTAAATCAAATTGGAGTGTAAAGGTTGATATTTTTATTTATTACCAACTATGCGAAAAATACCAGAGCCGGGAATCGAACCCGGGCACCTCCGCTTAACGCACGGATGCTCTACCACTGAGCTACCCTGGCTGACAACCAGCTAGGCACTTCTCGCATAATATTCGGAATTTCTAAATTGAAATTTCGTGGTCTATGTAGTTGTGCTACGATTATTATTGTCTCACCTGATATATCTGCGTTTGCAGACTCGGTGACTTTGCCAACGAATATTATGCGAGAAGTGCCTAGCTGGTTGTCAGCCAGGGTAGCTCAGTGGTAGACCATCCGTGCGTTAAGTGGAGGTGCCCGGGTTCGATTCCCGGCTCTGGTATTTTTCGCATAGTTGGTAATAAATAAAAATATCTACCTTTACACTCCAATTTGATTTAAATAAATATTCACGGTTGATGAATTCATGAATAAAAATTTCTAAGTTCAAATGTTTATTGATGTATAAATATGGTGCATGTTTCGAACCGTCGCTAGAAAGGAACGGTAGATATTAATGGGTTAATATATTGTAAGCTCTTTTAAGAACTTTAGACATGAATATGCATACATTAACATTTTAAGACTCATTATAATTCCAAACTGCAAAAACTCTCCAAAAAATCGTTTATAAAATTTTACTTTTATAATTGTGTATAAAAAACATTCCTTTATTTCTTTTCTTCTAACATTGTACGTAAATTTTGGAGGAATTTGATTTTGAATGAGCGAAATTTCCTTGCCCCTCAAAGGGTTAAACATATTATTATACCGGGAGTCCCATAAGTCTTTAGAGATTTTAAAAATTCATAAAAATAGAAGGAATTAGTAGACTTGAACAAACGCGGTTTTCGAAAATTTTTTTGTCAACATCAATTAGCAAATTATACATTTCAAAAAAAAATATATATATATATACTTTTCCACACGCCAATGTTTACAGACACATAAATGGTTTTCTATATGTCCACCTTCACGACAAATTACAGTTTGAAAACGACTTACAGCACCACTAACTTCAGTTTCAGTAGGCAATTCTTATCTGAAGAAAACATCTTCATACATAACGCTTTATCTATCAAGTCAACATCGGAATTAAAACTTCAGTTCAGCGTAAGTAGGAGGCAAAATAGGAAATAAGCTAGGTTAATTGTAATACTGTGCAATTTATAGGACTCTGATTTGCATATTTCTCATTACGCATACGTGTAGCGCCCTCTATCGAAGAAAATGTTAATTTTTTTTTTTTTTTTTTTTTTTAACTTTAACCCCCCCCCCCTCCAAAAAAAAAAAAAAGTTGCATTCCGGGAGTGTCGACAGAAGTGAAAACTTGAACAATTACATGTGTATTTCTTGATTCGTCAGGAAATATTTTATTGTGCAGGAAATACTTTTAAATGAAGTGTTTTTTTTTATTTATTAATATAAACTACTACTACAAAAAATGTATTACAATTTTTATTTAATGCGCTATTGTACATGAAAAATAATGCATGTTATTTTACATACAAGTTTCATTAAAACACAATATATGTTTATCTATATCTATATCATTATGTAAAGCGCAAAAAATTGTATGTTTGTGGAGGGTAATCTCTGAAACTACTGAACCGATTTAAAAACTTCTTTCACTGACCAAAAGCTACACTATCCCTGATTGTTATAGGCTATATTTAATTTTAATAAAATAAATTTTAGTTTAAAATCTGAGCATTTTAATTAAAATTCCCATAAAAGCCATAATAGAAACGGAAATAATGAAATATTAAAAAAATTAGCTGCTGCCAACATAAAAGAAACATTTAGTACATGTTCATTTTGTTTTTAAAATATCTTGACATGAAAAGAAAAGAAATATATTTGCACGTGAATTAAATTCAAATTCATATAAAGCTTTGTGAAATGTTAAACTTACACGTTAAATCTGATGCCATTATAGATTTAAAAGTATTTATTTTTCTAATAATATAATTTGACATGATATGATATAATATAATGATCTAAGCATTAATGTTTAAACTGAGATCTAAGCATTAATGTTTAAACCGATGTGTGTAAACGAAATTAGAATTTAAAAAAAAAAAAAAAAAAAAAAAAAAATTAGAAATTCTAACTTCTAAACTTTTATTAAATTACTAGCAGACCCGGCCACGCGTTGCTGTGACTAAGTTATACGTTGAACTATACGGCTGTAAACTATATATTTTCTCGCGAATAATAATATAAAAAGTGAATTAAAAAAATATCGTCTGCATTTCATTATGCATTTCTTAAAAGAATAATTGAGAAGTTTAAATTTATTTGACGACTATTTTTAGCAACTAACAGTTATGACAAGTAGCTCAATATACATAGCGCATACAACCAATACTGCAATGCAAATAGCATTTAATTATTTGAGCTACATTATGTTGATTAGAAACCTATTTAATCTATCTATGCTCTATACTAATATATAAAGAGGAAAGGTTTATATGTATATGTAGAGAACGATCGCTAGAACTAAAAAGCCGATTTCTATTTATTTCTTTTTTTATACTAATCAAAAGTTACACTGTCTCTAAGTGCTAGAGGCTACAATAAATTTTGGTAAAATACATTTTTAATTCAAATTTTCAATATTTTAATTGAAACCAAAGCATAGATTTGATATCGGTCGTCCTTGGCGATTTTTGTATTTCGAGATCGTAAACGTAATACGAAAATCTGTATATTTTCGTATTAAATACGAGATCTATGTTTTTACTTCAATTACCGTACTATCGTAGGTAGTGGAAATATTGTAGTCGGTCCAAAAATTTGATATAGAGTTTCACCTGATTTATATGTTTTAAGGCCTCCTGAGTCCAAAAAAGTAGTTTTTGGCAATTGGTCAGTGTGTGTGTGTGTGTGTACGAATGTGTAAAATTTTCCGGGTGTCATATCTCATAAATTAATAAAGATAGAACTGCAAATCTTCACAATTGATTCAGGTCTGATGAACAGATGAATTTTCCAAATTTTGGTGAAAATTGAAAAACCGGAACTGGGTCATCAAAAACCCGAAATGGGACCGTAAGCCCGTACCTCATAAACAGCCCTAACGATTTTCTTCAAAGTTGCTATATAAACAATCTATTAGATGTCCTTTCGAATGATATAATTGGTTAGTTCATGAAAATTGATATGCGTCCTCTGTAAACAGCTCAATTTCAGATCGCATAAGTGCCTTCCTTTAAAAACGGCTGTACGATTTTTTTTCAAACTCGCCATGTTAACTTAATACTAAATATCATTTTGTATGTAATTATTGTCTTCCGGTCAATAATTGAGTATGCCAAGTTTTGGTAAAAGTTGGTATCTCAAAAACGGCTCTAACGATTTTCTTGAAAATTGTTTCATTAATTCAATTTAGATAACTTTTCTCAAGTATTACGTGCATATTACAGGAATACTAACGGTCATCCTGATTAGGAAGTTCAGTTTTAGATCTCGGTAATTCGTGTTTAAAAAAATAACTATCTATTTTTTCCCCTTATTTTTTAACTCACTATGTAAACTTTGTTGTAGGTGTCTTTATACGTGTATCAAGTTTCTCTTACTGGAAAATCTAAAAAAAAAATGCATGTACTTAATATCTCCAAGAAATGTACGTTTAATAGTGGGTAATGGAAGTCGTGTGGTTGTTTCACACCAGATTTTGTAATAGTATATATTATACGAATATTGTTTCATATTATTGATTTTTCCCTTAATATACATTATTAAAAACCATCAGTTATGGAAAAAATTAAATATATTTGCAAGATAACTTGGCAATCATTTTTTTTTCCGCCAAGGATGATTGATATAAAATCTTTTCCGAAAGCAAGTAGCGCAATATACAGCTGCTAGGGAATTGCAAATGACATTTGATTATGCAAGTTTCATTATGTTGATTGGAAACACGGTTCATTTAAAATAAATTAAATGTGCATTCGCGTTAGAAATCTACTTTTGTATAGGGCTTCTTTGGCGATATTTAAAATTTGGCAACGCAATAGCTAGGATGTTTCACTCGAAGGACTTTACGTATTTACGATAACCTTTTTAATTCACCGCCAAAATCACAAAAAATATTAACGATCACTAATGGAGAACCATTACTAAAACAATAACCAGATTACTTTGCGGACGTTAAATTTAAGAAAATTAAAAACACATAAGCTCTGTGTTTAATAGAAATTAATATTATAAGAACAAATAAGTAATAATTAAAGCAATTATGACGTCAACTTTATCAAACACATATTCATGTTATAGGTTTATTTTTCAATATTTTTTATTCATGAGTAAAGACATGCTTCTTTTTATGAAATAAATAAATAAATAACATAAAGTAAAAATTACCAACATTTAACAACTGATTGAAAAAAATAATTGTAAAATTATATTTTGACTTTCAGTTGATAATATTGCCTGACTATAACATATAAACTGATATATTTTTTATTTTTTGCATATCAATTTATCGTTAATTAAAATTTGTTCATCCGTGCGAAGTAGGACGGGTCAGCTAGTATTATAAAAATGTTATATTATCAATGTATATCAATCCAAACTCAACTCTTGTGTAAACGGGGCCAATATGTGTAGATACTTATATACAGCATAGATATAGTAAAATATATATAGATCTATCATCAACATCTTATCGAGCAAAATATTTTGATGCGGAATAAAAGTTCTAAAATCAGCCACTAGAGAGTATTGAAAAAAAGAATAAAAAGGAAAATGAATTTTAAACTGTATCTGGAGTTTTTCATTCACCTTTAGTAAATAAATTATTCAAAAATTTTATTTACTAAATTATCCGTGTGTATTTCCTGTGTTTGATTCACTCGGAGAAAGGCAGCCATAAGAGTGACTTTTCCCGAGAAAAAAAGGCCTCACTTTTTCCCTCTCGCTGATCAATCTATGTTTTATTACTATATCTATGATATACAGAGGTGTCGGTTACGGTAACTGTGTCGCGAGTTCAATGGTTTTTTCCCATCTGAAAAAATATCAACATGCATGTGATACACAATATATGTACAGTCACCCAAAAAAAAAACGCCACCCCCCCCCCCCACCGAATTTCGCCGTAAATTATCGTAGAAACATTTGACTGGTACCGATCGATTTGTAATAACGTCTAGTTTATAACGGTATAGTTAAATTTTGCCTAAGGGGTCGTCTACATATTAAAACTGGCATTAACTTCATTTTCTTCAATGGCAACCCCTATTTTTGACTTCATATTCAGATTTCTGAGATCAAGGCGGTTCGAAAAACATACCTATTTATATACCTTAAATTATTTTTAAATAGAGTTACACGTGAAAATGTATTAGGGGTCCGTCTATACATTTAGAAAGTATAAATCACGATCTACCACCCAGTATACATTATTTATTAAGTTTCACACCGGAAAAAAATTTCAGAAATGTTAATTATAAAATAAAAAAAAAAAAAGACTAATTCACAAAACTTTCTGAGTTAGTTTATGAATTAAAAGATTTTTATTGGTTTCTATTGATTAAACATCAGATAGTTCACTTCATACGAAGAAAATTAAATAGCTTGAATACATATTAAAATATCTATCAAAAGAAAAAAAAAAAGATGAATGGTTTTAAATTTGTTTGAAAATTCAAAATTATTTTAACTCAAGCTGCCGTATAATTGTCTGAAACGGCGGCACTCAACCTGGTTCCCACGGCCGTTTCACAGTGACAATGGGAGTTTGTTCTGATACTGCAGTACTTTCAATTTCTTTGATTGACTTTTTTTAAATATTAAAACAGATTTTTTTATTTTTATTTATTTATTTTTTTAATTAATTATTATTATTTTTTTTTTCATGACATTATTAAAAACTTTTACATAAATCTCCACGATATTCTTTTGCTTTTATATTTTATAATGTGTAACAAATTAATATGTAAAATAATAAATCCTACTACTTAATGGGATGTTCTAAAATTCTACACTTTAACACAGATACCGAAGTGGACGGTGGGTGTAGAAAGGCTGCTACCCTTAATCTAAATCTTCACTTGAAAAGGTCAAAATGTTACATAACTCTTTTTTTTTTTTTTTTTTTTTTTTTTTTTTTTTAAGGAAAAAAGAAGAAGATAAGGAGGAGAAGGAAAGATCAAAACGAATATAAATCATATTAAACGTTAATACCCTTTAAACACTGGAAAAAGGCGGGGTTTTGTATTGTGTGTCATTTGGGAGCTGTAGAGTGCCAGAAAATTACTTTATGTAATAATACTTTTCATTTAAAGGGTATTTAAAGCAGCATTATATTTAATACATGCAAAAAATACCATTCATCTGGTTCATGAAAAATAAAGAACATTTTCTGGCATTGCTCTATGTATATACATTCTTGTCAACCTATCCCGGAACATTACTGGTCCCGCCCCTTTCCGTACATTTTTTTCACATCAGTCTTTTTAGAGCTGTGTCAGCCATCGGTGGCTGACACTGATCTTTCCATTTAGGCTAAGTCAGCCGGCAGTGTAAAATATGATATAAAACTACAGAACTTACATAGTTTTAAGTAATTACTGACAATTTATTTAAAATTTACTTCATGTTTTTTTTTTTTTTTTTTTAATAGGATTTTTATAGGATTATATCGTTAAGACCTAATGGGGTTTATTGAAACTCGATAAACATAACACGCTTCTAAGCAGCACGTGTGGCCTGAATGGGATTTCCATAAGAATTCGCGTGGCGCTCAATGAGTTAATAGTAAATGTATTTGAAGTTAATTACTCTAAAAATTAAATTGTGTACACACAGGGGCGGGAACTAACAATGTTACGGGTTAGGTTGGCAAGTATGCATATATATTTTGCTTGATTTATAAAAATTTATAACACATTTTCTTCTTTTTTTTTAGTATTTTGTGTTTATATCTCTCATTAAAAATAAATACAATATTCATATATAAACATTTCCATACAGTAATGTATATAAACATATTGATTAAAGAAGATTTGTTGATATTATATAGTTATTCTTCTATCTGTATAGTATATTAACACAAATATATTTTGTAAATTTCGCAGCATCGAAAAACAGCAACATAGCTTCCATATCAAGGCTTAATGTAAATAGCCACGCCTTTTCACAAATTTTCTAAAATTTTATAATATAAAGCAAAATAATTTTGCATATTTGTAATTAAATCATTTAAGTTTTGTCTTCAATAATCGATGTAGTAAATACCATTGTGATTAATGCATACCAGCGTCACATATAGAGTCAAATAGGAATATGCAAATTTGTCTTTTTTTTTAAATAGTGTATCAGCGAATCAGTGACAGCGAAATTCTTTCACAATCCCTCGCCTACATTGTGATAACTTTACAAAAATATGCCAATTTGTATAATAAACATCGAAATATTGCTTAGGAAACAATAAAAATAACATAAAGGTAAATTAAAATAGTTTTCCGTCAAATTATATACAAGCATTTACTTATAGAGGATACAGATTATAACAAGTGACGGCCCCCTAACAGGAATAAAAAGTGAAATATCACTGTAACTCAAAAAATAATGTTAGGAACGAGCTGTAAATTTGGAAACCCATGTTTTTGATGATGCCCGTTCTATTCGTGCAAAAATTAACATAGGTCATAATTCATAATTTTTTCAAATATGAATTTATTAATAATTTTCATAATTCAAAAAAATTTTTTTTAGCAAAAATTTGCATGGAATATGTTTGGGTTACTTCATTCTAACGAATAAAAAAAAAAACAGAATTTAAATATCATAATTATTTCGGAAGATATGATTTAATGTTTGTCACATTCATTTAACATTAGCACCCCCAAACTTTGACAGCTTATAACTCTATGAAAAATTGAGCGAAATATATAAACTATACCATTTTCCGTGATGATTTGATCCAAAGAATTCAAATAAATTATAAAAAATGGGGGTTACTATTGAAAAAAATGAAGTTGATGTCAGTTTTAATATGTAGACGACCCCCTAAGTAAAATCTAACTATAACATTATAAACTAGACGTTATTACAAACTGATTGGTACCAGTCGCATGTTTCTACGATATTTTACGCCAAAATTAGGTGGGGGGTGGCGTTTTTTTTTGGGTGACTGTACATACTTATATACAAAGGTGTTGGTTACGGTAACAGTCTCACGAGTTCAGTGGTTTTTCCCCCATCTCAAAAATGTCCAACACGCCTAAAGAAGTTTTCACTTCAAAAGAAAAAAAAAAAAAAAAAATCTCTTTCATAAGAATAATTTTTTCGCAAAACCGCGTTCAATTCCTACCAATTTCTTCAGTTTTTATGAATTTTTAAAAGTCTACAGATTTATGGGACACCCAGTATATCAGATAGTATAAATCTACTTTTCAGTGAATGTAGTACCAGATTAAGAAATGTAAACGTCCTTTCGTAACAAAATTTGAAAGTTCCGATCACCAATTTAAGAAATCAAATCCTCTAAGGAAAAATGGGAGAAGAAATAAAATCTTTTAAGATGACTTCGAAGAACATTTGAATAATATATAATTTTTCACTTTCGTCCAAGGATGTCAGTGGGCGTTTTGAAGTATATGTAAGAAATTGTAATTTTAGCACAACGCATTCCAGACCTTTTTCGATTAAAAAATGAAATGGGCAGAAAATAAATTTGTGTTTCATCACTCACACTGTCATTTTGTTTCAGTGCTATTTTTGGTAGAATGCAAGTGAAATAAATAATGCAAAGAAAGGGAAGATTCCCATCTTTCAGATAAAATCGAAAACGTTATTTTAAATATTTCATGACGTTTAGATGCAGGCACGCATTTGAAAGAAAAAAAAAAAGTGTATTGGTATGATACTAGATGAAGTTTAAAGTTACATAAATAAAAAACAAGAAAATAATCGTTTTATATTTAGCTACTATTTAAAAGTTTTTTAAATTAAATTTAGAATATAACTTTTGGAAATTAATGGGATGGTGGATGTTAAAAATTGATTTTTAAAATCAATTTTTAACTCAATTTTATAAATGAATTATGTAAAGTTTAAAGTTACATAAACAAAAATCAAGAAAATAATAACTTTATATTAAATTACTATTTAAAAAATTTTCAAATTAAATTTAGAAAATAACTTTTACCAATTAATGGGACAGTGAACGTTAAAAATTGGTTTTTTTAAAATCAATTTCTAACTCAATTTTTTTATGTCAGTTATGTAAAGTTTAAAGTTACATAAACAAAAATCAAGAAAATCATTGCTTTATATTTATCTGCTATTGAAAAATTCTTTAAATTAAATTTAGAAAATAACTTTCGCAGATTAATGGGACGGTGGACGTTAAAAATTAATTTTTCAAATCAATTTTTAACTCAATTTTTTAAATAAAATATGTAAAGTTTGAAGTTACATAAACAAAAGTCAAGAAAATTGTCGCTTTATATTTAAGTATTATTTAAAAATTATTCATATTAAATTTAGAAAATGACATTTGCAGATTAATGGGACGGTGGACGTTAAAAACAAATTTTTCAAATGAATTTTTAACTCATTTTTTTAAATAAATTATGTAAAGTTTGAAGTTACATAAAAAAAGTCAAGAAAATTATCGCTTTATATTTAAGTTTTATTTAAAAATTTTTCAAATTAAATTTAGAAAATAACATTTGCAGATAATTCGGATGATGAACGTTAAAAAATAATTTTTCAAATCAATTTTTAACTCATTTTTAAAAAATAAATTATGTATAGCTTAAAGTTACATAAACAAAAGTCAAGAAAATTATCGCTTTATATTTAAGTATTATTTAAAAATTATTCAAATTAAATTTAGAAAATTACTTTTGCAGATTAATGGGAAGGTGGATGTTAAAAATTGATTTTTTAAACTGCTGTTTTAGAGTTTGAATACATACGAATTGTAATGTTTTAAGTATATTAAAATTTCTCTAAATTTTTTATAATTAAAAAACAAAATGTAAAAAATTTATTTTAAATTCTGCTTGCTATCTTGTTTTAAATGTTTTCTCTAAATTTCGTATTTTTGTAGTATAACAATGCATTCTAGACATATTTGGGTTTTACTTTGAGATTAATTGATAAGATATATTTTTAAAAATATTTTTTTTTTTTATTGTTAACAATTTGAATGCAATTGTATCACTAAAACATAAATGTATTAAATATTAAATGTATATATAATATTAATAAAGAAATATATTCCACTTATATATGCTGTCAATAATTATAAAAATAGTAATAAACCATACTTTTCAGCATATCACACTATTTAAAATATCTTTATATTTCAAAATATCTTTACATTCCGACGTTTCGGTTAATATTGAATTTTTAACCATCTTCTGGTAAATGATGTACAACTATAAACATAAATCAAACTAAGCCACTCTTGGATATTACAAACACAATTCATAAAGAAATTAATACGTGATTACACAACTTATATAAAAACACTCTATATACATCTTAAAATGAGTTAAAAACATCTAATTAGATGTTAAAATTTTAATAAAGATTTTTATAAAAAATGGACATTATTACAGAAATATATAAAAACGTTCTATAAAAACGTTCTCGAAATGCGGAAAAGTTTGCAACTAAATACATATTTTTTTTTCTTTTCAGTGGTAATTTTTTAATAGATTTTCTTTAAAATTAATATATTAGTTTTCGATGATTAGATAGAGTGCAAATTCTTATAAAAATTTGGAATACAAATGTAAGAACAATTGGTAGGTATGAAAAATGGAAGTAAAAGTAAATCTTTTAAAATTATTTTGAGAAGTGTTTAAAAAATACATGATATACACTTTCGTCCAAAGATGTTAGTAAGCTTTTTGAAATATATATGTAAGAAATAGAAATTTGAGCGTCACAAATTCTCAGCCTTTTTCAGTTAAAGAAAAAAATAGTCTGGTATGTTACTCACACGACTTTCTCTTACCCTGAAATTTAACATTATAAATACAGGTTGGAGATTAAGAGGTAAGATAACAAGTACTGTTACGTAAACTTATATTAAACAATTCAAATTAGGCTTCGGAAGAGTTTTATATGATAATTAGTCCTGTGTGAGGGGGGCGGTAGCCCCCCTCAACCCCTCGTTTCATTAATGCACCTAAATTTATATAGAATTTAATTCTGTTATTAAAATTAAAAGTTTACTTAAAATTATACAGACAATTTTCACACGCAATATTCATTGAAACTTATCAATCTTGATCAAATTTTTCCAGCAACAAACTTGTATTAACTTCAAAATACAATATTTGGATCTTCTAAAATTATTCGTTTTTAAGTTATTCTAAGAGTAGTGTAACACTAAATATTAAAAAAAAGTTGAATTTATTCTCAATATTACATTAAAAAAAAAGAAAAAAAAATGTTAAAAATGAAAAAAATCGATAACTTTATTTTAAATTAGAGCAGATCGATGGTTAAACCATTCGTTTTAAAGGTATTGGCGAGCTCTATTGAAAGCTACCCATCATGAAAATTTACTCCCCTCGAGGGTGGACGTCCCCCCCAGGGGGAGGCGAAGCCCGTACATACACAATTTTTTTTTCCCCAGTTGACTATCTCTATTACAAAAACTATATATTTGTTTCATTTGGTTTAGTGCAGTCGATAGATGTTAAACTCTACTTACCTGCAATTTCCCCCACAGACGTAATGTATTTGAATAATGTTGAGGGTCCCTGTACACGAACCATTTGCTTCATCTCAACGAACAGCTTAGTGTAGCATCCCTATATGATACACATTTAGAATATTGAGTTTGGAATT
Organism: Salticus scenicus; assembly: GCA_963930645.1. Taxonomy (NCBI): domain Eukaryota; kingdom Metazoa; phylum Arthropoda; class Arachnida; order Araneae; family Salticidae; genus Salticus; species Salticus scenicus. The sequence goes on along the minus strand of OZ005662.1, from coordinate 64,972,044 downwards.
TCTGCTACTATTTGTTCTTGAGATATGCTGGTAACAGACACACTGACAGAGACCATTCGCTAAAAACATGATTTTCGTATTCAGGGGACCTCAGAACATGTAAATATAACAAAAACTCATTTTGGAAAATTTGGCCCTAAAACAATACTTTCTCTATCGTAAAGGTAAGAGAAAGTAAAAAAGAAATGGCAGAAAATTACTTCTGTTTCATCATTCACACTGTCATTTTGCTTTTGTGCTATTTTTGGTAGAATACAAATCGAAGAAATTGAATATTTTCATTTTTAAGATTATGTTGAAAATGCTTTTTTAAATGTCTCACTGTATTCAGCGGAATGCATTTGAAATAGAAAATAAATTAAGTGTATGACGCTGGGAAAAAAAAACAAAATTGGCTTTTGTACATAAAAAACCGAAAAAGAAAACAATAAATCGTTTACATTTAACTATATTTGAATATATTTTTTAAAACACAGTTTAGAAAAGAACTTAATCGATTAAAAATTTAAAAGAATTTATTAAACATGCCTGCGTGTTTTCCAGTTATGAAATAAAACAAATTGCATCAGAAATTATAATAAACAGACAAATCAAAATTTAAAGTATTGTCTTCTAAAATACATACTTGCCAACCATCTCATTATTAACCGTACAATTGTTAACGCCTCCTGAAAAAACGCCCCTTTTCTCACACCACTATATTCTATGCTAATAAATATTTCGCAGCTTATTGATAATGACAAGACAATGAGTATGAGATTTTTTGAATGTTTGGAACTGCACCAGGAAATAACTTCAACAAGGGACTGAACTAATTCAATCCACTCGAGACGTCGCATGTTATAGAAGAATGGCCTCAGAATCTGAAACTGAACATTGTTCAGGAGTGCCATGATCGACAAAAGCCACACCTCTGGTGGGATTTACTTTACGAATGCTACTGTTAGCCTATGAAAAATTTATCGCAAAGTATTTAACCCTACAAGGCTCAATTTTTTTTTTAGTGCGCGACAAAAATGTATAGGTTGTAATTAGTGATCAGAAGCTAGGGAAAACTTATAAAATTAAAAATAAAACCACATTTTACTGAAAAATCAACTTTTAAGCTCAACGTACCGTACGTGGAACATACATAAAAATATGATTTACTAATACGTTAACTATTGTAATATAAAAAAAAAAAAAAAAAAAAAAAAAAAAACTTACCTCTGCAAAATGTACACTTCGTTATAACACACAGTATTTTTTTTTTTCGAGTCAAAACTGTTCAATAACTATTCTTTTTTTATTTTTGAATTCAGACAAACGACTAACGTATCACTTTCCTTCAAATTTCACACTGAGTGCACTATAACCAGGCCCTGACTTACGGCAGGGCATACGGGGCAAATGCCCTGGGCCCCCTTCTGAAAGGGGCCCCCCTACAGGCGAATGCAGAAATTCTGCAACCTAAAGACCTTTTATGCTACTGCAAAGGGGCCCCCCAGAATAGGCTTGCCCGGGGCTCCAGGTAGTGTAAGTCGGGCCCTGACTATAACAAAAACACAAACGACATCTTTAGGTAAAGATTCGTATTACTACATTGCTAAGTGTCAGTAGCTTCTATCAAGATGTCAAGAGATGTCGCTACTAATAGTTTTATAGCTATAGGAACGATTAGAGTCGGTGTTCCACATATGGAACTGGGTGCCTTGTACGGTTAAATATTATTGTATATCTACTATATAGCTTTGCAATACTTTCAAGTACAGTGTGATTATAATTGAAGTTATGATTTCAAAACGCTACCAGATATTTTACCAGAACAATTAGTGGCAATGGAATTTTGTTTAGCAATGGAAAAAAAAAGAAGATCCAAAATGTACCGTTAATCATTCGTAAGATGTTTGTTTCATGAAGTTCCTCTTTTTCTCTTGTCACTATCACTGTTTCTGCTGTATACACGTATTCTTGTCTTCTTGCTAAAAAAGTTGTCGTAAACATTTAAAGTCTATTGTTTTCTGCTATTCTATTCTATTGCTAACAGCATTCCTGTATATAATGATTTAATTAACAAATGGCACGAGTTCAATTTAACTCTTTCTTTTCTTTTCTTTTTATTTACTTCCTCTTACCCACAGGGTCAAGAAAGTATTGTTTTAGGGTCAAATTTTCCAACGTGAGTTTTTGTTATTGTTACATGTTCTCAGGTCCCTTGAATACGAAAATCATGTTTTTAGCGAATGGTCTGTGTGTCTGTTATCAGCATATCTCAAGAACAAATAGTAGCAGATATTCCAAACTCGGTATTCTAAACGTGTATCATATAAGGATGCTACAGTAAGCTTTTCGTTGAGATGAAGCAAATGGTTCCTGTACAGGGACACTCAAAATTATTCAAATACATTACGTCTATGGGGGGGGGAATTGCAGGTAAGTAGAGTTTAACATCTATAGACTGCACTAAACCAAATGAAACGAATATATATTTTTTCTAATAGAGATAGTCAACAGGGAAAAAAAATGTGTATGTAGGTGCCTCGCCTCCTCCCCCCCTGGGGGGAAGTCCCTCCCCTCGAGTGGAGTAAATTTTCATGATGGGTATCTTTCAAAAGAGCTCTCAAATACCTTTAAAACGAAGGGTTGAACCATCGATCTGCGATAATTTAAAATAAAGTTATAAATTTTTTTCATTTTTAACAAACAAAAAATGTTTAATATAATATTAAGAATAAATTCAACTTTTTTTTTGATATTTAGTGTTACACTGCTTCTCTAATATGGAAATCGTCTGCATTATTATAAAAGATAATTTGTTTAAATAATAATTTTAATAAATTATTTTTTAAAAACAGAATTTTTTTTAATATCCGAATTAAATTCTACATAAATGTAGGTGCATTAATAAAACGGGGGGTTGAGGGGGACGGTAGTCCCCCTCAACCCCCCATACTGTTATGTAAACCTAATAACATAGGTTTACATAACAGTACTCGTTATCTTACCTCTTAATCTCCAGCCTGTATTTATAGTATTAAATTTCAGGGTAAGAGAAATTCGTGTGAGTGACACACCAGATTACTATTATTATTATAAATTTTGAGATAATTTATCATTTCTTTGAGATTACTCAGGCAGCGTCATCTAAAGGCACATTTTATAAATACTTTTTTACTTCGACAAACAAAATTCCATTGCCTCACGATTGTTGTAATAAGATATCCAGTCATTTTGACAGTTAGTTTTAAAATTATAGCATTTTTTAAATCGTAACTTTAATTATAATCACCCTGTATTTTATCACCCTCAAGTTTTGTGCAGCTGGCAGCTGCTTAAATAGAAGAGATAAAACTAAATGCAAGCGAAAAATCGTCTAAATTTCAATAAAATAAAATGAATTGAATAAAAGTAAAATAGTTTAAAGTTTAGTCGAAAAGATTTCAAACCTCGTGAAATTTGTGTTTTGTGTTTTGAACAATTTTGAGCGGAAGATTGTGAGGGAAAAAAAAAAAAAAAAAAAAAACTTAATACATAGTAAACAGTTAGCGGATTCTGGCCTTAAAAATGGGCAGCGCTAGCCCTATATCATTGCACACACGGTGTGCTAACCTCATTTTTTTTCGGGGGGGGGGGGCAGGGGGGGGGGATAGGAAATTCATTGCACCGTCTCGAACGGGTTTACTTGTGGCAGGTGGTCGTACAATACCTTCACCATGCACAACAGTAAATGCAATGATTGTGAACCATAAGAGATTCGGTCAGTAAACAAGAAACAGTCCTAACTGAAAAAAGAAGTGTACTGATTTTAAGTTAAACGTGTAATCTAGTAACTTAGTGTTATTTTTAGGCCTTGTTCATTTTCTGGTCTTGTTCTTTTACCTGTTTCTTTAATACTTTTTCTTTAAATAAATTTTTGTAGTTCTTTTTAAATTTCTTCTATTGTTATAATTTTTTAATTCTACAATTGAAATATCCACTCCCAATTCAAAAATATTTGTCTAAAATTACTTTATAACAATGTCATTTAAATTGAATTATTATTATTTGTATAATTGTAGTTATAATAAAGCGCAATCTCTTCTGCCCATGTTCGCAATGAGTCCTACCCTATAAGGAGAGATTCGATTTGTGAAGTTTTTAAAGAAAAATTTTTATAGTTAACTTTTTCAGTGCAAGTATTATATCTGATATTTTAAAACGGGTCTGACATCTTTAGAGTACAAATATTCTTTTAAATGCAAGTATGAGCAAAGTTTTGTCCTGTTCTCCCTTGTTAAGAAAATCGTAAATTTCGAATAACTTACGAAGTTTTTAAATTAGAATATAGCAAATCAACAGAGTTCTTTCCTGTAACATAAGCGATATTTTAAAACTCACCCTACATTTCTACGTTAATTTGTTCTTGCGATATCGTGTGCACAGTTTATTATACTAACTCTCTAACAGACTAACTCATTGACACGCTACAAACGAACATCATAATGATTTTGTGAGTTTTGAATTTTTCACAGTTCAAAATATGAAAAATGTTAGAAAACCTTCACGATTACCTAAGTTCCTCATACCTATAGGTTGAGGGGAACAAAATACTGTGTGAAAAGAATGTTACACTCTCAGAAATGGATACTCAAATTTCAGGAAAATTCCTTCATTTTTGACGAAAGTGTTCCTAGGGATATGCTCCGAGCGAACATTTTGTCAAATTGAGAAAATTACTTTCGTCACTGGTTTGAACATACGAATTTCGTCAAAAGTAAACATATATTTTTTCCTCCTAGTTTCGTGATACAGAATAAATACAAATTATAGAATTATAAAATTACCTGCAAGTTCGTTGTTTTAGACAGTAAATCCTAATTATATTTAATGAAAATATAAATAAAACAGAGCAAACAAATAAAAGTCTTTTGGACATATATTTGACAGCTTTGAGACCTATAGTTACACTGACCTATGTCTCAATTGATCCATATTTTTAAAGAAATTCACAGAAACAAGCGCACACAATATTTTGTAGACATAGAACATCACAAACATCCATGCCCGCACCGCGATTCGAACCCGGGACGTGGGAATCCAGAAGGCAGCGGCCTACCGACCGAACCACCAGGCCGCCAAATAAAAGTCCTTGTAACGTAAAGTCGAAACAACATAGGAAAAAAAACCAATATGGCGGAAATGAAAGCTAGCACAGGCTCATGAAACTAGCATGCATAGGCTATTGTGAGTAAACAGCTTCGGGAAATATTTGAGAGTTCACGTTTCCTCAAAAATCACGTGATCGCTTGACGAAATGGTTGTCAAAAACAACGAAATTAAGCCGGAGGATGTCTGAATCGTCAAAATTGAGTATATTATTTCTGAGAGTGTAGGAGAAAAAAAAAAAAGCGAACATTTGCTAAACACATTTGTTGCCGCTCACCTTAGTTTGGCTACAATGCGCCAACCTTGGCGCGCATCTCATGCTCACCTGCCTTCCCGCTTTAGCGGTAGTAGTTGTATTGTTTTCGTTATAAGAGTAACATCTCCCTTGTTCATCTTGTTCGGTGATATGGTTCACCTTTTTTTTTTTTTTTATGGTTTGCGTTGACTATGGTGTCAACATAGTTTAAAATACGTTAGTAATACGTCATCTATTAATTGTACATATGTAAATAATTCTTTAATTAAATGTTTTGTGAAGTAAGAACTTCAAGAATAGTAATTATTAAATTGATATACAGTCCACTCATAAAGTATCGTCAACAACATTCCTGCCAACTATCTAATTAATTATTCTAAAAAATTGTTAGTAACACCCCTTTTTGCACACCACTATATTCTTAGAGTAATTTTCTCGAATTACGATTAAAGAGAAAGAAAAATACTCTAAAGAAAGAGAGGGAAAAAATGTAGCTAATACCAGTTTTACGGAATTCTAATCAGACTGTTGGGAGGTACGTTAACATACAAAAACCCTTTGGCATGCAACGTTTCTGTCTAATAAAATAAAATGTTAACGTGCATAAAAAATATTTTAGAAAAAAAAAAAAAAAAAAACGTGTTTGCCATTTAAATTATGCATGCAAAATTACCATTCTTTTAAACGAAAAACACTATAATTTTTTTTTTCAGTGAAACTTTAAAAAAATGTCTTTTTGCAGGAGAATTTGAAAGCTTGTGTTCGTGAATGCACAGAAATCAATTCTCTTGGAATAAATTGAAGTAGGAATAAATATTTTAAAATCACTTCGAAGAAAATTTGAATAATACATAATTTTTCTCTTTCACACAAGGGATTTATCGGGCGTTTTGGAAGTGTGTAAAAGAAATTACATTTTGAACATTACGTATTCTTAGGCTTTTTTTTATTTTTTTAAGAAAAACAAACAAAAAAGAAAAAGAAAAGAAAAAGATGAAAGAAAAAATAACATGGACTGCAAATTACTTCCTGTTTCATTTTTTACACTGTCACTTTGTTTTCGTACAATTTTTGTTGAATGGAAATCTAAAAAAAGGAAGATTCCCATTCCACAAATAAAGTTGGAAATGTTACTTTCAATATTTTATGCCTTCTATGTGCATGTGCATTTGAAATAAAATAAAAGAAATAATGCAACAATTGAATGAAACATTAAGAAGACATTTAAGATTACATTGAACAATGAATTAAATAATTTTTCGAGGAGCTGTAACAATATATTTCTTTTGTTAAATTTTGTAATTATAATAATATTACAGTTTTAAAAAATTCAAGAACACGCTTTTATAGAAATGTGAACTAAAAAGCACAAAATATCTATCTTAGTATTAAAAGGCAGGGTAAGAGAAAATCGTGTGAGTGACACACCATAATCATGAAAAACGGCAGTTTTTCGAGTGACGCAAGCGGAAGGACAAACGGACGGAACGCTGCGAACTCATATATACGCCTAGTTTGACATCAAAGAGATTTGTAAAAGCCGACACTTAATATCTCAGCAAATATGCCATATTTTGTTCTGATATTTTCAAAATAATCTTTTATCGTCGGTCTTAATCTATCCTGAAAATTTTACGTTCCTACATGCAGTATGTTTTGAGATCTGAATCTCAATTTAAAGCCAAAAAGGGAAAATGTGTGGTGTACGCTGTAAGGATGTAATGGACCTAATCTCTAAAACTGCACGAACGATTTTAATTTAATTAATATATGTTGTTAATGGGATCTTTCTGAATCTAGTAACGTTTTTGTTTTTTTCAGGAAAACTCTTGTTTTTTGTAAAAGTTTCTTTGAAAATAGAACTATATTACTCCGCCAAAATGCATGCTTTTATTCGGCAAAAATGTCGTAATTCGGTTCTTACTTTCAAGACACGTTGGTTGGCTGACCAACGTGAATGCAGTCAATAAATTTTTGTTATGAAGAATATAATTTTAATTTTAAGATTTCCCATTTCGTCAAAAAAGTATTTAGATAATATTTAAAATAAATGAAGAATTTTTTAATTATAGATATTCTATTTCATCATTATTCATAATGAATTAAAAATATTTTTAAAGCGAAAACGTTTAATAAATCCCTCATGCACACAAATTTATACCATGGTCCATGGTCTTTGGATCGCATGCGTACATCATACGGATGCGTACATCCTGTAGACGCTAAGCTAATTGCTTTCCCTGTATCCGTCCGCGCCGGGGTGTTTTTGTTTAATTTGTTGATTGGAAATTGGAATTAATATGAAATTTGGCATGATTTATACAAATATTGCTAGTGCTCGGATACTTTTGCTGTGACCCACCGGTGTACCACGCCGGCGTGAACGTGTTAATCATAATTTTTATTAAAAAAATTAAAATAACACTGAGATATGAGAGCGAGAGTGTGAGCAGTGTTTTTTACATTTTTATTTTCAATCGGGAATTAAAATATTTTTTTAAAAAATTCCACCTACTTGCATGATAGTGGTAAGTGTTTTATAATTTTATATTCTTAAAACTTGCTTATAATTTTACGTATATGTAATTATAGGCTTCGTCTGATTGCACGGAAGTATTGTTATTTGTAAACAAACCATTGTTTACATTTTTTATAGTCGCTTTTTTCGCAAAATGTTACTCAGTTTTCTGTAATATGATAATTAAACAAGTTTTCGAATTCTTTTGTTATGTTTATTATTACTTTAATTATGTTGTTATTATTGGTAATATGTCACCTTTTAGCTTAGCAATTTTTGGAAAAATAAATTTAAATGTTTTGATTAGAGATCCTAACTAATCGAGATACTAAGAGATACTTCGATTGCAGTCCAAAATTTATTTATTGGAATAAAATAGCTGTATTATTCTTTTCAAAAAACAGATTACGAAAAACTTTATTTTTGAATGATACAGCCTTGTAAAACGAAGCAACAAAAATCCTATATATGATAACATGGGAAGGGAGAAAGGGAGCTATCTGACTGATGTACAGCCTTAATTAGATACATCACAAGTCTAATGTAATGGGTAATTGAGAAATGTTGTATGTACTGTATTAATACATTATAACTGAATAATTTTAAATGAATTTGAATGTCTTAGTTGTGTATCATAATAATCATTTATAATGCTTTCGACGGATATAGCTAAGGTAGTATGAAAACTACTTTATATCAACAGGGTTGCCACGCTACCTGGAGAACCTGGAATAGTCAGGGAATTTGAAAATTGACTATAAAAGTCAGTGAAAAGAAAAATCTGCCAATGCACGGTCATTTCCCCTCCCCCCCCCTTTTTTTTTTCTCCATTAGCTTCTGCTATTTTTTTTAAACACCCCCACCCTTCTTTTTTGCTCATGTAAGGAATTTCTTATTTCGCTTATACGCGACAAATGCTATCATTATATGCAACTTTTTTCATATGTAAATTTTGTGTTTACAAGTGGGACGTTAATTATTTTGCCCTCAACACAGTCAATGCTCAATATACGGTTAGACTGAAATTTTTTTAGAATATACCTGGAAAACCTTTTAAAAGTCAGGGAATTTCATTCTCCTGTTTGAGTGGCAACCCTGTATCAAGCTTATACTGTACTCTACTCTAAATATAATAATGCAGCACAAGCAGTATAAAGAAAATAAGGCTAAGCTTTACTATAGGGTACCTGTTGGCGATTCATGATGCTGTGATGAGATTCAGTGTATCGACACTTTTTAATAGTAACTTTTTTGTATCGGTACTTCATTTAACTGTCTTGGAACTTTGTTTTTCTTTTTGTGCCAGCCGCGCGCGTGTGTTTATCGTAATGCGGCCCAGCTGAATGATTTTTCTTTTTAATGCGTTTTTGAGGTATAAAAATTAATTTTTTGAGTGTATTTTATTATTTTATTTTACTTTTTAATAAATGGAATTATTTAGGGGAAAAAAGTGTATTCTAGTAATTGATGCAGTATAGATTTCCATGCATTTTCTTATTCATGTGCCATGAATTAGGAGTATCCAGTGATGTTTTTTTTGTTTTAATATCGGGATAGTGACCACTGTAGTACAGATTTTTTATGCATTTTCTGATTCATGTGCTATGACTTAGGGGTATCCAGTGATATTGTTTTAGTCTTAATATTGGGATACTGACCGCTGTAGCATGAATTTTCAGATTCGTGCATGACAAATTAGCTGCATCCAGTGATTTTATTTATTTTTTGTTTGTTTTGTGATTGCTTCTGTACAGATTTTCATGCATTTTCAGATTCATGCAAGGCTGTAATTTTGAAATTTTGGGGCAAATCTCCAAGTTATTTTAGATTATACATCATTTATAATGCTGAATTTTATGTGTTAAAGCTTGAAAGCTCTCTGAATTTTTTTTTTTTTTTTTTTTTTTTTTTTGTGATGAAATAGCTCAAATTTCTATTACTGTTTTAAATATTTTATTAATCTTTAAAATATGCTTAATTTATTTCAGTGAATTTCAAAACAAGCACCAGAGTGAAACAGTAATTTATTTTCTTAAAATGTATTTTTGATGTTTTGTAATGATTCAGAATATCGATTTGCAGTAATCGACTCATTCAGTGAGATGTACATCAGCAACAGCGATGGGCGCCTTATAGTAAAGCTATTCCAAAAATAAGCTAAATAAAACTTATCAAAAACTTTCTTACTTAGATTTATTTTTCTTCTTCTTATTTTCCCCCATAGCAGTTAATTGTACAAATGCATCTTAAAAATTAAACCCACTTTCAAGGCCTGCATTATTTATCATTAATAGATTGCTCACACTGTTTAGTGACAGTTTGTTTATAATTTCATTTCTTACCAAATTTATGCAACTGAAAACTATTTTCACAATTTGTCCGAAATCACAATATTTTTGAAAAAAGTTCATCCTGAATGAGGAATTTGCACACATGGGGGATTTGAACAAAATCCTATTCTTCTGGTAGTTTTAGGCCCATAAATTTCAAAAAGTTTATTAAAAATGCAAAAAAAGTTCTCATTAATTTAAAAAATAACTTTAAAATTAACCAAAAATCACGTGACTTCAAAACGCTGCCTGACGTCACAGTTTATGATGCTTCAATGTTTGCATTCTGTTAGCCTGGTTAGTAAGCAATTTGTTTTAACTTTCGTAATTATTAATCATTTATGTGATTTCTGAGCATTTCTTTTTCATCTTAGAATCATTCAATATCATTATTATCATTTTCAAATGTTTTCTTTTTATGGCGGTTGTCCAATGTTTTCGTTTCATAGGATACTGTGGAACGCTAAAGAATAACTTTTGAGAAGCGTTAGCTGTTGTATTAGTGCAAAATGGTACAATACAAATAATACAATATTTATACTACAATTTTTTAATATCAGTCATTATTATATCATAGAAAACCTATTTCACTGATTCAAGAAGCAAAGCAAAGCATGAAATCAAATGTAAACAACGATTACTTTAGTTTGTTGTCATAAAGAGTGACGTCACGATATATTATACTGCGTTTTCTCTGTACAGTAAATAGTGCGATGTTAAAATTGTTATAAATCAGACATTAGATTTCAAATAAAGAAAATGTATGTATTTATTTTCTTACCTTTTCATTTTCTATTAGAATAAAATCAGAAAATGTGCAAATTGTCTATTGTGACTTTTTTGTGAAAGATTTTTTTTATTATTATTATTATAGAATTTAATGTAATTTTTTAGTATAAATGTGTGATCATGTTCTTTAATTATCGTATTTTGGATAACTGTCTAGCATTTTGCATAAAAAGCGACTGTAGTGGAAACACTGGTTTGTTTATATTTGACAACATTTTTGTTCTTCATAACAGACGAAACATGTAATTACATTTTATGAAAAACTAATTGTAAGTTTTAAGAAAATAAAACTATATAGATATATCTTACCGCTAAGTCATGGAAGGAGGTGGAATATCCGTAGACATTAAATATAAACAACTCCTGCTACCAGGGATCACTCTAGAGCGTTTTAGCGGTACGAGTTGCCACAGGGTTGGCATAATACTTACTGTGCAATGGTGTAACGGGTTTTATCAGTTTTTTACCGCCTTCATTTATCTCAAACACTTTAAGGATATATTTTAAAGTTTTTAGTTCTCAATTTCCCAATGTATTATTTAATATTTACTATGAAATTCCTGCTTCTGCAATTTCTAAAAACATTTAAAAAAGAAAATATTTCCTTGTTTATTTAGCTCTTATACCAGTTTATGTCATTTAGCATTGGCTCATATGATATTAAAAAAATAATAGCATAGTTTACATTGTACTGTTTAAAAAGCCCTGCAGGCTCCAAAAAGTTTTTAAAAAATAATAGAAACATTTTAATTTAACTACATATAATCAGTTAAATACAATTCGAGGCTGCTGTCACTGCTTGTTTTAATGAATTGTACACACTAAATGTAAAAAAATAAGTGAAAGTATTAAAATGGTAATGAAAATATGAATATTGTTAATGGGTAAAGTGTGAAAAAATTTTCTTGATTCAAATGATGTTTGCTAAACCTAAGTAAAAATTTTTTTAGGATATCTTTTTTTTTTTTTTTTTTTTTTTTTTTTTTTATCTTCCCTAATTCCTTATTTTTTTTTTTTTAATTTTGATTAGAAACTATGAGTAAAGATTTTTTTCTCTTAATACATTGCTTCAGTTATATGTCATATTTCCTATTAAATTATCCTTTTCCAAAATTATCTTATGTGTTCAATAGCGTGAGTAAAATTTTGCTTTATTTCAATACATTATTGTAGCTACAAAGTCAAAGTCTGAAGTTGAGTGGCTCAAAATACCGCATTTATGATTGTTATACAATTACTTCTTATTATGAAGATAATATGTTGAATAAAAATGTTGGTAATAAATGCCTACATGGATTTTTTTCTATAGAAATAGAATATTATTTATATTTTTATAATTTAAGTAAAATGATTGATAGTGTGGATATTGTGCATTTATATACACATACACATAATAAAAAACAAATGTTGTACAATAATGTATGAATACATAATAAAAATCAATTAATTCTTGATTTAAATAAAAAAAATCTATTTTTTTTGAAAAAAAATAAAAAATTCAACAACCCTGTTTTGAAGTAGGATTTTCGAATAGTGTGCAACGATGTTAAAATTTATATTTCCAACGAATACACAATTTTGACTTTTAGATTCTGGAGAAAATTTTACAACTGGATACTAAATTTGAAGTAATTTAGTCAATATGCTTAGCAATTATACTTATTGGGACTTTTGAGTTTTTTAATTTTTTTTTTTTTTTTTTCAATCTTAAATCTCTTGGTGATATTAGTTTTTTAAGTGTAGCTCAAAATCTACTTGACCAAAAGAACTGAAATTTCATAAAAGTATAATTAAAATAATTAGGAGCCAGTGAAATATTTGTTGCAAAATACTTCTAATTTGCAATTTAAGAATTTTTACTTAAATAATTTCTAAATATTTATTTTTTAGATAATTTTATTTAAAAATTTTTAAATTGTAATCTACAATAATATTTTTAAGTTATTGCAGGCTTTAAATATGTAGATTCCCTAAGAATTTTTCCCCATAAATAATTAAATTACACATTCTATAAGGAATGGTAGGTATCTATTTTTCTCTCTCGATATTTGCACAATCTGGTACATATAGGTATCATCTTTTTTTTTTTTTTTTTTTTTTTTAAGGTTTATACATTATTATTAAAAAAAAAAAAAAAAAAAAAAAAAAAAAAAAAACTACACAGCATGTGCAAAAATAAATGTGAAATTAACAATATTTATACATATAGTCACAACCACTTGTTAAAATATGCTATAATTTCACCAGTTATCGATAAAATTCACATTTTTCAAGACTGATTTCCAAAATTCGCGATAATTTTACGATTGATCGCCAAAATGCATAATTTTTTTCATCGCTAATTAATAAAATTTCTGCGTTTTTTAAGTTAAATTCCCAAATACTCAATTATTTCGTCGATAATAGACGTAATTTGCACTTTGTTCTCAAAGCTGAATGCTGAAATACACAATAATTTTGCAGCTGATTTCGGAAATACGGGATTATTTTCACCGCTAACTATGGTGTCAATTTTTATAGTTAAAATTTACATTTAATCACATTTAATTCCCAAATACCGCTATTATATCTCTGCTAACTAATAAAATTCACGATTTTTTTTTTTTTTTCCTATAGCTGTTTCTGAAATTCACGATATTTTTGTGGTTGATTGCTGAAACCTTGTATTATTTTGCGCCTAATCGATGAAATTCGTATTCTTTATAAAGTTTAATCTCCAAATACTCAATTATTTCGCCGCTAATCTATGAAATTTATGCTTTTCTCAAAGCTGAATCCCGAAATATGCAATAATTTTGCAGCCTAATTCGGAAATACGGGATCATTTTACTATTAACTGTCCAAAATTTATGCTTAAGTGCAACTAATTGCTAAAATACGATATTATTTCGGCGTTAATCGATAAAATTTGAAATCTTTTCAAAGGTGATTTCTGAAATTCGCGATGTTTTGCGGCTGATTATTGAAACACGCAATCATTTTGCCGTTGCTTAATAAGGTTATTTTAATCCTAATTGTTTGCTGAAATAGGCTTTATCACTATGTTAATCAATGAAATTCGCCCTTTTTTACAAAGACAATATCCGATGTATGCAATAAATTTGCTGAAATATGGAATCAATCATTTTACCGCTTATTTTTTAAAATTATGCAAGAGCAACTAATTGCTATTATAGACTATTATTTCACCCCAGTGGCAGAAACACCGTGACACGGTGACATAGTCGCGGACACAGAATAAATGCTTGCAGACAGTTTTTGTCTGCATTAATAAAACAATTATTCCGTAACTTTCGAACACTCTTTGTCTGTCTCTGTACTAATAAAAAAATTGCCCACAAATTTCAGACAGTCTTTGTCTGCAATTTACGGACATTTTTCGCCTGTGACAATGCGCTACCGATGTATGACGTCTTAGATGCTCTCTGGTAGGAACTCTAGAGACCCCATATAGGTGCCTTGGTAGGAACACACAAAACAGTACTTAACAACGGCGACCTAAGGAGCCTATATCTCCCTTGATAGACAGCATATGCGTGTATTCTTTTCCCCTATTACTAAGATTCTACGGGGACATAGAAAAGTGCTAATTTCTTTTAAAACTGCTCCGAAACTTCTCCTCCACTTCATAATTCACTTATAAAAATTTCTGTATCAAAACTAAAACTAATACTTTTGTTATTTATACTGTGTTGTGTCAAACATTGCTATAAATATTTAATTGAATGAGTTCAACTTATTATTTTATAATTTTTTATTACTATAGTTCTGTAGTAAAATTGCATTTGTGTATTGTTGCACGAGATCACCAGTATTGTTAAGCTCTCTCCCCCAAAGATTGCTGCTATCAGCTTCAGGCTTTTTGAGTGTAAGCCATTCTCATCCCTGATTACAGGCAAATTTCGCAGACAGATTTTGAAATTTTAAAAGCCTGTCGCACACAGCTACAAAACTTTCTGCCACTGGAATTTCACTGCTGATTATTAAATTTTGTATGTTTTTAAAAAATGAATGCTGAGATATGAGATTATTTCACAAAACAATAATAAAATTACTTTTTTTTATTATTTATACATTGCAGATATACGCAATACGAAAGTCTATCTACAATACGGGATCGTTTCACCGATAACATTTACTTTTAATCTTTCAAAGTACGAAATAAGCTGTTAATTCATTACAAAACAACATAATATTCTTGCAGTGAATTATCGAAATCCCCAGTGGCAGAAAGTTTTGTAGCTGTCTGTGACAGGCTTTTAAAATTTCATAATCTGTCTGCAAAATTTGTGTTAATCAGTGGTGAAAATGGCTTACACTCAAAAAGCCTGAAAGGTGATTTGGGGGGGGGGGGGTAACATCAGTGGTGATATCGTGCAACAATACACGAATACAATTTTACTGCAGGACAATATAGTATAAACAATTGTGTGTACTCATTCAATTCATCTCATTCAATTAAATATTTTATAGCAATGTTTGACACAACACAATATAGATAATTATAAATAATAAAAGTATTAGTTTTAGTTTTGATACAGAAGTTTTTTTTTAAGTGAATTGTTATTCGAAAGTTGCAGACAAAAACTGTCCGCAAGCCGCTTTTCTGTGTCTGCAACTATGTCGCGGTGTTTCTGCCACTGGGTCGAAATCCATCGTTTCATGTCTTATTAACAAAATTTACCTTTATCATGGCTAATTGCTCAAATAGCGATTGTTTCTCTTTTTCACTAAATAAAGATAGGCAAATATTTTCACTGCTATAATGGACGAAATTCGTGCTATTTCTGAAAAGTGATATCACAGATGTTAAATACATATATTGAGTCAAAAATCAGCGAGATTTCTGACTTTTTTTGGCGTATGTTTTCTGATTACATAATTTTTGCATCTGATTACCGAAATATATGCAATTTTCTCATCTTTTGAAATACTGAACCAATTTAAGTTGGACATTGAACTTATCACACAATTGGATGAATTTTGTTCCAACATTTATCTAGTTTCCAAGTTGCAGCCACTTGAAATCAGGCTGCTACTTGAAAATATGCCACAACGATAACTTTTAGAATACTAAACTGGTTCAGATCAAAGTTGGGGAGTGAATTTAATACAGTTTAAATATCTTGGAAAAGTTTGCTAGGCAACTTGCTCCACCATTTTGTTTCCAAGTGGCGGCCACTTAAAATTTTTTTATTACAATAACTTTTGTAATATGGAATCAGTTTGAATCGCATTTGCACAGTTGACATATCATTCAAATATCTTTGATAAGCTCACTGGGCATCTCAGTCACTCTGTCCTTTGTTTCTAAATGGTGGCCACTTGAAAATTATCACAATAACTTTTGAACCGATTTGCTTAAAACACCATATGTAAATAGCCCTCTTTAATAAATCCACAAAGTTCATTAATAAATTGTAGCTGCCATTTTGAAAAAAAATGGTGGCATCTTCATAAGAAAATTTGTGCAAATGTTTTCTTTGCATCACACTGTCTCTTTGCAGAAATTCTCACTTAGTTGGATACTATGATACAAAATAACATTTACATATATTTTACTCACAGTTTTGGATAGCGTGACACAAAAGACAAATCGATTTATTGAAATAAATAATTTTTATTTATAATGCAAACTCAGTGAAAGTGTGATTATTTGACAGTATGTTTGAAAATTAAAAGCACTGTTTCAATGTGTAAATATACTTTATTAGACAAAACAAAGGTAATTTTAATGGAATCTAAAAACAAATCTTTTAAAATGACACCGAGGCGTGACTGGAATTTTTATATCATTCCTTTTTAAACTGTTATTTTGAAATTGAAATGAAAATGAAAAAGCATCAGTGAGTATATTTTATATATTTGTCTTATCTTGAAGTTAAAAATATTATGTTTGCATTGTAAATATAAATAAAAGAAAAAAGTGAATGATCAAATAAGAAAATCTATGTATATTTTAACTACTAGAAGAGCGTCACTTAAAACTTGATATCATTATTTTTAAGACCCATATTTCAAATTCTTATAGTGATAAAGTAGCTGCGTCACAAACTTTTAACCCGTTAAGGGTTTTTGTACTGATATTTATATACATTTAAATCTTTAATTAAAATAATTTAGAATTAATCAAAAACCATCTTTAAAAAATCTCCCCTGACTGGGCTCGAACGCTAGACCTTTAGGTTCGTAGCGTTGCTCTTTACCTCGCAGCCACGGCGTTCACGTACGAAAAGTCTTTTTTTTACAATATAGATTTTTGTTTGCTCCCAGAGTGGTTACAAACATACATACAAACAAACATACATACATACGTACATACATATATACAGGTGAAGCTAATAAGAGCGTGTTAAAAAAGAACGAATGAAAAAAAAAATAGATTTTTTATATAAATATGTAAAATTTATTTCTTAAGTTAAAAAGAAAAAATAATTTTGTCTGAACAACAAATAACACTACTCGGCGTGAAAATTGCCTCTGACGTCATATCAGCATATTCTTATGTAAAAATGACCTACTGAATCCGAAAAGAACACCCATTTTGCCCTATCACCTACCGTTTTTTAGGAAAGGCCTCCTATTTTTATCATTTTTCGGTGATTTTATGGCTATAAATTTGATTTTTAGGAGGGGGAGGATTATTTTAACGGCCCTCTTCACTTAGCGTCGCCGGAAGCCCGAGCCAATGTTATTCTATGGGGAAATTTTCTTTACAAATACCTTATTAACTAATACATATTTTTAAAATCTGTTTTCACATTCAGAAAATTCCCAACTGTTAAATTGACACTTTTTTTAAAAATGTATTTTTTTAATTTTTAATATTTTATTTTGAAATTGCAAAATGAAGAAAATTCACCTATTGGAAATTCGTATTTTGCAGCTTCAAAATAAAATATAAAAAATTAAAAAATTATTTTTTAAAAAATGTCCGTAAATTTAACAAGTGGGAATTTTCAGAATGTGAAAACAGAATTTAAAAATACGTATTAGGTAATAAGCTATTTGTAAAGAAAAATTTCCCATAGAAATAGCATTAGCTTCAGCTTCCGGCGGTGGTGAGTGAAGAGGGCCCTAAACCGTTAATTACCTTCTGAGAGGCTACAGAATTGGAAAATTGTAAAACATGGATATTTGCGACAAGGGAATTTTATTTTTATTTATTTATTTATTTTATTTTTATTTATTTATTTATTTATTTATTTATTTTTTTTTTTTTTTGGGGGGGGGGGGATTGCCACTGAAATCATGCATTACATATCTTAAATTTTTTAATCTGTTATTAACGTTATTTTTTAAAATTTATATATTTTTTTTTTAGGTGTTAAATTAATTATTTTTCAATCCTCAAATAAAATCCATGGTCATAAAATTATGGAACAGGGAAAGAAATTGATGGAGGGGGTGGTGAATCTAGAAAATGGTAGGTGATAGGGCAAAATGAGAGTCATATTCGGATTCAGAAGGTCACTTTTTTCATAAGAATTAGCAAGAATGGTATCAAATCTAGAAAGAAAATTTTTTTTTACAGAGCAGCGTAATTTGTTAAATTATCCAAATTTGTTTGTAAAAATAGCCTCAATGAAAAAGCTTTTTCTGCAGCCCAAATTACGTTTATGTTTTAAGGTAATAACTTTCTTTTTTCAACCAATATTCAAGCATTTTTCATTTTTAATTAATTAATTATTTTATTTTTTTTATTTAGCATATTGCAAGCTGATTGGCTGTTTGAAAGAGAACTATGACGCAGTTTGTCGAACTTTCCAATGGGAATTAGTCGTCTTGCAGCTTTTTTTTTTTTTTTTTTTTTTTTGGGGGGGGGGGGGGAAGGGTCAATCGATTGAAGTTGATTTTTTTCACTGAAGTTAGTTTGTTAGTGAGTTTGTCCATCATTTTACTTCGTTGTACAAAGCAACACCACTTATCTGATCGCTAAGAAAATTGGCACACTTATTATTAAGGACAAAATTGAGCTAATCCCGCATATTTTAGTTCAATCGTATAAATAATTGAAAAAGTATTAAATAAAAATATAATTTTAACTTTAAAAATTTAAAAGAGTTATCAGTTTGATGACAAAAATATTTATGTGTTGATTTTTTCCTCCTACATAAAAAGAAAATACATTTATTTACACTTCAATAATGAAATGAAAAAAAATATATATATATATAGGGTAAGTGCTCCAGTGATTGGCATGCTCCAGTAACTGGCATCTATCCCAAAATAAATAAGAAATAAGAAAAATAAAAAAATCATATATTTTACATATAAGAATTTTAACATTTTATGTCAAACGCTGGAGCATAGGGTGCTTATAACTGGTAAAATGAATAACTAGCAGTGTCAAATACTGGAAAATAGGGTGCCAATTACGGATAAAATGAGAAACTGACAGTGTCAATTACTGGAACATTGAGTGGGTGTCAAAAAAAAATTCATAACAAAAAATAATAATTGTTATCAAATGTATATATTTTAACATGTATGTGGTTCTGAATGTCTTTCATGCCATATGTATTAACTTAAGATTTCTAAAAATATTTTCTGATGACTATGAACATTAAAAACATCAGAGATTGTTCTAAAAGTGTCAATCACTGGTGCACTTACCCTATATGAACAATTAAATTTGTTCAAGTGACTTGCGAAATTAACGTCATTATTATACATTTTAGAATTTTGTTTATGTTCATAAATGTTATTTCAGTTTTATTACTCGTATAAAGAATATTTATTTTATGTCGAAAAAATAAATAAATGAATGCATAATTCTTCCAAATTTAAACTGGTTATTTATTTGTTGTTTATTTTTTTATTTTCTCACATTGAACTGAAATTTTTGTAATTAGAATTTTATTGAGATAGCACCATTTAATGAATAATTTTATTATTTTTAATTCACCATTATATTTTTTCTCATTCTCAACATTTAAATAAACTTCATACAAAAAATCTCAGAAAAGAACTGCAGCACAAATAATCTGGGGTGTCACTCACGCGACTTTCTCTTACCCTTAAATTTAATACTATAAATAGAGACTGGAGATTAAGGGGTAAGATAACGAGTACTGTTATGCAAATATGTGTTAAAACATCAGAATTAAAAAGCAACTAAAAGCGAGACACCTTGGTAAGTGTCAAAGAAAAGCTGATAGAAGAACAGAAGAAACTCAACAGCTGCAAAAAGACAGGCATTATGCAGGTGCTCAACGAACGCTGGCTATAAGACAAGGAAAACGTAAAAGACATACGTAATTTTGTGTCATTACCACGCAGAAAAGCAAACGTTTATTAGACGAACTAACGAACAGTGACATTTCAGTTATCGCGCAGATAATTAACAGACTGCGACTAGATTACAAGAAGAAAGTAAAGAATAGACACAAACTAGGTGTCAGGTACATGTTAAAAGTGAAAATGTTCGAAGACTAGCAGAAGTTGAAGAACAGAGACATTCCAGATGGCATAAAATAACCACTTAAAAATTTTAAACAAGATTGGTATGTTTCAAGAAGTTGTGTGAATGAATATTTACATTAATAATAGCCCTAAACTTTTATGAATGCATGTACTAGGCTCAATCGGGGAGTTTATGGGGCACTACACTGAGAAAAAAATATATACCGCCTTCATCTCGAATGAATAAGTGGTCATTTTCTAAATCCCTTAACTAGAAATATAGATTTTCGAGCTATGCGCATGAGGCACGCCAATAAACTGAATAGACGAAATGATCGAGAATTTCTAGTCAACACATTTCTAGATGGTGAAACAATATTCTGATTTTTTTGTATTGTGTGAAATTCTTGCTTGATTTTCTAGAAGTGGGTCATAAACCAAGTTGCTGAAACCCGCTTCTTGTATTCACATTTATTTGCAGAGATTTTTCAATAACTTTGACCAAGATAATATAGGCAAACGTTCTAGAATTCTAATATGGGTATCTAGAACTCGTTTTCAAATAGACAATAATTTATAAGGATAACATACAACTATTTTTTCTAAAACAACAATTTAGATTCTAGATGTCAATTACAGATTTTTTTCTCAGTGTAGCCCTCTTCACACAGAAATATATGTCTAATAAAATCGTTTCTAAGACTCTTTCCAGCTGTTTTTAAAGTATGGTTCTTTACAGTATTTGTTATGTTATCCCGTAATTCAAAATCTGTTATTATATTATTCAAATGGACGGTAAATGAAAGTCGTATGAATGACACACCAGATATTTATTTTTTAACTATAAGTCAGTGAGTTTATGAAATTTACTCAAAAAAAAAAAAAAAAAAGAGGTAAAAAGCTATAAAACTTAAATCGGAGATTTAAAAATTAGGACAATCGTTTAAGTTTAAAAGTAATTCTTAAATAGAACAAAAAATTCACGCGCGAATAAATCTCTAAGTTTCAAATATTCATTTTTAGAAACGTTATTAATTAGGTCATAAACTAAAAATAAAAGCTTGTTTGATAATTCTAGGAGAGAACAAATTTTATCTTTGAATATTTTAACAACCAAAACAGCTTCAATATATCCGCCATATATCGTGCAGATGCTTAACGGACAGAGTTTAAAAGACAAGAAGGAACTTAAGAGAAACGTCATTTTTAGAATTAAGGTTTTGCTAAAGACCATAATGATATATTCATCTAAGAGTTAATTATATTTTTGATTCTACCATGTAGGATTTACTAAAATTATTTATGTATGTGCTTCTTTAGTAAATGCTAAAATTGTTATTTAAACGAAAGAGCTGTAGATCATTTAACATGATTTGTTGACTTCCTGGGTTGAGTTTGGAATGCTTTTATACAAAACTTACTGCCGAAATATCATAAAGCTGGAAGATTTATTTATTTATTTTTATTTCATCTCACATGCTCTTTATTTATCCTTTATATAAAAAATTCCATAAGCACAATTTAAACCTGAGCAACTCCGGGTAAACCAAAAAGTAGTTCACCAAAAAAAGAAAACTGAGCAAATGAAATGGATTATTAAACTAAAATGCTACATGTAGATGCTACAGGCTACAATTTCATGAGTACAGATTTTTACGAAAAGTAATATATATTTTATTTTATTTTTTTAATCTCAGAAAATTATTTTGAAACATTAGTTTATGAGAATAATTATACCGGGTGATTCAAAATAGATGTTACAGCGATTATCTCGTAAACTAAGAAAGATAGAAACAAACTTCCAATTACAAAATTGATGCAAATTAAGAGTAGATTTCAGATATGGCATTCTTTTGTACAAGGGGCTGTATACATATTAAATACGAAATTTAATTTTTATACGGCCCCTCCTATCATATGACTTATATTTAGAAAAATATTCTCCTCGCTCTCACAATCAAAATAAAAAAAAAATCATCTCTCTAAGTCAAAATCTCGCTGAGTTATTGCAATTTGAAAATTCTAGCATTTTTCGCCAAGTCTTAAGGGGTTGTATCAAAAGTGAATTACTATTGCTTTTGTAATAAGGCACACGTTGATCAACGTCTGGGGGGGGGGGGGAGGAAGAAAAAGAAATTATTCAGGGAAAGACGGCTATTTTAACCTGTTATGTCTCCTTTTCCCTAGTGAATACACAAGAGAATACTCATTGATAATTTAACAAATAAAATTTATGAATAATTTATGTACTGAAAGGGAATTTTCAAATTCATTTTTCTTTCTTTATACATTCTCTTACTCATATACACGGTGTAGAGAAAGAATTGCTTTTGAGTCAAATTTCCGAAAATTAGCTTTTGTTATATTTGCACGTTTTCAGATCCTCTGAATTCAAAAATCATGTTTTTAGTGGTTGGTCTCTCTCTCTCTCTCTCTCTCTCTCTCTCTCTCTCTCTGTGTGTGTGTCTGTGTGTTATTAGAATATCTCAAGAACAAATAGTAGCAGAAAATCCAATTCGACATTCTAAATCCGTATCATATTGCGGTGCTACACTAAAGTATTCGTTATGATCAGACAATTGTTTGTTTACAGGTTCATCCAAAAGAATTCAAATACATTACGTCTGTGAGCGAAATTTGTCATATGTACAGTGTGACATGTACAGACTGCCTTAAACAAAATGAAAAGAACAAATTTTTTATACGCATAAAAGCATGTTTTATGTAGATTGTGGTTTTGCAACCATTCATCATTCATTTACAGGGTTACCCAGAGTATTTCGATATATTGGAGCTATTTTTGGGAATTGCTGGAAGTGTATTTCATTTTGTGCTACTCGTTTTACATATAACACTAAATTTACGTACACGAAGTCATGTGTATATAGTTTATAGACAATATACAGGGCTACCCAAAATTAAGGTAAACATTTTTTTTTGTTATTATTAAATGTAATTGGTGTAAGTGTTTGCTGCATTTTTTTTTTTTTTTTTCGAAGAACACTGCTGACACAGAACGCAAAATTAATTTCTCATACCCATACTGTAAACAAAGTAGCTTTTGGAGAGCGATTTTTTTTCTGTATAATATGACATTTTGAGGCCTCCTGAATACGAAAGGTAAATTTTTATTCATTGATCTGTATATATATGAATTATCAGCATAATTTAACAACAAATAATCTGGTGTGCCACTCACACGACTTTCTATTACCCTGAAATTTAATACCATAAATACAGGTTGGAAATTAAGAGGTAACATAAAGAGTACTGTTATGTAAACCTACGTTAAAATAATTCAAATTAGGCTTCGGAAGAGTTTTAATGATAATTAGTTCTGTGTGAGGGGGATCTCCGAAAATTATTCGTTTCCTGAAATTATTCGACGCAGGCAATAATCAAACATTAAAAAATATGGCTTTGGTAATAAGGAAGCCTTAAAACGTGTGAATACACAAAACACAAGCGATGCATATTTAGCTTAAAAACATACATTATTTATCATATGTCTATGAGGAATTCATTTCCATTCCTGAGCAGCTTTCCTGGACATGGTAAAATATTATAGTAAAGCACTTTTACTAACAATAAAAAAGAATATTATAGCTTAAATATTTGCAACCCTGTATATCTTTTGAAGAATATGTACAAACCACAAAGTGCACCTAAATATAAACCTATAGTAATAATATACGGCACAACCTAAAATGCACTTCCATCAATTTTCAGCTATTGTCGCATTATAATCTAGTTATTTTGTGTAGCCCTGTAAATGAACAGTGAATGATTTCCCTGCAATATTCTATATGAGGCATGTTTTTATGCATATAAAAAATATATATTCATTTCATTTGGTTTAGTGTAGTCTATAGGTGTTATACTCTACTTACCTGCAATTTTCCCCATAGACGTAATGTATTTGAATATCCTTGAGTGTCTCTGTACACGAACTATTTGCTTCATCTCAATGAAAAGCTTAGTGTAGCATCCCTATATGATACATATTTAAAATACCAAGTTTGGAATGTCTGCTTCTATTTGTTCTTGAGATAAACTGATAACAGACAGATACACACACAGACCAACCGCTAAAAACACGATTTTCATATTCAGGACACCTCAAAACGTCTAAATATAACAAAAACTTACTTTCGAAAATTTGGCCCAAAAACAATACTTTCTCTACCTTATGGGTATGAGAAAGTAATAAGTACAAGAAATGCGAATTTGGTACTTTGGATTCCATATCTAGTTGCCACTTGAAAAGTTGATGAAGGTTTGCAAGTTTCAAGGAAATTGATAACAGACTTGATTTTTGTTTTGATAAGTATAGGCACTATAATCAAACGGGGGTTGAGAAGGGCGGTAACCCACTGGCATAGAATTATACATCTATACCATATCATATTCTATACAAATCATTATTTTAGAATATTAATAATAAATATGAATTTCCTTATGATTTTTACAGTATAAAGTTATTTAAACGTAATTCATAAGAATATCTGTCCCAAAACGCAATACATTGGCATCTTTTGTGCGTTCCTGTACACAAACCATTTGTAAAGAATTAATTAATGCCATTTTAAATAGGGAATATCATATAGTAAACCTGAATAACATATATCATTTCTGAAAATTTCTGAAAATATTTACAGACGCTGGGGGCGGGCAGACGGACAGATGGACAGTCAGACAAAAAAAAAAAAAAAAAATTGCAAATTGAAATCTTATTCACAGTTAAAAATTGTTAGAAAATGTTTAATGTAAACGAAAATACAATTCCAGCAAATGTCCAATAATAACCCTTAACGTAACTGAATATTTTTGCGTGCCCTGTAAATCTAATGTTAGTCGTACTGTACAGTATAGAAAGCATTCTTTTGTGCATAGGAATAACATATTTCAATTTCATTAAGATTTATGCAAAGTAATTAAATTTTGGTTTATAGAAATATCTTCTCATAGAACGCAATGCTTTGGAATACTTTCGGGTGTCCCTGTATACAAACCAGTGATGGTGTTTACTCCATTTTCTATAGAAAATATCCGATAGAAAACTATAATAACGTATTTCAATTTTATTAATATATGCATAAAGTAAAGGTATTAAAATATGGTTTATAAAAATACCTCTCATAGAACACAATGCTTTGGAATACTTTCGGGTGTCCCTGTGCACAAGCTAGCAGATGTATTCACTCCATTTTCAATAAGGAACATCCGATAGTGACCTCAAATAACATATATCAGTTTCAGGAAATTCTATGAATATTCACGGGAGTTAGAGTGCAGACACACAGAAAGACGGATGGACAGACACACAAATCGAAGTCATTAACACTTTTCAATCTTGCTGGAATTGTTAAAGAGCCGAAGTCATTAAATTTATCAACCATGATGGAAAGTGGTAAAAATAAAGCGCGAAAATTTCACACGGTTTTGCTAGTCTTTTAGTTTTTTCCCTCTCTTAACGTGTTTTAATTTGCAGGTGACCCCCTCAGAAATTTAACTATTAAATTTTTTAACAATACGAAATAATGTAAATTTGCATTAAATTCTTAAAATTGTTGATTTCACGCGTTTGAACGATTTTAGTTGCTATTTTAAAATAAAGGATCTTTTTTTAATTTTTCTCAACTCATAGATAACCCCCTAAAGTTAGCCCGTTGGCGTCGAAAAATAGATGCCAAAATTGAAAAAAAAGTGGTGTAAGTCATCATTTTCAAATTGCAATAACTCAGCGAGATTTTGACTTAGAGAGATGATTTTTTTTTTTATTTTGCTTGTTAGAGCGAGGAGAATATTTTTCTAAATATAAGTCACATGATAGAAGGGACCGTATAAAAATTAAATTTCGTATTTAATATGTATACAGCCCCTTTGACAAAAAAATTCCATATCTGAAATCTACTCTTAATTTGCTCTAATTTTGTAATTGGAAGTATGTTTCTATCTTTCTTAGTTTACGATATAATTGCTGTAACATCTATTTTGAATCACCCGGTATATACATATATATATATATATATATATATATCAGCAGACTTTTTACGTTGTAATGGGCATTTGGTGCAACACCACCTGTAATAATGCCTCCGAGCTGAGCTCTACGCCACGGAAGATCGGCCGATTTCATCCAATCCTCACGATCCAAGTGCTGATGAAGTGCTGATTGGATAAAATCGGCCAATCTTCCATGACGTAGAGCTCAGCTCGGAGGCATTATTACAGGAGGTGATGATTGGTGACAGTCTCGTGCTCACACCTAGGGTTGGTCTGGAGACATGCCATCACAATTCTGATCCTCCGTGGAGAAGATACTCTCCACCAGTGACCCCAAAAATAACAATATTCAGAATAAGCACATATTATTTATCCCTTTCAAAGGTAAGGAAATTTTGCTCATTTAAAATAAACTGCCATCATGATTTATAAACAATTCTAAAATAAAGGAAAGAAAGGTCGTTTTTCTGTTTTTATATTATTAAAATAATATTATGTTGAAATTTCCTTGGGCGAGTTTTTGCATTTTGTAACTAATATTAGGAGGAATAAAATATATTCCACCACCCCTGAAAGGGATAAACTGTTCAATAGAAAAATAATTTTCTAAAAAATATAGATTATATGTTTCAAATACTTCTTACCGTTTAGAAGTTCAATTTGTTTACTAATACTTCTTACCATTTAGAAGTTCAATTTATTTACTAACTGAATGATTAATTACACTGCTCGGCAGGAAAATTACCCCCCCCCCCCAACACCATTTTCCCAAATTCTTATGGAAAATGACCTTCTAATTTCAAATATGATGCCAATTTTGCCCTATCACCAACCGTTTTTTAGAGATGCCCCCTTATTTTTATCAGTTTTCGGTGATTTTATGGCTATAAATTTGATTTTTAGTGGAGGTGGAGAGGATTATTGTAACTGTTAAATATCTTCGGAGGGGCTACAGAGTTGGAAAATTCTAAAACATGAAAATTTGCGGCAAGGGGAAAATTTAGGGGGGATTTTCCACTGACATTATGTATTTAATGTTATTTATTAAACATTATAATTTTTTAATAACAAGAGACTTGGCGTTGGAATATTAAAACCCGAATAAACTACTACGTCTACCTTTTGTACTGAAGACGGACTTAATGCTACCGAAACAGCTGTACGCATATCAAATATTTTTCTTTGGCGTTTCTGATGTAGTAGTTTATTCGGGTTTTATTATAATTTTTTGTTTTTAAATGTTAAATTAATTCTTTTTCATTCTCCATACCAAATTCATTGTCATAACATTACTGTACAGTGATAAAAATTGAGGGAGAGGGTTGTGTCCCTAGAAAACGATGGATCACAGGGGTGGATGGATGGATGGTTGGGTTTTACGCCGCACTAGTGCTGCGCAGATGGGCAATTGGCGACGGCCTGGGACACACCCGTAGAGGTGGTCCGAAGACATGCCATCTCAATTTTGATCCTCCACGGAAGGGATGGTTCTCCCGCTACGGTGACTCCCAGAGGTATAATTTTTGATGAGAACATGGAGGACATTGCAGCCACGACAGATTTTACGCACACCAACTACCGTTAGTGTACACGGCAGTCTTTGGTCGGCTGGAGTACCGAACCCGCAATCTTCCAATTACGAGGCCGGTGCTCTACCGACTGGGCTACCGCGGCCCGATGGATCACAGGAAAAATGGGAGTCATATTCGGATTCAGGAGGTCATTTTACATAAGAATCTGTAAGAATGGTATGAGAGCTTGAAATTCTATTTATTTATCTATTTATTTTCAGCGCAATGTTATTATTCTGAAAATTTCTATTGCACAATTTAAAAGTCATATGTTTTGTTATTTTCATTTTCATTTTCAATTCTTTTTTTTTACATCTTTTTCTTCTTCTTCTCCTCCTCTACTTCTTATTCTTCCTTTTTTTTTTTTTTTTAACATTTTAATGTTTTAAATCTAGTTACGTAATTTGAATATGGAACTTGTATTAAAACAAAATTTTAATATTAACTTAAATGAAATATCATGCGTCTAAAATCACTTCACTTCAGATATCAACTAAGTGTAAAGTGGTGTGAAAGCTATAAATGTATGCAAGAAGAATCCTTTTTTAATGCTGAACAATAGAAAATATTTAACACAAACAACAATATACTATCATAATGACAAACACAAGCGGTACATTTCTGGGTGTATCTGAGTTTTAAATTTAAATAAAATAGGGAGAAAAGTCCATTCGGTTTGCTTAGATTTCAAAATACATTCCAACTGCATTTATTGATTAAAACGTTTAATTTCCGGAACTTAAAGCGGATTCTGAACCACTGGAAACATGAATACCTAAACCTTGATTCGAACCCGATATTCAAAAGAGGAAGGTCACTGCGCTAATGATTTCACCACCAGGTAAGTGCTTAATAAGTTATAAAAGTCTTTAAAAAAATTAAAAGCAATATTTTTATTATAATCATTTAATAACAATAAAAAAAAAATCACTTATATTTTAAATAAAATTGAAATATATATATATATGTATATATATATATATATGTATATTTATATAGGGGAGATCCGTTTAATATGGACCCCCTAAGCAAGAATTCTCATAAAACTAAAATTATTAAAATACAAAGATTTAATTTGTTGCCTGCTCATTACAATTGTATAGTTGCATGGTTCAAGCTTGGTAAAGCCCTCTGGGGACTATTAATATTTGCAGGAAATAATTATTTTATTTATGTATCGGTAGTTCATATTACACATACGTTCGTGTAATATGGACCATGTGGTCCATAGAGGTCCTTCCCGAACAGCTGACACACTTCAAATTGTTAAACTAGCTGTCCAGCATGTTCCCTCATACACTTGTCCATCTCTTGGGAATAGTAGAAATGGACGAAAAAAATAATAGTTAATGGACGAAAAAAAAAGGGAGGTTCAAAGACTATATCTAATGGGTAGTACTATGCGAAGGAAGTGATAGCTTAAAATAACCCCGGCTTCTCTGGTCTATTCTATAGCCTCAAGATTTTGAGTGTGCGACTAATGTACGCCGAGAATTAACGAAATCTCTCTGTTTTTATCATGGTCCACTCGTCTATATTACACAACATAGCATGGTTCATATTACACGCATAAACAGAGCAACGTTGTTTACAATCACATATCGCTATGCATATTGGCGCCCATGAAACACATGTCTAAATTGTTCAGAAAATAAGTACATTTGCTACTATAAATGCGAAAATTATATTACAATTACCCAACAGCAGAGAGTAATACTTCCATTTTAACATACTTGTTACATCTATGATCATATAAACCGAAAACTCAATTTCACAATCGTCCAAATACAAGAACGTATGTACAAATCACTTTATGCTTTGTATATCAATAATACTCACTAAAGGCAATGGTGAATATTATTGATATACACCAACACTGATGGTTTCACCACCTAGTATTGAACTTATAAATTCCCTCATAGTCCGTATTACACGATGGTTCGTATTACACGGTTCTCCCCTATTTATATCGATGGGAAGATAATCGATGCACCAACAAACACACGCACGCTTTTCCACCATTAGGATGTAACGTTTCTATCTTAAAGATTTTAATCTATACATTTGCATAAAGAATAAATAATAATAATGATAATAAATAGAAATGTTTTGCATATACAAGTTAATGATGCAAAGTCTGCATATACTGAACCTTATAAAATATATTTTATTATCTTTTTTTAATCAGAGAATGTGATAGTAGATTAGATTACGAAATATAAATCTAGATAAATGTCTTTTGTAACAGAATGTGAAATATTCCGTTCGTAAATGCACGGAATTGAAATCTCTAAGGCAAATTGAAAGTAGAAATAAATCTTTTAAAACGACATCGAAAGATATTTGAATAATAGTATGTAATTTTTCTCTTTTATCCGAGGAATTTAGCAGGAAATTTAAAGTATGCGAAAGAAATTATATTTTAATCGTTACGTTGCTTTTTCGGGTAAAAAAAAAAAAAAAGAAAAGAAACCTAAAACGGAGTGAATAGTGAATTACTTTTTGTATCATTTTTTATACTCTCAGTTTGTTTTTGTACAATTTTTGATGAATGGGAAAAAAAATGGAAGCATTACATTCCTCAAATAAAATTGGAAATGTTATTTTAAATTTTCTATGTTTTCCATGTGCATTTATTAAAAAATAAATAAATAAAATGAACTGGGGCACTTTAAAGATGCATTTAAGGGCCCTCTTCACTCACCGCCGCTGGAAGCCGAAGCTAATGTTATTCTATGGGACTATTTTCTTTGCAAATAACTTATTAACTAATACATAGTTTTAAATTCTGTTTTCACATTCTGAAAATTCCCACCTGTTAAATTGACGGACCTTTTCTAAAAAAATATTTTTTTTAATTTTTTACATTTTATTTTGAAGCTGCAAAATACGAATTTTCAATATGTGAATTTTTTTCATTTTGAAATTGGAAAATAAAATATTAAACATTGAAAAAATACATTTTTAAAAAGAGTCCGTCAAATTAGCAGTTGGGAATTTTCTGAATGTGAAAACAGAATTCAAAAATATGTATTAGTTAATAAGTTATTTGTAAAGAAAATTTCCCCATATAATAACATTGGCTCGGGCTTCCGGTGACGGCAAGTGAAGAGGGCCGTTAATGTTACATAGAAGAGATGAAGTAAATAATTTTTCGAGGAACTCTATCAACAAATGTTTGTTATTAAATTTTGTCAAAAGTAAATAAATAAATCAATAAATTGCTCGAAACGTTTTAAACATTAACGAAGACATTTAAGGTTACACAGAAAGAAACAATAAAGTAATTTTTTTTTTCATCATTAAATTTTCTAAGAAAAAGTTTCTTATGTACCGTAATTTCGCGTATATAACCCGCGGCGGAAGGTAGCCCGCAGCATGAAAAATTCATTTAAAAATAATTATAACCGAAAGATACCCCGCACTTCTAAAATCACATGGTCGACAATCGCTATTTATAATCTCAATACTAATTGCTATTATTTTAATAATAAGTAAGAAAAGATACAAATAATAAACAAATATACAAATAAATATAAATAATAAACAAATAAATTTACTTACCTATAATGAAAAAGCGAATAATCATAACATAGTATTAATATTTCTCTCTATATAGATTACTATAAACTGGAATAAGTTCTAATGATTAACACCTTTATTCAATTTATAAGAAAATTATAGATTAATAATAAATTTATTTGCAAAATTCATTCAAAATTCATCGAAATCGGATTCTTCCGTATCAGAATTAAAATGTTGCAATATTGTTTGGGACAGTTCGTCTTCATCAACCATATTATCCTCCTCATCAAGTTCCTTTTCACTGTCCTCAATTTCATCGGTATTATACGTTAATAATCGAGACTTCCGAAACAAAAATGAGACTGGTGTTGATTTTCTCGTTGTTCGCGATAGATACCCCGCACCGGATGATAGCCCGTACGACATACAAAGTCAGTTTTTTTTTTTATAGATTACCCGCGGGATTATATACATGAAATTACGGTAATTATATAAAAATTTATTTCTCATGACACTTAAGATATGCTTATAAAAAGAAATTCTGTAGAACAAAATTTTTAACATTATATATTCTCACCATATTTTTAAACAAAATTTGCAGTAAACGAAGGCAGCAAGGAGTACAATGGGCGGTCTGAAACTACAGGTAGTTCTACAATATCGATAACGGAGTGTACACATGTGCATGTTCATTGCTTAAACAGTCTAAGATTAAACATGATTATTTTGTCTCGTTTGCAAAAATGTTTGCGGAAATTTTCAAAATCCTTGCCAGGAATTTTTATGGAATGGTAGTATTACAAAATATTTTTTAATTAAACTATTTCCCATGGACTCGTTTATAAATTTTACTTGTGGCAAGTGGTGCATGAAAATTCATCGTTTATAACAACGAGTGCAACGATTACAGACAACGGCAGATTAGGTCAACAAACAAGAAACCATTCAAACGGAAAAGAAATTTTATTAATTTTAAATTAAATATATTATTCAGTAAATAAATGTTACTTTTTAAAATATTTAAAAATCATTACGTCACGTAGTTAAAATAAATTTTTAACACATTAAAAACTGAGGCAGACAATACACACTAAAAATATACAATTTAAAACATTAAAAAAACAAAACATAAATTTAAACGTTTCGAGCCTTTTACAGGCTCCTCATCAGTAAAAACATCAAATGTAAATGCTGAGAAGAACAACAGACTTTCATGAAGATAGTTAAATGTTACTTTTTATTATCTATGTCTGTTTTTTTTTATCTCCTTCTTTAATTTATTTTCTTTAAATAAAAATTTTTAATATTTTTTAATATTTTTAAATTTTCTTTTTTTTTTTTTTAAATTGAAATACCTACATGTACAGGGTGACAAGAAATAACTTGGACGAAGTTTCAAACGAAATATCTGTAACTACCACTAAAGTTATAAATTTATTTCATTGTCATTTATTATTAGTATTGATCCTAGAAAGCGAATAAACAGGTGTAAGTAAGTTAGTTGTGAGATAACCATTGTGGTTAACAAACGATCTGCCATACTTGAATTACATAAGCAAGGAAAGAAACAATGTGAAATTGCTCAACTATTGAAAGTGCCTAAGCAGACGGTTTCATACACAATCAAAAGGTTTAAAGAACTCGGACATGATGGTGCCAGGCCAGGAAGAGGAAGAAAACGCACAGTTAACACATCAAGAAACCGAAAAGTTATCAAAAGCCGAGTTCAACGAAATCTTAGGATTTCAATGAGAAAGGTTGCTAGAGAGATGAAGATCAACAGAGAAACCACACGTTTGATGGCAAGAGTAGAGCTTAGTCTTCGTCCTTACAAAATGAAAGAGGCTCAAAAGCTAACAGCAGAGAACAAACGCACAAGACTTCAAAGGTGTAAGGATTTGTTAAAGCGGGCCGCAGGTAATCGATGGGAAACATTTGTCTTCACAGATGAGAAACTGTTCTCGATTGAACAAGCTCACAATAGCCATAATGATAGAGTTTGGTCAGCAGAAGCACTTGGACCTTCTTGCATTGTTGAATGACGTCAACGACCCCAATCTGTAATGGTTTGGGGTGGGATATGTGCTAGTGGGAAAACACCACTTGTTTTTGTTGATCAAGGGATAAAGATTAATCAACAAACATATCGCAAACTAATTTTGGAATATATCGTCTTACCTTGGTCGCAAAAGTTCTTTGGAAACAAAAGATGGACCTTCCAAAAGGATTCCGCACCTGCACACAGAGCTAAAGGCACTCAAGATTGGTGCAAGACAAATTTTTCTGACTTCATTGGAGCTCAAGAATTGCCACCGTATTCCTCAGATTTGAACCCAATGGATTATTCTGTTTGGTCCATCTTGGAGACAAGGGTGTGTGCTAAACCTCATAAAACTTTGGCATCCCTAAAGAAATCCTTATGCAAAGAATGGGATAAAATATCAGTAAGTGAGTTGCGGCCCATAGCCGAAAATTTTGTGACACGTTTAAAGCTCTGTATTAAGGCTAAAGGTAGCCACTTTGAAAATTTGTAAATATGTTAGACAAAATAATGTATTCATATTTATTTTGAAGTTTGGTTGTAATATTTTCATTAGCATTAAAGTTATAATGTATCATGTGTGTCCAAGTTATTTCTTGTCACCCTGTAATACAAACATATTTTCTTACAAAAACCTTATACCAATGTCATTTAAGTGCAATTATCATTGTTAACAATTTAATTGTAGTTAAAATTAAGCGCAATCTCTCCCACCCTATAAAGAGAGCTCTCTCGGTTTTTGTTACAGTTGTTGCTTTAAATCATAGTATAACAGCAAAATAATAATGGAAATGTGTAGAAGAAGGATCGCTTCAAATATATGCATCAACTGTTTAGCAAAAAATTAAAATTAAGATATTTTTTATAACGTTTTATTGAACTTTGCACAAACTCTCCTAGCTTTACCTTATATAAATATGAAAGATTATGTGGTAGAGATGCGTGTAGAATTTTATTAAATATTTTAAGAAGTTCTGAATAAAAAATTATATTTAACAGCAATAATAATAATATTTCGTAATATTAAAGCAACTTGCTGTGAATTCTGATATATTCTAATTACATTTTTAGTTCCCCATTATACTATAGGTATGGGGAACTTAGGTAATCGTGAAAAATTTCGACCTCAGTTTTTTGACTTTTTTATACGTTTTCAGGTATGAGCAATCCGAAAATGACAAAATTTGTATGGTGTCTGTCTGTAGGGTGTCTGTTAGTGTGTTAGTCCGTTAGTGTAGTAGTCTGTTAACACGATATCTCACGAACAAATCATCGCAGAGAGGTCAGATCAGTTTTAAAATATTACTTTCGAAACTGGCAAGAACCCTATTCATTTGCAACATTCGAACTAAAAAACTTCGTAAGTTATGAGAAATTTGAGATTTTCTTAACATGGGAGAATAGGACAAAAATTCACTTAAACGTGCATTAAATGGAAACCTTTTACTGTGAAAATGTCAAACCAGTTTTAAAATATCGGTTTTGATGCCGGAATGAACATCAGTAACTATAAATATGCTACTTTGAAAATTTCACAAGTTATTGGAAATTTACGAATTTCTTAACATGGCAGTATAGGGCAAAATTTCACATAAACGTCAATTTTGAGAGATATTTTAATCGTAAAGATGTCAGACTACTTTTGAGATATTATTTAGGACACTGGCATGAATATTAATTGCTATGAATTTTCGAATATTAAAATTTCGTAAGTTATTGGAAATTTACGAATTTCTTAACAAGGCAGAATAGAGCAAAGTCTCACATAAACGTCAATCTTGAGTGATATTTTCATCGTAAAGATGTCAAACCACTTTCGAAATATTATTTAGGATACTGGCATGAATATCATAGATTATGATTTTTTCTATTTACAAAATTCGTAAGTTATTTGGAATTTACGCTTTACGTAACATGTCAGAATATGGCAAAATTGAGCATAAACTTCCATTTTGAGGATTATAAATACATAAGACAACTTCAAAATTACATTTATGATATTTGTTTGAATTTGATTGAATACAAATATTCTAATAGGAAATTTTCGTAAATTATTCGTAATTTACGATTTTATCAACATATCGAAATTGTAAATTTTTCATATAAATATGAATTTTAAGGATTATTGAATTGAAAACAGTAGCATGAAAACTAAACAACGGAATCGACCCCGATAAAATAAATTAATAGATTAGAATGAGATAAATATATCGAAGTGAACGGTGGATAGCCTATTAGGCGGGGATTTCATTCTGTCACTGCATCAAGCAATGGTCATATTCATTTCTTTTAACTTGATTATAATATGTCTCGCACTAGAAATTTATGAGAACATAAATATGATGGGGAACTGAGCAGAGTCCACCTATGGCAACTAGTTTAATATCCAATGTAATTTAACTCTGCAAAGACGCTTTAAAAATATTTGTATTTATGCAGCTTTAAATTTAACAAAATGTTTATGCCTTCATTTCCCATGAGGAAGCATGAAAAAAGATTGTTTTTACGTAGCTTTTGTTTATTATCTGAAACTAGGAGCACACATTAATGTACTTTGTTTGTTATCTTTATAACTTCAATTTTGATGAAAACGTGTGCAGGAAATTGCTGTTACGTAATCCTGTAAATTTTCAAAAAAATATAATTAGGAACAAAAGTTATTTTATTTTTAAATACTGAGGAAAAGACTCTCATATAAACTATATTTACAGATATATTTCTGAAACGACATAAAATACATTTATTTTGAATAGCCCTGTAAATCTTCGATATATTGCATATGCTGATTATCCACCATTAATTTTTACTGTCCAAACACTATAGTGAGGAAAGTAATGTAATCATGTCAAAAATCCGAATTTTAGATTTTGATGTTTCTATACGATTCGAGGTCCCTGACTCCGTTTCCACTATTTTTACGATGATATATGTATGTGTGTATGTATATGTGTATGTCTGTGAGTGAACTCGCTCGCGTCTAAACGCTTTGTTCGAATAAGTTGAAAGTTGGTAGGTATATTGTAAGTCACCATAGTACGAACCCTATAGATTTTGGTGAATCTAGCACTTATAGTTTTTTTACAGGGACACCAGAAATAATTCTTTATCATTAAGGCCTATGATGCCACATTTTTAAAAGTGTGATAGCGTCTAAACGCTTACTAATCTGAGCAAAAAATTTGTACACCTGTTATTGGTCACAGTTGCACCAACTGTATAGACTTTGGTGATTTTAGCACTTACAGTTTTTTTTAGAGGGGCACAAAGAAAAATTCTTTATCATTATGGCCTATGGGACCAAATTTTTAAAAGTGCGATAGCGTCTAAACGCCTTATTCGATTGAGCTGAAAATTTATATGAATATTATAAATCACTGTTGCACTAAATATAAGAATTTTGGTGAATCTATAGGTTTTTACTTAGGTTTTTACAGGGGCACAACGAAATATTCTTTATCATTATGATCTTATGGGCTCAAAGTTCATTAGCGTTAAATAAAACAACGTGTAATATATGAAGAGAATTACTCAAACACTCTATTGTAGTTTTTTTCTCTTTTGTTTGTTTAAGAACTCCATTTTCTTTACTTTTTCTACAAAAGTGTTAATTACTCAATGTTCGGAAGGTCGAGTGGAGTCACTCCAGATTTTTTAATTTAGAATCAATTTATGAAACTGGAAAAGTTTCTCTGCAATTGACACTGAAATGAATGGTGTAGAACACAGATGCATTATAAGCAGGGTTAGATATTAGAATGTGAAAGTCAGGCATAAGTGGCACCTAATTATTGCTTTCCGAACACTATAGTGGGGAAAGTATTGTTGTCATGTCAAAAATCCGAATTTGAGGTTTTGATGTTTCTATACGTTTCGTGGTCCCCTGAGTCCGTTTTCACTATTTTTACGATGATGTATGCATGTGTGTGGGTATGTATGT
The DNA here is from genome assembly GCA_963930645.1 of Salticus scenicus. Taxonomy (NCBI): domain Eukaryota; kingdom Metazoa; phylum Arthropoda; class Arachnida; order Araneae; family Salticidae; genus Salticus; species Salticus scenicus. The sequence continues at coordinate 64,934,542 of OZ005662.1, read as the reverse complement.
GTGGATGTGTGTGAGTGAACACGCTAGCATCTAAACGCTTTTTTCGAATAAGCTGAATGTTGGTACGTATATTGTAAGTCACCATAGTACGAACCCTATTGATTTTGGTGAATCTAGCACTTATGGTGTTTTTACAGGGACACCAGGACAAATTCTTTATCATATTATGGTCTATGGGGCCAAATTTTTAAAAGTGCGATAGCGTCTAAACGCTTTATTAATCTGAGCAAAAAAATTGTACACATGTTATAGGTCACAGTTGCACGAACTGTATAAATTTTGGTAAATTTAGCACTTTTTTTTTTCTTTACAGGGACCCAAAGAAAAATTCTTTATCATTATGGCCTATCGGGCCAAATTCTTAAAAGTGTAATAGCGTCTAAACGCTTTATTAATCTGAGCAAAACATTTCTACACATGTTATTTGTACACATGTTAAAAATTTGTACACATGTTATAATTGCACCAACTGTGTAGATTTTGGAGAATTTAGCACTTACATTTTTTTTTACAGGAACACAAAGAAAAATTCTTTGTCATTATTGCCTATGGGTCCAAATGTTTAAAAATGCGATAGCATATAAACGCCTTATTCAATTGAGCTGAGAATTTATATAAATATTATAAATCACTGTTGCACTAACTATAAGCATTTTAGTGAATCTAGCATTTATAGATTTTTACAGGGACACAACGAAAATTTCTTTATCATTGTGATCTATGGGTTCAGTGTTCAGTAGCGTTAAATAAAATATCGTGTAATATATGGAGAAAAATGCTTAAACACTCTGTTATGTTTTTCTCTCTTTTGTTTGTTTAACAACTCCTCTTTATTTACTTTATCTACAAAACTGTTAATTACTTAATGATCGGAAAGTCGAGTGGAGTCTCTCCAGATTTTTTTTTTTTTCAGTCAATACTTTTTATATAATAATATTTGTTTTCTTTTCTCGGATTTTGGATCACCCAGTATATATATATCCTTTTCTTGCATTGTTCTTTTACATTATAAAACTTTTAGCATTTCTATATTTTATATATATATATATATTTTTTTTTTGTTCTTCATCTGATGCTTGGTTTCATATTACGCAATGTTTGAAAAGGTTTTCAAAATATTTTCATTCTGAATTATGACGCAGCTATTGCGCGAATCTTTTGGAATGGTTTTATTCATATTTCTATATGAAAGACTAGCAGGCTTTGCCCGCTTCGCTGGACGTTAAACTTAAATGATTTGTCAAAATGCCATATCTTTATTAATAACCTAAGTTCTCGCTGTGATTGGTAGAGGTTTTCTCGCTCCCAATGTTAGGAGTCTAGGTTCCCACTGTCTTCGGCACAACTTACCCACTTCTTACTTCCCCACCCTCAGCGGGTGAGTTCGAAGTTTTGCAAAATCCCACTAATGTACATAATGCGTACACTTAATCAATATCCACACACCAAAATTCGCCATTCTAAGATAATTCAAAGCGAATTCAAACGGAAAAACATGTTTTTTACACATGTTTATTGCCATCCGACTCCGAGAAGGGGGGGGGGGGATTTCGAATTTCGCGAAATGCAGTTACAATAAGTGCCGGATGCATACAAACAATTTACGCGCCAAATTTCGTGACCACAGAAGTCTTTAATAGACAGTATTATAAATAAAAAAAAATAAATAAAAAATAAAAATTATACAGACACGACATTATTTCATTATTTAAAACATGAAAATCTGACATTGACAGATTTTAATTTAGTGACAGAGGCCTACTGCTAAACTTGTTAATATCGACAAATTCTTCTTTAGTTAATTCGTGACGATCTAAATTCCATGATAAAGTTTTCATTAAATCAAACCAATGTGTTTCAGCTGCAGATACTGTAACAAATAACGTTGGAAGTCCAAACTGTCTTATAGCCTCAAACAACGTTTTTTCTCTTTTTCCCAATGAGGGGGAGGTGTGCCTTTGGGGGGGGACTCATGTCAAAGGTGTGCCTTGGGGGGGACTCGTGTCAAAGTTGTACCTTGGGGGGGACTCATGTCAAAGTTGGGCCTTGCGGGAGACTCATGTCAAAGTTGGGCCTTGGGGGGGGACTCATGTCAAAGTTGTACATTGGGGGGGACTCATGTCAAAGTTGGGCCTGGGGGGGGGACTCATGTCAAAGTTGGGCCTGGGGGGGTACTCATGTCAAAGTTGTACCTTGGGGGGGAATCATGTCAAAGTTGGGCCTGGGGGGGACTCATGTCAAAGTTGTGCCTTGGGGGGACTTCATTCAATAAATCCCCATTCAATAAACCGACTGAAATAGGCCCTTAGCACTATTAAGAGTGTATTATAAAAATTCGACAACGCTGTACCGACTGAAATAGGGGTACCTTGGGGGGGACTCATGTCGAAGTTGTGCCTTGGGGGGACTTCATTCAATAAATCCCCATTCAATAAACCGACTGAAATAGGCCCTTAGCACTATTAGCACTATTAAGAGTGTATTATAAAAATTCGACAACGCTGTACCGACTGAAATAGTGGTACCTTGGGGGGGACTCGTGTCAAAGTTGTGCCTTGGGGGGGACTTCATTCAATAAATCCACATTCAATAAACCGACTGAAATAGGCCCTTAGCACTATTAAGAGTGTATTATAAAAATTCGACAACGCTGTACCGACTGAAATAGGGGTACCTTGGGGGGGGGGAGTCATGTCAAAGTTGGGCCTGGGGGGGGACTCATGTCAAAGTTGTGCCTTGGGGGGACTTCATTCAATAAATCCCCATTCAATAAACCGACTGAAATAGGCCTCTAGCACTAATTAAGAGTGACCTATAAAAATTCGACAACTGTACCGACTGAAATAGGCCTCTAGCACTAATAAATACAAAAAGCACAGCTTAAGTATCGGAACCTTTTGGGGACTTAAGTCATTTTTGCGATGAACTGAATTGGCTATCTCAATTGTGCAATTAAAGATCTTGGCGAGAAACGTCCGAGCTACTTCGGTGCCGAATTTCAAATTTTGCCAAAGGGATCCAATACTAAAGCTGTTCCATATCGAATCTGGGTTGAAAACGGAAAAAGGGTAAAATAAATTAGAAATATCAGACCTATATTTATAAGTTTGATACCGAATGAAAGGGGCGATTTTGCTGAATCCAGGGGTTCAAACAGTTTTTCGATGCGGCAATTAGATTTTTAAAAAATAACTAAAGTATGAAATTTAAGTGGCAACGGAAAAACGGATAAAGGGAAAAATAAATTAGAAATATCGGACCTATCCTTACAAATTCAGTACCAAATGAAAGAGGTGATTTTTCTGAATCCTGGGGTGTAAACAGTTTTTCGATACGACAATTAGATTTTTTAAAATTAACTAAAGTATGAAACTTAGATGGCAACACTTCATTTCAATCTTTTCATAATTTGCAGTGCGAATCACGCGAATAAAAAAAGTCCTTATCTTAAAAATTTAATTTTGCATTTTATTTTTCCATTCAAAGCGTTTTAGTGAAAAAATATTTATGGCGCATGCGCAGGCGTTTTTTACCCACAATGTAAACACTAATTATAATTTTGAAAATTTCTATATATATAATTTCAAGTTGGGTGAAGACCTAAGTTTCTGCCAAGCGCCGTTGAATTCCGTCCAGCCATTCTCGAGTGATGCCCGGACAAACGTGTTTTAGTCTTTTACCCCCTAGGGGGGAACGGGGGGGAATTTCCGAAAAGTTGATAGATATAATTTTAAGTTGGGTGAAGACCTAAATTCCTGCCGAGCGTCGTTGAATTCCGTCCAGCCGTTCTCGAGTGATGCCCGGACAAACGTGTTTTAGTCTTTTACCCCCTAGGGGGGGAACGGGGGGGAATTTCCGAAAAGTTGATAGATATAATTTTAAGTTGGGTGAAGACCTAAATTCCTGCTAAGCGCCGTTGAATTCCGTCCAGCCGTTCTCGAGTGATGCCCGGACAAAAAAAGCGACATTCGGACACGATGACATACACACAGACACACACACACACACACACAGGCAAAATTTTCTGAAGTCATTTTCGGCTTTCATGGGGTGTGAAACGTGAAGATATCGCAAAATTTTTCGATTCCGACAAATTTACAGACAAAACTCTGATTTTATTAATATAGATTCTGCATTTTCTTTTACTTTTAGTATGCCCTTTGTTTGGCAATTTCTAATTAATTAATTTAATTTACTAATACTTTATTTGTTACGCTGCATTTCGCGCAACCTTCGTTGTATTACTGTTAATTCTAAAATTATTATCTTCATGTTGATTTCATTTTCCTTTTCTTGCATTGCTTTTTAAGATCATAAAACTTTTAGTATTTCTATAATTCGTTTTTTTTTTTTTTTTTTTTTTTTTGTGGTTTTTTATGTGATGCTTAGTTTCATATTGCGCAATGTTTAAAAAGGTTTTCAATATGTATTTATATATATTTAAACGTCAATATACAAAGAAGTTATTTTCAATTTAATGATTGTTAATGCAATATTTTCTTGGAATCACCAATAGAGGGCATTTAGAAAATAATGTCTATATGCCCGCAATAGTTGTCAATGAATTGCAAATTAAGTGAAATTTAAAAAAAAAAAAAAAAAGTTTAATAAATCGATTTTTTTGGAGTGAAAACTTCTTTAGGCGCTTTGAGCTCTTTTTGGGTGAACAAAAATCATGGAACTCGCGTCATCATCACCAAACGTTTTCCATGAGCTATTGAAGTGAAAACTTCTTTAGGCGCGTTGAGCAGTTTTTGGGTGAACAAAAATCATGGAACTCGCGTCATCGTCACCGAACGCTTTCCATGATCTATATGTATACTGTGCATATATGTACATAGATATACCTCCGTGCGTTTTAGTATACACTATATATATATATATATATATATATATATATATATATAGAAAGAGTATATCGCTCTACATATATATCCATATATGTAGCGCTCGGCGCGGCATGCCACACACACACACACACACATATATATATATATATATATAATATAAAATGTATACTAATACGAGTAGTATACTGGCTACTGGCATCTGTCTCTTTCTTGTTCCATACTCTATGTATGTATGTACTTTTTCCACCACAGTATATACATGGTTCACAGAGTACAAACACGTGTTTTTATACAGACTGTTATATTCTTCTTTTTGCTTTCAATATAAATTTTCAAATAAATAATAAAAAAAGAAAATTATTTTAGTCATATTACAATATTAACACCTCTTTACAAACCAAAAATAATTCAAAAATAATAATTTAATAGCTCGACGATACAAATGACTGCCATGCTTATATATATATATATATGTATATATATATATATATTTTTTTTTTTCAAAAATAAATTGAAATTTATCAAACACAGCTTTGTTAGAAAATTTAAAGTTTTTATAAAATCATATTCAATTAAAAGAAGTACTAATAAATAAACATTGATTAAGTGCTTTAGCCAGACTTTTGGAAAACACGAACATTTAAAGCTTTTATAAGTACATTTAAAAAGTGATTGGCATAAGTGGATTTTGCTTAGTTCACCATTATACATTTGATCTAATATACATGTACAATAGGCAGGGTTTTTTGAAAGGGAAATTTCAATAGCCCTTTTTTTTAATATCGTAATTTCAGAATCGACTAATCTCTGATATCCATTGATATCTATAAAAAAAATTACTGTATGAAAATTCTTTTACACAAGTTTCCTTTGTAAAAACTCTGGCTATAAGACATACTATATTTATGCGAAGAGATATGAACTCAGATGATCACTCAGCATGATCTACTGTATCACCTCACCCATAAAAGCTACCCTAACTCCAGTTTGACACATTTACCTTCTTATCCTAATCTACGAATTAATTTTATTAGGGTTTGTCTCACATTTTTGTTTTTATTCAATTACATAATATCTATATATATAAAATCGTTTGTTTTCAGTAAGTGAGTGATTCATCATCGGCCAAACCTGACCCTTCGACCAAGAAGCATGAAATTTCGTAAAAACATACCTTCTGTGACGTAGACATCCACTAAGAAGCGATTTTACAAAATTTGTACCTTAAAGGGGGGGGGGGGGAGGGAGCAAAAATTGATTTCACAAAAATCTTTATGTCTGAAAATATATATATATATATATATGTAAAATTTTTCCTTTAAAATATAGCTAACACAACTATCTAAAAACAGATTTCTGGAACTTTAGAAATTCGGCCTCCAAGGGAGAAATGGGGGTAAAACGTGATTTCACATATTCCTATATATCAGTGGGTGACCACCAGTGGTCTGCGGACCACTAGTTTTCTATAAGATAATGCTTATAATGTAAATATTTGCGAAATTTTAACCTTATTCCCTTTTGTAAAGAAAAAATCTTAATTTTCGAATAACTTACGAAGTTTACAAATTAAAATTTTCTCGGTCAATAATTTCATTATAAAAAATGAACTATTTAATTATGTAACTAAGATAATTTTTTTTAAACATTATTCGAGTGAAGTAATACTATTTTAAATCATAATTTAATTTTATAACGGTAAAGAACGTTTCAGTATAAATTTTATTTAAAGTAACGAAAAGTGTTTCATTTCTGAAAATAACGCATCGCTATAGATAATTGAAAATGTCATGCTTCGGAAACTTCCTTAAATGTTTTAATAAGCATCTAAATTGCACGGATGAAAATGTAACGCGTTAGAAGTGAATCCTCGTGAATTCTTTGAAATTGAATTTTACGCTTAAGAGAAGTTTTATTTAATAAGTTTAAATTAGCATGCGTTTGGAACATAATCTTTCGAGAAATACTTCCCTGGCAACATTTTGAAAGGAAAAGAATAACATTTAACTATAACTTACATGTTAGAATATCAAATATTAAATATTTGACCATTGCCTTATTAAACTGAAAATTTTCAGTTTAAGCATTTTCTTTTCCATTATATTTAATGCATTAAAATAAAATGCGCATTAAAATAAAAATTTAAGTTTATATGTGATCTCGAAGATTATTAGGTTTGTTAAAAAAAATTATTTTGGTTTGTTAAAAAAAAAAAAAAAAAAAAAAAAAAAAAATCAAAAGTGTTCACGACTTTACTTTTTCAATTTTTCCGTTTGTCCGTCGGCTTGTCTGCTGTTCAATTTTTGTAACTATCTTAAAAACTTTTTTAAATGGATGTATGCTATTCAGGTTTACTACAGAATATTTCTTATTCAAATTGACATTTTTAACACAACTGATTTGAGTACAAACACGTTCAAAATATGTCATATAATTTATTGTTTAAGAATAATAAAAATTTTAAACGCATTTTGTCATCTTTATATTGTTTTAAACTTGACAAATTTAAGATATATCCCCCAAATTCTAATGTGCTCGCTCTCATCTGGAACGGTAGATAGGTAGGTAAGTTTGTTTGTGAATGTTAGGCAAGAAAAAAGGGGAAAATAAATTAGAAAAATAGAAAATAAATTAGAAATATTATTCGTATCGTTACAAATAAGATGCCAAATGAAAGGGGCAATTTTTATGAATCCAACAGTTTAAGAGTCATTTTTTTAAAAGTTGGACACTTTTGAGAGTTGACATCTTCAATTTTTCCGAAACTTTCAGGATGTGTTAGTAGTACTATGATAAGAAAAAGTGAAATTCATTTTTTTCTGAATTTGATTTGTTCGACCTACAGAGGGTGTCAAAGTCTGAGGCCGTAAATAAAGGGTGCCATTTTAATATCATTTTACTCCTAAAGCCATGCGTGACCCATGTCAATTTTTTTAAATACGAATGCTACTTGATACTAAGTACATTTTAGCATAAACAGTTTGGTGGGTCATTCATGGCTTTAAAGGCCAGGGTCATTCAAAAGTGCAGTTTTCGTTGATTTTTTCCATGTTTTCAGTCTGAATATCTGCTAAAGCCATGAGTGCCCCATAAAAATAATTATGGGGTTAATTACACACCTTAGTACAGAACTTAAAAATACTTAAAATTGCATGGGTCACTCTTGGCTTTAGTATATAAACGGTCTCAAATTTGAAAATTTTCAAAATAAGGTCAAATTTGATGGTGAATTACTCTATAAGCCATGAGTCAATAACTATGAGAGAGAGTTTTAATTATACCCTAGATGGTCTAGTTTTAGACCCAGGTTACAAACCTATGGGGCTTGTAAGATTTATTTAGATATAGTCTGTTTTATATCGCCAATGTGTACCTGATCTATATAGTAGAAAACGCTTGAGACCCAGTTTTGTAATACATTAATGCTTGTTTAAAACTTCCCATTTTACATTACAGAGGTCAGCATCAAAATAAATATAAAATAAATATAAAATTAAAATATCTGGAGTGACTCCACTCGACTTTCCGAACATTGAGTAATTAACAGTTTTGTAGATAAAGCCTATAAATGCTAGATTCAACAAAATGCTTATAGTTAGTGCAACAGTGATTTATAATATTCATATAAATTTTCAGCTCAATTGAATAAGGCGCTTAGATGCTGTCGCATTTTTAAAAATTTGGTCCCAGAATAGGCCCTAATGATAAAGAATTTTTCTTTGTGTCCCTGTAAGAAAACTGTAAGTGCTAAATTCACCAAAATCTATACAGTTGGTGCAACTGTGATCTATAACATGTGTACAATTTTTTTGCTCAGATTAATAAGGTGTTTAGACACTATCACACTTTTAAAAATTTGGCCTCATAGGCCATAATGATAAATAATTTTTCTTTGTATCCCTGTAAAAAAGACCACAACTTCTAGATTCTCTAAAATCTATACAGATTGAGTATCTGTGACCTATAATATGTGTATGATTTTTTTACTCAATTGAATGAGGCGCACTTTTAAAATTTTGGTCTCATATGCCATAATGATAAAGAATTTTTCTGTGCGTCCCTGTAAAAAAACTATAAGGGCTAGATTCATGAAAATTAACAGAGTTCGTGCTACGGTGACTTCCAGCATGCGTACCAACTTGCAGCTCATTCGAGCAAAGCGTTTAGACGATAGCGTGTTCACTCACACACATACACACATACATACATACATCATCGGAAAAATAGTGAAAACGGACTCAGGGGACCTCGAAACGTATAGAAATATCAAAATCTCAAATTCGTATTTTTGACATGACTGCAATACTTTCCTCACTATAGTGTTCGGAAAGTAAAAATTACATAAGGGAGACAGGGGCAAGTTGAAGTACGGAGTAAGTTGAAACATGGAAATAAAAAATAAAATTTTTAAGTTCTTTTTCATTGCCAATAAAGGGAAGTACAGACACAGAAACCTACTTTATAATGTAAAAAAAGATGTGTATGTAAACATCTGTCAATTTTATAAGGATAAAACTGTTTTTGAGTACTGTTTTTTACTGTGAGTAAAACTTCAAATTTTTAAGTGATGTTGCATTTTATGTAACAAAAATTGCGGAATGTTTCTGATTGATTCAGCGTTTATAGTGTATAGGTGCAGCTTGTTAATCATATGATTTGAAACGCCCACGAGCATAAGTACTGGTAGCTTAACATCTCGTGAAGTGAAAATTGTGGGCAGGGGCCAACTGAAACAAATATAGGGGAAGCTACTTGAAACACCTGTTTCAATTAGTCTCATGCGCAATTTTTATTATTATTATCATTATTATTATTATTATTTTGTATACAGTCTTGTTTTCATCACTTTATATATGTTTTACATAATATAACAATATGCACATTTCAGATGTATCTTAGGTTATTACTTTCCGAACACTATAGTGAGGAAAGTATTGTAATCATGTCAAAAATCCGAATTTGAGATTTTGATGTTTCTATACGTTTCGAGGTTCCCTGAGTCCGTCTTCACTCTTTTTACGATGATGTATGTATGTGTGTATGTGTGTGTGTATGTGTATGAGTGAACATGCTAGCGTCTAAACGCTTTGCTCGAATGAGCTGTAAGTTGGTAGTCACCGTAGCAAGAACACTATCGATTTTGATGAATCTAGCACTTATAGTTTTTTTACAGGGACACAAAGAAAACTTGTTTATCATTATGGCCTATGGGACCAAAATCTTAAAAGTGCGATAGCATCTAAACGCTTTATTCAATTGAGCAAAACATTTATACAAATATTAAAGGTCACAGATACTTAGTCAGTATAGAATTTGGAGAATCTAGCACACAAAGAAAACTTGTTTATCATTATGGCCTATGGGACCAAATTTTTAAAAGTGCGATAGCATCTAAACGCCTGATTCAATTGAGCTGAAAATTTATATGAATATTATAAATCACTGTTGCACTAACTATAAGCATTTTGGCGAATCTAGCATTTATAGGCTTTATCTACAAAACTGTTAATTACTCAATTTTCGGAAAGTCGAGTGGAGTCACTCCAGATTTTTTAATTTCATATTTATTTTATATTTATTTTGATGCTGACCTCTGTAATGTAAAATGGGAAGTTTTAAACAAGCATTAATGTATTACACAATTGGGTCTCAAGCGTTTTGTACTACATAGAACATGTACACATTGGCGATATAAAATAGACTATATCTAAATAAATCTTACAAGCCCCATAGGTTTGTAACCTGGGTCTAAAACTAGACCATCTAGGGTATAATTAAAACTCTCTCTCATAGTTATTGACTCGTGGCTTATAGAGGAATTTACCATCAAATTTGACCTTTTTTTGAAAATTTTCAACTTTGAGACCGTTTATCTACTAAAGCCAAGAGTGACCCATGCAATTTTAAATATTTTTAAGTTCTGTACTAAGGTGTGTAATTAACCCCATAATTATTTTTATGGGACACTCATGGCTTTAGCAGATATTCAGACTGAAAACATGGAAAAAATTAACGAAAACTGCACTTTTGAATGACCCTGGCCTTTAAAGCCATGAATGAACCACCAAACTGTTTATGCTAAAATGTACTTAGTATCAAGTAGCATCCGTATTTAAAAAAATTGACATGGGTCACGCATGGCTTTAGGAGTAAAATGATATTAAAATGGCACCCTTTATTTATGGCCTCAGACTTTTACGCCCTCTGTAGGTCGAATAAATCAAATTCAGAAAAAAATTAAATTTCACTTTTTCTTATCTCAGTACTACTAACACATCCTGAAAGTTTCGGAAAAATTGAAGATGTCAACTATCACACTTCCATAGACTTTGTCCAGCTTTAAAAAAAATAGCTTTTAAACAGCTTACCAATCGAGCAAATAGATTTTTTAAAATTAACTAAAGTATTAAAATTAGGTGGCAACAGCAGAAGATTGTATTGAAACCGTTTGGAGAGAAAAGAAAACATCTGCTACAGTTAGTTACATGTTTTTAAAGTAGGATTAAAAATTGCAGTTTTAAAATTTTTTAAAATTTTCTCTCACGAACACAAAAACTAATATACAGACTGTACAACACAAGACCAATTTGCGGTTCAAATTTCATCAATTTTGGTTAATAAACACAAAAGTTACTTTTTTTTTTTTTTTTTTTTTTTTTTTCAAATTAAATTTTATTCTAACTTTGAAAAGATTTATGTGATACGATACATTAAGAATTTGGGTTTTAAAGGTTCTTTAAATAGCTTATTTTCAAGTGCAAAGATGATTATTTCTTATAGAAAATGGAATGACTACCATTAAAGCTTTGTTTACAAGACTACATAAAAATATTCTAATCTTTTACGGAATATGGGTGAAAATTGCAGCACATTTATTTACAGTTGTGTATCCCCCCCCCCCCCAAAAAAAAAATACAATTTTTGAACAATGTTTACCTAAAATAAAATAAAATAACTTAATTTATAAATGTGTATAGATAGATTAATGGCTATGAGAAGTTTATAAGAAAAATAATAAGAATATAAATATTTCTTTTTAAACTTAGCATAATACTTGACTTTATTTTTTTTTCATTCAAATCTAGTTATATTAAATTAATGTTAATTCAAATATCGGTTGAGAAAGAAAGATCATTCACTATTATGTATGTCGAGTACGGAAAAAAAAAAAAATATATTCATTATTTCTTTTCATACTAAAAACATCTGAATATTTTCTGAAATATAATTCTGTGTAACTAATATTTGGGATCCGGAATTCCCCCCCTCCCACCCCAGCATCTCGCCCTCGTCATTTCGCCCCGGCATTTCTCCCCCGAGATATTTCACACCCCGGGGATTTCATCTCGAGAAGTGGTTTACACAGGACTTTCGACCCCAGCATCTCACCCCCGGGAAATTTCACCCTAATTGGTGTAAAATATAAACGCAATGACAAATAAAAGTATAAATATACATGCAGTACTTTCCGAGCTCCTTTTTATTATTTCACACTATTTTCCTTTTTAATTTTAATATAAAACATATGAATTAAAATAATGTTTTCGATTGCAATTTGTTTGATGACATTTTTATGGCCGGTAATTAAATGAAAGTTTAAGTGTAGAGTAATATTATTTATTTACTAAATTTTATGTGTACAGTAAATTTATTTATTTATCAAATTTTATTTTATTTATTAATATATTAATTTTTTATTTTATTGATAAATAAGAAAATAACACAAATGATCTAAAAAAATTTTTCAAGTATTTATACATGTATTTTAGGCAAAATAAGTAGAAAATAAATGGATTTAATAAATTTATAACAGTAGACAGATTATTAATCTTATTTTACTTTTTGGATACTTATACAATTAATTATATACGCATAGTATAAGCGTCCAAAATAACTGTATAAATGTCCGAAAGTGTCTTAATAGATTATATACGTATAATTTCAAAGCTATTTTATTTTCTTGTGGGGTCTTTTATTAGTATCAGTGTTTCAATATAAAAATGTAAGATTAAACAACAGACAACTTGGTCAAAATTTCTCTCACAAGACACTATGATTTTGCCTTTATATTATTTAACTATGCCTTTTATTTAAATTTATGTAAACGATCACTTATTATTAAATTTTCAGAAATTCGTGTGTTTTCACTCCACATTTTTTCTAATAACTTCAAAACTTATCATTAAAACTAATATAACTGTTATGCTTGGATAATACCAAAGTGTTATAACGATAAGTATGTGCAATGTATCCAAAATTAAAAGATCGTGTATTAAATTTGTCTATAGCCGAAACTATTGTTGAGAAAATTAAATTTTGTGTAGGACATAATGAAGGTACAAGAATATTTTTCAGTACACACACACACACACACATATATATATATATATATATATATATATATATATATATATATATATATATATATATAAAATCAATTTTCGGCACCAGGGAACGTTTTAAATAAATCGTACGATTCCTGATTCATAGCCTCCCTGTTCCTCAGATCTTAAACATACGATTTTATGGTTGTAGGGAGTTTAGATCGTGATAATATAAGAACTTTATCTGATCTTAAAGACAACATTTCACAACATGTTCGTAGCATTTTTCCGAACACACTGAGGACAGCTGTGGAAGACGCTGTCTCATGATTCTAGATAGTACCTGACTATGATGGTCGTTATGGTGAACATTTCTTGCTGTAATAAAATTTGTAAACTATCATAAATGTATGCTAGATTTGGAATTTATTAAAAAGCGAACTCTGGTGGCGAAAATTTTAATTATTATTTTTTATTCTTTTAAACAAATTCCTATACCTTCATTATGTCCTATACAAAATTTCATAACTTTCTCAGCTATAATTTCTTCTGTAAACAAATTTAAAATAGGGTTGTTTATTTTTGGACTTTCTGTATGCTTGTAATTTAGTAATTTGCTTTATTACGCTCTACAAATTAATAAAAATCTACATAAAACTTTATTTTGAAACATATTATAACAAACATGTACTTTACATTTTGTTATCGTTTATACGATTTATTATATGAAATAAATAAAATATATTTTAATATATGAAATAAAGTTTTTTATTTATTAGGTCTAATTCAGTACTGAATAACAAAATATTATACAGTACTGGGTTATTCCATTTTTATATGGAATTATTGCTTTAATATGTAAGGACATTGTATTATACAGCTTTTTATTATGGTCCTCAGGAATTTCCTTGTCCTAAATATTGCATGTGCTTTTTTTTACAGGTTTTACATAGTTGTTGTCTACAAATTTTGAATCCCCCCCCCCCTGCTTTATAGACTAAACATTTTCGGTCGGATTCAGATCAAGACTATTTACAGGCCTACTAAACAAAAAATTCTAAGATATTCTTTGTAAGATTTAAACTAGAGTGAAAAAGTTAATGAATACCTGTAGATTAATCGGAGTTTATGGGGATGGATACGTAATGTTAATAATTTGAATCAAATAAGCTTTTACCACTGACACCATGTCACATTATCATCTTGGATACTGTAGAGGTGTGAGAGATTCGTCCAATATAGTGGTAGGTCATCCACTATTTTGGGCATCATGTTTATTTTTTCGAGTTTGCTGATCTCTTGAACATAGAAATTACGAAGTACTACATACTAAATGTACGAAATACTACCTTAATGTATGAAAAAGTTTCGCTGTTTTAAGAATAGAGTTTTCGTTAATACGTTTACCTTTTCAACGTCCGACTAGCTTGTTTTCTACAACTCCAAATACGAATGGATTTTTTTTAATCATTATTTTCTTTTTAACTTGCGTTCATGTTGTTTGAATGAGCAACGTGGCTACCTAGAGATTAATTTAGACGTTTAAACTGCAAAAAATATTATATCTTGCTAAAAACAATCTTTTCAATGATTCGTTAACATTTAATTGTTTTGCCAATTTGCGCATTAATATATTTTTTGCTTTTCATTTTAAAATTGGTGCTTACTGTAGCAACGTTAATTGCCTAATTTTTGCTATTTTTTTAAATACTTTTCAAAATTACAATTTTCCTAATTGCTGTTTTCTGTTTTGAAAACTTGACTCAGTACTAAATTTTACGGGGTGGATAATGTAATGCAATCTGTTCGAAAAACTGCATTTATGTAATAAAATTGGCCAAATATGTTATACAAATTATGTTATATATACATTTTAATGTTAAATACCATTTTAAATAATTATTGGCAGGAAAGTTATTACTCTATTACTTTTTATTCCATTACTTTCTATTACTCTATTACTCTATTACTATTACTGGTCACTAATACTTTTCTTGAAGTAGTAACACTTCTTTTTAATTTTTATTGAGAAATGATACATATAATATAAATAAAAACATGTACATATGATTAAGAATCATTTGTTAAAACTCACACAAATGATTAATTAAAACGTACAAATTACGAATAAGATGAAAACGTAAATTAAATTAAAAAATCATGTACAAATAATTAAAAATCTAGATTTTTCAATATTAACAGAAAGATATTGTAAATTTGCACAGAGATTACACACACACACACACACACAAAAAAAAAAAAAAAAAAAAAAAAAAAAACTTTGTGATATAATTGCAGAATTTTTTTCGCTATCTATATAAACCAATAAATTCGTCTCTAAAACAAACCGAACCTACAGATTTGTTTGTAAAAAAGAAATATTATGTCTTAATAAATCTGCGCAACAAATAATATATTCTTTTAATTAAGAGGAATTCCCAAATTAAATACGGAGTTTCGGAGTTATTTTTCTTTGCTAAATTTAGCGAATTTTTGAATTATATCCATTTAGTATTTCTTGTTTATTCTTTAAAAATATAAACATAACTTCCAAAACCGAAATACAGTCATGCAGTTTACACATTGCATATTTAGCTATGTATCCAAGGAAACACAACTTAAAAAACATTTTTCGAATGTTAACGTTAACTTTTACTTATCATAATTACAGCGATATATATATATATATATTTAAGATAATAGCAAACAGACATTTTGAATGATATTGTTTGTTCTAAGGAATGTGCGTGTAAGTCCTATTCTATTATTACGGGTTTCGCACGACGCAGTTCTTATGAGAAAAGAAAAAGGAGGGTAAAAATGAAGAAAAAAAAATTAAAAGGCGGCATTGTTAATTTTTTTTTCTTCTACTTTATTTTAAATTCTCTATTGCTGTTTTTTGTAAAATGGAAAAATGCATTAGAATAAGTAAGGAAACCAACGTGAAATGCTTTATTTGTTATATTCCAAACGTGCATATAATATGGAGTCTGGAAAAAGGGAAAACTCGATTCATTTATGATTATTATACATTTTGAAGTATCAAATTTCCCTAAATAATACCACTCCATCTAACAAATCGACGGTGTTTCAAATTTTATTAAGCTTTTGGTGAGTAAAATATTTTCATTTTTTATTGACGAAACGTCTGTCTCCCTGTTTTGGCTCAAAAAGTTGTTGAAACACGTACGTACAAACAAGAGAAATTTATCAATTTTAAGACGTATTCAACTTAATTCAATCAAAGCTTTAAATTCATAAATGTCATTAAGAGATCAGGTAACTTCGCATGCTGGAAATATCAGTAAAAATTTATCATGATTCTTTTGGAAATAACTTGAAAAATAAGTGCTCTTAAAACTTATAATTTTTAGAAGTGTTATGAAAGTTCTTATCTCTATATTAGAGCTGTTCGAATACTTTTACATTTTTAATTTTATTTACATTTTCTCGAAAATGTCAAAAATATTTTTTTTTTCGATAAAAGCTTCGCCTGCAGGATAACATGCAATTGATACATCACAATGAACCTAGAAAAAAAAAATGCACGTGGAAACCTACCAGTTAGTTAAAATAACAAAAAAAGAAAAAAAAAAATGTGTTACGCTCCGTTCTTTTGAAAAAATAATTATATTTATTATTAAAAAGTATCACTATTTTGACGTAATCATTTTTATAATTACAAAATTTCCGATGTTAAAAATGTAATTGTTCGTCATTTTATACATTTATATCTTATGTAAAATAGGTAAAATTTCATTAAATTCTTGAAAATCAACACGAAAATAATGTGCTTTGCGCGCAGATTACATGCAAATGATACTTCACATGAACTTAGAAAAAAATCTGGAGTGACTCCACTCGACTTTCCGAACATTGAGTAATTAACAGTTTTGTAGATAAAGTAAAGAAAGAGGAGTTGTTAAAGAAACAAAAAGAGAGAAAACCATAATAGAGTGTTTGAGTATTTTTGTCCATATATTACACGATGTTTTATTTAACGCTACTGAACTTTGAGCCCGTAGATCATAATGATAAAGAATTTTTCGTTGTGTCCCTGCAAAAACATTTGCTCTTGTAAGAAAGCATTTCCTTTTGTAAATTTACATTTATAATACACATAATAAATTTATATTTCGTTAAGAAATTATCATAATAATATTAATTTGCATAATTAAATGACAGCAGTATTTCCACGAGAATTTCATTGAGACTCAACTAACACTTCGTTTACTGCATAAATGCATACTACATGTCACATAAATTCTTATTCGAAACACTTCAGAAAGCATTTGCTTTTGTAAATTTAAATTTATATTACACATAATAAATTTATATTCCATTAAGAAATTTGGATAATTAAACGACAGCAATATTTCCACCAGAATTTCGTTGAAACTCAACTAAAGCATTTGCTCTTGTAAGAAAGCATTTCCTTTTGTAAATTTATATTTATAATACACATAATAAATATATATTTCGTTAAGAAATTATCATAATAATCATAATTTGCATAATTAAATGACAGCAATATTTCCACGAGAATTTCGTTGAGACTCAACTAATACTTCGTTTACTGCATAAATGCATACTACATGTCACATTAATTCTTATTCGAAACACTTCAGAAAGCATTTGCTTTTGTGCTTAAAACTGTGCTTAAAAATAGAAGAAATCGAAAAAAGTAAAAATCAAAAGAATTTTGATGAAATGAACCCTTTCATGGTCTGAGCCATACCTTATTAATTACCTTGTACAGTCGGCAGCAAAATTATTGATTCGCTAGCAATAATTTCTATTTAAAAGATGTACACCTAATACAATTTTGTTAAGTAAATATTTATGGAGTCATGATCTTAGTCTTATACTGCTTATAAAAAATTAATTTCATGATAAAAATTAGCGATCAAACTAAAGAAAAAGAAAAATATAAATGTGTGTTTCAATAATTTTGCTGCTACTAGCAACCAAACCTCACATTATTCTAAAAAGAAATTCGTTATGATAATTACCTCTTTTTTTTTTTTTTTTTTTTTTTTTTATTCTGTTTAGTTTTAGAATATTCACAATTAGTACTGCACCGAGTAGCACTTTGGCCGAGTACCGAGTACTCGGCCTTTTACTACTCGACTGAGTACCCAATAGTTGTAAGAAAGAATAATTGATGTATATATGAAGAATTTTTCACATGTTGAAATTGAAAAAAGGCGTTTTGAACACAAAATTAAGTTAAATGGCAAACAGCATGTTTTCATGAAATGTTTCAGAACTTTTGTAGTGTATAGTATACACAATTAGGTTCATTGTTATAATTGATACGTCCAGCTTAGTGGATTATTAAAACCATAATAATTGATAATTTCATTCTTTATTATATACTCTTTCTCAGATGCGAATCATTATTAGAGAATATAAGTTCCTATATACTCAGGCTTAATTTAAGATGTATGAAATGAGAATATTAAAATAAATATTTTATCATTTCAAACATGATAGACTTCATTAATCTTCAAATTCTTGTAGAGTAAAAAAGATAGGTGTTTTGGGCCATAATTTGCAAAACAACAAATTTGATTATTAAAATATATTTTTAATAATATTTCAGTGTATTTACCTTTTTCATAATTATTTTTTAAATTAAAAATCAATCTTTTCTTACAGTTTTAAAAACGTCTTACTTTTATTTGCACAAATATGTAACTAATGTTTTATCTACTATTTTAGTATTTATTATATAAGGGTTCTTTCTTCTAAAATATTTTATTTTTGTCTATTTTATAAATACAATTTTATGCATTTATACTTAAAATAATAATAATAATAAATTAATCAAAAAATAAAAACTTACTTAAAACAGAACAAACAGTAGAAAAAAGTTTTTAATTATATGCTGGCAAACTGATTTTTGAAATAAGTCAAATGCCATGTAACTAACAATGTAAGATTTTTTTTAAGATGATAAAAACTAGCATTTTGTAAATCATAAAGAAAATGTTTATTATGACAAAATAGATTTTTTAAAATCTGATCAAAAGTTAGGCATAAAAAATGATGCCTGAGTGTGATTTCATGCTATTTTAGGAAGCTTACGGTTTCCATTTTCATATAACCAGTGCCCGATTTTATATAATACAACTCAATGTTTATATATACAAAGGTGAACAAATAATGTTAAACTATCAATTATTCGGATACAGCCTACCGCTGAGCATAATGGGTGTTTATTTGGTATTTTAAGAACAAACAAAATGTGAAAAGCAGAAGGGGGGGGGGGGCAATTAAATAGAATAAAGGCACTTTTACGATATTTATATATATACAGTGAAACCCCGATATATCGTTCCCGCATCTATCGTTTTCCGCATTGAATGTTTTTTTAATTCCCTTTCTTAAGAATGAAAGTTTATGAGGAATAACATGGAATTTTGAGAAATCATAAGGGTGGTGATGGAATACACGAGAGCAGCGCTCATATATATGCATTCATTTATGCGCATTTTGCACGGGTCCTCGCTGCCGAAGGCAGTGGGGACCCAGTGCGACTTTTTTTTTTTTTTATCAGAATTTTTTTCTCTTTTTTTATCACATGATAAATATTAATGCAATTTTGAGAATTCATTAATTATAGTGATTCATTTAAAAATAGTGACCAGCGAAGAGGGCGTAGCCTGCAAGTGTATAATAAAATATTTTTAAAAAGCAACATACATGCACATTCAATTTGGCAGATATCTGATCAATTTACTGTTTTGTAAGAGTGACAAATAATTAATACTGATAATAATAAAACAAAAATTCAATATTTGGTAAATTTTATCATGCAAATTATCACAAAATTTTAAATGCAATATGCAATTTTATAAGAGAGAATTTTTTTTACTTATTTATTTAATAATCTATGAATATTTACAAATATTACACATTCTACTTATAAAACTAAATGTGATGTTATAAAGTATTTTTGGAAAGCTAATAATTTAAGAGGCACACTAAATTTGGCAGATATTTGATCAGTTCAATCTTTCAATACTTAATATAACAGTGACAAATAATCAATACAGATATTTACAAAACAAGAATAATATTTAATATCTGGAAATTTTTCTCATACAATTTTTCACAAGATATTCTATGCAATTGCATAAGTGAGAATAATTTGCTTTTGAAATAGAAAACAGAAAGAGATATCATAACTGAAGAGAGATTTCTCTGCTTTTTTGTAACAATTGACTGCTTTTTCTAACAATTGTATATATTAAATACATATTTTATTCAAAATACTAAATAACAATTTAATCAATGTAATCTTTTGAAAATCAGTGTATATGAAGATGCATGTATTGAACTTTGACAGATTCTTAATCAGTTTATTACTTTTGTAACTGTGAGGAGTAATAATAAATAAATATTTACAAGCAAAAACTAGAAATGTAGAAACCTTTCTCTCACAATTTTTCACATAGATTTCAATGTAAATTTCATATGAAGGATTTTTCTCTTAATATTATAAATCAACATAAAAAGTTGTACAGTCACCCCCAAAAAAAACGCCACCCCCCCACCTAATTTCGCCGTACATTATCGTAGAAACATGCGACTGGTACCGATCAGTTTGTAATAATGTCTAGTTTATAATGTTATAGTTAGATTTTACTTAGGGGGTCGTCTACATGTTAAAACTGACATCAACTTCATTTTTTTTCAATGGTAACCCCCATTTTTTATAATTTATTTGAATTCTTTGGATCAAATCATCACGGAAAATGGTATAGTTTATATATTTCGCTCAATTTTTCATAGAGTTATAAGCTGTCAAAGTTTGGGGATGCTAATGTTAAATGAATGTGACAAACATTAAATCATATCTTCCGAAATAATCTCCTATATTATTAAAATCTGTACGCGTGTGTGTGTCTGTCTGTCTGTCTGTGAGAAACGGCTTGACGCAGCTAAGGCTCCGCCGCTAAAGGTCGCACGGACTTCGAACAGGTACCGTCGGACAGAGAATTTATCGCAGATCAGGGTTATCTAATTTGCTAAACGATGCGACCCTAATTAGCGGAGATATTAATTAAAACGTTGACCATTGTCTACCGAAAAATGACCCAGAATTCATGATTAAATGCTTGAAAAGCGACATTTTTACGGAAAAAGTGGAAAATAAATTAGAAATATCAGTCGTATCGTTACAAACAAGATACCATTGGAAAGGGCTTTTTTTTCTCAATCCGATGGTTTAAACGGCTTATCGATCGGACAATTAGATTTTTTAAAATTAACTAAACTATAAAAAAAATGTTGGCAACGAATCACAAGAATCTTAGCTTTGCAGACTTTTCGTCTACAGCAGTCTTCAACGGAAACATATCTGGTATTTAATGAGATCACATGTTTCGTACTGCGATTAAAAATTGCAAATTTCTATTTTCTTCAATTTTTCAAATTTTACACATTTTATTTAGTATATAATATTTACACCACAAAACAAACTTGCATTTCAAATTTCATCGATTTTCGTCAATAAACAAAAGATTTACATTTTAATTGCAAATTAAATTTTATCTTTACACGCCGGACATTTTTGCAATATTCTAATACGCGTATTTCAATTTCTAATTACGATTTATTTATTTTTTATACATCATACGAAAGATATTTTAAAGTTCTTTTACATAATTCAAAGTTTTCAACAGATTTACACGTTTTGAGGTCTCCTGAATCAGTGTTCTTTTATGGCGCTGTAATATATTCAAATTTCAATATTTCAATTTCTAATTATGATTAAATTATTTTTAATACATCATTCGAAAGATATTTTAAAGTTCTTTTAAATTATCGAAAGTTTTCACCAGAATTACACGTTTTGAGGTCTTCTGAATCAGTTTTCTTTTATGGCGTTCTAAAATTTTCAAATTTCAATATTACAATTTCTAATTATGATTAAATTATTTTTAATACTTAATTCGAAAGATATTTTAAAGTTCTTTTATATTATCGAAAGTTTTCACCAGATTTACACGTTTTGAGGTGTCCCGAATGAGTTTTCTGTTGTATCTCAGATACTAATTATAATAATTTCATAAGTAATACATCATTAGAAAGCTTTTTTGATTTGGAATCGAACAGTGGAATACAGAAATTTCTACCGCCAGATAGCGCTGTAATTTTTTCAAATTTCAATATTTCAATTTCTAATTATAATTAAATTATTTTTAATGCATCACTCGAAAGATATTTTAAAGTTCTTTTAAATTATCGAAAGTTTTCACGAGATTTACACGTTTTGAGGTGTCCTGAATCAGTTTTCTCTTATGGTGCTGTATTATTTTCAAATTTCAATATTTCAATTTCTAATTATGATTAAATTTTTTTTAATACATCATTCGAAAGATATTTTAAAGTTCATAAAAGGACTGCGCTACCGAAGGCAGTGGGGACCCGGTGCCAGTTTTTACCCGATCTGAAATGATTTTTTTTTTTAGGGGGCACGAAGGGTCAGGGAAGGAATACGCGCGCGCAGCGCGTGTATCCCTTCAGTTGTGCGCGCGCAGCGCACACGGTACTGCGCTGCCGAAGGCAGTGGGGACACGGTTCGAGTTTTTACCCGATCAGAAATGATTTTTTTTAGGGGGCACGTAGGGTCAGGGAAGGAATACGCACGCGCAGCGAGTGGGGACCCGGCCCGACATTTACCCAATCAGAAATGATTTTTTTTTTTTTTAATTTCTTTTCTTAACACTAAAAGTTTCTATTAGTGATTCATTATTTTTAGTGATTCATTTGAAAATACTGACCCGCTAGCGGGCGAAGCCAGCTAGTTATGATATTTAAATTCTGTTTTTTTTTTTATTCGTTAGAATGAAGTGACCCAAACATATTCCATGCAAATTTTTGCTAAAAAAACATTTTTTGAATTATGAAAATTATTAATAAATTCATATTTGAAAAAAATATGAATTATGACCTATGTTAATTTTTGCACGAATAGAACGGGCATCATCAAAAACATGGGTTTCCAAATTTACAGCTCGTTCCTAACATTATTTTTTGAGTTACAGTGATATTTCACTTTTTATTCCTGTTAGGGGGCCGTCACTTGTTATAATCTGTATCCTCTATAAGTAAATGTTAGTATATAATTTGACGGAAAACTATTTTAATTTACCTTTATGTTATTTTTATTGTTATCTAAGCAGTATTTCGATGTTTATTATACAAATTAGCATAATTTTGTAAAGTTATCACAATGTAGGCGAGGGATTGTGAAAGAATTTCAAAAGAAAAGAAGCCCCGCCTCTGATTCGCTGAAACACTATTTAAAAAACAAGACAAATTTGCATATTCCTATTTGACTCTATATGTGACGCTGGTATGCATAAATCACAATGGTATTTACTACATCGATTATTGAAGACTAAACTTAAATGATTTAATTACAAATATGCAAAATTATTTTGCTTTATATTATAAAGTTTTAGAAAATTTGTGAAAAGGCGTGGCTTACGGTACAAGAGAAGAATATATCCGATCTTAATATGTTAAGTCTTTCGTCATAAGTATTAAATATCTTTTTCTAGTTTTTCGCTGCTAAAATTCTATTTTAACCCTGTTACACTTTTTTTCGCATTTCAATAATCAAGAGTACGTACACCTCTAGTTAAATATCATGTTTTAGAAAACACGGTACAACGAAACTGATTGCATGAAACAGCAATTATGCATTCGACAATCGTTTTATTATTATTATTATGAATATTTAATAATTTTAAAAAGATTTTTTACCATAAATTTTCTGTTTAAATTTTGTTGTGACATATTTGCATTTGGTTACTGTACCGTTTGTAAGCTTTGTGTTATTTAAAATTTATCCCATAATGTAACATAATAAAATATCAAAATTCTATTAAAAGTTTTTTAATACAGAATCAAATGGTGAAAAATTGCTTTATTATTATTATTATTTTTTTTTTTTTTAAGTTTATAAGATCTATTATTGGAACATAGCTCAATAGTATTTATTTTCAATTTCCTAATCACGAAATCAAAGTCACAGTTATTATGGAATAAAAATTTAAAACAAAGGAATTGTCTTATTACTTTCAAACATATAGATATTGATCTTACAGAATCCTGAAATTTCATTTAAAAGACTTTAAACGTCTAAATTTAAAAATTCAAAATAAAATAAATTAATCTAAATGCTTTTAAAGTTGAAACGGCAAGATTTCAAAATATATGAAAATTGGCATTTGTGTTTTGAACATTTTGGTGCGGCAGATATTAAAAACAATATTTTTATGATGAGCTGAACCTGAGCTTAAGAGAGGGCGGATCCAGCTATTTAGCACGAGTGACATCACCTGACTATAACCAGAATAAACAACATTTTAATTTATTCCGGCGTATTTTTAGCCCACTGTTATTCTTTTTTTTTTTTTTTTTTTTCTTTTTTTTCAAATTTCAACACTAGCTACAGTACGCTTACGTCCTATTTACATTAAGCCTTGATATGGAAGCTATGTTGCTGTTTTTCGATGCTGCGAAATTTACAAAATATATTTGTGTTAATATACTATACAGATAGAAGAATAATTATATAATATCAACAAATCTTCTTTAATCAATATGTTTATATACATTACTGTATGGAAATGTTTATATATGAATATTGTGTTTATTTTTAATGAGAGATATAAACACAAAATACTAAAAAGAAAAGAAGAAAATGTGTTATAAATTTTTATAAATCAAGCAAAATATATATGCATACTTGCCAACCTAACCCGTAACATTGTTAGTTCCCGCCCCTGTGTGTACACAATTTAATTTTTAGAGTAATTAACTTCAAATACATTTACGATTAACTCATTGAGCGCCACGCGAATTCTTATGGAAATCCCATTCAGGCCACACGTGCTGCTTAGAAGCGTGTTATGTTTATCGAGTTTCAATAAACCCCCATTAGGCTTTAACTATACAATCCTATAAAAATCCTATTAAAAAAAAAAAAAAAAATGAAGTAAATTTTAAATAAATTGTCAGTAATTACTTAAAACTATGTAAGTTCTGTAGTTTTATATCATATTTTACACTGTCGGCTGACTTAGCCTAAATGGAAAGATCAGTGTCAGCCACCGATGGCTGACACGGCTCTAAAAAGACTGATGTGAAAAAAATGTACGGAAAGGGGCGGGATCAGTAATCTTCCGGGATAGGTTGACAAGAATGTATATACATAGAGCAATGCCAGAAAATGTTCTTTATTTTTCATTAACCAGATGAATGGTACTTTTTTTCTGAATCGTCTATGTATTAAATATAATGCTGCTTTAAATACCCTTTAAATGAAAAGGTTTATTACATAAAGTAATTTTCTGGCACTCTACAGCTCCCAAATGACACACAATACACAAAACCCCGCCTTTTTTCCAGTGTTTAAAGGGTATTAACGTTTAATATGCTTTATATTCGTTTTGATCTTTCCTTCTCCTCCTTATCTTCTTCTTTTTTCCTTAAAAAAAAAAGAGTTATGTAACATTTTGACCTTTTAAAGTGAAGATTTAGATTAAGAGTAGTCAGCCTGTCTACACCCACCGTCCACTTCGGTATCTGTATTAAAGTGTAGAATTTTAGAACATCCCATTAAGTAGTAGGATTTATTATTTTGCATATTAATTTGTTACACATTATAAAATATAAAAGCAAAAGAATATCATGGAGATTTATGTAAAAGTTTTTAATAATGTCATGTAAAAAAAAATAATAATAATAATTAATAAAAAAAATAAATAAATAAAAATAAAAAAATCTGTTTTAATATTTTAAAAAAGTCAATTAAAGAAAATGAAAGTAGTGCAGTATCAGAACAAACTCCCATTGTCACTGTGAAACGGCCGTGGGAACCAGGTTGAGTGCCGCCGTTTCAGACAATTATACGGCAGCTTGAGTTAAAATAATTTTGAATTTTCAAACAAATTTAAAACCATTCATCTTTTTTTTTGTTTGTTTTCTTTTCATAGATATTTTAATATCTATTCAAGCTATTTAATTTTTTTCGTATGAAGTGAACTATCTGATGTTTAATCAATAGAAACCAATAAAAATCTTTTAATTCACAAACTAACTCAGAATGTTCTGTGAATTAGTATATATATATTTTTTTTATAATTAACATTTCTGAAATTTTTTTCCGGTGTGAAACTTAGTAAATAATGTATACTGGATGGTAGATCGTGATTTATATTTTCTAAATGTATAGACGGACCCCTAATACATTTTCACGTGTAACGCTATTTAAAATTGATTTAAGGTATATAAATGGGTATGTTTTTCGAACCGCCTTGATCTCAGAAATCTGAATAGGAAGTCAAAAATAGGGGTTGCCATTGAAAAAAAAATGAAGTTAATGCCAGTTTTAATATGTAGACGACCCCTTAGGCAAAATTTAACTATACCGTTATAAACTAGACGTTATTACAAATCAATCGGTACCAGTCAAATGTTTCTACGATAATTTACGGCGAAATTAGGTGGGGGGGGGGCGTTTTTTTTTGGGGGGGTGACTGTACATTACCTTGAATTGATATTTGATGAAGTCATTTTTAATTATAAATATTAAAAAAAAATAAATAAAAATAAAAATGCAGTAAACTCCCAGAATGAATATCTGTAAATAAATATATTTTATTTTTTTAAGGCAAATTAAGAGTAGGTAATAAATGCAGTAAAAATATAAAGTTTATATCTGCAAATTAAAATTTACTCCACTAATCAAAATTATAAACTGAAGTATAAAAATATTTAATGCAATATATAGAATTTTATTATAAATTTACAGTTTTATTATAATTGTGAAATATAGATATAACTGACTTTTTTTATGCTTAGAATGTTTTCTTGATTTTTATAGTCATTATTTTTTTTTGTTCAAACAAAAATATTGTTGCTTAAAAAAAAAAAAAAAAAAAAAAAAAAAAAAATGGATTTTGGTGGATTTTTACGTGACATTTTTTTCTTTTGGGGAGGAACTGTGTGGTAAAGGCATAATTAGCGTAATGCTACAATTAAAATTCGTACTTTACGAAAAACACGTGAATGTGAAGAATTTAGGATTCAGTTGATCAATAGAGTTAGTTCCTATATAAACGAAATTGTAATATGCAAATATTTTGAAAAGTAAGATGGATAAAAGGCGATGCATTTCATAGTGAAGGGAGTTAGTTAGTTGGAAGGAGAGTAAGAGAGTTAGTTAGAGGGAGGTAGCCGATTAGAAGGTAGGCTGTTGAGTTAGCTGCTTAGGGTGGTGTATTAGATGATGGTTGTCGAGTAGTACCGTGGTATAGGGAATCCTTCCGCGTACGAAAGATTAGTAGCAGCAGTGAGAGCCAACGAAGTTAAATAAAGTAGTTGAGAGTAACTGCTGTTATCTATTTAAAGTTAGAATATTTGTGAAGGCTGCCCATTTAAACTTATAAAGATATTGAATATAATTAAAGTCCAACGCCCACCTTTTTGTTTAAGCTCAAAATAAAAGCTCATTTATTTTGTATATCTGACTCTGTCTTCACTTCATAATTTAATTAATTATTTCAGTTTCAGATTCAATTTTAAGTTAAAGGATGATGACGACATTAAGGTAGACACACAGTTATGAGTATTATTGGAAATTTGCTGGAATTAAAATCTCGTTTATATTAACCCTTTATCTACTGACGGTACTTATAAGTACCACCCACTTCAAAATTACATAGAATAACCATTTTTACAAATATTCTAATGGTATTTAGCAAGAACACTCTTTTAATTCCGTTCTTCCAGGATACATGGCAACACGGGTTCTATGATGAGTATTTTAGCTGTGAAGGCGAATAGTTTTTATACTGATGTTGCGTTTTCAGCTGTCATTCTGATCGGATTGCCAAGATTGTCATTTTTGTTCTGCAAAAGTAGTTAAAGTCAAAAGTTAAGTTCCTTATTTTTTTTATATGTTAGTTAAGACCTTAGAAAACGATTTGACTATTTAATTTGAGTGAACAGTGTATATAATTGATTTTACAGTTGATTAACTTTGTGGTACTTATAAGTACCGTCAGTACACTGGATGCTAGAGAAAGCACAACTTCGTGTTTATTTTACGTCCATGTAGTCTGTTATTGTATTTCATTGCTTTGTAGGGTCATTACTAAACTGTAACAGAGTTATGCTTTTTAGGAATTTCTTTTTAGTTTAACTTATTTATTTCGCTTTTTTTACTTTTTATTTTTGCTTACTTTTTTTTAAAAAAACTTTTTGGAAAAGTTTTGAAATTTTAATCTGAGCTTCCTTTTTTATTGCCACACAATTAAATGAAATATCTATTCCTTATTCAAAAAATAACAACATTTTAATTTCTTCGTGTGTAACGGAGATTTAACAGTAATAGACGGTTTTCAAGGTGCTATTATATTTTACCTCTCCTTATAATGTCTGGAAAAATGAAGCTCAGACTTCAAGAGGCTTTGTATTTATTACAGAGCCTACCATCTGAAAGCAGTTGTGCACTAACAGATGATTCTTCAGATGAAGAAGTCCCAGCAAATAATCTGCTAGAAATTTCGTCGGATTCTGAAGAAGACGATCAAGAGACTGAACAAGACCCATTGTGCAGTAGTTCATGTTCAGGAAATACAGTACTTCCTACCCCAGGATGCAGTAAATCAAGAGGGGGAAAAAAAAAAAGAGATGTCCAGACCGAAGTTCCCATTTTACCCATAAAAATCTGAGTTTGTGGATGTCACATTTGAACATTTAGCTGCATATATAGCATATAAAGAGTAGCAAGAAAACATATCTTCTTTGGAATATAGGCGTTGCACAACCAAAGGACTGCTTACAAAATCAAAATCAGAACCTAAACAAAAAGGAAGACCAAAATCTAATGGCAATGAGCAAGTTTTCTGTGCATAAAAGAGGAGGAAAGGGAACATGTCTGTTTGTAAAGATATCCGCTTAGAAAATCGTGGATGCCATTGGCCAACTTTTGTTTTGAATCGGGGTTGTTGTGAATTTTGTGCTTTAAAAAACATTCAATCGAAACCTCAATCAAAATGCGCAATGTGTAATGTATTTTTGCATATTAATGAAAAGAAAAATTGTTTCTTTGAATATCATCAAATTTAAGTTTGTGTAAAACCTGTTTTTATGTGTAAAAAAAAGTAAGTAAATTAAAAGCAATTATAATTTTCAAAAATAATTTTTTTTGTGCTGTAACATATTAGTGTTCGCTCATTATTAACACTTTTAAGAGTTTAAACTGCGTTAAAAAAAGTCATACGGTCTTTTTGAATTATGAGACTATTTTAGCCCTCCGTGTACTGACGGTACTTTAAAGTACCATTTAATTAATTAGCTCTAACGGATTAAACTTCCCTAAGATGAATATTTTATTTAAGTATAACTCTTAATTTTTGATGTAGTGACTCAAAAAAAATATTGCACGAAAAAAATTGCAGTACATCATAATGCAGTAGATAAAGGGTTAATCTTTTTTTATCTCTTTCTAAATATTTTTAACACTTTCCAGTAAGGTTGAAAAGTGTTAATGACATCGGTTTTTCTATCTGTCTGTCTTTCCACGCTCTAACTCTCGTAAATATTCATGGAATTTCTTGAAACTGATATTCAACATTCAAGTTTACCATCGGATGTTCACTATTGAAAATGGAGTGAATATCTCAACTGCCTTGTGTACAGGGACACCCAACAGTATTCCAATCCATTTTGTTCTATGAGAGGTATTTTTATGAACAATATTTTAATTCTATTAATTTACACAAATTTCAATGAAATTGAAATATGTTATTCAAGTTCACTATTGGATATTTTCTATAGAAAATGGAGTAAATACCACCACTGGTTTGTGTACAGTGACACCCGAAAGTATTCTGAAGCATTCGTTTTATGAGAGGTATTTCTGTAAACTAAATTTTAATAATTTTACTTTGAACAAATCATAATAAAAATGAAATATGTTACTCGTATGCACAAAAGAATGCTTTCTAAAGAATGTAGTATGATTAGCATTAGATTTACAGGGCCACACAAAACTATGCAGTTACATTGAAAGCTTTTATTGGAAATTGCATTTTCGTGTACATTAAACCATTTAACACATTTTAATATTTTTTAAGTGTGAATATCATTCCAGTTTGTGTATCTATCTGTTCGATTGTCCATCTGTTTATCTGTTCGTTTGGCCGTCCCCAGCCTCCTTAAATATTTTCAGAATTCTTACAAATATATATGTGTTATTCAATTTTACTGTGGAATGTTCTCTATTTTAAATGACATTAGTAGGTCCTCTGCGACTGGTTTGTGTACAGGGACACCCCAAAAAAATGGCAGTGCATTGCATTTTAGGACAGACATTTTTATAAATTACATGTAAAAAACTTTCTTTTTCTAAATCATCTACATACAACTTTTCCCCCTCAATCTATCAGATAATTCCTGCTGTAAGCAAAATTTCATGTTGTATTTAAAGTAAATTAATTCTCAGAGTATAAATGAAGTTAAGCAGTTGAGAAGTTTATATACATTTCATGCTTTTTTATAAAATAAAAAAAAAAATATATGTGAAAACTAATTGAAGTGTCATACCAATTAAATGGTTTCCAACATAGATATACATTTTTGAAATGGTGTACCGTTGGAAATTTTATTATACTTCAAAGTTACCAAACATTCGGCATTATTTGATCATCTCAGCTCTTTAACGAAACTAATTCATAATCACAACACAAGCAACGACTTTATTTGTCCGCTTAGCAAAAAAACAGCAGAAATCAAGAACATTGTAGTCGACACAAAAACAAACATGTTGTATATAAATATTATAGCATACACACATACAAGCACTTTTTGTCCCTAAACATATGCTTGGCTTAATAATTTAATGTAAAAAATAGTTTTTAGTTAATAAATAAATAATTTATTTTATGTATCTTTTTTTTTTAAATTAATTAATTAAAAATTAATTAATAAATAAGTTATTTATTTAATGTATTTTGTAATGTAGCTTTTCCTTCCTGTTTCCTTAAAAAAAAAAATTTCTTATATTTTTAGGAATATTAATCTCCGAAAGAACAATTTGGAGGAAATCTATCAATAAAAAGATTTCTAGAAATAAGAATTTCACAATGAAGCTACGACATTTTCCTAAACATCTACGCATCGCAACACTAATCTCATACCAAACAAATAAACTTGATGCAGTAAACTTAAACGAAACTCACTTTGCTTATTTTTTAGACGGATATTTTATAAATCTTCTTTCCGAAATATTTAATTTTTCATTTGATTTAGTAAGATCGAACTCAATTGGGGCATTACAGCCTGATGGTAACTGGTCAGGCTGTATAGGTGCGGTGCAACGAGGAGAGGCAGATATCGCCATTTGTTCAACTGCCATCACAGAAGAACGATCTAAAGTTGTGAATTACAGTCGCCCATATACATATGTACCCATTACTTTTATCACGGATAAACCACGTCTTTTACCAAACAGTTTTGCTATTTATTATACTTTCTCTTGGCATATATGGCTTGCCTTAATAATAACATTTGTATCTACATCGATTTTTATTTTTGCGTTCTTTGGAACAAACCAACGCTATTCTACAGTTCTATTACACATGTTAGGTTACTTAGTTGGACAGTCATTTGAAATAAAATCAAATCTATTTCGAAATAGAATACTGTTGATTTCGTGGATAATCGGCGCCATGTTCATTAGTTACAGCTACAAGACTGTTCTATTGGCTTTTTTCTCTTTACCTACATTGAGCGGTATTAGTAATATTCAAGAACTTTCTGAAGCAGCTAAGAACCCTTCATTTGAATGTATCACTTCAAAAGGGAGTTATATTTATAATGCACTTATGCAATCTAACGATGAGATTATAAAACCTATTTCTAGCTGCGTTAAAAGAGCTAAAGAACATAAAGATGCTTGGAGCTATTTCTCAAATACAAATTTTCAAAAAGCATTCATCGCAGGCAAGAACTATTTTTTGCAATTTAAGAAAACTCATTTTATATCTGAAGATTATTTTTTCGCATCGTTAGTCGGTGCTCCAGTCAGTAGCAATTTCTGTTGTCTTGAAACTCTAAATGATGCCTTCCTTAGAATAGCTGATGGTGGGTTTGTGGAAAAGTACTCCGCTGACAGCGAATTTTTTTTTACTATGGAAGCCGAATCTACCATCGAACCTTCTCATCGGATTTTGTCGCTAAATGATTTGCGTGGAGTTTTTATAATTTTAATTGCAGGAATACTTCTATCAACAGTAGTTCTGTTTATTGAAATCATTTTCTATCGTTTCACAGAAAAAAGAAGCTCTGTGTAAAAAAAAAATTTCACGAGTAATGCATTATTGGCTTTTTGCACATTTCCGTCCCATTATTGGCTGTAAATTGTATTCCATTGGTAAAGGAAAAAAAAAATGCTTTGTCTACATTCTAAGAATAAAATTTTGATTTAGTTCGAGAAATACTAGTGACTGCTTCTGAAAATTTTCGTTATTGTACCGTTTCTCGAATTTTTAGTAAGTTTTATAAAGTAAGAAAACAAGAAATTTTTTTTACATATTATTCTTTTAAATTTCCTAAAAAAGCAAGGAGTTTCACGATCATGAAGAATATAAGTTCTGTCATAGCCTCCTAAACTAGATACCTGTCGCGTGGCTCGGAAACTTGGTAACAGTTCAAGCGATAGACAGCGCCACCTGGTGGAGATTGCGCGACTTTTTTATTTAAGAGCCACCAAAATTTTTTAAAAGTGGGATTAGATATATATTAAAGGGGAATAGAATCGAAGAAACGTCGATTATATATATCATATACCATTTCCTAAAATTATTGGTAACGGTTGAATAAAAAAGTCGTGCAATATGTACCAGGTGGCGCTGTCTACCGTTTGAACTGTTGCCAAGCTTCCGAGCAACGCGACAGGCATCTAGTTTAGGAGGCTATGGTTCTGTGTACGGTGAGGGGATCGATGACAATTCCGTATGCTTTACAAGGTGATTAAAAAAAATTATCAAAAGAATTTTCATCTCAGTAATGCACTGCGATCTGGACAATCAAATAATAAATGTATGGCTAGGGCAAATATAAAAATATTATAGATGTTGATTGAAAGTGAGTAGGATAGAACAACTCAAGAAATTGGAGAATTTTGTGGAATCAACCCGTAACAGTGTCGAGATTTATGTGAATTTTAATGGTTAGCAAGATTGATGTACAAGTGTCATATAAGTTAATAGGTAATAAATTGATTGCAAGCCCCGATCATAACAAATGGGGGGCCCTGGGCAAAGATAAGTTCGGGGGCCCCTCCCAGCAAACTTGCTTCGCAAATTTTAGAGCAAATGAACTTTTTCTCAACCCCATGAAATAAATCATTGCACGTGCACCTGAAGGCTAACGCTTAACTAATTACAAAAATAACTGTAGAGCAGTACACCAAATCTAAACTAGATACAATAGAAGAGTGTCGAATATACAGGGTGATCAATTTAAAAGAGTACCTGCTGGTTTTACTTATTACCCTTAAATATGACGGATGTGGCAACTATCCTGACACTGAAGTATAATTGTTTGAACCTTGTTTAAGTTTGGGAGACAATTTCCAACACTGTTGGACTGTTACAACTTTATTTGTGAGGTTATTTAATCCTGTGATAATTTTATTTATGAAAAACAAAATTTAATTCAAATTTTTTACATTACCATTCCTACATTACATTCACATTATCATTTCATACGGTTTTCCAGAGAAGTCCTGCAAACATCGATGAATTAAAACAGATCATAACTGAAGAAATCTCGTCAATAACACCAACAATGCTGCAAAGTGTCAAAAAACTTGGTTTGACGTGTTCATGTTTGTATTCAAAATGGTGGCAAACATTTTCAACATTTTCTGTAAGAAATTATAATGTAAAAAATTTGAATTAAATTATGTTTTTCAAAAATAAAATTATCACAAGATTAAGTAACACTGTGCGTCTCATTTCTGTTTTACCTCACATGTAAAGTTGTAACAGTCCAACAATGCTAGAAATTGTCTCACAAACTTAAACAAGGTTCAAACAATTATATGTCAGTATTAGAATAGTTGCCAAATCCATCAGATTTAAGGATAATAAGAAAAACCAACGGGTACTCTGTTAAACTAATATGTTATATACGGGTACCCTGTATATAACATATAAATAAATTTATATATTTTTTTAAACATCTTCTAAAGAGGATAGTTGACTTTAAATTAATTACAAAAATCTTTAACTTGACTCATATTCCAAGTATGAGGCAAGTTCTTGAAATTAAAGTTATTTTAATACCCCATACCCCTCATTTTTACATTATTATAATTTAACAACATATTTTAAATATACTTGAGGATTTATTTATCTGTACATTCATGTTATTGGCTTTTTTTTTTTTTCATTATTTAACAATAAATCCATAAAGTGATACCCATATATGTTTAGAATATAGTTTTAAAAAAACATTTGTTCAATAGACCTAAAAATACAATTGAATTTCATTCTCAAATCAAATTTAAAAGAAATCTTGGGTAAAAATAAATAAATAAAATTACTTATGACTTTATTTTATTGTTAATGTATCCTAAATATTAAATTTGTTAATGTAACTTTAATTATATGCTATATGCATGATTACACTAATGCAAAATCTTAAAAAATACTGCTTGCCTTGTTTAACAATGTTTAAAAATAAAAGATTTTATAATTACATAAACTGCTACAGAGAAATTCTTTTAAAATATTTATTTTTCATTTAAATATTTAATTTTAACTGTTAAATTTATTTTAAAATAAAATACTCCTTATTTTAACTGACAAATAAAGATTTTATTATTATTTCATAAACTATTTCAATTAAAAACTAACTTAAATTCATTTAGAATTAAATACCTCAAAAAGGTCAGCATTGAAGATGCTTTAGCCCAGCAGGAAAACTAATCTTCTGACCTTTTCAAAATATTTAATTTTAATTCTAAATAGGTAAAGTTATATTTTACGATTTACCTATTTTATACAGTAAAAAGTTGCTTCATTGCCAAATTTTTGTCTCCATTTTACTTGCTATCTTTATAATCTGTATTTACACTAGACCTTCCAAGCAATCAAAATGACTACTTTAGAGGGAAAAGTGGTAAAATACTTAAATAAAACTATTAATAAATGCACTTATATGCAAAGGTCGGTCACAAATTGCATCATTATAAATATATATTAAACGAAATTAAGAAGCAATCAAATAATTTCCTTGGACAATCTAGTGTTAATATAAGAAAATGAACAGACAAGAAATCTATAAAAATTTAATTATATAACCATTTATTTACTAAAATAAAACATAATAAACATTGCAATGAATAATTATAAAATTATTAGTTACTTTTTATTTTGATCAGCTGTTAAAAATTTCTTACCTTTTCTAACAACTACATATTTAAATAGAAAATAAAACTGAAAGTCTTTCATTCGTGCTTTTTACATTGATTGTAGATGCAGATTACACACTTAAAAAACCAATTTTTCATTCAATGTACACACACTTAAAACAGTAAAAAATTATTTAAAAGATCACTAAAAAATAATTTAAAATCATATTTAATCAAAAATATTTTAGAATTTCTATAAATTCATGATTCAGGTTTTAATAAAAACCAAACCTATAATAATACATTAAAAATAAATAAATAAATAAATAAAATAAAGTTTTTTTTTTTTTTTTTCTTGGGGGGGGGGGGGGCTTACAATACAAAGTATAAATATTTATGCTTAATATTTTTTCACTGATTGCAGATATAACTACACACACTTAAAACAGTAAAAAATGATTTAAAAGATCACTAGAATTAAAAATAATTTCAGATCATATTTAATCAAAAATATTTCAGAATTGGTAAATATTTCAGGTTTTAATAAAAAGCAAACCTATAATAATACAATTTAAAAATAAAGATTTTGAGTTTGGGGGATGGCGGGGAGGGTACTTACAATAAAAAATACAGATATTTATGCTTAATATTTTTTCACTTATTGCAGACTGAGATTACACACTTTAAAAAAGCAATTTTTCATTCAATGTACATACACTTAAAAAAGTAAAAAATGATTTAAAAAAGCACTAGAATTAAAAATAATTTAAGATCATATTTACTGAAAAAAATTTAGAATTTCCATAAATTCAGATTACATTAGAAAGCAAATCTATAATAATATATTTTAAAAATAAATAAAATAAAGTACTTTTTTTTTGGGGGGGGGGGGGGATTTAATATAAATTGGCAAATTAAAAAAAAAATAATAATAATAAATAAATTCACTTAGGATAAAAATATTTACAATGTAGCAACTCACTTCTTTTCCGACATTTCATGCTAGCAAAATCCTGTATTATATCATTGTAATCCAATTTTTGAGTTAACTCTCCTTCAATACATAGAAGTGCCAAAGATGTTAGCTTTTCTTGTAAAATAGTTGAGCGCATAGGTGATTTTAATCTTTTTAATAGTGAGAAGGATCTTTCACCAGAACAGTTTGACACTGGTAGTTTAAGGAAGATGCGAAGTGCACTTTCAACGTTAGGAAAAGTCTCGTCTAATTGCAAAATTTTTAGTTTCACAAGCATATCTGCAATATTATTTTCCTCTTCTACAAGAGAAGAAAATTGTTGTAATTCATCTGAGAAAGAGTCGTCTAAATCTGACGGGTAACATTTTTGCAAAAATGTGGATTCAGCTCGAACGTTAGGTTTATCTTTTATTAAAGTTAGGCAAGCAAATTTTTTTATTGTGTTAGCATATGGTACTTTACGATTTGATAGATGCACAATTAATGAATCACAAATAGCATTATAAATATTTGTTCGGTATGCTTCACGAGGAGTGAGTTCAACTCCAGTGCTGTTAACTGCATGTGGATCTTTGCTTCTTGGCTTGAGTTTTTTTCGTGACACTTCATAATCAACTCCTTCTTCACAAATATCCCTGCCTAACAGCTCATACTGTTCAAAATTATCTCTCACATATTGAATAAAATCAATTAGAGACTGTTACAGTGGAATAACTTGTGTCATGTTGATGGTTGATTTTTGGAGGACTACACTCGTATCATTCAACCTTTGCAAAAGTGTATCCCAAATAACAACATTAAGTGCAAATTCAA
This sequence comes from Salticus scenicus, assembly GCA_963930645.1. Classification (NCBI taxonomy): domain Eukaryota; kingdom Metazoa; phylum Arthropoda; class Arachnida; order Araneae; family Salticidae; genus Salticus; species Salticus scenicus. The sequence continues at coordinate 64,897,126 of OZ005662.1, read as the reverse complement.
ATCTTTTCATCTTTTTAAGAAGAATTTCTGCTTCTGATTTTGTAGAGCTATTTTCATTATTATCTGAGCTTGATTTGGCAAGTGTCGATAAAATCATTTTATAATTCTTTCTTAAAGATTTCACAGCATGTGCATCAGCACACCACCTAGTTGCACAACGATTTTTCAAAGTGATAGGATCTGCACTCTTTTCCTTCAGCTCGTTGATCAATATTTGCCACCTGTGCGTTGATGAAGAAAAAAAGGTATAAATATACTGCGCAAGAATAAAAAAATGCACTGCACCACTGCATGACTCAACAGCATTGACACCAACTAGGTTTAGTGAATGCGCTGCACAGGGAACAAATTCAGCAGCAGAATTGATCTTTTTAATTCGAGCTTGCAAACCCGAGTATTTTCCAGCCATGTTTGATGCATTATCATAAGCTTGGCCACGGCAGTTTAAAATGTCAATACCGGCTTCCTTTAGAGTTGATAAAACAATTTCTTCTAAAACTTCTGATTTGTGGCTATACATAGGTATAAATCTAAGAAATCGCTCGACAGGCTGAGCTTCAAGCACATATCTCACCACAAAACATAGTTGGTCAAGATGGATGATATCTGGAGTTGAATCGATAATAATGGAATAATATTTTGCCAGAATAATTTCATCTATTATTTGCTTCTGTACTTTTTTAGCCATTAAATCAATAAATTCATTTACACTTGTGGATGAAATGTAATTGACATTTCCTTTGCCAGGATTACCATATTTTTCTAAATGTTTCGATAGGAAAAGTTCGAATTCTGCTAATAATTCTAAACATCCAAGGAAATTTCCATTATGGATGGATCCAATGGTCTCATTATTACCAAAAAAAGGCAAACCACGTAATGCAAGAAATTTTACAACAGCAACCACCCTTGTCAGCAAAGCAGCCAATATTTTGTTTCTTCTTCAAATTGCTGTGTAAGAGAAGTATCAATTCTTTGAGAAATATTTGAACGAACAGAAAAGTTCATCATTGCTTGTTTATGTGCAGTAGAATTTTCATGTTCTTTCAGTCTGGAAGCAGCATGCTTCCAGTCACAAAAACCAGTTAATAATTGGTTTTTAAATGAATTGCTGCTATCTGATAGTTTACAAACCCAGCAAAATAACATTTTTGTCGAAGCTGATAAAACTAGCCATTTTCTCAAAAGTTTTTCACCATTTATTTTGGTATGATAAAAATGATTAAAGGTGAGACTTCTTTTAACTGAACCGAAAAGTCTTTCGGTCTTTGACAGTAATTCGGTATTTTGAGGTGGATGATTAAATGTGAAATAATCAATCATTTCTTTAGTGATCACATTCCATGTGGCAGGATCAGAATTGAAAGTAATTTCATTTTTCTGTGCAGTGAAATCAGATGCTAATGCCGAATTATCAGATGCTAATGCCGAATTATCTGATGCTAACGCCGAATTTATGTTTCGTAAATTCTCATTCTTTTCGTCATCAGTCGTATGAAAACAATTCAAAGCGGACTTATTTATATTTTCAACAGAAAGTTCTTTAGCATCAGCTTCAGTACAAAGTTGTATATCTGTCACTACTTGCTGTACTATCTCCTCTACTACTTCACTTACTACTTGCTGAATTTCCAAATCTGATTTTTTGTTTACGGTAAAAGCATATCGCATTAATGAACTGGATTCAGAATATTTTTTTTTAAAGCTTCTTTTTGGCGTCTTAATTGCCTTTTACTATAACCAGACAGATAACTACGGGAGGACATTGTGAATATGAAAAAAAAAAAATAAAAATACATGCACGTGTTGTTAAGCATAATTCACATTCAGCACGAGGAACGCAACACGGAACAAGTTTACTTATTTATTGAAAAGAGCTAGCGTTGCCATTTCTATAAGCTCAAACGTCTAATTGCTAAATACGTACTGGAGTGGAGAAACGGAGCGAGCAGGTCAAGGAATTGCAGATGGCAGATCTAGTTTAGCCTTGAGAAAACTCGTTTCTTCTATCTACTACCTACAAGATATGTTTGTTTCGTTGGATTTAACGTCACACTAGTACTGCGCAAAGGGCAATTAACGACGGTCTGGGAACTTTTAAAGATAAAATTATTATTATGAGTTTTTTTTTTTTTCCAATTTTAAATTTTGATTGAATGGTATAAAAAAAAAACAAAATTTGCAATTTGTTATTATTGATTTGGGGGCCCCTCCAGGTGCGGGGCCCCTGGTCAAAGTCCCGAGTTGCCCATGCGATAATATGGTCCTGATTGATTGTGAACATTTCTTTTAGCAGTTCTCTATTAAGTCACAACAAAATAGACCTATTTTTAAAGCGAATTATTATGAGTGATTACAATTGATTAGTATATAGCAATTTTGACCAAAAAATGTGTAACCATTTACGTGTTTTCTTTAATCAGCACATCAGTCAGTTTACTTGCGACGAAAGTTATTCTTTGCATTTGGTGGGATTGGAAGAAAATCGTTTCCTTTGAAATATTACTTGAAAATCTGGTAATTATAATCTGAGAAATACTGTTTTTAATTAAGTAATTTAAAGTGAGTAATCGGCCAGAATCATCCTGTATTAGCCAAGAGAAAGAGATATAGACTTGACTTCCACCAAGAAAATGAAAGACCACACTTTATTTAGTCACCATGAGACAATTTAACTACTTGAGTGTGAAGTTTCTCAACGACAACAGCAAGCTCTGGTGGCATTAGAATATATAAATAGCATCAAAATACATTAGGTTGTAAAAAATTACTTCATTAGGAAACAAAAAAAAAAATTGTCTAAATCGGTTCTAAATTGAGAAAACTCAGTACTTACCTGAACACGAGACTTTACCCTTACCACAAAGATGGACATTGTTTTATCATCAAAGAAACTGAAACTATACGTCATATAGTTATTCAGTTGTAATTGTATACAATGTCGTCATGAAACTTTGTATTAAAATTATTGCTTTTTGCATAAATATTCATTAATTTAAAAAATTGATTTTTTATTTAGTTTTTAATGTTACTTTTCATTTAAAAAATGCACAAATTTAATTTCAAAATTATGTACTACATATTATCAGATAAAAATATATATATATATTAATAATACATTAATTGATGCACATTAATACAAAAGTTGTAAAATATTACGGATATTGAAAGAAAAAAAAGCAACAACTTCTAAATCGGTTTTTATGCGAGAAAACTCAGAACGTCTCTGATCCGGAGGTGATACCCTTACCGTAAAAACCGACATTGTTACATACTTACATAATGAAAATGAACCTCTTTGTCTAGTATTAATTCCCGTGTAATTGCATAGAATGCAATCAATAAAAATGAGCTAACTTTGAAAATAAAGTAATTACGAAATGAATATAGATCAATTTTCCAAGATTAAAAAATATAGCACAATCTTAATACTAAAGGATTTAATAAGGTGAATTTATAGTTTTAATTGTAGGGAATGTTTTAGTAAGCAACAGTTTTTGTCATTGGAAATATTTTCCGTTATTTCTCATAAAAAGTACCGAGCAATATTTTCTCTTCTAATTACTTAACAAGAAAAAAATATCACCATTCTTGATTGAGGAAAATTGCTAATACTTAGCTGTCCCGCAATGGCTGGTAGGTGATATTCGAATTTCATTAAGGCTCTATCACACACAACTTTTTAAGACTTTTAAAGTGACAGTTGATTTGAAAATAAATAAATAAATAAATGAATAACTTATATCGTATTAATGTACATTGTAATTGTATTTAGGACTACGAACAATTTTTCTGGTGAGTCATGAAATGTTGTTTGTACAAGCAATTTCTCCTGCTATTACTCAATCATAAGAAAGTTCTTTATACACGTCAAGAAAATAATGATAAACGGGTGTGCCGTGACATGCGCTGAAAAATGTTAAAACCTGTTTTTCGGGTTATTTATGACTCACTGTTTGCAATCGTTATTCGGATTTTATCATTTAGAAATCGTAGGAAATATTGGCTTAAATAAAATTTGTGTGAAACTAGCTTTGCTGCATGTACGGCTTTACACAGACAACATTACATACTAATTAGGGTTCGTATAGTGTAGGGTTAATGGCCGATTGACTACGCTTGGGTCATAGACCAATAGGTGGAAGGCCCTCCGGGGGTCTTTCCTGTACGGAGTCCTAGCGTACATTTACTCAAGTTTCGAAAAAAAAAAAAAAAACTGAATCTCTGAATGGCTATTTCGATGAGCGTGACCTAGGATTCAACGCAGCACTTCCTATCTATCAGCGTTCAGCGTAACTGCTTCGCCACTGGTGGGCTTCATAACATGTTGGGACGTATTAAAATCGGATAATACTGGTTGGTTCACCTACAGGAGATGTAAACGACACAAATACGATTTTGAATCAGGTAGCAATACATGGTCGAAAATGCAATCTTAACGGGTTAGGGAGTTACTAGGGTGTATAATTATCAGGAAACAGAAAATTTATTTTTAGCTTTTGGCCTTTAAATGTCATTTCGCGGTCATTAGTTTTCAACCTAACATGTCTATGAGTGGCTGTTGGTAGTTTTCCTTAACCCTCTTAATTCTCGTATACGGAAAATCCGTGAGATTTGACAACGCCCATGTTTCTTGTTTTCTTGATATTTTTGAGAACTATAAAGCATCAATCAGCATCATACTATTTAAAATTTATTGAATCATATTAAGTGAACGAAAATGCTCACCATTCATAGACTTATTTTAACACACGTATCTTGAATTCAATAAAATTTGAAACCATTTTGATATGTCTTTAAACAAATATGAAAAGACTAAATAATTCCCTATCTCGTCAGGATTGTGTTTCCGACCCAACATTACTATGTGAATCCGAATCGTCTTTGTGCCCCCTAGCAATCTTCTAAATTTGTCGCACTGGTAGCGAATCCCCTTGTATTACTAAAAATATTTTTACTCTCTAAAAATGGAAAGCGAAAATTCTCTCAAATTGAGCCATTTTTCGCTCAATCGACATGTTGAAAGGCAACTTCTCACGTTGAGAGAAATCCTCTCAAATCATTGAGCTGCTATAAGCGGCTCAGATTTGAGCCAACTGAAACAAGTTATTTTTGAGAGAAATCAGGCCAAATTTGAGTGAACCTGTTTGATGCTGGAAAAAATATCAGAATAACTCCGCTGAAATCGAACGCAGGTCCCCTTTCGTGTCACATGAACGCGCTACCCCTACGCAACGATTTCATACAAAAGATGGTTGTATAGCCGTTCTCAATCATTCTCGAAGGGAAAAATATTATTTATCAATTTTTATTTGTTAATAAAAGCTAAACCCAATACGCATAATTAATACAGCACTATTGATTTAGGAAAAATTCTTGGAAATAGAACCTCTATGATAAGCGGACATTTTAGAAGCTTGGAAATTAATTCTGCTTAATTTAGTTCGTTTAGAAAAATAAATTCTACGCAGCGTTGCAGAATTTTTTGAATAACTATGAGTTGAAAAAACAGTATGTACTAGTTTGTTTATGCATATTATTCTCGATGTTGAGTTTAATTATAATTAAAAAATTTTAACACATTTTTGAATGGTTCACATAATTTTAATAAATGAAATTCAATGAATATAATGAAAATATTAAATACCTTTAGACATAAATAAATTTCTACATTACATAAATACATTGTTCTTTTTCTTTATTTTCCCAAATTCTTATGCACTTACTGCCATTCAATACGGTATGTTTGTGAATCTCAACATAATTTAATTGTTGCCTTTTTTTTTTTTTTTGACAGAATTAAGAAAAAAAAAAAAAAAATTCATTTATTTAAAAAAAGGAAAATAAATTAGAAAAATTAGAAAATAAATATAATATCAGTCGTATCGTTGCAAATAAGGTATCAAATGAAAGGGAAATTTTTTGTGAATCCGTTGGCTTTAAGCTTATCGATCGGACAATTAGATTTTTTAAAATTAACTAAAGTATGAATTTTAGGTGGCAGCAGCAGAAAATTGTATGGAAACTGTTAGGAGAAGTAAAAAAAAAAAAAAATCTGCTTTACATTAAGTCACATGTTTTTGAAGTGGGATTAAAAATTGCAGTTTTCATTTTTTTTTTTTTTTTTAATTTTCTCTCACGAACACAAAAATATAATATACAGCCTACACCCCACAAGACCAACTTGAATTTCAAATTTCATCATTTTTTTTTTTTTTTTTTTTTGGTTAATAAACAAAAAAGTTACTTTTTTTTTTTTTTTTTTTCAAATTAAATTTTATTCTAACTTCGAAAAGATTATGTGATACGATACATTAACAATTTGGGTTTTAAAAGTTTTTTAAAACAGATTATTCTTATATATCTTTAAGAAATAACACTTTTTAAAAAAGACATTCACTGCTCATTTTTAATTTTTTGTGACTAACACTCGTAATTTTGTAAGTGTACTATTTTTTATCAATTGCATATAAAACATTTGTTGTATTTATATATTATATATATAAAAAAAAAGAAAGAAAAAAAAGAACTTTGATAATGTACGTTTTCAATCATCGAAAATCCTCAACATGTTTTTCAAACAATACGTAAATTTATTAATTATATATATCTAAAAAAATATTTTTCACGTGTCATTTAAAATATGATCGATAGATGGCACCATCATTACGCAATTTTGTTGAACCAAGTGAAAAGTGATCGAAATTCGTTGAGGAAAGGAGTTGACCGTTTAACGATCATTTGGACTGAAAAGATTTTTAATCAGAAAAGACTGATTTTATTCAAATTTGATTTTTTCCTAGAAATTTCTCCCAAATTATGGCTAAAATATTGCGTCCGTTTTTGAGTAAGCAATTCTGTCATACATTTTAAGAGAGTGGCTAATTCCACTTATATTCCTAATGAATCTAAAAGTGTTTTCGAATAGCCATATAAACTAATCATTGACTATCTATGATATTTTATCTATCTATGATTTATTATCTATCTATGATATTTGACTATCTATGATAGCTAATCAGGCTATCACATAGTAAACATGGTCTTGTGTGACAATAAAATGTTTTTTAATTTCATTGCAATACAAAGCGCAGACAGGTCAACATTCCGAGGCCGTTTATTGCGGAGTAATATCAGTACTCGACTTTTATTCACGTCGCATTGTTTGAAAAATAATTTTCTGCAGTATGTAATTAGGATAAAGCAAAAATAAAACTGCTGTTCAAGGAAAATGGTATGAAGAAACGGCAGGTACTAATAACGCTCCAGAATAAATTATAAATGTCCCACTTTCATGTCTACCAGTGGGACACACTATAAATAAATTTTCACTTTCGTCTAAGTAACTTAGTTGGCGTTTTAAAATAAGTTTCAATTATGTTCTTTATGCCAATCTACGGCATTACTTATTTATTTACTTACTTATTTATTTGTTTATTGCATATAAAACTAATTAGAGAGGGGGACTAATTGAACATTTATTAGATTTTTAAGGCTACAGTAGGCAGCAAAAGTATCCGAGCACTAGCCAATAATTCCGATTTCAAAAAGTACACTTAATACTGTTTTGTAAAATAAATCCTTGTCGACTTATGTTCTTAGACGGACTAAGAACATGACTCGACAAGGATTTAGTGCTCGGATTTTGCTGCCGACTGTAATTAGATAAGGGCCTAGTAATATAAATTAAGAAAAAAAAATTGAGTATAATTTAAATTTTTAGAGTAATAAATAATAAATAAAATATTTAATGAAATAAACCTCAAACTGCTTTTTATGTAATCGTATCAACTGTTATTTTTTTTACTTATTCCTTTACTTTTTTAGTGAAATTTATGTGGGAAAAAAAAAAATAGTATAATGAAAATGAAAAAATGTTTCTGGTAAAATTAAAATTGTTATTTAAAAATATTTTATGATGTCCTTTGCACGCATTTGAAATAAAAAAAATATATATTTCAAGGTATACAGTCGGCAGCAAAATTATTCGAGCACTAGCAATAATTCATACATAAATTATGTACTCTTAATTCTGTTTTGTTAAATAAACCCTTGTCGAATCATGCTTTTAGTCAGTTTAAGAACATGATTCGACAAGGATTTATTTAACAAAACTGTATTAAATGTACTTTATATAGAGGAATTACTGCTAGTGCTCGAATAATTTTGCTGACGACTGTACGAATATTTTTAATATTAAAGAGAAGAAGTAAAAATATAAATATAAAATCGCGTATATGTGTATGTAATTTTTTTTTTCACTCACTGATAGTAAAATCTAAAAAAATGTTAAAAAACCGCAAGGAAATAAAACAAAGAATATTATTTTTCAATTATAAGAATAGATTTTTTTAATATTTTTTGCAAATGACAAATATGTTGTTGAAGTTTGATCGATGTTTTTCTATACTAATACACCTATTGGACGATTTTCACCAAAAGTTGATATGCACTAATTTATGTCAAGGTACTATTACATATAACTTTGTATCAATTTCTGTGCAGTTGTACCCGAAATAAATCTACAACAAAATGTTTGTCTCTCACACACACTTTTTTTTTTATATCAAATTAAAAAGTTCGTTTTAAATCAGATTTCCTTAAATAGAGTCTTCTAAACAACATGTTGTCTTTAAAAGCTATTTTATACTCATTTTATTTTGGAACAGAGCATTAAACCACATTAAAAACAACAGTATATCGGCGCCGAGATAGGCAGTAATGACAAGTGGCGTCCTCAATATTTACCAGAAATTTACATCGCAGTTTCGAAGCTTTCTCCCATTGGACCTTCATCTCCTGTTAAATATTACTCCGTGGTCTTAATAAAAATATCGTTTGTGGTGAATAGTTTAGAAGAGGCCGTGCCCTTAGCGACCGTACCCTTAGCGGAAATCTATAAACCCGTGCCCTTAGCGGAAATGTTATCCCCTCTCGGTGGCGTGCTTTTAGCATACGTGCCTTTAGCGGAAATGTATAATAAATTTTAAAATAAATAAAAGAACTCTTCAGTTTTCCTTCACACAGCATTTAGCACTGGCTGTATTTTGCTTCAGAATACAGCTGTCGCAAAAACAGGTATGCGTACTGTACAATATCCGTTATTTGAGGGAACGGTGATCTGTAACCATATAAAGTTTAATGAATCACAGTACTCCATACGGAAACGTACATTACTGCCATTTTATGATTTTATTATGTTTTTGAAAATATAATTAAGTATTAGACCTTTTAAAACTACAACAAAAACGAAAAATCAGGAGGTACACATTGGTTATCAGCACTTTAGAACTGTACTTACTCGTTGTATTGTATAACGTTCTATGTTCTCTGTCTATATTATCACACAATGGGCAGACAGAAAGATAGACATATAGACTAACTGAATTCATAATCACTCTGAAACACTGTTGGAAAGTGTTAAAAATGCTTAACATAATCAGAAATGCTGCTCTTAATTTCCTATTTGCACCCCTTAATGTATTGTAATTGGGTAGCTCTGTAAATCTGGAAGTTAAGCATACTATAGTTTATAGAAAGCATTTTCTTACCATAATAACAATAAATGTGAATTTCTTTATGATTTTTTGATAAAGTTATTTAAATGTGATTTACAAAAATGTCTCCCATAAAGCGAAAGGCATTGGTATTTTTTGGATGTTCATATACACAAACCAGTGGCATAGGTTCTGTTAGAGCCATTTTAAGTAGGGAATATTCAATAATTAATTTGAATAACACATATCATTAAAAAAAAAAAAATAAATAAATAAATAAATTAAATAAAAGTAAAAATTAGTAAGTTGACTTTCTTCTATATTTTCCTATACAAATTCACTAAGTGCAAATAAATAATTTTTATCTTAGAGAAAACTAACACTAAATATCCAAAGAAAGACAGTTGTTTCATTGTCTATAAATGATATCTTAAAAAATGCATTTTTATAATAGTTATGTCACATATCAAGTTTCGTAAAGTTATGTGCTATAGAAGTTGAGATATAGCTTTCATATTGTCGAGAAAATCTGCAGTATAGCAACGCCACCTATTGGCTGATAAGCATCCAAATTGAAGCAGCATAATATCTCACAATGGCCTTCACGTTATCATGTTTTGTTTGATTATATGCAATGGAACCTGAGATATAGCCTCCCCTTCAATTGTGGAAACCGCTGTATAGCAGTGCCACCCGTGGAGCGGTAGACACCAAAAGTTGACCGATACTCATTTAGGTTAAGGTGCATCAGCATATAAATTTATATGGAACTCCGTGCAGTGATTCCTGAGATATAGCTTTCCCTTAAATTGTAGAAATCGCTGTATAGCAGGTCGGTCCATAAGCATTCAAATTGAATCAGCATAATGTGTCATGATGGCCTTCTCTCACACCACGTTTTCATTGATTATACGCAATAGAACCTGATATGTAGCTTCCCCTTAAATTGGGGAAATCGCTGTATAGCAGTGTCACCTCTTGAGCAGTTGGCATCAAAAGTTGATAGCGCTAATTTAGCTCAATGTGCATCTACATGTAAATTTATATGCAATTCTAAGCAGTAGTTCCGAAGATACAGTTGCCACAAAATTTTTGTCACACACAAACAGACAGACAGACATTTTCTAAAAATAGTCAAATCGTGTACTAGACCTCCCAAAACGTGTAAATCCGCCGAACACTGGAAGTCTAAAATTTTTTCCGAATCCAATACTTTCTTCTATTGAATATAGAAGAGAGTAAAAATAAAAAAATTCTTAAAATATTTACGGGCTCTAGAGGCGGACAAACGGACAGTAGAATAGACATAAACACTAATTCAAATCATACTCACATTTTAAAAAATGGTCGAATAAACGCTTAATGTAAAAGAAAATGCAATTCAGAAAATTTCCAATAATAGCCCTCAGTGTAACTGAATATTTTTGCGTGACTCTGTAAATCTAATGCTATCATACTACATTCTATAGAAAGCATTATTTTCCACATGCACACCTTCTTATTTCCGCTAAGGGCACGGCTTCTTCTATTCCTCCTTCTTCCCTTTCACCCATTCCGCTAAGGGCACGTTCCGCTAAGGGCACGGTCGCTAAGGGCACGACACCGTTTAGAATGCCGGTTTAGGCAAGAATTTAAATTTACGATTGAAATTGAGAATAATGCCTTACAGCTTCCTTTAACTTTTTATCTTGTGGAAACAAGGTATTTGTCTGTGAAGAAATAAGAGGTTTTTGCGTGGGAAGAAAATATCATGACGCCAAAGCTGGCATTATCCATCGCCAAACTCGCCAAATTTTGTCTTGAAATAATGAATTTCATCGCTAAGTCAAAAATTTCGTCGTCAGCTATCAAATTTTGACGCCAAATCACAAATTTCATTGCTAAGTCGCAAATTTTGTCAACAAAATCTCGCCAAATCGTGCAATCGTAACAATTAACATTGAAATTTAATGCTTCCCAAATGGTCCAATGTTAACTAATATCAATGTTATAATTGCAAGTTGAAATTGTAATTCCATACAACGTAAAGGAATCTACCTTTGCCTTTAAGCTTGCCGAAAAAGGATTTTTACTGTAAAAAAAAAAAAAAAAAAAAATTGCAAGTTTAAGCATTCTCTTATGTTAAGAAAGTCGTAAATTTCTGATAACTTGCGAAGTTTTTAAATTGGAATATAGCAAATCATCAGGACTCTTGCTAGTGTCATAAGTAAAATTTTAAAATCACCCTACATTTCTGCGTTAATTTGCTCTTGCGATATCGTGTACACAGATAAACGCTCTAATTCTCTAACAGACTATCTCACCGGTACCCTGTAAGCAGATATCATAGAGATTTTATGATTTTCGGATTATTCGCACCTCAAAATGTTAAAAAAAAAAAAAGGTAATTTTTTTTACGATTACCTAAGTTTCGCATACATATAGTGTCAGGGGAACTAAAAATATTTTTTAAATATAACAAAAGCTTATGTAATAAAAGTAATGATAGGGGAAAAAAGCGAAATTTCTTTAAAACACACCTGTTAACTATGTAATTAATATTCTGTAAAATTATTAGTACCTACCCCTTTTTGCATATCACTTCATTTTTAGAGTACTTTTCTCCAAATAATATTTATGAACTAAAAAAAAAAAAAAAAAAAAAAAAAAAGAAAGAAAAGAAAAAGAAAGAAAGAAAAATACTCTAAAATATATAATAATAATAATAATAATAATAAACGCTTGAGTGAAAAAAAAATTGTGACTAGTAGCATTTTTACGGATTATATACTAATCAGTCTGTTGGAAAGTATGTAAACATGGAAAATTCCTTAGGCATACAACGTTTCTGTTTTATAAAATAAAACGTATACGTGCACGGAAAACTTTTTTAGAGAAAAAATATATTTACCATATAAATTATGTATGGAAAATTAGCATGCATTTAAATGAAAAACAGCATATATATATATATATATATATTTTTTTTTTTTTTTTCAGTGAATCTTTAAAAAAATGTCTTTTTGCAGGAGAATTTGAAAGTTTATGTTTATGAACGTAAAGAAATCAATTCTCTAGGAATAAATAGAAGTCGAAATAAATATTATAAAATCACTTCGAAGAATATTTGAATAATACATAATTTTTCTCTTTCACACAAGGGATTTGGAAGGCGTTTTAAAGTGTGTGAAATAAATTACATTTTGAAAATTACGTTTTCTTTTATGTTTTATTTATTTATTTTTATTTTTTAGGAAAAACAAATAAAAAAGAAAAAGAAAAGAAAAATATGAAAGATTAAAGAAAAAGTAAAAAAAAATGACATGGATTGCAAATTACTTCCTGTTTCATTTTTCACCCTGTCACTTTGTTTTCGTACAATTTTTGTTGAATGGAAATCAAAGAGAGGACGATTTCCATTCCTCAGATAAAATTGGAAATGTTGCATTAAATATTTTATGTCTCCTATGTGCATGCGTATTTGAAAAAAAGAAAGAAGGCAACAATTGAATGAAACATTAAAGAGACATTTAAAGTTACATGGAAAAATAAAATATGTAAATTTTCCAGGAGTTGTAACAATACATTTTTGTTAATACATTTTATATTAAAATAATAATAATAATAATAATAATTTCTGTCAAAGACTGAATTTAGTACAGTCGGTAACAAAAGTGTCCGAACACTAGCAAAAATTCCTATATAAAAAAAGTACACTTCGTACGGTTTTGTTAAATAAATCCTTGTCGAATCCTGTTCTTAATCAGTGTAAGAACATGATTCGATAAGGATTTATTTAACAAAATCGTATGAAGTGTACTTTTTTTACATAGAAATTTTTGCTAGTGTTCGGACACTTTTGTTACCGACTGTACAGAGGACTATTAATTTCAACATCTAAAATTTTTATTTTTTATTTATTTTTTATCCCATTTTTTGGCCGTAAAACTGGGTCAGGTACTTTTTAAAATGACTGAAATGAATTAAAATGAAATGCTGCCATCTAAATTTCATACAGTAGTTAATTTAAAAAAAAATAATTATCGCGTCCAAAAACTGTTTGCACACCTGGATTCAGAAAAATCTACCTTTTCATTTGGTACTGAATTGGTGACGATAGGACTGATATTTCTAAATTATTTTAGTGTTACACCAAACTGGTCAATTAAAACTTAAGAATGAAACTAATTGTCCTCCGTTTTAATAAAACGATTTTCATATAAATATATAAACTTTATTTTTTATTCCGAAAAAAAGTATTTTGTCTAAATAAACAACAAATGTTTTGTTAAATAATCGAAATTTGTTTGTTAATACAGCCTCAACAAAAATATCCTTAAAAAAAAAAAAAAAAAAAAAAAAAAAAAAAACCTGCAGATTATGTTGTAAGCTAAATATTTTTTTCCATTCAACCAATTTTCAAAAGAAATTTTATTCAGTTTATCTCTTGCTTATTAACTGTTTATAGAGAGATATGTGACGTAGCTTACCGATTTCTTTAATGCGAATTACTCTTTCCTCATTTATTTTTTTTCGTCAATCGAATCAAGTTGCTTGGTTAACTGAAATACATATATATATTGTTATAATGACAAAATAAATCATAAAATAAATTTAATTTTATAAGAAAGAAACAAAATTCTTTAGTGTGTATATTAGATTTAATATATTTCTCGGAAGATATCTTTCAAAATAAAATGTGCAACACCATAGACTTTCGCGGTATACTTATGAAAAATAATTAGTGAATTAATCAAATCTATATGCACAAAACTATATATGTTTGTTAATGAATTTGTCCGGATTGATAATTCAGAGTACAAAGCTACAAAGTCCAACTGATCACAACAAAAATTAACACAATTATTATACAGGACAAAATGTAGCTGACGCCATATTGTTTAATTCAATCGTGTAAATACAGTTTATAGATTATAAACACTAAGCGACAAAAGAAAAAAAAAATAGCCGCACTGCAGAAAAAAGGACTTATACCTTTTTTATTTGTAATAACTTTTAAATTAATGTTTGAAAAAAATAAAACTGTCTTGTTTGCATAATACCAAAGGTAAGAGATTATATCTATGTACATTTTCGATTTAATAATTCGCTTTATTGCACTCTACGAAGTACTTTTTAAAAATCTGCACAAAACTTTCTTTTTAAACATAATGCAACAACCATACACTTTGTATTCTATTATGATGTATTATATGAAATAAACAAGATACATTTTAATATATGAAATAAAACTATTTATTTGTTAGATCTAAGCAATTTTTTATTAAAAATGTGTATTCTGCATTGGGTTAATTCCACCTTTAAATGGAATTACTTCTTTTATGTGCAATGGAATAGTTTTATAAAGTGTTTTCATATAAATCTCAGAAATTTCAATGTGTCAAATATCACAAATATTTTTTGTCTAGTTCTGGCAGAGTTATAGGCTGCAAATTTCGTATCCTCTCCCTTCTCCCCCGCCTTATTATAGACGAAACATTTTCGAGCGGATCGCGATTAAAACTATTTCCATGTCTGGTCAAGACGAAATTCTACTATATCCTTTGTGGGATTTAACTTAACGTGAAAAAAGATATGATTGCTTGCAGAATTATAGGTTCTGATGGGAATGGATAGGAAATTTTCACAATTTGAAGTGAATAAACTTACCACAGACGCCGTGTAGTAAGGTGCATTATCGTCTTGAAATGCTGTTTACGGAAATGTCCAACATACCTCCAAAATAGTCGGTTTGGCACCACTTTTATGTAGATTGTGTTTTATTTCGAGTTAATTGATTCCTTAAGCATAAAAATTTGCCCGACTGTTCGAAAAGTTATGCACCTCCGTACCATAATGTACGGAGAATTTGGGTTGTCGGCCTGGATAGCTCAATTGATAGAGCCTTGACCTTGTAAGTCAAAGAACCGGGGTTGGACTCCCAGTCCAGGCATTATTTTCACTCAGTCGGAAAAATAAAATTTCAATAAATATGATTTTCTTCCAATCAGTTGATTGTGTGATTTTAATAAAAACTGCATTTCTTTCTCCAGTTGTTTAATGGTGTTTTTCCTTTACCTGCGGCTTATTTCTGTCGAGCTATCTACATGATAAACCAGATGATTCTGCCTAAATGTTGTCTGAGTGAGTAATGCTGACCGGTTGTCGGCCTGGATAGCTCAATTGGTAGAGCCTTGACCTTGTAAGTAAAAGATCTGGGGTTCGACTCCAGGTCCAGGCATTATTTTCACTCAGTCGGAAAAATATAATTTCAATAAATATGATTTTCTTCCAATCAGTTGATTGTGTGATTTTAATGAAAATTATAGTAGAAAGTTATTTAAATGTGATTTATATAAATATCTGTCCTAAAACGCAATGCATTTTGCATTTTTTTGGGTGTTAATGCGTACAACCCAGTTGTACAGGACCTATTAATGACTTTTTAAACAGGCAATATTCAATAATGAACTTGAGTAAAATATATCATTTTTTAATTATTCTGAACATATTTACGGACACTTCGGACGGGCAGACGGACAGATAGACAAATGGACAGTCGGATAGGCGGATACGAAAATTAAAATCATATTCGCACATAAAAATTATTAGAAAGTATTAAAAACGCTTAATGTAAACGAAAATGCAACTCCAGCAAATTTCCAATAACATTTAATGTAACTGAATACTTTTGTGGGGCTCTATAAATCAAGTTCTAATCAAACTACATTCTGTAAAAAGCACTCTTTTGTGCATATCAAAAACCTATTTCAATTTCATTAAGGTTTGAGAAAAGTAAAGTTATTAAAATTAGGTTTATAGAAAAATCTCTCATAGAACGCAATGCTTTGGAATATTTTCGGGTGCCACTGTACACAAAACAGGGATAATATTTACTCCATTTTCTACAGAAAACATCCAATAGTGAACTTGACTGACACTTTTGAATTTCATTAATATATGTGTAAATTAAAGGCATACAAGTATGGTTCATAAAAATACCTCTCATAAAACACAATGCCTTGAAACAGTTTCGGGAGTCCCTGTACACAAACCAGTAGATTTATAAACTCCATTTTCAATAGGGAACATCCGATAGTGAACTTGAATAATGTATTTCAATTTCATAAAGATATGTGTACAGTGAAGATATGAAAATATGGTTTATAGAAATACCTCTCATAGAACACAATGCTTTGAAATACTTTCGGGTATCCCTGTACACAAACCAGTAGAGGTATAAACTCCATTTTCAATAGGGAACATTCGATTGTGAACTTGAATAACATATGTCACTTTCAAGAAATTCCATGAGCATTTACGGGAGTTAGAGCGAGGACAGCAGACGGACAGACTGACAGACAGACACACTGAAATCATTAACACTTTTCAATCTTAATGGAAAGTGCTAAAAAAATGTGTTACCATACAAATTAATCAGGAAAATGTACATGCATTGCACCTAATAAACAGTAACTTTTTTTTCTATATTAATGAATGTGATAGTAAATTAGATTACGATACAAGAATCTAGAGATACACCTTTTGTAACAGAATTTAAATTTTCCGTTCGTGAACCCTCGAAATTAAATTCTCTAAGGAAAAATGGAAGGAGAAATAAATCTTTTAAAACGGCGTCGAAGAATATTTGAATAATATATAAATTTTATCTTCTATCCAAGGAATTTAGAGGGAAATTTAAAGTATGTGTAAGAAATTGTATTTTGATCGTTACATATTCTAGGCTTTTTTGGATGAAAAAAAAAAATGAAGTGAACAGCAAATTACTTTTTGTTTCATTTTTTATACCGTCAGTTTGTTTTCGTATAATTTTTGTTGAACGGAAATAAAAGAGAAAGAAGATTTCCATTCCTCAAATAAAATTGGAAACGTTACTTTAAAATTTTTATGTTCTCTATAAACATATATTTGAAAAAGAATATATATAAATAAAATAAATAAATGAAAGGAATTGTTTGATATATCAAAGAAGCATTTCATATTATACAGGATAATTGAATTAAATAATTTTTTCGAGAGTTGATAGAGCTATTCGAAAAATAATTTAATTGTTTGTTATTAAATTTTGTTAAAGAATGAAAGAAAGAAAGAAAGAAAAAACAGATAAATTGCTTGAAACAATTGAAATATTAAGGAAATTCCATAGAAAAAAAAAGAGTAAATATTTTTTTTCGAGGAGCTCCTAACAATAAATTTTCATTATAAAATATTCTTAAAAAAAAAAAAAAAAAAAATCGTACAATTTTTAATTATTACTTCTCAAAAAATAATTATTACTTCTCAAAAAATTTAACTAATTTGAAATTTAATTATAAAAAAAATGTTTTAAAAATTTATCAGAAAATTTATCCTTATGTTTAAAAACTAGTTGGCATAGGTGGACTCTGCTCAGTTCCCCATCATATTTATGTTCTCATAAATTTCTAGTGCGAGACATATTATAATCATGTTAAAAGAAATGAATTTGACCAAAGCTTGATATAGTGACAGAATGAAATCCCGGCCTAATAGGCTATCCACCGTTAACTTCGATATATATATCTATTAATTTATATTATCAGGGTTAATTCCTTTGTTTAGTTTCCATGCTGCTATTTCCAATGCAAAAATCCCCAAAATTCATATTCATATGAAAAATTTACAATTTCGCTATGTTGATAAAATCGTAAATTACGAATGATTTACGAAATTTTCCTATTAGAATATTTGTATTCAATCATGTTCAAATAAATGTCATAAATGTAATTTTGAAGTTGTCTAATGTATTTATGATCCTCAAAATTGAAATTTATGCTCAATTTTGTCTTATTCTGACATGTTAAGTAAATCGTAAATTCCAAATAACTGACGAATTTTTTAAATTGGAAAAAACATAGTCTATGATATTCATGCCAGTATCCTATATAATATTTCGAAAGTGGTTTGACATCTTTACGATGAAAATATATCACAAGATTGACGCTTATGTGAAATTTGGCTCTATGCTGCCATGTTAAGAAATTCGTAATTTTCCAATAACTTACGAAATTTTTATATTGGAAAATTCATACTCATTAATATTCATGGCAGTGTTCTAAATAATATTTCAAAAGTAGTCTGACATCTTTACGATGAAAATATCTCTCAAAATTGACGTTTATGTGAAATTTTGCCCTATACTGCCATGTTAAGAAATTCGTAAATTTCCAAGAACTTGCCAAATATTCAAAGTAGCACATTTGTAGTTACTAATGTTCATTTCGGCATCAAACCATTTTAAAACTGGTCTGACATTTTTACAGTAAAAAGTTTCCATTTCATGCACGTTTAAGTGAATTTTTGTCCTATTCTCCCATGTTAATAAAATCGTAAATTTATCATAACTTACGAAGTTTTTTGATTCGAATGTTGCAAAAGAATAGGGATCTTGCCAGTATCGAAAGTAATATTTTAAAACTGATCTGACCTCTCTGTGATCATTTGTTCGTGAGATATCGTGTTAATAGACTAACAAACTAACGGACTAACACACTGACACACTAACAGACACCATACAAATTTTGTCATTTTCGGATTCCTCACACCTGAAAACGTGTAAAAAAGTCAAAAAATCGAGGTCGAAAATTTTCACGATAACCTAAGTTCCCCATACCTATAGTATGATGGGGAACTAATAACAAAATCAAAAGCAGACGATCAGCATTCCGACTAGCGAATTTGGCATAAAATATAAACATTTCGACCTTCTCACGCTCTCCCCTCCCCCCCCCCCCCCACCCTAAAAAAAAAAAAAAAACTTTTTCGATACTGTCTGTTTTGATACTGATTATTATTAATTTTCTTTTCTCTTCCTTTCAAAAAAAAAAAAAAAAAGATTTTGATAAATTTCTAGCAAAAGCAGAATTTAGTTTAGTATGGAGGACCATTAGTTTTTTTTTTTTTTTTTTTTTTTCAAATTATAACATTGCTTTCAAATTATTCTATTATATATTTTCGATAGGGTTTGAGTGGGGAAGAATGGGACATTTTTCATGCTTTTATTGATAACGATGTCCATATGTAATTCAGAATTTTGTAACGTGGCTCATAAGTACACTTCCGTAATCCGTTACATATAAACATACTATCTTCAATAAAAAGTTATCATTTTAATTAATAATAATTATTATTTACAAGCATGTGCATTTTTCCATTCATCCCCACCTACGGGATGAATGGGGCAGGATTGGAATTGACAAAGAAAATAAAACAAAATGGAAAGTAAATAAATTTTTGAAGTTAAATTGGTTTATGTGATTTCATTACACACTATGAATTTACTGAAATTAACATAAACTGATGTACTGACTCAATTCAACATCAAAAGGCAAAAGTCCTTTGGTTCGCACAGTTCCTATTGCTCTAGGCTTAGGTAATTTAATCTAATAAGACCTAGTCTAAAAATAAAAAAATAAATAAGACACAAGAAAGAGATAAATCATTATAATAGTGTACAAATTATACAGATAATTTTTTATTTTCGACTGACATGGAAAATCAACATTCTATTCTGTATTGCATCAATAATCACAAGGATTTATTTAATTAGCTTGATTGAAATTGTGATTTTAATCAAATTATTATTATTTATTTATTTATTAATTATTGATTTAAGTTGCATTGAATGTTCTAACTTATAATTTTTTTAATCATAATTATTATAAACTAAAATAAGAACAATTAATTTCAATATTGTTTTCTAAGTCCACAAAATTAAGAATCCTGATAATCAATATAGCTAATTTACGTTTTAATATAATTCTTGTGTAAAATTCTAAATTAGTACATAGTGGGGAATGTCCCATTCATCCCCAATTAAACTATCTTATTCATCCCAACCATCACGTGATCATATAAAACAGTTGAACAATTGTCAATATTCTTCTTGAGTATCATAAGCACAATAAAAGTTTATGCCTTTTCACCATATAAGAATTATGTTAACTTTAAGCAAATAGTGAATGTCTTAACTACTACCTAATTGAATCAGCAAAAACTTACTTTAACAGCTGAAAAAGACACTTAATATTTTTTTTCTGCCCTTCTATGGATAGCACAATTTTGAAACTACACTTGATGAATGATCTCAGTGCTGCCACATATCAGAAAAAATATCAAGTTTCTGGTGCTTGAAAAACATAAAAATCTAGCTATTGTCCCATTCATCCTGCGTTCCATTCAACCCCACTCTCCCTTACATTTTCGATTTTAATGAATGTCCTAATATCGTAAAACTGGTATCGTAAAAATCCGTAGATTGAGACTAATAGTCCTCCATCGTCAACGTCAACGTCAACGTGAGTGCTTCGGAGTACCTGCAATTGGTCGCAACCAATGCTTACCTCCAACGAAAAATGAGAAAAACATAAAAATAATTTTCCATAAAAAAGACAGCCAAAAGGGTTAAATTTAGAATTTGGTCTCTGAATAAATCGCCGCGTGAGCAGAGATCATTCAGAGTGAAGCACCAGGAGTTAAAAAAAAAAATTAAATAAATAAATAAATAAATAAATAAAAATAACTCCTTGAAAAAAAAAAAAAACCTAAGTGTAACAGAAGGGTTGTTACGTGCGTTGACGAAGACAGTCTGGACGGCGAAAAGGAATTAAAAGGGGAGCAGGGCGCCCCAACCCTAACAGCACAAAATATTTCAGAAACGTAACAGTCATATAACATGGAAATATTCTAAATACTACATAAACGTTCAGTTTGCTTTCCGATTACGTTCATAAACGTAGAAATGTCCGCGATCTTAACAAAAAAATCGGATACATAACAGAAAGGTTTCAATCACATAACAAAGAGAACATAGAAAACGCCGAATGTTTCAGAAAGGTGTCAGAGAGCATATTAAAATGCGTTACGTTTTTGAAAGTTTGTAAGCATTTTAAAACATAACTGAAACATTCTATGCTGTATGGGAAGGGGCTCAGGAAAACTCGGAGTCAATTAAATAAAAAAAAGGGGGCCATACAGCTATTTTTTTTTCCTATCAAAAAGTAATTGAATCTCAGGAGAGTTAAAAGTGAAGTCAATTATAGAGCATCGTCGAGAATCTCGGTGCCCAGCCAGAAGCTAAGTTCCGAGCTAAGTCCGTTGACCATTCAAGCCTACAAAAGAACCCACGATCCTCATCGAAAGTTAAGAGCTAAAAAAGAGAGAGTCCTCCGTGCTAAAAAGAAAAAAGAATTTCTTATGTGTACTGTTAAAAATTTCAGTTTAAGGTTAAACTAAAATTTGGTACCACAGTAGTTGCAATATGCTAGGTTGAACCGAAATTTGGTTCTACAGAAGCTTCAGCCATGCGATGGTGAAGCCTTTTACAGTTATTTATTACTTCTTGTTGAAAAAAAGCACCAAATCATGGTAAAAGATAACCTCATCTTCTGGTTACAACAACTTTAGTTCCAAGCTTTGGTAAAACCAAGTACTAGAGTCTGTAAAACGTTTCACCATCTCATGGTTGCAGCTACTGTACTGCAATGTTTTGGTTCAACCGTAGGACAAAATTTTTAACAGTGTAATTATGTAAAATTTATTTTTAATGACATTTAAGATATGTTCATAAAAAGAAATTCTTCAGAAATAATCTGGTGTGTCACTCACGACTTTCTCTTACCCTAAAATTTAATACTATAAATACAGGTTGCAGATTAAGAGGTAAGATAACGAGAACTGTCATGTAAACCTGTATGCTAAACAATTCAAATTAGGCTTCAGAAGAATTTTATACGATAATTAGTTCTGTGAGCCCCCCTCAACCCCCCCCCCGTTTCATTAATGCACCTACATTTATATAGAATTTAATTCGGTTATTAAAAAATAATTTATTATAATTATTATTTTAAAAAATTATCTTTTATGATAATGCAGACGATTTCCATATTAGAGAAGTAGTGTAACATTAAATATAAAAAAAAAAGTCCATTTTACTCTCAAAAAAAAAAAAAAAAAAAAAAAAAAAAAAAAGTTTTTTTTTTTTTTTTTTTTTCGTTTAATGTAAAAAAAAATCTATATACATATTTTTTTTAATTATCACAGATTTATAGTTCAACCATTCGTTTTAAAGGTATTGGCGAGCTCTTTTGAATGATACCCATCATGGAAATTTACTCCCCACGAAAGGGACTCCCCCCCCCCCAGGGCGGGAAGCGAGACTCCTACATGCACACAAATTTTTTCTCAGTTGACTATCTCTATTACAAAAAATATATATTCGTTTCATTTGGTTTAGTGCAGTCTATAGCTGTTAAACTCTACTTACCTGCAATTTCCCCCATAGATGTAATGTATTTGAATATTTTTGAGTGTCCCCGTACACGAACCATTTGCTTCATCTCAACGAAAAGCTTACTGTAGCATCCCTATATGCTACACGTTTAGAATACCGGGTTTGAACTTTCTGCCATAATTTGTTTTTGAGATATGCTGATAACAAACAGACACACACACAGACCATTTGCTAAAAACATGATTTTTGTATTCAGGTCACCTCAGAACATGTAAATATAACAAAATCTCACTTTCGAAAATTTGATCCAAAAACAATACTTTCTCTAACTTATGGATAAGAGAAAGTAAAATTGTATAATACAATATACTCTCACGATATTTTTGAGCAAAATATGTAAGAAACGAAGCAAATAACTAACTTAAAATGAAAATTGAGTAAATTGAAAAGGTTAATAAACTAACATAACTACATTTAGATACTGAAGACATCAAAATGTTTTGTGCTGCTGTATACCAATAGTATTAATTGTAGTTTATTTTAATATTCAAAAATTATTTTGATACTTTACTTTTCGAAAATAGAGGTATTTTTAAAAATTCCAGAATGTGTAAATTTTATTTAAACTGGGAATGGAAAATAATTATTGGTGATTTCTTAATTAAGTATTTCAAATTCTTCTTATCATTTATTGATTAATTTAATAATTAATTAATAACTTCATTTTTAAGATAAGAAGAGACATTTTTGTAATTTAAATATATCATAATATTTTGAATTCTAACATACATTCCTTCATAACTCCTGAATACATAAATAGTTCCAAATCTATTAACATAATTGATGGTAGAACTAGTATTAAAAAAAAAAAAAAAATTGAACGAAATATTGTGCGTTTCGCATCGATTATTAAAACATTCCAACTGTATGTACTTGTTGGTACTGCTTTTCTTCATTAACTACATTTTCATTCATTTTAAACTGTAACGTATGTTTTCCCCTCGATTTAAGTCAGAGTCCCTATTATCAAAGATTTCAATTATCGAAGATACCCTCAATCCACATTAACTCGGATAAGCGAGGCTCTATTGTATAACAATGCTTCTTTTATAAAACATAAACATTGCCAGCTTTTTAAAGTTCGAAAAATTTCGACACACAGTCACACTACTCACAGACCATCAGCTAAAAACATGTTTTTTGGACTCAGGCACCTTAAATCGCATAAATATAACAAAAACTCACTATCGAAAATTTGATACCAAAGCAATTACAATATGGGTAAGAGAAAGTAAAAATTCCAATTAACTTAACTTCTTTATAATGAATTATTCAATATTCATATACAGCATTTCAGACGATTTTTAA
Source organism: Salticus scenicus (assembly GCA_963930645.1). Lineage (NCBI taxonomy): Eukaryota > Metazoa > Arthropoda > Arachnida > Araneae > Salticidae > Salticus > Salticus scenicus. Next base: position 64,873,012 of record OZ005662.1, on the reverse strand, counting down.
TGACTGTATCAATTTTAAGATAAATTTTTTATTTAAAAATTTATTTATTACTTTCAGTACAATTCGATACCATTATGAAAAGAAATAAAAAATTAGTAATACAATTAACACTTTTTTATTTTTTTTTAAATGTTACTCTTTTTTTTTCAAATTGCTTTTATATAGATTTCAATTCATCAAGAAACATTTTTGATAACATTCGTTTATACATCTTCTGATTTATAAGTCGTTTTTCGCTAATTCCATGAAAGACACATAAACAAAGCTTTTTTACTTTTTTCTGTATATATATATAAGAAAAGATTGGATTCGTGAAACTTTTCAAACTCCAGTTTTCGATGAATTTACATGTTTAGAGGCTTCCTGAACACGAACTGACTCATTTTAGAAAATAGAAGTCTGTGTGTCAGTCTGTCTGTCTGTGTGTGTCTATCACAAATTTTGTGGACGCTGTATTTCACGAAACAATGAACAAAATTTAACTGAAGTTGAGGTTATTTGGACCCTGACATCAATTGGTGTTGATTAGATTTGGGGATCAATCGCTCAACAGGTGGCGCTGTGATCTTTTTTTTTTTTCTAAATTTTTAACGCCGCAGTATAGGACAAAATTTAGTGTAAATATACATAATGAGAGTTATTTTTAACGTGTGACTGTAAAATCAATATGAAATATTGATAATAGTACTAGTAAACAAGGAAAAAATGATTGTTCATGTGGGAGCACCGTTCCCCCCCGTGGGTGAAGTACACCTCCGGGGTGTGTAAAATTTCATTATGGGTATCGAAAAAGTTCGTCAATACCTTTAAAACGAGTGGTTGAATAACAGATTTGTGATAATTTAAAACAAAGGTATCGATTTTATTGTATTTTATTTATTTATTTATTATTATTTTTCATTTTTTAACGAATAAATAAATAAATAAACAGAAAAAATATTGCAAAATCGCATTTCTTCTGATATTGGCACAACACGGTCTTTCTTTCGGTATTTAGTGTTACAATTCCGTCAGATAAAAATTGTATGCATTTATCATGGAAAATAATTTTCATAAATAAAAATTTAATAAATAATTTGTACTGCATAAATTTGTGTAAAATTATATAGAAGAAAATCTTGTGGTTGCCACATCATGCTAGTTGTATTATACGTTCAGTGAAGTAGTAGAATTTATCGTTCGTTATTTTCGACTCCACTTGAGTCTATAGTAACGAAGTATAAAATTTATTTATGAAATTTTCAATCGTAAAATGCTTTTAGGGTATTTTAATATGGTTTTTCAACTTTGCTTAGTGGTGGTATATTTAAAAAAGATAAAACTCTAAAATGCAAAAAACAATTACTAAAGCAGAACAATATCTAAAATACTTAATATCATAACAAATCTTATGTTTGTATAAAAGTGTTAAAAGATTAGTAATTTTTAAATATTTCGATTCAAATTTTAGAAAAATAATTAACTATTTAAAAAAAAAGAAAGGAAAAAAGAAAAGAAAAGAAAAAAGAAAAGATAAGAAAAACACAATTTTGAATAAAAATGTGAACGAATATTTCGTTGCATTTTATAACACTTTGTTATGTGTCAAGAATAAAAAAACGCAACAGTGAAAAAAAGCATCAGTTTTAAAATGCACATGAGGGTTCAGTTATTTATTTAAAAGAAAAAAATAAAGAAAAAGGGAAAGAAAAAAGAATGAATGGCAAATTAGCTTACATTTTATTTTTCGCCCTAGATCTCCAGAGATTCCATACCTTTTTCGATAGGGTAACGTGGAATATTTTGTTTATATTTTCTAAATGCATTGAAAATATGTTAAAAATGTTGGAAAATTATCTAAACATAAACTTAAATTCTGCATATAAATTTAATTTCGAATATGCTGTAGCTTTCATAAATATCGCGTAGCTAAATTATTGTTGAAATATCTTTTTTCTTTCGTAGTTCACAAATAAATTGGAATATTTTATGTTCCAAACGGAAGTTTTTTTTTTTTTTTTTCGAAATGTATTTTTTTTTTTTCGAAATGTATTTTTTTTTTAAAACATTTTAAAGGGATTTTAATAATCAGAAACTGAATATTATGTGTAATATTACGAAATTTAAAATACCTAATCTACAAGTGTTATAGAAATGTGAAAATTTTAGAAATATCACTTATGTATAATTACTAACTAATTCTACATAGGGTGTCCCAGCAAGACGGCAAAAACTCTGAACCTCCAGATTCTTTGCTTGGAGTACATAAAAATGCCCCTAATTTCTATGACAAATAGTTTTTGAGAAAAATGCGAAAGAAAACATATGACGTCAATTTGGTGGCCATTAAAAAAAACCTTTGAAAATATTACTATCGGTATTATTACATTGCATTTATTTACATTGGATGATGTTTAAAATGTCTGCTGCGCATATCGAGACGAGACATGCTTGCTCGCACCATGTAATGGCTAACTGCTCACGTTACATGTTATGTACTCGATCTAATTTCCATGAACGGAATACATTATCATACGTAGATTGTTTTTAGTTACTAGATGCGATATCTTAAAAAAGATTCAAAGCAGGGGTTTACGACATGAAATAATCACTGAGCTGAAGAACAACTGGAGCAAATGGTTCTAATACCTTTACACAGTGTTCGTGCGTGCCAGTTTCTCTGCAACCGTTTGCCGTAGAAAGTCAAATCTTGCACGGCAGGCAACATATGTTGGGTCGTCTATTACTATTATACTTTTTAAAGAATTAAAAAAAATATATATCTAAAAAAGCGCACTTAATACTGTTTTGTTAAATAAATCCTCGTCGAATCCTGTTCTTAGGCAGTCGAAGAACAGGATTCGACAAGGATTTATTTTAAAAAACTGTATTAAGCGTACTTTTTTTACATAGGAATTTTCGCTAGTGTTCGGACACTTTTGTTACCGACTGTACCTTTACACAGTGTTCGTGCGTGCCAGTTTTTCTGTAATCGTTTGCCGTACAAAGTCAAATCTCGAACGGCAGGAAACATATGTTGGGTCGTCTATTATTATTATACCTTTTAAAGAATTAAAATTTAAAATTGCAATATCATGTTTAGCATATGGTTGCACGATCAGACAACTTTTACACAATTTTACTTTGAAATATAAAGATATGAAATGGTTACTGCCGTGTAACGCTCGGAAGACAAATCTTCTAAAAACTGCACGCGAAAACCGGTCCAGCATTTCCTCCAGTTGTTCTTCAGCTCAGTGGAAATGATGCATGCATGCAATTCTTGATCTATGGTTATTTTAACGTTTCCTTCCAAAAGCCTACGGAAATACCGGTGATCATGTTTCCAATTGTTTCTTTTTTCAGTTATACAGGATATGACATGATATGTTTCAGATGGATCCAGATTAAAGGGCATGATTATTGCTACTTTGAAAACGTGAATTTAACAAATATCTTCTTCTTCTGCTTCTTGGTTTGTTTTACGGGCTTAGGGCCTAGACATATCCTCCGAAACTAGATGCCTGTCTCATTGCTCGGAAACTTGGCAACAGTTGAAGCGGTAGACAGCGCCACCTGGTACAGATTGCGCGACTTTTTTATTCAAATATCAGCAATAATTTTAAGAAGTGATATATGATATATATAATCGACGTTTCTTCGATTCGTTTCGCCTTTTATGCAATCTAAAAATTTTTGGTAGCTGTTGAATAAAAAAGTTGCGCAATCTGTACCACATGGCGCTGTCTACCGCTTCAACTGTTGCCAAGTTTCAAGCCACACGGCAGGCATCTAGTTTAGGAGGCTATGGTTTGATGGGCCTACGGCCTAGATATATTCATTGATTAAGCTATAAATTTGCTTGGACATTTCTAATGACCTGTATTGCTCTGATCTGCACTGCCTTAAAAATAGGTCAGTATAAAATAGGTTTATAATTAAAGTTTTTTTTTTTTTTTATCTGACGTATAAAATTTTCAAATAAAAACTATTTAATTACATAACTAATATAAAATTTGTAACGTAATTCGAATGAAGTAATATTATTTTAAAATCCAATTAAATTTCATATTTTACTAATGACGTTTCGGTATAAAGTTTATTTAAAATAACGAAAAGTTTTCATTTCTGAAAATAACACATCGCTGTAGATAATTGAAAGTGTCATGCTTCGGAAACTTCCTTAAATGCATTAATAAGCATCTAAATTGCACGGAAGAAAATATAACACATTAGAGCTCGTTTCTCGTGAATCCTTTGAAATCGAATTTTATGCTTAAGAGAAATTTTATTTAATAAGTTTAAATTCGTGTCTATTTAGAATATAATCTTTCGAAAAATATTTCCTGCAGAACATTTTGAAAGGAAAATATAACTTGTAACTCGTAAAATTTTAACTTGCATATTAAAATCTCAAATCTTAAAAATTTTAATAAGGTATTGTTTTATGGAAATTGAAAATTTTCAGTTTAAGCATTTTCTTTTTACTCAAACTTGTTTTGCCTTCCAGTAAAATTTTGAGGTTTACGTAAATTCGAAAATTATTGAGATTGTTATATATATATATATATATATATATATGTATAGGCTATTTGTATACGTTTTCAAAAAAGTAAAAAGGGTTTACGACTTCGCTATTCCTATTTGTATATTTTTCAATCTGCCTACCTACGATTCAATTTCAATAACTGTTATAAGAACGTTTTTAAATGAGTGTACACTGTAAAAAAAAAAAAAAAAAATGTAAAGTCACGGTATTTGACCGTATAGTTTTAGCGGAAATGACCGTTTCGCTATTTAACCGGTCATAATCCGTAAATTAATGTTTTGAAAGTATAATTTAGGAAATGACAGTATAATTTTACAGGGAATGACCGTTTTGCTAGCTAAACGGTCGCAGCCCGTAAGTTGATGTTTTGCAAGTATAATTTTGGAATTTTTACGAGAAAAATCTATGCAAATCTATTCTTTTTACCAATATGAAAATTGACTGACTTCTTAATTTTGTCAAAAATAGCAAATTTAGATTTTAAAATAGTCTTAAAAGAAAATAATTTTTATGCATAATTTGAACGTTAACAATATTCAATATTAAAAGTTTTCGAGAAACTCAAACTTTAACTTTTAATTTTACGTTCAATACTACTTTTTTTACAGATTGGTTGTATGTTTCATCACAACGTAAAATTACTGTCGATGCATCATTCACTGTCTAAATGTTTTTTTGCGGGCATTGTCTGGAATCTCTGCTGCCGGGCTTTGCCCGTAATTTCACTGCAGCATTTTTTAACAGTGTATGTTATTCAAGTTTACTACAGAACATTTCCTATTCAAATTTCTACATTTATCACAATTTTTTTGTACACAGTGACTTGGAAAATGTATCATATATATTATAGTTTAAGAGCAACTATATAATTAAACACATTCCAATATCTTTATTCTGCTTTAAATTTGAAAAAGTTAACATACATTTTCAATATATTTATATATTAAAGAAAATGGAACGATTTTGGTTTACAAGATTATTTAAAAATGTATAAATTTTGTATTGATATATTTAAAAATTACAGGAATTTATTTACAGTTGTATTTTTTTTTTTTTTTACTTTAAAATAATGTTTCACAGAAACAAATTATGTGAATGACATCTAGAAACAAAATCGTGGCTCTACTAAAAATAGTTCCATGTCATCCTTATAAATTTTAGCTCCCTTTGCTTGTGAGTTCTAGAAACCCCTGTTAGCGACCCTGAAGCGAGTTCTAGTAACTATAATTATGCTTTATAACTGAATTCTAGTAAATCAAGCGAGTGTATCTCGAAACATAAAGTATTCATAATATTCATAATATTATTTCGCCATCTATAAAAGCAACGACTAGAAATTCTGAATAACTTCGACTCTCCAAGTTATTTATTTACTTTTTACGCATAGCTCGGGAATGTATACTTCTAATTTGGGGATTCAGAAAATGACTATTTATTCGTTATGGTTAAAGACGTAATAATTTTTACTCAGTGTTCAAAGTTTTTTGGCGTGTTTCATAATCAATGGAAAGCACGTGATTTTATTATTATTATTATTATTATTATTATTATTATTATTATTATTTCATAACACACAGAAAATTGCAAATTTTGATCAATGTACACCTATCTGTATATATATATAAATTACGTGTCACGATGTTTGTCCGGGGTAAACTCCTAAACTAAGGAACCGATTTTAATGAAATTTTGCACACTGTGTGCATTTTGGTCCAACTTGAGAGATAGGATAGTTTTTATCTCAATTTATTGTCACAATATTGTTTTATTGCAATTATTTGTTAATTATAGACCTTTATTAAAGTTGCTCCGAAATATCTGTGAGTTCCATTAAATTGTTGCCAAAAAAAAAAAAAAAAACGAGTTCATTTTCTTTCGACATAAAAATAAATACATTTAATCAAACGTGAACGTTAAAAAATTATAAAAAGTTAAATTATGCATCTCACGAAAATTGACGTCATAATCAATTTAAAGATTTTATACACATTGATAAAGTGCTAATGTAGTTCTATCATAGATATCTGTATATATATAAAAATTACGTGTCACGATGTTTGTCCGCGATAAACTCCTAAACTAATGAACCGATTTTAATGAAATTTTGCACACTGTGTGCAGTTTGGTCCAACTTGAGAGATAGGATAGTTTTTATCTCAGTTTATTGTCACAATATTGTTTTATTGCAATTATTTGTTAATTATAGACCTTTGTTAAAGTTGCTCCAAAATATCTGTGAGTTCCATAAGTTTAATTGTTGCCAAAAAGAAAAAATACGAGTTCATTTTCTTTCGACATAAAAGTAAATACATTTAATCAAACGTGAACGTTAAAAAATTATAAAAAGTTAAATTATTCATCTCACGAAAATTGACGTCATAATCAATTTAAAGATTTTATTCGCATTGATAAAGTATGTAGTTATACACAAGCGAAGTGTGACGTCACTGACCGCCTGTGAAATCAAGAAAAAGATTTCTTATGTTAATCACCCATTGTATTTTTTATAAAAAATTATTAAAAAACGAGGAAAATTATTTCCGGATTTTAATCCCCATATTTTTGTATAGATATGTATTATTTATCATGTGCATACGTTAGATTGAGTTATTTTGCTGTCAAATTGACAAAATTTTAATTTTAAATTTCAAAGCTCTGTCGTCCTTGGAGTTTTTCGTATTTGGCGATCAAAAACGTAACACGAAAATATACAAGCTAGATGTATATTTTCATAATATGTATTTTGCGAAATATTGTTTCATATTATTCATTACTCTCTTAATATAAGTTGTTAAAATAACCATGATTTTTGAAAGGAATTAAATGTGTGCGCCAGATAATTTGGCGATATTGTTTTTTTTCCGCCAAGGATGATAGATATGAAATTTATTCCGCTGCAACATGTTAATATCTTATGTCAGTTACATTATGTATATGCTACAATTTATTTCACGTGACACGTGTGTTAAAAATTTATTTACGACATAACCTTGCTTTTTCAATTTTTGTTGCATTATTCTAATCTGTATCACTTCGTTTTCTTTAAGAAATTTGTGATCTATACACATACTTGCCAACATACTAATCAATATTCCGTAGTATTGTTAGCCCCGCCTTCTTTTTCACACCAGTATCTTTTTAGAGTATTTTTCTTCTTATTTAATCGTAATTGAATTTGGAGAATATTACTCTAAAAATTTACTGGTGTGTGAAAAAGGGCGTGACTAACGACACTACGGAATATTAATTAGGATGTTGGCAAGTATGTCTATACATAACGTTCTAAATAAAAAGTAATTATTTCAATATTTTAAAACTTATTTAAAAGTCTGTTTTATTTAACATTAAATTTTAAAAGTTAATTTAAAACTTATTTAAAAGTCTGGAAGAGTTTAAGTCTGTTTATTTGTTTTGTAACGGTAATCTATATGATCGATGTTCGAAACTTTAGTTAATTATTTCTCTTATTTTTCTTTAATAACTTACCAATTTAACGTTCCTGATTAAATTTGTGATTTATATATGTATTTTGCATTAAATTTTGACTCATATTTATTGCTGAAAATGCGATCGTAAAATCTTGCAATTTTCTTATCTTAATCCTCAATGCTTTCCTTCTAGAATAACTTGAATTTACTATTAAAAATTTAACATACTCAGAATCTTCTCACCACTTCGTTAAAATATATTAATCTTTTCAGTAATATATTAATCAGTATATCTACAACGATATTTGGCGATTTTTTGTTGCCGATTATGGCTAAATCATAAATCTATAAATCATAAATGATAATCTAAATCATAAATCAAAAACATAAAATAATAAATCCAAAATAAACAACATATAGGCTGCCATATTATATCACAAACAGTCCAGAGCGACATCGTTATCGTTCAAAACGGCGCCAAAGAAAAATCGCCAAATTCAGCTGTGGGGATATACTGAAGTTATAATTATCCGAATATAATTACTGAAGTTATATTATAAGTTATAGTTGTGGGTAACAACTATAGTATTTCCCCACAACAGGATTTGGCGATTATGGCTAAATCATAAATCTAAAATAAAAGCATGCAGGTTAACATATTTCATTGCAAATAATCCAGAACGACTTCGTTACATTCGTTATCGTTCAAAAAGGCGCCAAAATAAAAAAGAAAAAAAAATCGCCAAATCCAGTTGTGGGGAAATACTATATACCTTATCAAATTATCAACGTATTACTTAGCCGCAGCAACGCGTGGCCGGGTCTGCTAGTGTATATATATATATATATATATATATATATATATAATATGACTCTGTTTACGTTAATTTTTATGAAGAGCAGTTCAAGTAAATCAATCTTAAAACACCTTTTTTTTTTTTTTTTTTTTTTAAGTTAACTTTATACTTTAGCTTATATATATATATATATATATATATATATATATATATATATATATTATTTTTTTTTTTTCATTCAAACCTAAATAAATTAAAATCTAAATATTAACACAAATATATGTTGAGAGAGATTATTTATTATTAAGGGAATTGGGTAAGACGAAGGAAAAATTATTATTATTATTTTTTTCATTATTCGAATATTTTCTGAATTATATCTCTGTAATCAGAATTGCCAATGTTATAATTTATTTCAGAGTATTTTTAGCCCCGTCTGTATTTCATACCACTTTTCTTTTATTAGAAAGGCTTCTATGGTAGTTACTGGAGAAAATTATTCTAAAAATATACTGGTTCGAAATAAAGGCGGGATTAAAAATACTCCCGAATAAATTAAAATGTAGGCAACTATGCTGTAGTTAATTTTGAAACTTAAAAATTTCCATTGGCTGAAATCAGAGGTCGTACTCTCCGCCTTTTTTTTCAGGACACTCTCAGAGATAAGGAATTTCCGCCTTTTATTGCACCGTTCATTTCATGCAGAAATATTTGTAGTATTTTCATATTAATGAGTCGTGGTTAAATAGGATTGAAATTACTGTATATAAATAGTGGTAGCAATAAATAAGGGAATTTCTCATCCATGAGTGTCCAGGAAAGGGGCGGAGAGTACGACCCCTCGCTGAAATATGGAATAAACTACAAAAAGTTAAAAAATATTGTCTTAAAAGAGCTTATAATAATTTTGTTCTCAATTCTCTGCATATTTTGAAGTGCAACATATCTTAAAAATTATATTAAAAAAAAATTGCTAAAAATAACATATAACAATTCCATCGAGAAAATACTCTTATACCTTTATTTTATGTAATTTTGATATGTGGTTGATAAGAATTTTTACTTATTCAATATTAAAAAAAAAAAAAAAAAAATACAAACCTTTTACTATAGATTTATGCTTTAGAATTTTTAAGATTCCATATATTTTTTCATTTTCAAGAAAATGAATATTTATTTATTTTTTAATGGCATATTCTTTGTATGCAAGGAAAATAATCTAGCAATAATATGTACAAGTACTATTTTTTCTGTGACGGCTTCAAAATATCGTAAATAAATATTTTGATTCATGCATAGCAGATTTCTGAATATAAAAAAATTACTTTTTATGCAATTTCACATTTGCGTGTTTATTTATAATTTAAATTGCAATAGAAATGGAATTTCGTTTTAAATTTACATTGAATTAATATATTCATAAAGAAATGTAAGGAATTTTACTTTTTGGAATCGTGAGATGTTTTATTTCGTTTCACGTCAAAGATTTAACAATGCTTTTACATGAAAAGCGTTTTTTTTTTTATTTATTTTATTTTTTTAGAAGAAAATACTTAACAAAAGTCAAAAATAGTCTTAAATATCCATGAATAATCAAGCAAAGTTTAAATGCGAAAAGAATTGAGCTGAAATAAATTTTAATTACCGCAGAAAATTATTTTTATTTTTTATCAACTCACAAATCTTAGTAAATAAATAAAAAATAAGTTAGAATTGCAATCGTATAAGAAGTTTTTCACAAAATGAATTTTAACAACGTGGTTGAAATAACTGGATCTTCAAAATTAAATATGCAGCATGGGAAGAACTCCTTATGAAATTTCAAGTCTGGAAACTACCTAAAATCCAGCTCGTTCTTTTGCCGATAATTTACTTAATTTTAACTCTATTCAAACGAACATTTCACAAAAGTTGCCCAATATATCTAGCTTTAAATCTGTGTATTAAAATATTTTCTATATTTCGCGCATGCGCAGTAAAAAAATACTTACTATAAGTGTTCATATCTTAGCGAATATTTCACGTGTAACTTTTATGTTCCAGAATATAGTCTTTTTTAAATATTTTGCGAATTATTCAGCAAGTTTTGTAAAATTTTATGGAAATCTGTTCTACTTATAAGTAAGAAACTTGCGAAAAATATTAGCAATTTTTTAAAAAATTATCTGCCTAAATAATTGTAGAATTATCAAACACAAACATAGAAATATTGTACATAGTATGTACAAAGATGTATTAAAGTTACAAGTCATTTGTAATTTCTTTTTATGATACAGGGTGATCCAAAGTATTTTCGCTTCTCTTCAACTTGTGGTTAGTTCTTTAATTGTACACTTGACTAAATCTATAGTGGAAAATGTGATTTTTTAAATATTCTTCCCACAGCTGAATTTGGCGACATTTCTTTGGCGCCGATTTGAACGATAACGATGTCGTTGTGGGCTGTTTGCGATATAATATGGCAGCCTGCATGCTGTTTATTTTGGATTTATGATTTTATGATTTATGATATATAATTTAGCTTATGATATTATGATTTATGATTTTTAGATTTAAGATTTAGCCATAATCGCCAAAAATAAATCGCCAATTCAGCTGTGGGGAGATACTATAGTTGTTCTGTCTGAAGTTTCAGGCCATTTCGTCTAGTATTTTTTAGAAAATCCTGAAAAAGTCAAAATAAAAATATTTCTAATAATTTGATCACCCACTGTATGCAATATCAATCTTTGAATATGACTTTTTAAAAAACTTCATAAATTATATAAGAAATTCGTGCCAAATCAATCGATTATCTACATACAAAAAAAAAAAAAAAAAAAAAAAAAAAAAAAAAAACATGAAAAAGAACGAATATGTATGTACCGATTAAATGCATTTCTTTTCTTTCTTTAAGCCTACAGAGAATAGGGATTTTGATCTGTAATAAAACGTCCTCATTAAACTCTTAGAATAAAATAAAATTAACTAACTTCCCATATTAGTTGAATTTCATGCTATTTATAGACTATATATTTTAGTGGTAACTTATTGAAAATAAAACGGTTAAATTTAATTAATTCATGTGCATAATCTCTAGTACACTGTAAAAAATATCTGTTAAAAATACAGGAAAAATCTGGCAGCTGGGACGCCAGTATTTCTCCGTCAAATATACAGAACAAAACTGTACTTTTAACAAAAAACCTGTTTGATTCACAGGATTTCTGCGTGTAATATATGTCAGTGATACAATTTTGCGGTTTTAAACTGTATATTTGACGGAGAAGTACTGGCACCCCAGCTGCAAAATTTTTCCTGTACTTTTACAGGTTTATTTTTTGCAGTGTATAAGACAATTAAGAATTATAGTAAAAAATACAAAATAAAGCTAAGAATTCAAAACACAAGCATTTTCCCATATTTCTAAGAAAAATGTATCGTTGTTTTCGGCGAAATCAGTAAAAATGTGTAGGAGGTAGATTTTAATATTATTCAGACACATGCAGAAATACGCACGCGCGCGCACACACACATACACACACACTGAGAAAAAATTATGTAACTGACATCTAGAACCTAAATTGTGGCTCTAGAAAAAATAGTTCCATGTTATCCTTCTAAATTCTAGTCCCCTTTGAAAGCGAGTTCTAAAAACCCCTATTATAATTTTAGAGCGTTTGCCTATATTCTCGAGGACAAAGTTATTTGAAAATCTCTGCAAATAAATGCGAATGCAAGAGGCGGGTTTCAGCAACTAAAATCTTGGTTTATGACCCAATTCTAGAAAATCAAGCGAGAATTTCTCGCAATACAAAAGATTCAGAATATTCAGAATACTGTTTCATCATCTAGAAATATGTAGACTAGAACTTCTCGATCATGTCATCTATTCAGTTTATAGGCGTTCCTTATGCGCATAGCTCCGAAATCTATATTTCTATATAAGGGATTTAGAATATTACCACTTATTCATTCTAGATGAAGGCAGTAGATATTTTACCATGTTTTTATTAACTTCGAATTTTGTTTGTTTGTTTGTGTGTTCGTTTGTTTGTTTGTGTGTTTGTCAGGGACAAATCTTGCAATCGATTTTTAACTAACTTCCCGACTAGCTACGTAGATATTTGAATCTTTCAGGACAGCTCACAACACGGTGACAATACATTTTTTTAATAATTTTAGTCAACTATTGCAGGTCCCGCTGCCTTCGGCAGCGCTTATATGATTCGACAGAAAATTTATTTAACTAACTTCCCGACTAGCTAGACATTTGAAACTTTCAGAATAGTTCAGAACACGGTGAAAATACATTTTTTTAATACCTTTAGTCAACTGTTTCGGGTTCCCGCTGCCTTCGGCAGCGTTATCAGTACAATTCTTGCAATCGATTTTTCACTAACTTTCCGACGAGCTAGACATTTAAAACTTTCAGGATAGCTCAAAACACGGTGACAATACATTTTTTTAATACTTTTAGTCAACTGTTTCAGGTCCCCACTGCCTTCGGCAGCGTTTATATGATTCAACAGAAAATTTATTTAACTAACTTCCCGACTAGCTAGACATTTGAAACTTTCAGAATAGTTCAGAACAAGGTGAAAATGCATTTTTTAAATATTTTAACCAACTGCTCCGGGTTCCTGCTGCCTTCGGCACCGATACCAGTACAAAGCTTGTAATCGATTTTTCACTAACTTCTTGACTAGCTAGACATTTGAAACTTTCAGGATAGCTCAGAATACAGTGACAATACATTTTTTTGATACTTTTAGTCAACTGTTTCAGGTCCCTACTGCCTTCGTCAGCGTTTATATGATTCAACAGAAAATTTATTTAATTAACTTCCCGACTAGCTAGACATTTGAAACTTTCAGAATAGTTCAGAATACGGCGAAAATTCATTTTAAAACTATTTTTAACCAAATGTTTCGGGTTTCTGCTGCCTTCGGCAGCGTTACCAGTACAAAGCTTGCAATCGATTTTTCACTAACTTCTCGACTAGCTAGACATTTGAAACTTTTATAATAGCTCAAAACACGAGAGCAATGAATTTGTTTTTTACTTTTATTCAATTGCACCGGGTTCCCGCTGCCTTCGGTAGCGTTTATATGATTCAACAGAAAATTTAAAAACATGGCATATAAAAAGATCTTTTTATCTTGTAATTAAACCTCAGTTCACAAATAGGTCCACGCATTAATACGCTATAATATTATATATCACTTATTATACATTTCCTTCTTATCCATTTCCTTTTAATAAGTTAAAAGAATACAAAAACAATTTCATTAATTTAAAATTTTAAATGCTAGATTTTATAAGGCAATTTTAGTGATATAACAGTAACTTTTAAAAGCAATACACCAATTATCTCTTTGTATAATGAGAAAAAATGAAAGAGCGAAAGTGTAACATTAAATATCAATTTTCCAAACAAAAATATGAAAAAGCAATCTTCTAAATAAATATATTGTTTGTAGGGTTTTTAGGAAATTATAAAAATAAATGACTTTCACTAACGAAAAAGCAATTTTGAAAGCGTGGAAGAATTAAAATGGAATTCCATTTTGTTACGAAAAACTATATATATATATATATATAAAGTAAAATTATTTCTTGTTTTTCATACTGTTTTTTAGTAATGTCTAAATGAAAATAGAAACATTAAATAAATAAATATATATATATAGAAACATTAAATATATATATAAAGAGAGAGAGAGTTTAAATTTATTTTATTTCATAGAAAAATTCCAAAAACGATGCACAAAATATTTTAGGATTTCATTTAAATTGTGTGACAGATAAATTGCATAACAAACATTCTAAAATTAAAATATTTGCAGGGAAAAAAGAGAGAGAGGGAGAGAGAGAGAGAGAGAGAAAAGAGAAAACATGTTATACTTGTAGAAGATCCTGGTTATTCATTTAGGCTCCAATGCTAATTCGCCAATATTTGTTGCAAACCGTCGCCAAGCCGGTAAATATATTCACAAAAAATTATTTACACTCGCGCCCACATTTTAAAGACACACACACACACATATCTCAGATTGCGTTGGTGTTCCAACCCGATAAAAAATTTAAATACATTAAATAAAAAAAAAGGGAGGGGGGGGATGCCGGTGTACTATTAAAGTATATTATGTTGACAGATCTTCATAGACTTTTCAGTTACATACATCCGAATCTCATAGCCTTTAAGACAGCTATAATCTTTTGCACAGATATCGAGCGTAACCTCAATCAAAAGTATACCCATTTTTAAGTAATTCATATTAAAGGGCACGAGTACTGTTAATTTGAAAACGGGAATTTAGCAAATATCGACTTCTTTTTCTGCTTCAGGGTTTGTTTTACGAGCCTAGGACCTAGAGATATTCCTTGATTAAGCTGAAAATTTGCTTGTACATTTCTACTGGCTTGCATGTCTACTTAACTAGTATGCTGTGGCCACCACAAGACTTTCGTCTATATTATCTTATATTAATTCACTAAGTACAAAAATAATTTATTAAAACTATTATTTATTAAAATTATCGAACAGGATGAATGCAAACGACTTTTTTGTTAAAGAAAGCTAACACTAAATAGCCAAAGAAAGACAGTTTTATTGTCTATAAGTCGCATCTTAAAAAATGCGTTTTCATAATAGTTATCTTACATATCAGGTTTCGTACATTTACATGCCATAGAAGTTAAGGTATAGCCTTCCCATCATCGAGGGAAATTTCAGAATAGTAGCGCCACCTATTGCCCGATAAGCATCTTAGTGGAATCAGCCTAATGTCTCACAATAGCCTTCTCACATATGTTTTATTTGGTGATACGCAATAGAACCTGTGATATAGCCTTTCCTTAAACTGCGGAAATCGCTGTGTAGCAGCGCCACCTGGTGAGCGGTTGACACCAAAAGGTGACAAGCATTACTTTATACTAAGGTGCCTCTACACATAAATTTATATGCAATTCTGTACAGTAGTTACTGAGATATACCCTTCCCTTAACTGCGGAAATCGCTGTGTAGCAGCGCCACCTGTTGATTGGTTAACACCAAATTTGATAGGAACTAATTTATGTCAAGGTGACTCTACGTATAAATTTATATGTAATTCTGTACCGCAGTCCCTGTGATATACCTACCTTTCCCTTAAACTGCGAAAATCGCTGTATAGCAGTGCCACCTGTTGGCCGATGAGCATTTAAATTGAATCTGCATAATATCTCATAATGACCATCTCCAATGTCATATTTTGTTTGATTATTAGCAATCGAACTTGAGGTATAACCTTCCCTTAAATTGCGGAAATCGCTGTATAGCAGCGCTACCTTTTGTTCGATAAGCTTTCAAATTGAATCAGCATAATGTGTCGCAATGACATTCTCACATATTAAGTTTTGTTTCATTATACGCAATAGAACCTGAGATATAGCCTCTTCTTAAAATGCGGAATTCGTTGCATAGCAGCGCTACCTGTTATCGGTTGACACCAAAAGTTGATAGGCACTAATTTAGGTCAAAGTGCCTCTACATATAAATTTATATACAATTCTGAGCAGTAGTTCTGGATGTACAGTCGCCACAAAATTTTTGTCACACACACAGACGGACAGACAGACATTTTCTAAAAATAGTCAAATCGTGTTCCAGATCGCTCAAAACATGTAATTCCGTCAAAAACCGAAAGTCGAATTTTTTTTCGAATCCAATACTCTCTTCTATTGAATATAGAAAAAAGTAAAAAAAGGTCAATAAACAATACATAAAATTTTTGAAGCTATTTTTAAAAAATCTGACACAATTAATTTAATTTCAAAAAATAAACTATTTAATTATATAACTAAGATAATTTTTTAAAGTAATTTGAATGAAGTAATACTATTTTAAAGCATAATTGAATTTCATAAATTACTGAATAGCGTTTCAGTAAACATTTTATTCGAAATAACGAAAAGTGTTCTGAAAATAACGTAGTGCAGCAGATAATTGAAAGTGTCATGCTTCGTAAACTTCCTTAAATGCATTAATAAGCATCTAAATTGCACGAAAGTAAATATAACGCGTTAGATAGAACTGATTCCTCGTGAATTCTTTGTAATTGAATTTTACGCTTAAGAGAAATTTTATTTAATAAGTTTAAATTCGTGTGTATTTGAAATATAATCATTCAAGAAGTATTTCGTACAAAATATTTTGAAAGGAAAGTATAAATTTTAATTATAAGTTGCGCATTAGAGTCTCAAATAATAAATATTTAAATAATGTCTCTTTTTATGCAAATTGAATATTTTCAGTTTAAGCATTTTCTTTTCACCTATATTTATTGTACATTCCAGTGATATTTTAGAATTTTATTTAATTCCTAAGATATTTTAGATAATGTAATATTTTTAGATATTTTTATTAGTTTAAAAAAAAAAAAAAAAAACATATGATTTTGCTTTCTTTGTTTGTCTGTCCCTACCTGACTGTGCTCCAATTTCTCTAAATGTCATAAAAGCACTTTCAAAGTTATGCTATTCACGATTTCTAGAATTACACACAATAATAATAATAATTAATTAATTAATTAATTAATTAAAAGTAAAATAAAAATCGAATATATGTATATATATATATATATATATATTGAGTCAACTAAACGTATCGTCGCTCTTATAACAAACAGGCATAACTTAAAAAATCGTAATTTTTAGTTTAGCTGTGTTTTCAAAGGTGTAAGGTGGTATCTGTGTGTAGTAATTCAATCCCTATTAGTTGTATAATTATAATGGATTTATAGTTTGTGTTATACTAGGTGAGACCTATTAAACCCTTGACAATAGCTTTAATGCCTCCAACCCCCCCCCCCCCCATTACCGCTCTTCGATGTCTTTTCTAGTCAATTTTGTTCTTTTATTTCTTCCAGTGTTAGTCCCCCCCCCCCTTTTTTTTTTCTTACACATTGTGAGTTTTTTCATTTTTATCCCATGCTTTTTCTATTGATTTTTTACTCTTTTTTTTTTTCTTGTTTTTCTATGAAATTCTTGCTTTTTTTCCCTCGTTTTCCACATTCTAAAGTGCGGTGGCTTTTTCCCCTAACGCATTTTAACTTTCTTCTATATTAAACAGAAGACAGTATTAGTTACGCAAAAATTTTCAACCTCGGGTTTCCGATAGGTTTGAGAGGTCTAGAACACGAATTCATCGCTTTTTTTTTTAAGAAAATGTCTGTCTGTGTATGCATTAGACGAAATTTTGTGGCAAGTGTATTTCAGGAAGTACTGCACGGAATTTCATAAGATTTTATGTGTAGTTACACCTTTATTGTATAGTGCCTATCAACTATTAGTGAAAATCGTCTGACAGGCGGCGTTACCCTCCCACATTTTCTAAATTTTTTAACATGGCGGTATAGAACAAAATTTCGTATAAATGTGCATATACACTAACTATTATGAAAATAAAAATAATAATTTATAATATACATATTTAGAATATTGAATAATATATATAAAAAATGTGTATTTATAATAATTTATAAATATAAATGTTTATAAATAAAAATTATTTAAAAATAATTTATTTAGAAAAATAAATATTTATAATATTGAGAGTCAACTGTGAATTTTTTTTTCATAAGTAGGGGCATGGCTTCTCTCTCTAGGGAAAGTTCTTCCCGAAGAGTTCAAATTTTCATTATGGGTATCTTTTAAAAGAGCTTGTGAATACCTTTAAAACAAATGGCTGAAACATCCATCTGTGATAATTTAGAATAAAATTATAGATTTTTTTTTTCATTTTTAACAAAAGATACTTAGAAAAAGCCACGCATTTTTCTTTTTAAGATGTCATATAGAGAATAAAATTAACTTTCTTTGTATATTTAGTGTTATACTTCTCTAAAATGAAAATCGTCTTCATTCAGTAGAGAAAATAATTTTAATAAATAATAAATTTAATAGAATATTTGTATTGAGTGAATTTTTATAGGAAAATATAGAAGTAAGTCATGTGGATGGACACAACATACTACTTCATTTTGGTTTTTGTTTGACCTGAAAAGTTAGTAATTTGGAGAGCACTTGCTTTTCATGAGAGCAACGTTATTTTGTTAATTTATTTTGTAGATTTCATTTGTCATTTTACAAGAAACTTTTGTAGTGAATTAAAGCAACTTGTTTCAATTGATCAAAAAAAAAAAAAAGAGAGAGAGAGAAAAGAGAAAGAGTGATTGCCAGTGGATGGTTAGGTAGGACATATGCAAACAGCAGACTTTCTTGTAACAATATTTTTATTGAAGCTAGTATATCAATACAAAAAATAATAATAATAATAATAATAATAATAATAAATAAAGTTGCTTGATTTACAAAAATTTTGATCCATGACTTTTTTTTTTTTTCGTCTGTGTATTCTACAGAATATTTAAGATTTATCGCACCATATGCTATTTAATATTTTTGGTTTACTACAGCATAATTTCTATTGAGACAATTACTGATTCGTGTGCAGGGCCTCGCAAAAGATACAGTACTCATCATAGTCTGTGAATAGTTCATACAGTCAGCAGCAAAGTTATTGAAGCCTAGCAATAACACAGGTCCGCGATGAAATTTTTTTCTTCAAGACGTTATATTTTTCTGGTGTATTTTTGGATGCCATTAAAGGAAAATCTATTCAAAAATTTCTATCACGTACATTTTTGACAAAAAACAAAATTTTTAAGCTTAAAGCTTCATTTTTTTTCAAATCTGTGAGGAAAGCGTTGACGCAGACCCCATCTTAACTTAGTTAACTTAAGTGTTAAGTATAAGAAGCACAAAACTCAGATATCAAAATGAAACTAAGAGTTTATTCGGCTAGAATAAGGGAGGGTTGAACTGGCGTGATAAACTTAATAAACGTTAAATCAATACTTTAGAAAGCAGATATAAGAAATACTTTAGATACTTTTAAATATCTCACCACAGAAGACAGCAGAAGATTGGAGACGGTTGCACTCTTTTCACTAGTTGACGTAAACTTCAAACTCCCCGTGGCTTCCCAGCCGGATGATTTAATAATATCAAAATATCTAACAACACCGCACTTCTACGCATACTAAATTAATTAGTTCCAACAGCACTAGAGCTTAGCCATCCGACAATAACTTAATTCAAGAGCTATGCCCTAAAATATAGCATATCTAGCCGTCAGAATTATCTCCACTAGACCAGAACTCACCATCACCAACCTCACCTTACGAAAATAACCTCCTGCTTTTACTCCCTTCAGTTAACTTCCCGTCTATTCACTTCAACCAAACTTTAATGCTTCTTCACATTCTCCTATATTTCCTTCGCTACAGCGCTATGTCGACACAAAACTAGTCTAGCTTAAAACTTCGCCGAAACTGACGCCGAAGCAGTTTTAGTCTCCCCAACTTATTACGAGAGCTTTGATCCAGAAGTATTTTAAGACAGTGGTTACCTACCACAGCCTCAACCCTACAACTCTAATCCGAGTTATTTCCCGAGAAATCTGAGTGATGTGAGTGAAGAACAAAGGTAGCTATTTCATTAAGACATCAATAAATGTAGAGGATGTATCAAAGACGACGGATAATTAATACATTAGCAGATTATTGTTTGATTCTTCATAGTAAATTCCCCTTTGAGGCCATCAAGCCGTACATAAGAGAAGTACCTCTAATGAGATCTTCTGCGTAAAGAAACACATTTACAAGATAATAATAGCCTATTTTAATGCATTTTATATATACATAATTTCGAATTTATTACAATTTTTGTGTGACATTTTTCAATCTTCGTCCTTACACTGTGAAAAATCTTTAAGTGATAGGAAACAAGTAATATAAAAGAAAATCTTTTAAAGTCAATTCCTACTTACAAACACTATCGAAAAAGTTTTTTTTTAAATAATTTTGAATTTGGAAATAAAAAGCGCGCGTGAAAAACGAAATAAAAATAATTATAAGCTAAAAAAATTTTTATATACCATATTTTAAATTTTCTGATTAATCATAGAGTTCTTATCAATGTGCATAAAATTTTTAATGTGACAATGATGTCAAATTTTCTGAGATGCATAATTTAAACTTTTATATTTTTTTATTGCTCACGTTTAATT
The DNA here is from genome assembly GCA_963930645.1 of Salticus scenicus. NCBI lineage: Eukaryota > Metazoa > Arthropoda > Arachnida > Araneae > Salticidae > Salticus > Salticus scenicus. The sequence goes on along the minus strand of OZ005662.1, from coordinate 64,852,165 downwards.
AAATGTATTTATTTTTATGTCAAAAGAAACTCGTATTTTTTTTTTTTTTTTTTTTTTGGCAACAATTAAATTATAGCTAATATTTTAATGGCTATTTTAACGCTAGTAGGATGTTATTGTTTTCATATTTTAATTAATTATAAGAAAACAAAAAAAAATTCGAAAATCGGACTAGCTAGTCGATAAGTTAGTTAAAAATCGATTGCAAGATTTGTACAATATATATATAGGGAGAGTGTGAACTAATAGTAGGAATTGAAAAAAAGACAAGCATTTCTGAATTCAACGAATCAAAACACATTAGAAACACCCAATGCAGTGAAAGGAAAAAAAAAAAGAAAAGTAAGATTTCGTAGGACTGTGCAACTTGTACCATAAAGATGAGCACCTAATATTATTTTCTTAAGTAAATATTTGTCGAGTCATGAGCCTAGTTTTATGCTTTTTATAAAAAAGGTAGTTGATGATAAAAATTAGAGATCGTAGTACGAAAAAAATTATTAAAAGTGTAGTTGTGTGCTTCAATAATTTTGCTGTCGACTGTCTGTCTACAATATTTATCATCTTTAAACTGCTTGAAGTTTGACGAATTGATATTCACTTTTCCGATGTAAAAAATAATATTTCTTGTGGAAAATAGAATTATTAACATTAATGTTTTATTTACAAAATTCATACAAAAATATTCGATTTTATGTAATTCAGATGAAAACTGCGTAATTATATTTTCTTTTCAAATTCTTATGTACTTACTGTCATTCACTACGGTATGTTTGTGAATCTCAACCAAATAAAAAATTCGCCTCTATTTTAAGGTAAATACAGGCTTTTTCATTTGTCTCTACATGGCTCAGTTGGTAAGTTATGGTGGTAAGTTTTGTTCGCCATGTTAGTAATCCGGTGGTCTCGCGTTCGATACCCTGAAGGTTCAGAGTGTTAATTTTTGCAGACAATTAGTAGAAATGATGTCAATTGATAAAAAAAATATCGTTGACTACAAGCATTCTAAGAATTTTTGAGGAGTTTTTTTAAGAAGCCTTTTTCTTACATCTCTTTTTAGAAGCAAAAAAGAGTTTTTTGTGGACTACAAGCACTATTGGGCGGGATATTCACTAAAATGTCAATGAGACAATTAACAATACAAAAATAAATGATTAGGAAAACACATAAACATCAACCAAATCAGTAAAATGTTAAGTTATAATATAAAAAAATAGTAATAAACTAAAATAATAATAAAAAGGGTGCCTCAAACGAATAATTAAATTGCAGATATTGGTCCACAATCCGAAAATGAAATCACAAAACTTATAGGCAATCGTGTGGTGCTGTCATCTGTTGTGAATTTTAAGAAATAATTTCTCTTTTCTTATCACAGTTCAAATTTCCTCAATTTTGGTTAATTCCTTATTTTTTTTTTTTTTTTTTTAAATTCAAATTAAATTTTATTTTAACTTCGAAAAGATTTATATGATACGCTATAATAAGAATTTAAATTTTTTTAAATAGATTATTTTCTTTCAGCTTTCCACTTTTAAATGACATTCCAAAGTTTTTAAACGTGATATTTATTATGTAACAGGTACGTATAAATATAAAATGTTCTAAACTATGCGAAAAGGGTAATGTTTTCAATCTGGTTTTTTATAACCCAGAAAAAAAAATCTCAATAAAAAATATATACCAACGAAAGTATCGTTATTGTTTGAAAACACTGCAATATATGAGCGGGTATACATATAAAAGCTTTTGAGAACTTTAATGGAGAAAATTATGATTACCGAGATTAAAAAAATATTTTTTTCAAAACATTATTTAGCTCTACCTCAATTATACTGCGCTGCATTTTTTTTTCTTTCGAGCCCTGATACCATTCTTTCTAATTCTTATGTAAAATGACCCCCTGAATCCAAATGTGACTCCAATTTTTCCCAGCCACCCACTGTATTTTCGAGACACCACTCCCTTCCCCATTGTTTATGACTGTTCGGAATTTTATGGCTATGAATTTGATTTGGAGATGGAAAAAGAATTAATTTAACGCTTAAAAACAAAATATATATGTACATAATGTTTAATAAATAACATTGATAATAGATAAAAAAAATATAAGAAATGTAATACACAATTTCAGTGGCAAATCCCTCCTAAATTTTCCCCTTGCTGCAAATGTTGATGTTTTAGAATTTCCCCCCTCTTTAGCTCCTCAGAAGATATTTAACAGTTAAAACAATCCTTCCTCCCCTAAAAATGAAACTTATAGCAATAAAATTACCGAAAAGTGATAAAAATAGGGGGGCCGTCCCTAAAAAACGGTGGGTGATAGGGCAAAATGTGAGTCATATTCAGATTCAGGTGGTCATTTTACATAAGAATTTGCAAAAATGGTGTTGGGGCAATTTTCATGCAGAGCAGTGTTATTTTTACTAAAAAAAAAAAAAAAAAATCTAGATATTAGTTCAAATATACGTAGACTAAGATCATTTATTATCTATCAAGTAAGAAAAAGCAAAAATTAATTGTCTTGCATTATTTGTTTTCATATAAAAATTCCAGTGTTTTATGACATAAAAATCTGTAATTAGTATTTAGAATAAAATTTTCCCTTTATCTAAAATATACAAAATGCTACAAAGAATTTAAATTTATTACCATATAAATGTTTATGTTAAAGTGTTTTATTTTAATTTTCTTAACATTTTAAAATGCTGCATTTCTTCTTCTTCTTATTTTTTTTAAAATAAATATTATGTTTTTAATTAAAATAAACTACTTAATCTGCATAAAAACATTTTCAGTCCAGAATACACTCTCATAGTAACTTTTGATATAAATTTTAAATTTTGTCACAAGAATTTCGCTTATCCTGTATTCTTAAAAAATATAAACCTTAGCTGAAACTTGATGTTTCAGAATTTTTAAGATTTAATTTCTTTATTCATATTAAGAAAAAAATAATAATTAAATAAAAGTTTATTTATTTATTTTTATGGCAGATTCTTTGCATGTAAGAATAAGAATCTGGCTATAATGTGCACAAAAGGTTATGTTTTTCTCGTGGTGGCTTGAAAACATCGTTTAAAAAATGTTTCATGAATATTTTGAACTTACACGTTATGCATACCAGATTTCTGTATAAAATAAATTAAAAAAATACATACATATATATACATACATATACATATATTAAATGCAATTTCACATAAGCACGATTTTTTATACATTAAATTTGAATAGAAATGAAATTTCATTTTAAAATTACAGTGAATGTGTATTTCATATAAAGAAAAGAAAAGAATTCTAATTTCTGGAACCATGACACGTTTATTCGTTTTACGTCAGAGAACCTAACAATGAACAGTATTTTTTCCCCAATGAACAGTATTTTGTCGAGCTTGTCCAAGCTCCTAGCGACACTTTTGTCATCTTTGACAGAAAATGCAAATTTTGTAGATTAGCTGTTCTAATTTAGATTTAGAAGTTTTAGAAGTTTGATAATTCTATATATATAGAATAGATTTTCAGTGAATAATGATGGTGTGATTGTGTTGTACACTGTATAAAAAAAAAAGAAAATGTTATATTACAGAAAATGAAGAAGGAAAAACAGAAAAAATCATTCGTTCTGAAAAAAAAAATTGTACTGATAAAATTTTTCCGTAACAGAAAAAAAACAGAAAATTTTTGTATACAAGTATTTTTACTTTCTAAACATACGTATGTAAGAAAAGTATTGTAATCATATCAAAAATCCGACTTTCCGATTTTGGTGTTTCTATACGTTTTGAAGTCCCCAGAATTCATTTTTACTACTTTTACGATGATATGTGTGTGTGTACGTATGTACGTGAGGGAACACAATAGCACCTAAGCTCTATTTTAGAATGAGCTTAAAGTTGGTACGTATGTTATAGGTCACCATAGCACGAACCTTATTGATTTTGGTAAATCTAGGACTTTTTTTTTTTTTTTTTTTTTTTTTTTTTACAGCGACACAAAGAAAATGTCTTTATCATTATGGCATATGGACCCAAATATTTTAAAGTGGGATAGCGTCTAAAAGCCTTAATCGTCTGAGCCGAAAATTTATACACACATCATAAGTCACAGTCGTCTGAACTGTATAGATTTTAGTGAATCTTCCACTTATAGTTTTTTTACAGGGATAAAAAAAAAAAAAAAAAAATGTTTGTGGCTCAGGGGCTCAAATTTTTCAAAGTGCGACAGCATCTAAACACCTTATCTGATTGAGTTGAAAATTTATATACATGTTATACCGTCACACGAACTGTATGAATGTTGTAAAATCTAGCACCTATAGAATTTAACAAGGATACAACTAAAATGTCTTTATCATTATGACCTATGGGCTCAAATTGTTCGGAAAGTTGAGTCGAGTCACTTTAGATTTTTTTTTTCGTAGTGCATAATGTGAAAAAAAAAAAAAAAACCTCTCATTAGATAAAATCGTGCAGTTTGACCTAATAGGATTGAACCGGGATATTTGCATTGTAGACAGCAATGCTAAATTTTAGCGACCGAACCTCAACGGCCAGGCTTTCGTTCCCAATTATTTTTCAAAAAGATTAATCATATTATTTTCAATATCTATATATTAACTAGCAGACCCGGCCACGCGTTGCTGTGACTAAGTTATACGTTGAATTATACGGCTGTAAACTATTTAGTACAGTCAAATTATTATTTACGAACAAAGACGAAAACGTTGTAGCCGATGTAAAAACCCACAGGGTTGAGATTTGAAACTTAGGTCAAAATTTGGAAGCGATTGATAAAAATTTTCGTAGTGTTGATATTAAGCACAAATTAATTTTATTGTAGGGTCCTATAAATTTTAATGGAGAAGTGATATATATTATTTCTAATGCTACTTTGGATAAAATTGCTAAAATGACTAATATATAAATTAAATTCTATTAAAATTCTATTAAAATAAAAGTATAAAAGAAACAGACGATTTTAAAATCAATTTTTATGGAGGAGTGAAATATAATATATGCTATAATGGATAATTTTACTATAAAATGACCTCATCATTTTAAATATTTTAAAGAGGGCAACAGCTGTAGTTATAAAAAGGAAAACAATAAGGCTAAACCAGAAAAATAAGTAAATTTGATAAATATTTTAAAACTTTAAAATTGGAAATCTTATGAAATATTGGACATTTAAAGTAAATACATGTATCATTTTAAATAGAAAAAGATTTTGGAAAAGTTTAGTGTATTTTAACGAAGTGATGAGAAGTTTTTGACTATGTTAAAATTTTAATAGTAAATTCAAGTTAATAAAGATGGGAAACATTGAGGATTAAGATAAGACTAATTATAAGATTAAAAAAAAAAAAAAAAAAAAAAAAAAAAACCTTTTTATATACCATGCTTTTAAATTTTAATATGCTATTAATATACTAATTAAAAGGAAAATGATAAATATTCTATCATAGTTTGAAGTCAAATTTGTTTTCAAATGTCTAAATAAAATATCTGATGTAAGATACTAATATTTTGCAGCGGAATAGATTTCATTTCTGTCATCCTTGGCGAAAAAAAAAGAATATCCCCAAATTATCTGGCGAAAACATTTAATTCCTTTGAAAAATCATGGTTATTTTAACAACTTATATTAAAAGAGTAATGAATAATATGAAACAATATTTCGTACAATACATATTACATGTCATACATACGTACAATGAATAATACATATTACATTTCGTACAATGTATACATCTGGCATGTATATTTTCGTGTTACGCTTTTGATCGCCAAATAATAATAATAATAATAACAAAAGCCAAGGGCGACAGAGTTTTGAAATTTAAAATTAAAATTTTGTCAATTTGACAGCAAAATAATTCAATCTAACACCCGCGATAACTAATACATATCTATACCCAAATATAAGGATTAAAATCGGGAAATAAATTTCCTCGATTTTTAATAATTTCTTACAAAAAATCCAGTGGGCAATTAACATAGGAAATCTTTTTCTTGGCTGCACAGACGGTCAGTGAGTCACACTTCGCTTGCGTATAGAACTCATAGATATAGTATAGCATATATAGAATAGAGTGATCATTGGGGAGAAAAAAGTTATTCCTTTTCATTTGGGAAAAGACGACGTTTTTACCAAAATATGGCCGTCTTTCCCCGAGTGAATACACACGGGAATACATACTAATATTTTAGCAAATAAAATTTATGAATAATTTATTTGCTATAGAGGAATGGAAGACTCCAGATACAGTTTCAAATTCATATTTCTTTCTTACTTTTCTTTTTTCTTTTTTTTTTTTTTTTTTTTTCAATACCACTTAATGGCTGTTTCCAAAGCTTTTATTTATTTTTATTTTTTTTCGGCATCAAAAATCTTTGTACGATAACATGGGGATGAGAGATCTATATATATATTACTATATCTATGACAGAACTACATTAGCACTTTATCAATGTGTATAAAATCTTTAAATTGATTATGACGTCAATTTTCGTGAGATGCATAATTTAACTTTTTATAATTTTTTAACGTTCACGTTTGATTAAATGTATTTATTTTTATGTCGAAAGAAAATGAACTCGTATTTTTTTTTTTTTTTTTTTTTTTTTGGCAACAATTAAATTAATGGAACTCACAGATATTTTGGAGCAACTTTAATAAAGGTCTATAATTAACAAATAATTGCAATAAAACAATATTGTGACAATAAATTGAGATAAAAACTATCCTATCTCTCAAGTTGGACCAAACTGCACACAGTGTGCAAAATTTCATTAAAATCGGTTCCTTAGTTTAGGAGTTTACCCCGGACAAACATCGTGACACGTAATTTATATATATATACAGATAGGCAAGCATAAAATTTGTTGTCCCTTTTTAACATATTAATTATGGGAGTAGAGGGTTGAAAATGGTTTCATTCGAAAGGTATGGTTAGCCGGAAGGTGCGAATACAAATATTATTTTCTTACGATGTCAAGAAGGTATTTAAAAATACATTTATTTGTTATGCATTTTCCCCCATTTTTCCCTTTTATACACGTATTCCTTCACATTAAAAAATACCTAAAAGTAGAAAGTTGTTAAATCTGGCAATTTCATAAAGCTCAAATAAAACCATAGACACAGTAATTTGTATAATGTAGCATCACTATACGCAAGCGAAGTGATGACGTCACTGTCTGTCCATGGAGCCATGTAAAAGATTTTCTATGTTAATTGTCCATTGAGTTTTTTGTAAAAAAATATTAAAAAATAACGGAAATTATCTGCCGATTTTAATTCCGATATTTGGGTATAGTTATATACACGGAGTAATAGGAGTTGAAGGTCCAATGGGAGAAAGCTACGAAACTGTGATCTAAATTTTTGGTAAATATTGAGGGCGCCACTTGTCATTCCTCCCTACCTCGGCGTGGATATACTGTTGTTTTCAATAGAATTTTGCTGAAGTACATTTAAAATTTTTTATTTTAAGCAATTTAATTTCTTTGTAAGTTCTTAAAACTGCATAATTCAGATGTTTCAAATAAATGCTTCGTTCCTAGTTGTAAAACAGGCTATGATAGTGATAAGAAAAGAAAAAAAAAGGCCGTAGGAGAAAAATAAAGTCCGAGTTCGTGTTTTCTGCGCCTAAAGTAAGTTTATTTTTTTTCTTTACAAAATTTCATCCATTCTCCTTCCTCCCAATTGTCTGTTTTAGCTAGCTTCGGTTCATAAGAATCGTCATTTTTTAAAAGCTTTCTTTCAAAGTAAAATTAGTATAAAATGGCTCTTAAAAAAAACATGTTGGTTAGAATACTCTATTTAATGAAATTTGCTTTCAATCGAAACTTTTTCAGCTTGATATTATTTTTAAAAAAATAATTAAAACGAGACATTTCCCCATTGAATAACATTGCGGAAGCTGGAGAGAAGGAAGGATTGCACGCTGGCGCCATCTGTAAACATTAGAAAACAACATCACAAAATTTCAGCGTTACCTTCTTCTCCTGTCTTATTACTCCGTAGTTATATATAAGTTACTGTCTACATGTGTTTGATTGAGTTATTTTTTCTGTAAAATTGATAAAATTTTAATTTAAAATCACAAAACTCCAGAAAAAAAAATGGCGAACTTCCAGTTTCGAATGTAAACATAAACATTTCATTTCAAAGGGTGATATTTAAACAATAAATATTGAACTAATATACTAAATAAAAGGAAAATGGATTTGTTACTAACTGCTGCATGTATAAGTAGACGATACGGAAAAAATTCCGATTTCCGTTTTTTGCTGAATTTACATGTTTTGAGCTTTATTTACGTTTCAATTAACTGAAATTGGCTACTTATTTTTTAAAAAAGTGTCTTTATTGCTAGCTTTTGTGGGTAGAAGAAGCAAGTAGAAGATACATAAAAACTTTTGATTTCCGGTTTTCGATGAATTTACACGTTTTGAGATTTCCTTGCATTTTAATTAAGTGAAATTAGTGAAATTGACTACTTATTTTTATTTTTTAAAAAGTGGATTTATTAGTCTTTCCTCTGCATATATAAGTAGAAAATATAAGATTCAGAAATGTTTTAGATTTTCGGTTTTCGATAAAGTTACACGTTTTGAAATTTTCCGAACTCAATTCGACCATTTTTGAAAAATATCTTTTTTTTTTTTTGTTCAAACACTGTACTTTATGAACCAATCGAATTAATTTAACAGAATTTGATACTTGGTTGGACCTTGGTCTGACATGGTACCTATTAGCTTCTGGGCTCTATCACACAACAAGGGGCGTTTTCACGTTGCGATTTTCTCTCATTTCAGGAAAGGCTAACATCTACAGAGAGAAATAGTTATATTAAGTAAAACTCTGCTGATTCAGTTAGAGTGAATATTGGCAAACAATTGCCGCAGCTGTGTTGCAATTGCATTCCGTATAGGACAAGGCAATAACTTTGCTTTGCCTCGCTTTGCAAAAAAAATGGTCGAGTTTCGACCACTGGGCGATACTAGTTTTCTTTATTTGGCGATGAAATAAATATGTAGGACTCCAGTGAACTGTAGAACTAGTTAGCATAGGTGGACTCTGCTCAGTTCCCCACTATATATATATTCTCCTAAATTTCTAGTGCAGGACATATTATATTCATTTTAAGAGAAATGAATATGATCAAACGCTTGACACTGTAACAGAATGAAATTCCCGCCTAATAGGCTACCGTTCAGCTCGATATATTTATTTAATTCTAATCTATTAATTTATTTTATTTGGGTCAATTTCGTACTTTAATTTTTATGCTACTATTTCCCATGCCATAATCTCCAAAATGCATTTTTTTTTTTTTTCTTTGGAATATCGCCCAAATTTGCTGTGTTGATAAAACTTAAATTTCAAATAACTTACGAAATTTTCTTATTAGAATATTTGTAGTCAATGATGTTCAAACAAGTATCATAAATATTACTTTGAAGCTGTCTAATACATTTATGATCCTCAAAATGGCCGTTTATGTTGAATTTTGCTTTATTCTGCCAAGTTAAATAAATCGTAAATTCCAAATAACGTACGAAATTTTTAAATTAAAAAATTCATAGTCGAGGATGTTCATGCAGGTATCATATATGATACTTTAAAAGTGTTCCGACATCTTTACGATGAAAATATCTCTCAAAACCGACGTATATGCGAAATTTTGCTGTATTCTGCGATATTAAGAAATTTGTAAATTTCGAATAATTAGCGAAATTTTCAAAGTAGCATGTTTATAGTTAATGATGTTCATCCCGGCATCAAAACTGATATTTAAAAGCAGTTCTTACATTTTTACGATAAAAATATTTCTTTTCATGAAATTTTGCCCTACTTTTCCACGTCAAGAAAATCGTAAATTTCAAATAACTTTTGATTTTTAAAAAATTAGATTCTTGCAAATGAATAGGGTTCTCGCTAGTGTCATAAATAATATTTTAAAATTGGTCCGACCTCTCTGTGATAATTTGTTTGGAAGAAAACGTGTACACAGACTAACAAATTAGCACACTAATGGACTAACAGATATCCTACAGACGGACACCATGTCCATTTTGATATTTTCGGACTCCTCACACCTGAAAACGTGTAAAAAAGTGCAAAAAACCGAGGTCGAAAATTTTCACGATTACTTATACTCCCCATACATAGACTTTGATGGGGAATTAATGTTAATATTATTTTTAAATGAAGAAAAATACTCAAAAATAAACAATTTATGATATTTGAAACAAATTTAAAATGATTTCTTGATAAATTGGCAGGTTTTAAAATAGGTTAATTTTTAATCCGTGATTAATTTTATGAATAAAAGCTATACTGATTCACTTATTATGAATTTAATGGATGAAAAACAGTTTCACAATAGAAATAAAAATATTTAAAGGGGTTTATTATAAGGGGTTAAAATTTGGTATTTTTCTTTGGAGTTATATTTCAAGGATTGCTTTATTCAGTTACCAGATTATAACGAAGTCAAATTAAATACACCCCAAGCAGCACGGAAACGTTCTCTGAACGTTTAAAAATAGTTCTACTAACACGTTCTATGAACGTTCAGCTTGAACGTTTTATAGACGTCTATTTGTCCATCTTGAAGACGTCGAATAGTACGGTACAAAACACGTTCTGAAAACGTGTAAACATCACCATTGTTTCTACAGACACGTTCTGGAACGTTCTTCATATACGTTTTTGCAACGTCCTGAACGTTGTTTGAACGTTTTAAACTCGTTCTTTGAACGTTTTAAAACGTTCTTTGAATCGTTCTTCGAACGTTCTTTGTACGTTTTAAGGGGACATACGACCCTTAGAACATCGATTTAATTATAGTCTTTTTTAAAGTAAATCATTGTTAACTAAGCTTCATTGAACATGTCTAATTGTTACCAATAAGTTTATTATGTATTTTGGAATATAATTTAAATTCTGTGGTGAATTATTTAATAATTTATGTGTTAATAATAAATGTGTTTTTTTCACCTTAAGCGCATGATATCTCTGAAACTGTTTAATATTTTTTCTTGAAATTTTCACAGATTATGTAAAATATCAGATCCTTCAAACTGAATCTAAATTTGCATCCCCCCCCCCCCATATTTTTTTATACAGGTGATACTTCAGATTTTATTAAAAAATAAATTATATTTGAACATTTTTTTAAACCTAAACTGGAACAAATTTAGGTTCAGTTTGAAGGATCTGATATGTTACATAATCTGTGAAAATAAGAAAAAGTATTAAATAGTTTTAGAGATATCCTGCGTGCAAGGTGAAAAAAAAAACACATTTATTATTAACACATAAATTATTAAATAATTCACCACAGAATTTAAATTATATTCCAAAATACATATTAATCTTATAGGTAACAATTAGACATGCCCAATAAAGCTTAGTTAACAATGATTTACTTAAAAAAAGACTATAATTAAATCGATGTTTTTTGAAGTTCTAAGGGTCGTATGTTCCCTTAAAATTGTGTGATGTGTGTACTTTATTTTTTTTCTCTTTTTCTTTTCTTTCTTTCTTTCTTTCTTTTTTCTTCTTCTTCTTCCTTTTTTTTTTTTTTTTTTTTTTTTTTTTTTGTGTGTGTGTTTGTTTGTTTTTGTAAATTACTGTCATAGTATTATGCAATTTTACATAAACGTATTGAAATATAATATTATTACATACAAAGCAATTTCTCGAAATCTATTTAAATTGACAATAACAATATTTTTTTTTAATTTCAAAGTTTTTTTAATACTTTAAATGTAGATTTTAACAAAGACATTGTTAAAACACATTGTTAACATTTAAAGACACTGTTAACATTTTAAGATTCCTCTTAACAATGTTTTATTTTATTTTTCCATCGATTGTGCATTATTAACGTTTAGTTACAGAATTTAGACATTTCTGACTATTAATTAATCATTCATAGATAAAATTAAAAAAATATATTTTTTTGAATGCTGAAATTTATTCCCAAGTTTCAGCATTTAAATATAAAAATATTTTTAAAACATTAACTTATGAATAAGTTTACCTAAACGTGTGTTGATTCTATTTCGAAATTATTATAATGCACAACACATGGAAAACTAAAACAAACATTTGTCAAGAGGTACATCTAAAATATTTTCAAAAGACTAAAAAAAAAAATGCTATTGTAAATTTAAATAGATTTCGAGAAATTTTAATATATTTAACAATATTATATTTTAATGCATATGTATGAAAATTTTATTTAAATTATTGACTTACGAAATTATAAATTTTCCATCTATATGCGCTGAAATAAAACAATATAAAATATAAAATTCCAGAAACGTACTTTTTTTTTAAGAACTTCCTGCCAACTAATTTTTAATATTATCCCTTGATTTTGCATTACTATAATGTAATAATAACATCTAAACATATCTGATTTTTTTTTCTGTGGATTCATTAATAAGTTAATGTTTTAAAAATATTTTTATGCTTAAATGCTAAAAATTAAATTTCAGCACTCAAACACAAAAATATTTTTAAGAAGTAAATTTATCACTCTACTACAAATTAATACTCAAATATATTCATCGTTAAACTATAATAATATAAAATTAACGGAAAAAAATAAAAGAACTAAAATGGAACATTTTAAAATTTTGAAAAAAAAAAAAATATTATGTTAATTTGGCTTTAAATTTAAACAGTTTTCGAGAATTTTTTACATACTTAATAGAATTGTTAAATTTTGATGTATATATATAATGTAAAATGAAAAACTTATCTGTGTTCTGTAGCTGTCTTTTTTCAACGTGTCGGGTGATGTGATGTTAAACAGACACTCATTGTCAATTGCCATATGCCATTGACTTTGCACTTTGGCTCGCAACATAGGCTGGCAACCTAGAGGAAGTTCGACGACACCGATTTGGCGTTTGGCGAGATTTAACAGAACACACTATTATTATTTTAATTTTATTATTAAAAAGGAATTAATTTATTTTTAGTCTATGCATTATTATTTTTTTTTTCGAAAATTAAAAAAAAAAATAATAATAATAATAATTGGTCGTAGTTAAAATACTAAATGCCTGTTTAATTGGTTTGCTTAAATGAATTACACGCACTGTTATTTTTATGAAAGAAAACTATTAATGAAAATCAATAAAAATTGCATAGAAAAACTATAATCATAAAGAAAGCAACACAATAAAATTGTTAGCTTGTTTATTTGTTTCAGACTGAATATTTTAAATTCATATGGAATATTTAGAAATTTATATTTATTCTTGTTGTTGTGTTTTGTTTTTATTACTTTAACCCATTATTTTTTATTGTCCCTTTTTTGGGACGTTAGGTTTTTTTTTTTTTTTTTTTTTTTTTAATAGTTTTAGACAATATGATAATGGAAATATACTTTTAGATAATGCATTCTGCCACTGTCCCAAAAATAAGACGATCTGCGGTAGTATGCTTAATTTCTTGAAATTTGTTATAATTCATAAATAGTTTTTACTAAAACTTATAAAACTCACTAATTTAGAAAAAATTTGAAAATTATTTTGGCAAATAATGGGTTAATAGAAAAATCTGTTTAAACGGTATGAAACATAACTATTGTATTATGTAATTTGAAAAAATATATATATATTCAATTATTGCAGTAATCACACATGTTTTACTAATTTATTAATTAATAAAAGAGAAAAGTTTTGCAGTTCGTATAAATTAGAAAATTCTTTCCAAGTACACTTTATCCGTTATATCGTTCAATCTGAAGTGAAATTTACCTCAATGATGATGCCTTAAACTGTATAGTGTTTTTAATTACGGAGAAAGAAATCTCATAAAAGCTTGCTTTATACCTTTATTATTATTATTATTACGAAAGGGAAAGCATGAAGTGGATCATTATTTTTTTTATAAGCTTGTATATCGTTTAAAGTTTCCATATGTTCTACATACAATACCAAAGAAAAAAGAAAGGGCGAAAAAACCTTTACAACACTGAAAATTTTCATGCGCAATTTCGACTTATATCTCATAATGTATCTAAAACGATTGTAAAGCCCTATAAACTTATTAATTTTGCTAATCCTATTCTACAGGAAACACTGCATTTTATAGCAGAATAATGTATGCTAATTCTGTTATTTTGTGCAAAATATACAACTTTTAAAATATGCTTTAAGGAAAGACCTCCCATAGACCCTAATGTGTCGGAATTGTTTTCTGAGTTTCTGTGATTATTCAACAGTACTATTTTTATTATTCTCAATAATGATAGAGCCAAAGTAAATCTGAACAACATACCAAAAATATAATATTCTAAAATTATTTACTGAATAAATGAGCAATAATACAGAAAGACAAACAAACCAAAATCACAAACGCTTTTTGATTTTGTTAGACTGTTGAAAAGCATAAAAGAACTAAATATGAACTCAGAAATTCTCACATATATCCCCCAATGCACCTTATTTTTTTTTTTTTTTTTTTTTTTTTTTTTGTCGCAAAGTGAATATTATGCTTACCATGCCATATTTTATACAAAACATGTATTTAGGCATATGAATTACATTAATTATGTAATATAAGTGAACGTATGTATGTAATATATGTTTTCTTATGTTTTACGCTGTATAAAAATATAATAAAATAAGTTTTACTGAAATATCTCTGGTAGACCATAATATATCAGAGTTCTTTTGCGGCATCACCGCATCTAAAGCACTAGTGCTATTTATACCATTTTCAGTCAAGAGCAAGGCATAGTAAAATTGAAATATATACATATATATGTAGGTTTTGGAGCATGTTAAAAATATTTATAAAATTAAAGCGCGAAGAAGCAGATCAAGAGATAGAAAAACCGGTATCATATAAGCTTGTCAACTTTGCTGGGAAATGTTGAAAAATAAAAATAATAATGGCTTGTGTATTGCTAAATAAACACACACAAACACATATCTGGGATCGTACAGCGCAAGTATTATTCAACACAATTAACGCTCTATCTTTTTTAACACTTTTGAAGAAAACTGAACAGTATTTAAGATTTCGGTTCATCTGTCTGTCTACTCTTTCCTTTCCTTGATTATTTTTAGAATAAGTTTAATCTGATATACTGATATATTATTATTCAGCTGATTATGGCATATTCTTTATTGAAAATAGTATAAAAATACGACTAGATTTTATACAAGGATTTACGAAAGAATTAGGAAATATTGCGTTCTATGACGAATATTTTCTAAAACATCCTGAAAATTTCGCTATAATATCCTGAATATGAATGGAATTTGATCGTAGTGCATTTCTGCTGAGTTATCAGTTATGCATTTTTAAAATTTTCAAATAAAGTTGAAAAGAATTAATAACTTCTGTTTGTCTGTAGAATGGTGTATCAATCTGCCTGCGTTCTCATTTCCATAAATAGTTTTAAAATTAATTGAAATTAATATGTGTCGATCAGGTGTTTATTTTTATTAGAAAATTCCTTATTAATTATCTTGCATATGCGGTACGAGTAATTTATGTAACAGTATAAAAAATAATTCGAATAAATATAGTCTAAAAGAGATATTTTTACTAGTTAAATTCTAAAATAGTACGCTGCAATAATCATAAAGAAATTAACATACATATTTCTAATTAAATAAATTAAACTAAGGTTGATTAACTGTAATTGATTTAAAGGGCCTTAAAAATATTCGATATGATTGAAAATTTGTTGATGCGCATTTTCATAGTCTTATGCGTTTTAAATGACCGGTTAAATAACCAGTTATTATAAAAAAAAAATAAAAAAAAATCCTTCTTTAATCCATTACCGTTTATAAAAATGAATAGCAGCACATGGAATCGTAAAAAGTGTACGATTAGCTGTTTATAAAGTTGCTATTTTTAAGTTGATGTTTGATTTCAAATCAAATTAATAGCAAGAAGATTTAAATTCTACAGATTGTTTTGAAAATCTATTTTTTTTTTTTTTTTTTCAAGTGCAAAACAAACATTTTTACAGAAATGCATTAAATTTGCTTAATAACTGCGAGTGAAAATATACAAAGTAATGAAAGTGGGAATACCTTGTATCAAGTTTTACTCATTGCTGAAGTTATGCAATTTAAGTAATTCTTCAAAAGATATTAATCTATATTCTAATAATCGATATTCTTTTTCTTAAGAATGATGTAGAAAAAAGAATTATAAAATTTTATTTCTTTTTAAGAAAAAAAAAAAAAATCTAAAATATGTAATATATAAAACTTATATTTAAAAAAAAAAAAAAAAAAAAAAAAAAAAAAACTTCATTACTTAATTAATTAGAAATAACTAAATGAAAATACCTTTTTCCACTGAGAATTACTTTCCATATTTTTACATATTTTTTGTTATTAATAAGTGAAAACTAATGTCAGATTAATAAAAATAAAAGTTTGTAATTTAAACATTATTAGAGATTACAGTTTTATATTTACTGCCCTATCTCTAGTAAAAACTTTTCTTGAATAGTACACTTTAAGCTTTTAAAATTGACCATTTGCTATTTAAAAGCAAAAGGGAAAAATAACAAGTGAGAAAATCGCCAAGAAGCGAAATACGCGCCTAAATTACCAACCGCTTTTGTACCAGCAGATGTTTTTGCGAATGCAAATAATTATGAGTTTCCGGTTTCAGCTAACGTTTCTAATAGCTAGAATTTTACATTCAAAAATTAATCCTTTAATAAATTTCATATATATATATATATATAAATAATTCAAATTTATTTTATTATTTCAAATTATATATATATATATTTAATATTTTCTTGAAGATAGATTGATATAAAAATAATGAATTTGTAGATTCAAGTAATATTAGAACATTTAGTATGTAAGTAGTTCAATATTTGAATAACTTCTAAATCAAAGAATTTTTCATCCTCAAACGTATAATATGTGTCTATAATTATATTAAAATATTTTTGACGATTTTTTTTAACAAAACAATGAAGTGAAATTTGAAAAAAAAAAAAAAAAAAAAAATCACGAATAGTGTAAAATATTTTTTTTTTTTTTTTTTGTAACAATATGACTTCCATAATTCACTACTACACATATTATATACTGTTTTCAGATATAGTGCGATCAGAATGCATAAATTGGATTTAACATATTAAACATATAACAATTTTCCTGTAAAAAGACTAATGCATGCGTCGTGAAAAACACATAAAAAGGATTTTACATAGCAAGTTAAAAAAGATAAAACCTTTTTTTGAAACACCAATTTCCGAGCTACTTAATCAGGATGCCTGTTAATTTTCTTGTAGTAATTAAGTAATATACGTGGAAAGACATCTAAAAAGGGTTTATGTAGCAAATTTGAAGAAAATCGTTCGAGCCCTTTTTGAAAGAATTATATATATTTTCACTTACGATTTTCTACAAATTAACCTTTTCACTGTAAACCTAAAATTACATACGAATGTACATCTAGATGAAAGGTAAAATGGCGAGTTTGAAGAAAATCCGTGGAACCATTTTTACGCAATTGCGAGGTTTAAAATTTCCATATTCATATAAAAGGCTTATAATTTTTTATTATTTTTTTAAGCTAACCAACTAATACACACGAAAGAGCATTTAAATCGCGTGTATACACATATAACAATTGCAACATATACAATATTGTAATACAACATATACAAATTGCAAAAACCATTTCTTTGTACTCTAAAAACATATAAATTAGGCAAAAGTGTAATATCGAAATACTTGATCGAATTAAATAATTCCATTTTATTCCAAATTATTTTCTAATACAGCAAACTAATATAACATTCAAGTAATAATTTTATATAGAGTATGTCAACAAAATTACATGATTATGCGTTCATTTTAATTAGAGTTTTCGCGAAGAGAAATTCAATTGCAAATATCAGATAATTATAATTTAAAATTATGTTAAAAAACAAAATCACCTCTTCACTTTTATTTCCCAATGCATATTATAAATTGTATCAACAAAATCAAGTTCTGTATTGTTTTCAAAACTTTTATACATTATAACGGAAAATAGAGCACTTTGTCATATTCGTTATAATTGTACTGAAACAGAACGTGTTACGACGGTGTTTCCCTTAACGTTTTTTATAAAACTGAAATTGCACGTTTTATGAATGGTACAAAACACACCTTTTTAGAACGTTCTGAATAATACTGCTTTTGAACGTCGAGTAAAACGTTCTTCTGACACGAAACACGGTGTTTGAACCAGTGTAACCGTTATTAGACGTTCAGAGAACGTTCATGTGCTACTTGGGACAAGTTTAAAGCGAAATATAAAATTTCAATTTTAATTTTATTTTAAAAATTACTTTCGTTAGTTATTATAAAATCAGTAAATATAAAGGCTTTGTATAACAAAGATTTTTTATTTATTTATTTATTTCTTTATTTTTTTATTCACCCGCTATAATTCTAGTTAAATTTTAAATATCGGAAAATTATTTTAATCCTGAATTATATTTTCGTCTCGATAGTTCGAAAACTATTTCCAAACTTGATTTCGGTTGCATTTTTATTACTAGAATTCTTTACTATTTCAAACTAGTAAAAAAAACCATATATTTACAAAATCTAATATATTCAAATGTTTTTACACCAGTGATTTACAAAATGTTCCATCCATTCGTCAATAAAATGTAAGTCTCTTGTGGGTGATTTGAATACAAATATTTGAAATAAAGGCCATAAAACTAGCATTTGGTAAACCTAAATATATAAGTATCTTTTAAAGCCGTAAAAGCGAGACGCCATATGAAAGTATTATTTTTATAAATTGTGCTTTATTTTAAACGAGATTCAGATATTTTCTGGCTGAGAAAAAATTCAACTTTATTATTATTTCAACAGATTTATAAAAGATACACAAATTCTATATGTATTATAAAATAATAATTATAAGATTAAATAATATTATAGCTTAAAAAAATTAAAGAATACGCTTTTATAGAAATGTGAACTAAAAAGCACAAAATATCTTAGTATTAAAATGCAGGGTAAGAGAGAATCGTGTGAGTGACCATAATATTCACATACATGTAAGTCTTTAATTAAAATAATTTAGAATTAAACAAAAACCATTTTTAAAAAATCTCCCCTGACTGGGGTCGAACGCTGGACCTTTAGGTTCGTAGCGCGGAGCTATGCCTCACAGCCACGTCGTTCACGTAGGGAAAGTCTTTTTTTTACAATATAGATTTTTTGTTTGGTCGCAGAGCGGTTACAAACATACATACAAACATACATACATACAGGTTAAGCTAATAAAAGCGTGTTAACAAAAAAAAAAAAAAAAAAAAAAAAAGCTTTTTATATACCATGTTTTAAATTTTCTTATGAATCATAGAGCACAACTTTTTATAATTTTTTAACGTTCACGTTTAATTAAATGTATTTATTTTTATGTTGAAAGAAAATGAACTCGTAATTTTTTTTGGCAACAATTAAATTATAGCTAATATTTTAATGGCTATTTTTATTGCTATTAGGATGTTATTATTTTCATATTTTAATTAATTATAAGAAAACTAATCAAAAATTCGGAAATCGGACTTCGAAGAATTGTGTTGTCACCGGGTTCTGAGCTACTGTGAAAGTTTCAAATGTCTGTCTAGTAGAGAAGTTAGTTAAAATTCGATTGCATGATTTGTACCGGACAAACAAACAAACATACATACAAACAGGAATAGAAGTTAATAAAAACATGGTAAATAATTATGATAAAAACCTTTTTATAAACCATGTTTTTAAATTTTCGGTTGAATCATAGCTATAGAACTAACTACATTAGCACTTTATCAATGCGTATGAAAGCCTTAAACCGATAGTGACGTCAATTTTTGTGAGATACATAATTTAACGTTTTACAATTTTTTAACGCTCACGTTTAATTAAATTATTTATTTAATCACGTTTATTTATTTTTATGTCGAAAGAAATTGAACTCGTAATTTTTTTTGGCAACAATTAAATTATAGCTAATATTTTAATGGCTATTTATAGAGCACTTCCTCGTGACGTCATGTGGTTGGCAAAAAAGCGCGCTCGACTTTCCTGCGCCCCGCCCACCATTGATTTTCCGTTGGTAGTAATCAAGTAATCGCCATCGCTATGCTTTTCCCAAGCCTTTTTGCCAACCACTCATAAAAGTTGAGATGTTTGTTTACAAACAAGGAACTGCCCTATAAAGTATTAGAAGGTTATTATTATCATATTTAAATTAATTATAATAAAACTATTCGAAAATTTGAAAATCGGACTTTTATTAAGTATTGTGTTGTCATCGCGTTGGGAGCTATTGTGAAAGTTTCAAATGTCTAACTAGTAGGGAAGTTAGTTAAAATTCGATTGCAAGATTTTTACTGGGCAAACAAACAAACATACAAGCAAACAAGCAAACAAACAAGAATCAAGCAGAAACGGTCGTTTTGCCAAGCCAGTCTCAGAGAAAAGCAAAACAAACAAACTACCACTAACACAAAGCAGAACGCGCCAATAATAAAATCGACAGAAATAACCCAAGATCGTTAAATGCTTATTATACAGAAACCAACTTTCCCATGTTAAATCGGCAAATTTTTTTTTCCGTAAAGTTTTAAATATTGGACGAACCAAATATCGCAGTAAAATGAAACAAAAAGTAAAATATTCGTATCAACGAGATCTTTAATTTGAGATAAAAACGAACTTTCTAAGTTAATAAGTAAACAAATGGAAGCATTTTCAATTTAGCGTAAAATTAGATGTTTTGACAACTTTTTAAAAAAATTTCTTCTTCAAGAAATTTTTTTTAAAACAAGCTAGAGAATTCATAAATGTGCAGAATTCTTTGAAAACTGGTTTTTCAGATAGACAATTACTTAATCTAGGAACTTTTATAAAATTTAGCTTTTAAAAATCAAAATTTCCTATCTTAATTGCTGAAAAACTGTTAAATATCGCCAAAGAGACATAAATCGCCAAATATGAAATTGCTTCATCTCAGTTTACCCGAAAAATATTAATTTCAAATTGAGTTGCTTTTTCTTTTTATAAGTTACTAGCTGTTACCCGCGACTTCGTTCACGTGGAAATTTTGATGTGTATGTGTGGGAACTGGTTTGATCATAATATGTAATGAAATGAAACCTTATCATTGTGGTGCTGTGCAAAACAGAGTCTGATAAAGTACACTCAAAAAATTTTGTAACTCATTGAAAGCCAAAATAAAATGCCAAAATAAATAAATAAAAAGTTATCGCCAACATGGCGATAAAAATTTAAAATTCGTCCATAGGGATTCTGTACTAAAACAGTACAGCGTTGTGGAAGTATAAAAACTGGGTCGTCAATTATGAATTTTATTTCGAAACCTTTCTTTGTATCATTTTAGTTCACTATTGCACAATATTAATCTGGTTCTAATAATAATTTGGTGACTGGTTAATTAAAATTTTAACTATGTGGTGAAATTCATATAATATTTATGAGTTTCAAATTTTTTATTTTTTATTTTTTACAAATAAATGATTTTTTTTTTTTTTTTTTTTTTTTTTTTTGATTTCCCGGCGAATTGTTGAATAATATTTTAGTTCTTAAGCAATTTTGGACGGCTTTGCCCGCTTCGCTGGCAAACTCTTTTATATAGGCTTAATGAAAAAAAAAAAAAAAAAAAAACTGAAATCGGTCTAAAGCTTGCTTTGGGTTCCCGCTGCCTTAGGCAGCGCCTTGTTCGTCCTTGCAATCTCCGGTGCCTGTCCCTATTGCCTGCGACAATGCCTTACCCGTGGGCTTCCATTTGGTTGCTTATCATACATAACAGTTTCGATACGGACAGTATCGAAAAATTTGAAGTAGCTCTTTTATATCTGAATCCCAGTTACATATGAACAATATTATATGTGATGTACATAATATTTGCTCTCAAGTTATTTCCTATATTTATTTGATTTAATCAATCAACCATAGAATGACAGCAATTTCAAGCCACATATAATATTACAATATGCTGTGATCGGCAACTTCTATCGCATGAGACAATTATTATTTTGTGGTTATATATACTTCATGCTTAGTTAATAGTAGTTGGTATATAGAAAAATAAATAAATTAGTATGTAAATTTGATCATGGTACAGCCTTAATGCCCTTGGCGACTTTTAAATTTTTGTTGCCGTTTTAGACCAAAATATAATTTATGCGATTATTGTTCCTATACGCAAGCGAAGTGTGACGTCACTGACCGTCCGTGGATGCAAGAAAATGATTTCCTATGCCAATCGCCCATTGGATTTTTTGTAAAAAATGATTAAAAATCGAAGAAAATTATTTCCCGATTGAGTTATTTTGCTGTCAAAATGACAATGCTGAATTAACTTTTATGCCAAGCGTGTTTCATCCGCCATACTAAAGAAAAAAAAAAATCTGAAGTTGAGGTATATAAAAAAAATACTGTGAAATAAAATTCAGAAGAAATATGTTAGATTTGTAATATTACTATTTTATTTTAAAATTATAATGTGTCATTTTCTCATCGGCCAATGTAACATTTAGTAATTTCTTATTTTTCGCATGAAAGCATATTTCATTTTATGCTGAAAACAATAAATAAATATATCTCGTAAACTTTTTTTGGCAAAAATTAAAAATTTAAATGGCTTATATGAAGTCAATATAAGTCAATAAGTTTATTATTTTCATATTTTAATTAATTTTAAAGATTTTTTCAATTTTTTTTTTCCTAAACCATCCCTGACCTATAAGGAAAAAAACAAAAAAAAGAATGATCGAAATCGGTCAAGCCGTTTACGATTTTATAAATAACATACAGACAAACATTCATTTTTATATATATAGATTTTTTTAACCAAAGAATCTTTGCTTTTATTATTTTGTACAATTTTAAATTTTGTATCCCTGAAAACAGAAATGAATACATTTTTGAATAACATTTGTTTCAAATATATAGCTTGAATTGCTAATTTTTTAATATTTTTCATACGTTAGAATAAGAAAGTCAGGTCAGTACACGATATAGTATCCAATTTTAATATCCTTCAATTCAATCTGGCAATGATAATTATGATGCATAAAGATTTCTACTTCCTTCTATATAGTATACTAGCAGGCTTTGCCCGCTTCGCTTATCATTTTATTGAAATGAATTTCGACTTTCGGTTTTTAATGGATTTACACGTTGTAAGAGCTCCTGAAAACAATTTGACTATTTTTAGAAAATTTCTATTTGCCTGTGTGTGTTCTATGTGTGTGGCGAAAGTTTTGTTCCAACTAGATATCAGGAGCTACTGCTCAGAATTGCATATAAATTTATATGCAATTGAACCTTGATGTATAATAGCGTTTATCAATATTTGGTGTCAATTGCTCAACACGGTGCTGCTATACAGTGATTGCCGCAATTTCAGAGAAGGCTATATCTGAGTAACTAATACATGGAATTGCATAAATTTACAAATAAATTTACATTGTTACAAATTATAGTGCTTATCAACTTTTGTACCAATATCTCAACATGTGGCGCTGCTATACAGCGATTTTCGCAATTTAAAGAAAGGTTCTGTTGCACATAATGAAACAAAACTTAATATGTGAAAAGGCCATTATGAGACATTATGCTGATTCAATCTCGATGCCTATCGGCCGATAAGTGGAGCTCATATACTACAATTTTTTTCTGAACTGAAAGGATGCAATCTGCATGGTGAAAATTTACTTCCGTTGGACATTTTGTGCAACAATACCTCTCTGAGTTGATAATATTCAGCATTCATAATGAAAAAAATAATAAATAATTTGTGCTGCGTTAATATGTATAGGAAAATGTAGAAGAAAGTTTTGTGATGGACACGACATACTAGTCTGCATAGAAAACCCATGGATAATGTCTAGCAACCAGAATTATGGAAAGTTTAACGCAAAGAAAACTTTGTAATACAGTTTAACGCAAAGAACAACATCACACGAAAGCTGAGTTGAAATCCAGAACATATCTGATGTAAAGTATCAGGTTAATTCCAGTAAGGTAAAGACACCAGTGCTCGTCACCCCTAAAATCTGCACCAGTAGTCGTCACCCTCTTAAAAGAAGTGTTAAAATAACCGTTTTATAACCTGTATGAATTTGAATCTACCCGCATAAGATTCTCCAAAGCCTTCTGCTTCTTATGACATAAAAAGTTCGATTTCAACTATAGGGGAAGAGTAGGGAGAAACAAAATAAGGGAAGTATACGTTAAATTACAATTGAATTGAGTCAACGTAAAGCAAATGATTAAGGGAATAGATATGCATTTCTTGATACATTTTGTTGTTTGCTGCATCTGACATTGCTCATAAAGCATTGCATGTAATGCTTATGAAATGTAGAATACGATTTATGTGCAACTTTTTAAAATTTGACATAATATAAAGGTTTTAAGGTATGACGACTACTGGTGCATATTTTGCACGTTTTACCAGTGCTCGTCACCCCTGACGAACACTGGTTTTTAACATTTTTAATAACTGGATAACTTTTTTGATGAAAAATACTATATTTTCGTTTAGAATTATGATGGTATAAATTTTACTTTAATTTGACTATCGGCACCAGTAGTCGACAGGGGTATTCGTAAATGTAAACAAATGTATTTTAACCTCAAGAACGTGACCTTTATTACACTTGTAACTTTTGTATAGCTTGTTTAAATAAAGTCAGTCATGGTACCTTTAATTCACTATGACTGACTTTAAACCGCCTAAAATTTTCCATATTATTTTGCCGGAAAAATTAAACAATGCCACATAAACATATTTAGTTATAAAGAGCTTTTTCTAGTTTTCTGTTATATATTTTAGAAAAACAGACATGATTACTCCATACATCTGCCTAATGTATTTTAAATTTTTATGATGTCATGCTTTTACGAAGATCTATTTAAGTGATGTTTAAGTTTTTTATTGACCGTGATAATTTAATTTTAATTCATATATTTCGAAAATGATAAAATACAAAGGCTTAATTTCATAGTTAGCATGACTGTGAGTCGGTTCAAAATTATGTTAAGGCTTTTTTGTTATGTCAGATGCAGGTGAATAAAAACTTATATAGAAACTATTAAACATTAAAAACATTTCTTAAGCAAGTTTTCTGTTTATACATTATATTAATTATGTAAGATAAACAAATAGTTAAAATGTTGATCAAAATTACCCTGTTGACTCTTGTTCTTAAATAATTAAAATTGTAAGATAATATTTGATAACATTAATTAACATTAACATTTGATAACATTAATATCCATAATATTTGATAACATTAACTTGATGTGTAGAATAATACTAGCAAGCTTTGCCACCTTCGCTGGTCCCTATATTTAAATAAAATAGGAAAAAATCCCTATCATTATCAAAAATTAAAAAAAAAAAAAAAAAAAAATGAAATCAGTCGAAACCGCAGTTAATGTTCCCGCTGGCTTCTGTAATAGCTTTCCGACCCGCAATATGATGATTGGCTTCTACTGTCTTCGGCATAGACTTAACCGCTTTTTATCCCCCTCCCCCTCTCCCACGGGTAAATTTAGAATTTTAACGAAATATTATCAAATTACATGTTGCGTACTTTTAACCAATACCCACACATCAAAACTCGCCTTTCTGAGTTAATTTCGAGTAGAGCTAAGGTTAAAAACGTGTTTTTTGTCCGCCCAGCCGAGGGAAGAGGGTAAAGGTAATTTTGAAAAATCGCCTTATAATGCGTGTAAGGTACACACACACAAACAACCAACGCATAAAAAAAATCCCCTCCCGAAAATAATTTGCAGCAGAGTTGAGCTTGAAAACATATATGTATATATATATATATATATTTTGCCACCCTCACATAGACGAAAGATCTTCGCAAAATCTCTTTATACTAGGTGTTGGAGGCATATGACCAACTCACACATCAGAAATCGCCTTTGTAAGGTTATTTAGAGCAGAGTTATGCGTAGAAATACGTTTTGCTACCCTTTCTCAAAATTTGGTCGGAAAGAATTACGCAAAATACTTTTACAGTATTTTTGGGTACGCATAACCAATCAACGCATCAAAAAATTGCTTTCCTGGTATAATTTGTCCTGATATAATTTGGAGAATAATTACACTTGAAAACGCGTTTTTGCATCCACCCCACACTTAATGAGGAAGGAGAGGCGAAGGATTTCTCAAAATTCCTTTATAGTATGTGATAGGTACGCATAATCAACCCATACGTTAAAAAAAATAATTGCAATACAAAAAGAATTTTTTATATACCTTTTTTTAAATTTTTCTGTTGAATCATATAAATGCTATTGAAGGCAGCGAGAACCCGAAACAATTGGCTAAAAATAATTTAAACTAGTTGGCATAGGTGGACTCTGCTCAGTTCCCCATCATATTTATGTTCTCAGAAATTTCTAGTGCGAGACATATTACTAGTGGATCTGCAGATCAGGAGCCTCAACGTCCTATTTGCATCAGACATTATTCAATAGGTCATTTTTATTTATTCCTTATTATATAATAGTATATATTGATTCGATCGACTTATTACCAAAATCAAATACATTCCTGAGGGGGGCAGTAGCCCCCCTCAACCCCCCGTTGTATCTTTTTTTGTATACCTATTTGTATATGATATAAAGTGTTACGAAATTGTAAATAATTGCATTTATTTTTGTATAAATTCTTTCAAAGAGGTTTAGTAAGTTGATAAAATGCTAATTTTGTGCCTTTATAGTCGTTTTAGCGTTAAAATAGCCAAAATTTCCTTTAAAAACGCATTAAAAAGCTCCTATAAGGGAAGAAATAAATTTGGAGCCAAATTTGGCGACTATTTCCCTACTTGGCGATTTTTTTGGCGATCTTGGCGAGAAAATCCTTATTAGGGATATACCAAATATGGAAGCTCTAATCTCATTGGCTGATGTGATACGAGAATTTTCCAGAACAGTCTGTTTTCGATAGAAAAGTATAAAAGGAGCATTATTTTCGCCAAGGCGGTCAGTCTCAGATCTATATCAGTTTCGTCAAATGCTTGCTCAATGGGCTCATGAATATGTGTACCAAATTGCAAGTCAATAGCGTTATTTTGGGGGCCGCTATCGCGGTACATACAAATTCTTCCCATAGGCCGTAATGGTAAAAAAAACTTTGGCGTGTCCCTGTACACGAACTTACAAATGGAATGCACACCGAAAACTATACAGCTAATTTCGTGGGCATCATGAACATGTGTACAAAATTTCAAGTCAATAGCGTGTTTTTTGTGGCCGCTATCGCATGACAGACAGACAGACAGACGGAATCCAAAATCCTTTTGAGTCTCAACAGAGGGCCTCCCTTCACATTTCGGAAAAAATTGGAAGTCAATAGCTTGATTTTTGCGGTGGCTATCGCGGTACATACAGATTCTTCCCATAGGCCATAATCATAAAAAATCTTTAGCGTGTCCCTGTACACGAACTACAAATGAAATACACACCTAAAACTATACAGCTGATTCCGTTGGGCTCATGAACACGTGTACCAAATTGCAAGTCAATAGCGTGATTTTTGTGGCCGCTATCGCGGTACATAGAAATTTCTCCCATAGGCCATAATGATAAGAAAAACTTTGGCGTGTCCCTGTACACAAATTACAAATGAAATACACACCCAAAACTATACAGCAGATTTCGCGGGGCACATGAACACGTGTACCAAATTGCAAGTCAATAGCGTGATTTTTGTGGCCGCTATCGTGATACATATAAATTTCTCCCATAGGCCGTAATGATAAGAAAAACTTTGCCGTGTCCCTGTATACGAACTACACATGGAATACATACCAAAAACTATACAGCTGATTTCGTGGGGCTCATGAACATGTGTACCAAATTTCAAGTAAATAGCGCTTTTTTGGCGGCCGCTATCGCGCGACAGACAGACAGACAGACAGACACAGCCCAAAACCGTTTTGAGTCTCAACAGAGGGCCTCCACTGACGTTTCGGCAATAATGTTAAAATAAATCAATTTGACCAAAGCTTAATACAGTGACAGAATGAAATCCCCGCCTAATAGGCTATCCACCGTTCACTTCGATATATTTATCTTATTCTAATCTCTTAATTTATTTTATCGGGGTCAATTCCGTTGTTTAGTTTTCATGCTACTATTTCCAATGCAATAATCCTCAAATTCATATTTATATGAAAAATTTACAATTTCGCTATGTTGATAAAATCGTAAATTACGAATAATTTACGAAATTTTCCTATTAGAATATTTGTATTCAATCATGTTCAAACAAATATCATAAACGTAATTTTGAAGTTGTCTAACGTATTTAGGATCCTCAAAATGGAAGTTTATGCTCAATTTTGCTTTATTCTGACATGTTAAATAAATCATAAATTCCAAATAACTGACGAATTTTTTAAATTGGAAAAATCATAGTCTATGATATTCATACCATTATCCTAAATATTATTTCGAAAGTGGTTTGACATCTTTACGATGAAAATATCCCTCAAGATTGACGTTTATGTGAAATTTTGCTCTATTCAGCCATGTTAAGAAATTCGTAAATTTCAAATAACTTACGAAATCTTTATATTGGAAAATTCATAGTCATTAATATTCATGGCAGTGTCCTAAATAATGTTTCAAAAGTAGTCTGACATCTTTACGATGAAAATATCTCTCAAAATTGACGTTTATGTGAAATTTTCCCCTATACTGCCATGTTAAGAAATTCGTAAATTTCCAGTAACTTGCGAAATTTTCAAAGTAGCATATTTATAGTTACTGATGTTCATTCCGGCATCAAAACTGATATTTTAAAACTGGTCTGACATTTTTACAGTAAAAAGTTTTCATTTAATGCACGTTTAAGTGATTTTTTGTCCTATTCTCCCATGTTAAGAAAATCGTAAATTTCGAATAACTTACGAAGTTTTTAAAATCGAATGTTGCAAATAAATAGGGTTCTTGCCAGTGTCGAAAGTAATATTTTAAAACTGATCTGATCTCTCTGCGACAATTTGTTCTTGAGATATCGTGTACACAGACTAACAAACTAACGGACTGACCCACTAACAGACTAACAGACTAACAGACACCCTACAGACAGACACCATAGAAATTTTGTCATTTTCGGATTCCTCACACCTGAAAACGTGTAGAAAAGTCAAAAAAGCGAGGTCGAAATTTTTCACGATTACCTAAGTTCCCCATACCTATAGTATGATGGGGAACTAAAATGCATCGTCACTGTGTTCTGAGCTATTCTGAAAATTTCAAAAGAATAGGTAGCCGGGAAGATTGATGATCGGGATGAGTATATGATTGATGAATCATATAAACGCTACTGAAGGCAGCGAGGACCCGAAAGTTTCAAATATCTAACTAGTCGAGAAGTCAGTTAAAAATCGATTGCAAGATTTGTACTGATAACGCTGCCGAAGGCTGCAGGGTCCCGGAGCAGTTGGCTAAAAGTATTAAAAAATGCATTGTTATCGTGTTTTGAGCTATTCTAAAAGTTTCAAATATCTAGCTAGTCGAGAAGTTAGTTAAAGAAATTTTCTGTTGAATCATGTGAACGCTACCGAAGGCAGCGGGGATCCGAAACAATTTGCTAAAAATATTTAAAAAATGCATTGTCACCGTGTTTTGAGCTATTCTGAAAGTTTCAAATGTCTAGCTAGTCGGGAAAAAAATTAAATAAATTTTCTGTTGAACCATATAAACGCTGCCGAAGGCAGCAGTGCTTCGAAACAATTGTCTAAAAATATTTAAAAAATCCATTGTTACCGTCTTCTGAGCTTTTCTGAAAGTTTCAAATGTCTAGCTAGTCGAGAAGTCAGTTAAAAATCGATTGCAAGATTTGTACTGATAACGCTGCCGAAGGCGGCAGGGACCCGGAGCAGTTGGCTAAAAGTATTTAAAAAATGCATTTTCATCGTGTTCTGAACTATTCTGAAAGTTTCAAATTTCTAGGTTGTCGGGAAGTTAGTTAAAAATCAATTGTAAGATTTGTACTGGACAAACAAACAAGAATACGCGTTTATAAAAAGCATGGTAAAATCAATCTTACTGCGATAATTTGGAACAAAGTCACTCTTAAAAACGAGATTATTACCCCCCTCCCCTGCTACTTACCCTCTGCTTTAAGTAAAGATATTTTTGAGAACGAATAAAATTTTGAAAACTTTTCTTAAAAGCAAAGAATTTTCAAATTATTTCACATATGAATTTGTTTTATTCGCAATATTTAAAATTTTACCATTTAATGCTTTGTGTTTTAAACCCTAAGAATGGATTTGGGTTCTAAATATGTTCTAAAGATATTCTGTTTCATTTAATTTTGCAAAAACGCAATTAAAATCAAACTATTGAGCAAATTGTTGCGTTTTATTTACATGACGACCACTGGTGCAAACACCTGACGACTACTGGTGAAACGCAGGTTTCAAGTGACGAGCACTGGTGCATTTTTATAGGTTTAATTTTTATTTATTTTTTTAAATTGGCTTAACGTATTGAAAAATTGAATGTGTCTAACAACAGCTAGAAGAATCAGTGTATAAAATAGACCAAAGTATAATATTGATACATAAATTCCACAGTGAGAAAAAAGAAGCTTCTGCATAATCAAGATTTCAGCACTTATAATCTTTTTCTAGTTTTTGACGTCATGAACGTTGATTTGCATGTAAAGTTTTCTTTTTTTGTTTTCTTCCATGCTTTAAATTATGGATGTTTCATTTGACATTAATTATCAGTATAAGTATTTACTTAATTTCATTTAAACAATATGCTTCCTAAATTTTTTGAGCAGTGTATATAACAGCACCACTTACCAGGTAACATTTACAAAAGTTTATTCCACATAGCTTTTCGCATTGTAGCTTTTCGCAATGTCGTTTGATGATTTTAAAAAAATAGATTCTGAGGTATAGCCTCAGGGATAATCGCTGGTCATTAGCGGCACTGTCACATGTCGAGGGATACACATCCATGCTATATTAGCATTATTTTTCCCAATGACCATCACAAATAACACGTTTGGTGCATTTATACGATATAAAAACTGAGATATAGCTTTTCCGTGAACAAAGAAATGTTCAACATCATAGTGCATTTTGTCTGCTGATATGCATCGACACTGAATCAGCATACTTTATTACAGAGGCCTTCTAACATAGAAGGTTTTTTGTATACACGATAAGCTGAGATAAATCCTTCTTGTTGATACACTGTAAAAAATGCTGCAGTAAAATTACGAGCAAAGCCCGGCAGCAGAGATTCCAGTCAAAGCCCGTAAAAATACATTTTGACGATGAATGATGTATCGCCAGTAAGTTTACGTTGTGATGAAACATACAACCAACCTGCAAAAAAAGTAGCATTGACCGTAAAATTAAAAGTTAAAGCTTGAGTTTCTCGAATGCTTTAAAAAAGTTTCTTGCAATTATTACACATGCGTGCAGGGAGAAATCCACAACACTGAAAAACTTATTTTTTTACACGCAAAAACTAATTTAGTAATTTTCATGCGAAGCAAGCCGTCTTGGGTAACCCGGGATTCGAACTCACAATCACTTGTGTCAGAGGCCGGCGCTTTGCCAACCCCGCCGTTGGCATCACAGGAGCTTTTCTTAACAAAAACAGATAAAGGCAACATCAGAACTGACTACTTGATAAATCTTGTCATATGCATCAAAAGACTTCTGGAAAAATTTTTTAACCGATTTACAGCTCAATGTGAAGTAACAAATCTTCAATTATTTTTACAGAACTAGCTATACAAATTTACAGCAACCTATGCTGTATTTACGTTAAAAAGACAGATTTTTTTTTACAGTGATTAAATTGTTAACGTTCAAACTATGCATAAAAATTATTTTATTTTAAGACTATTTTAAAATCTGAATTTGCTATTTTTGACAAAATTAAGAAGTTAGTCAATTCTCATATTAAAAAAACAAAAGCTTTTTTTTTTTCCTATAAAGAATACGATACTGAATTTTGTAAAAGAAAATATAATTGTCTTTCGAAATCATTTTTATTTGTAAACGGACTGGATTGGATTTGGGAATAAGGCCGATTGACTGCTATAGGTCCTAGGCCTGAGGGGGAGTGCCCTCCGAGAGGTCTTTCTGAGGGATCCTAGCCCGTACTTACACAAGTTTCGGAGGAAACGACGGAAAGCTCCGAACGGCTAGGCCGACGAGCGCGACCTGTGATCGAGCCCGGCACCTCATGTCTACTAGCTTTGAGCGCAGAACCACTCGGCCGCTGGCGGGCCTTTTTTATTTGTAAACACTAGCTCTAAAGAAGTAGCCTTATTTCAAGGTTCTCATTAGCGATAAATAATGGGTGAGAATTTCTTACCCTTTTTCAAACACAAAATGAAACTTTTGAAAACTATGTGAGATCTTTAAAAATTAACCGAGACGCAGAATAAACTTTGAATAATAATAATAAATCTTTTACATAAATGCAGAGAATTTGTATCTCCAATTAATACGATTTTTTTCATGGTTTTCGACCTTTATGGTTTCAATAGTGGGTGCAAAGAAGAAATAACTAGAGCCTAATTTTTATTTATCCAAACAGGTTTTCATTATAAGGCCGATTTCAAACTGCGTTTATGAAGTGTTAGTCGTATTTGCACTTTTTAGAATAGCAGAAGAGGTTTTTTTTTTAAACTGTATTCCATTGAAGAGAGCCCACCAGCGGCCGAGCAGTTCTGCGCTCAAAGCTGGTAGACATAAGGTGCCGGGTTCGATCCCACGTCGCTGTCGTCGGCCTAGCCGTTCGGAGTTTTCCGTGGTTTTCTTCGAAACTTAAGTAAATATGGGCTAGGACCCTTTAGAAAGACCCCCACGGAGGGCACTTCCCCTCTGGCCTAGACCTATAGCAGTCAATTGGCCTTATTTCCAAAATCTAAATCCATTGAATGAAGAAAGGACTGAAGTATTTCGAGAGCAGAGCCTGCTATATATGATGTAATGTACATATCTGATGGTCCTATTCAGATAAAACAGCTTTGTTTTTTAACAGTGAATATCATACATAATAATCATAAGACTTACTTTCAAATGGTTAATTACAAATTCATTTCATATTGAAATAAACTTTATTTTAGCATATTGTAAAAAATGCATTGTTGAAACAAAATTAAAATTTTCCGTTTTCTAATTTCTCTAAAGGGTTAGGGTTAAGAGCTATTAGAATGCTGAATGCTTTAAAAAAAAGAAAAAAAAAAGAACTAAAATTTAAAAAATGCGTTTAGTGGATAAAACAATTATTAGGTTGTAGTTTGTGATTTAGAAATCTGGCTTCAAATCAAGAAACCGTTTTAGCTTTCTTTTTTAATGTTTTCGTGTCAATAGACAAAGAAAATCAATTTCATGAATACCAATTATTCAGTTTCAGTTAGATGGAAATTTTTTGAATTAAATTAAGAAAACAATAGCTTATTAAACCAATGGATGTTTCTGTGCGTCATGTGTGCATAATTAAACAATTCAATTAGTATAAATAACAATCATAGTTTCAGTTTGAAAATGGAAGAAAATGGAATTCTCTCTTGATGTCACTGAAATGATAACATTTCAAGAGATTTTCTCATAAGAAAATGGTTTGCTGAAAGACGAGAGCAATTTGCGTAGATTAACGGCTTTTTCTCGTACAAATTCAAAAAATTATACTTTCGAAACATCAGTTTACGGGCTACGACCGCTTAGCTAGCAAAACGGTCATTTCCCGTAAAATTATACGATTATTTCCTAAATTATGCTTCCAAAACATTAATTTACGGATTATGACCGTTTAGGTAGCAAAACGGTCATTTCCCCTAAAATTATACGGTCAAGTACCGTGATTTTACAGTTTTTTTTTTACAGTGTAGGGAACAGTAGTTCAATACTTGAATCCAGTACTTTACCACGAATCCAATACTTTCTTCTATATCTATAATAAAATAAGATATGTGTGTATGTGCCAGTGAGTACATATATCCGGAGCTTCTTAGGAAAACGGCTGATCGCAGAGCTACATAATATTAAATGTGAATGAGAATTTATGTCTTAATTTTAAAAATGTTACTTGATTTAGACTGATTAAAAATTTGAGTTAAAGATAAGAGGGTAGCCTGTTATTATTATACCTTAGGCGAACTTATCCTTTTTATCAGTATGTTTATTATTTTCACCAATATAAAATTATTATAAGTACATTTCAATTTCATAATAGTCAAGTTATTCAACAATTATTATTACTAAAATTAAGTATTAAAATTTAATCGCCACAAATTAATAGTTTAAACGTTTGACTTTATTTATATTTGCGTTAAATCCGTTTGATACAAACAAAGCAAATTACACTGGCCTAAAAAAATGAAGTTGACAAAATTTGATTTGATGAATTTAGCTGATTTTTATGTTTTTTGATGTGCTGAAACCGAAAACGCAGTCCATTTTTCTCTATCACGTATAGATTTTTGTCTATACAGGGTGTTTACTGACACAATTTCTTACATATACCATCATAACAATAGGTTGGTTCGTATGGTTTTACGTCGCATTAGTGCTGCGCTATTACAACAATAGGTACTCATGATTAATTAATCATGAAACATACTAAAAAAATTACCATATAATTACATTGGTGGAAGAGCAATGGAAGAAATTATATAGGTAGGCACCCTGTATTGACAAAAATCTATACTTGGTAGAGAAAACCTGGCTTCATTTTCGGTTTCAGAACATCAAAAAACATAAAGATCAGACAAAATTATAAAACCAAATTTTACATGTCGATTTGTGTTATCCAGATATTTTTAAGAATTGTGTGTAATGCAGGAAATAAATTTTTGAAACATTCGAGAAATACAAAATATTTACCTTAATTAAAAGATTAATTTATCTATCATCCCAACCTTTTAGATTAGAATAAACTACATTTTATACAGTCATAAAACTAACTTCATATAAGGCTATGTTTGGCAGCAAGCTTAGGGTTGACACCGTCTTTGCTCCTTAACATTATGTCTTCTCTAGAGCAGCAAGATTTGCAAAAAG
Organism: Salticus scenicus; assembly: GCA_963930645.1. Lineage (NCBI taxonomy): Eukaryota > Metazoa > Arthropoda > Arachnida > Araneae > Salticidae > Salticus > Salticus scenicus. The sequence goes on along the minus strand of OZ005662.1, from coordinate 64,817,040 downwards.
TCATTGATGACGTTAAATTTAACGCAGTGAGAGTCACGGAGAAGATTCAAACATAGAATATGATAATGGACAATATTCCTGTGACGTCACAGAGTAGGTAAAATCGCCGAACACGTGGCCGATGTTTTGTAAACAAATTAGATTCAAGATGTCGTTTTATTGTTACGCATAACATTTTCCAGTCTAAATATTTCTCCAGTGAAACTTAATAATCAGATATCTGATGAAACAAGAACAAAAGAGAAATGTAAACAACTGAATCGAATGGTAAAGTTAAGACTATTCCATATCGTAAAATTGCAGAACATTTTATGCACACACACACACACATATATATATATATATATACAGGACGCAAAATTTCCGCTCGTCAGCTCGCCATTGGCGAGTGAAATTTTTACTATGGCGAGTAAAAATTTCGTCTAGTTATAGATGGTGACAGAAATATTCTTTTTATAGATTTAAACATGGCAAAATCTTGCCATCTTATAATCTCATATTTGACCTCTCCTTTTTCTCTTCTCGGAGTGCCGAGTCTGTGTATGCGCTGCCCGACGATCGCCCCAGACTGGAAAAGGAAAAATATTCAGTGCATGCATAAAAGTTTTAATCTCTTCGACAGTTTCGTTTCTTCCATTGTGATTTTTTCAAGCAGAGTTAGAATAGACGAGCAGAGAGCCTCTTTGCCTGTCGCCCACTTGTAATCAATGATTTTATCGAAAAAGTAATTCCGAAATGGCTATTTCAAATGACAACAATGAACAAGTTATACTCATCGACATTCCTTCTGATTGCAAAAATAAAATGGACGAAAAGGGTATTTTTGATGTAAAAAGTTTAATAAATAATGATTCTTTGCATTTAGAGGTATTTTAATATTTTTCAAATCTCAAATACAATGCATTATAATGATTTTTGATTATAGATGATTATGAGACATGATGATATACGACACACTTTTAATATATATAATTTTAGGCATATTTGTAAAAGCATTTGAAATATTTAGGAAAAATAAAAAACCCAAAATGCGTAAAAGAGCAAAATAAAATGACAACCCTATTTTGAGGCGAGTGAAACTATTTTTTCGGCGAGTGTAAGCTGAGTTGAAATTTCGGGCCCTGATATATATATATATATATATATATATATATATATATATAATATATATAAGGAATATATATATATATATAAGGAATATATATATAAGGAATAAAAGATAATAAAAATTAAACGCGTCAAAAAACTCTATTTTTTGTTGACATTCATTTATTGTTACAATCAGATGAATATTAAAGAATATGAGGGCAATCCTCCTCTTTACCTCTTCAAATTTTAAGAACATTCCATTAGGTGATGTATGAATTTATGCATACGCATATTATACATATAATGGACATTAATAATTAAATTTTTGCTATTAGAAGCATTAATTAATTGTAAACATCTTTGGTAATTATAAATATCGACTATAACGAAGACTTTCTACTCCTTATAGATACATTTTTTCTCTCTGAGATCACGTATAAAAGAACATTAGACAGTGTACTTTATTTACGATTTGCAAATCTTTTCAAGTTAAAATGACGCTTACTTTAAAAGTTATGTATTTGTTACCGCTAAAGTGCAGAAATCAGTTAATCTGCAGATTAGCTAGGTAATCTGCACATTAACTAGGGCGATCCGTTAAAGTGAGGAAAATTGTTTTATTTCTCAAATTACCTAGGTAATCTGCGAATTACCTAGATAATCTGCACATTACTTACTAGGCACTCGTTAAAGTGAAAATAAGATCTCTGGTGTTGTAATTTTACAGCACGCTGTGTTGTATTTGTTTTTTTTTCATTCGGGGTAGAAAAAAAATAGTTTTCTTTCCTTTACTTTCTTTCTTTACTTATTTTAATCTGTATGTGTTTTAATTTTTATGTCTTTTAAGGTTATATTTGTTTTAATTTTTTTACTTATTTCATCTTTTTTATTCTGTCAATATAAGTTTGAAGATGTTATGCATTTTTAATGTGAAATATAATAACTTTAATAGCTTTCAATAAATTCTATTTTATAAATGAATGTTAGAATTGTAATACAGTAATGATTTCTTTTCAAAATAAAAATCTTTAACCATTAAAAAAAAAAAAAGTTTTATTAACAACTTACATTGCTATTACTATTTATTTTATTTTATTTATTTATTTATTTTTTTGAGTTATGCACCAATTTTTAATTCGATAAATAAATATTAAATTAGACAATTCAGAAGCATTATTTAAGAAGTACTTCAAATAATTAAAACTGCTTTAATAATTTTTAGACCGCAGGAAAATTAAAATGACTGAATTTAAATGACATAGTTTTATTAAACTATATTTTGCAGCATACATATTACAACAACAAGTACAAGTTTAGCAAATATATTAATTTTACAATTTAAAAAAAAAAAAAAAAAAACTTTATTAAAGCATTTTATGTGATAAACTACAACGAAATTATCTGAAAAGCGAACAAAATAAAAATAAAAATGTTGTAATCATGATATATAAAATATATAAAGGAAACTTAAAATTGAAAGAAATAACAACAAAATGTAATGAAATGCTAAAAAATGCATAAAAATTTCATATTAAGTATTTATTAAAGAAAGCCATAATATTGAATGCCATATTTTTCTGAGTTAAAAATTAAAACTTTTTTTTTTTCAGTAAGTAATAGTAATTTAAATCAATTTTTAAATAAATTAGTTTTAAAAAGTTGTGTTTTAATAGTTTTATTTCGGGAGGAAATAATTACTGTGTTGTAAATTTTAATATTCATAATTCAAAATAAAGTTTCAGGAGATAGAGCGTTTAGATTAAGATTAGATTTCAATAAAAAATGCAGTGCAGACCCTTATTAAACTTATATTGACAGAATTAAAAAACAGAAGAAATAAAATCTAAATTAAAACAATTATAACTTACTTGTGTTGGTCATGATAAGAAACCTAAAATAACCATGTCTTCGATGCTCCAAGTTTTGCGTTTACCAATTATCATAGCGGAAGCGGAGCGGAAAGGATGAAAGTTTTGGTTTGTGTTTGAAGGTCATTCGCGTATCTGTATCACATGACTGTTTGACGTCATAGTGAATGTAAAAAAAACTAAGGATCGAAACAAACATTTGAACTTTAACGACACAGAAGCCGCTAATCTGCAGATTACCTAGTTAAAATGCGGAAAACTCTTGATTCCACACTTTAACGGGTCATTTTAGTTAATCTGCAGATTAGCTAGGTAATCTGCACATTAACGGATTTCGAGCTTTAAAGGTAACATATTCATAAAATGAGTAAATTGAGAATATAAATGTTCACAAATAAGCTTACCAGTAAAATAAAATGTAAATATGCAATCTGAATTTCAAATGATGTCGATGTTGATAACGAAGGATCTTGCTTCTGCGTGAACTGGAAAAATGTAATAATTTAATTTTTTTTCACAAAATGGCAACATCAGTTCATTTAAAACATTGTGGCATCACAAACTTACTTCTAAATTTCATAAATAAAATAAAAATTTCTATATATATATATATTTGCTTAACATTTTAATGTTTTAGGAATCTATAAATTCATTATATATTCCTATGAAAAAGATGTCAATTGTTTGCCTAACCAGCTGATATTCTTGTAGCCTCGAACCCAAAGTGGGAATATGGTCCATACAGACAAAGAACCAATAATAAGATAATTTATTTAGCTTTAAATTTAATGTTATTTTAGACAGTAATTTTGATGAAGACTGCCGCTTGAACTGTAAAAATGAGGATAGTACTGCAGGGTCCGAAGCAAGCCAAATTAAATAGTTGAAAACAAGAAATTATTCAGTAATAAAATGCAGACATTAGATAAAATCGGCGATAAAGTTTTAAAAAAAATCTCCGAAGATGACAAAATTAAAGGTAAGGTGCATTCAGAAATATATCTCTTGTTTTTTTAAAAACCTGTAAGGTACAAAAAATAGTGTTACGAATCCTTTATACATCGAATTAGAATTTGATATAAACTGTTATAGAAACATCAGTGGTCCATATAATAATAAAGAAATTAAATATATTACGCAAGGCAATAAATAATCTTTAAACCAATCGTGTTTTATTCTATACTCAGAAAAGAATTTATTTTTTCTGTTTCTTACTGTTATACGTGTAGTAAGAACGGGTTCTAACTGAAAAATGCAGTAAATATCCGATTTTAAATTTTAATTCGTGTTTTTCCTAACTTCCGTAGTGATAACCCGTTGTCACTAGTAAGAAAGAGAAATTACTGACGCTCATAGATGCTTAACATTTTTACTAGTTATTACGCGTAAAAACTGATTTCGGGTATTTACTGTAACATATACACACTGACACATACACATATCTTTTTTTACTATATATAGAGATAGGAGACTACACTAAGTATATAAAATATCTAGAAAAATAAAATTGAATTGAGTATAATTAGCATTAGTAACACTTTGAGTGCCACTTAAATTCTTAAATTTCATTAAAATTCGATAATGATTCCTCCTGTAATAAATAAAAATTGAGTATTTTTTTTTATAATTTTTCAATCATTAAATGTAATATTTTTAGTTTTATATCCTATTTTATATCCGCCACCGATGGTTGACGCGGCTTTACATCATATTTGACACTGTCAGCCACCGACGGCTGACAGGGCGCTCAACGTTTTAATTTTTTATTGGTACTGCTTTTACTTTCGGGGTAAAACTTTAACTAAAATACTTGAAGTATAACATGTTCTGCACACTCCTAAAGTTTCAAGAGGATTCCTTCAGTACTTAGAGATACATGTGTAGAATCTATAATGGCTGACAAGCCGCTCAACGTGTTAAGTAACAAAATTATAATTATAGGTACAGGGTGGTCCGAAAAACATGATAGAAAGTAAGCGATCGTTATGGAAAAAAATAAAATATGCAAAAACATGAAACCTATGTTATTGAATAAAGATATGAATGACATTTAATATACAAGGTGCTCGAAATGTCTACCGTCCCCGACTATAGTGTTATAAAGCCAGTTCCGAAACTCTGCCATAAAGCGCTGGAGTGTGTCGGAATCAAGTGCATCAATCTCAATTCTGATGGTCGATTTCAGGCCCTCAAGTGAATCAGGGGATTCCTATAGATTATATCCATGGTGTAAACCACCCATAAGAAGAAGTCACACGGATTTATGTCCGGACTGTATGGGGACCCCTCTATCGCGTGCCCCGTGAATTTTTCTGCATCCAATGCAAACAAACGCTCACTAAACGTCGTTTTAAGCCACAGGAAAACATCAGCAGTTCTATGGGGACGAGCCTCATCTTGCATGAACCAATACTGAAGTGTCATGTTGAGACAGCCCGCTTCAGGGCCAAAGTGACGCTCCAGAAACTCTCGATACTGTGACCATAACGTGAATGAATTTCGGACCACTCATCCGCTTCGACGATATGGCACACCACACCGTGACCCTTTGTGGATACAGTCGTGAGACCACACTGAGATGAGGATTTTCCGTACCTCAATGGCACCTCACAAAATATTCTTACGATAAATAATCGTTCTTCCAAGGTCAGTGATTTCATATTGGTTATTCTTTATTTCCGGTAATCAAGCATTCACGTTAAATGTCAATATATGTGCAATTACAATATGGAAGAATTATACTTATACCAGTACGTTTGAAATCAGGAACTTAAAACACTTTCTATCATGTTTTTCGGACCACCCTGTATTTGATTTTCAGATGTTTATCGGCATCATGCTATAAAATACCACTCTGAAGTTAAATTTGAATGAAACTATTTCAAACTAATGATAAGTAAACCATACGTGAAAGTCATTCCTATCGCAGAAAGTATAAATTGTCGAGTGATGGGAAACATTCCACAAGCTGTTATATGAACAATATCTTCTTTTTCTATTCTTTTCAAGTAAAATTTGACACTCCGATGAATCAGGTGATTTTCTTCATATTTAGTTATGCAAAGACTGGCAGTTTCCCTTATTTCTTTTAGCTTTTCTGGAATCTTACAGCCATTTATAGAATAGATCGTAACCACCAAAAAACCACATATTGCGCTAAATAGCATATCTATCATATAGTATGCTGAGTTATCTTCAGCCACATATGCTAAACAATAATAGAGTATTAAAAATAGCATTTCTATTCCATAAAAGATAATGAAAAATGTAGGATATGAAAGAGCCTGATCCAGATTTTGTAAAATTTTCACGATTTCGAAAAAATCATTTAAAAAGTGGATTTTTTCATTAATGGTTCCCTGGTTAAAAAATGTGCTAAGTTTTTTGTTGTACTCGATTAATACTTCGCCCCATCTGTAGAATATGATACTAAGGGAAAAAGCAACAAGTACCACACTGGTTTGGCATAAATAGTACATAAATGTTATATAAAGTGAGAATACAAAAAGGACTACTTCATCACGTATTTGGTAATCAAATAACCAGTCATTACCAGCTGTTATATCGAAAGCTATAGCTATTGAACATACTGCAATGGGAGCTAAAATCAAAGTAAACACGAAGATTTCTACAAAGTATGTTCGGCTATTTTCTGGTTTATAGTGATATCTGTACATGTACAATTTATGCCTCAGAGCACAAATTCTTTCTTTTTGAACGTTTAAAAAATACCAAATAAGAATGAACTGAATGGGTATAAAGAGATATGCAAAACTTCCTACAGTTATATCAGTTTGTGTAACTAAGCTATAAAAGGTTGATGAAATCCAATATGCCGTATAAATGGAGCCTGAAGTTATAAAAATATAAGATAAAAACTTTTCATGCGGTTTTAAGCAATATCCTGATATCCTGACTCCTATTATAGATACAGTCTTCCAAAGAAAACTATCATCCAAAACTTTCATTTTCAATATTTTTATTAATTAAACTTTAAATATATGGAAGAAACGAAAACAATTTCATAGGGAAAAAAAAAGAAAAGAAAGTATTTCTAATAAAGTAATGATGAATTTTTATATAAAATAATTCTTATAGTTTATATTTGTATGGAGCTTTTATATTTCGAAAAACTCCAAAAATCTTACTTTTTACATTTCTTTGTTATCAATTTATCATTTATTTTTATGTAATTAATAAAAATTCTTCAGATAATATATTCTTTCTAGCATTTGTTGTTATTTATTTATTGTTATTTATTATTATTATTTAAATCTCTTGTTTTGTTTAATATTTCTTTCTTGTGATATTATTTGTCTCAGTTTTTTCCGTCTTCATTTATATTTATATTTTAATATGATCTAATCCATTTCCGAACTTTTAAAGAGTAAATTTATTTACTGATTTTGATTTTATTTCCTTTTTTGGTATAGTTTATATTACACTGCACTTGTGCCTCTTTTTCTTCTGCTTGGTGAAAGGTAGACTTTTTTATTTCTACCGAAAGAAAAGTATGAGTGTTTTACCTTAAGTTGTCGTGTAGAAAGATTTCCTTTTTCACCATTCAACATAAAATTTCTTTGATCTTTTCTATAACAACAATAATTCTTCCCCGTTTTTAAAAATGATGAATCCAGGGAGGTTTATAAAATGAAATAATTTCACATAAAAGACATTTGTCAAGTAACTTTATACACACCTAGATAGTTATATTTTAATAAAAAAATTTTACCACTAATTTATGCAAAAAAAAAAAGTAAATATTTTAACAAATATTTCTTGCAACTACAAAATACTTCTCGTAATATCTTTATGTAATCAGGATTTCGTTTGTTTAATAAATATGATTTTACGTGTAATCATATTAAAATATACTTTTAACGACATAACTCTGAAAAAAAGAAATAGATTTTTTTTTCTTTATATCATTTCCTATTAACATTCTTATTATAATTATTTATATTGGCAAAAGTGCATTTTGATAACAGTAACATTAGGAATCAGAAAATATATCTATTTCCTTTCATAATATCGTTATCAATAACCACAATATCATCTATTATAACAGAGCACAGTAACCTATATTTAAAGTTATATTAATTTTTCTTACTATTTATCTTCGCATTTATACAAATCTCATTAATTTTAAAAACACAACAGCATTTTGACATTAGGTATACTCCTTATAATTTCTGTTTTACATGAAACAATTAGTTGTTTTTTGACGAAAAATAACCAAAATTTAATTAAATATATAATTTATACCAACAAAATTAATTATAATAATTTCAAAAACTGCTATAATGAAAAGGTTTCGCTCGAATGATTTATTTTGGACGCAATACTTTCCAACCTTTATCAGGGCAAGTATAAATTAGACTAAATTAAAGGAAAGATTTTTTTTTCTAATATTTTAAAAGAGATATGTTACAAAATCTCCATGGTAACAAAAGGCTGTACCGATTTTCTTGCAAATACATTTTATTTCCATTAATGCAATTAGTATTAAATTTGAATAACAATTACTGTTTTTCTTTAATCATTGTAACTTTTCAAAACTCAATTTAGATGAAAGTTGTTGATATCGTATTTACTAAATTATAATATGAAAAGAATTGTTATTCGAAAAGATTTTAATATTTTTGACAGCTGCATTTTAAAAGTGAAAGAATAATAATAACACATTTATATGTCTGACAAGGAAACATTCAAAAGGCGTCATCTTAAAAAAATTTTGGAAAAAACATATGTGATTCTACTTTTCATAAAACACTAGAAAGTGAAAAAAAAATATTGGCTGAAATGAACTAAAATGACCACAAAAAATTATTAAAATTAAGCATATTTGGCGATTTCACACTGTTAGGCGATTGATTTCGAGTACTTGGCGGAGAAGCAGAAAACGATTCTGTTCGTACACGGCTATCTCGGTGCTAGCGAACTTATCGCCTAACAGCATTAAATCGCCAAAAATGCTTAAATTTGATATTTTTTTGTGGTCGCTGTAATTCATTTTAGCCGATATTTTTTTCACTTTATGGTGTTTTATGAAGTGTAGAATCACATACATGTGTTTTTTCAATATTTTTTAAAGACGACGCCTTTTGAATGTTTCTTTGTGAGTGACAGAAAAGACTAATACATAGCGTTTTTAGCTAGGTCTATGGTGCCTGACTCTCTCTAGCTTCGAATATATATATATATATATATATATATATATATATATATATATATATAATATGTATAGAAGATATAAATTTATATATATAGAATATATATATATATATACATACATATTCTTCGACGACACTTCATGAAACCATGGAAGCATCTGCGCAAGTGCTAACTCAACGAGTCTAATGCTAAAATAGGGGTGACAGTCATCTGACTCAGAGAAAATGAGCAATAACTGAGCGTGGAATCACTGGATGTTTTCCAAATTTCAAACTGTCGGTCACGCTGGCATCCCTCCAACATTTTGGACGCGTCCTCACTGCTAGTTTCAGGATATGTGGCCGCACTGTATATATATATATATATATATATATATATATATATTCACATATTTATTTATTTATATTTGGTTTCATGATCTTTTATTCTCTTTTAAATAATTTTTAAGTTACATGAGGTTTTGATTTTTACTTAATATTTTTTTTTTAAATCAATTTCTGATTGAACTAAAAAATACAGCGTCAGCTAAATTTTATCGTATGTACTAATTTTTGATAAAATCTAATAATCAGGACAAATACAATGACAAAATTTCAGCTTTATATCTAAATTAAAAAAAAAAAAAAAAAAAAAAAAAAAAAACCTATCGCTGGCGTCAAATTCTTTTGTCTGTGACCGCATTTCCTCGCGGATGGCAGCTTACTTCGCATCATGAGTGATATCAATGTTTTCCGAATTTTCCAAGGAAGACATTTCCGTTACTTACAAATTTCTATCATCTTATTTAACGAAATTATTAATTAAAAACGTCGGGTTTATAAAAGCCACTATTTGCCACCTTGATAAAGGTTTTTCTTATGACGTTGGTTTTCTGTCATTACCTGATTTTCTACAGGAAAATTAAAATGTGAACCATGGTGTTATGCACTTTTAATATTTCTATTCAGTGAAAAGTAAAGCAGCAAATAGGCGAGCAGCATCCCACAAGGGTTAATAAGTGAAGCGAGTCGGGGGTTGCTGAGCGGAGGCGCCCTTGTATATTTTAAATAAAAACAATGTTTATTCAAAGTAGAAAGTAAAAAATGGTGACTACGGAAAATCGCTCTCTGAAAGAAAAAGTAGGCACTGTCGTAATAAATAAATAAATAAATAAATAAATAAAAAATAAATAAATAAAACTATTCATTACACTTATGTTTATGATTATGTTTACAATAAACAACTATTTATTTTTCGTATATTTAATTCTTTAAAAGGGATTTTCTTTCTTTCTTTCTTTTTTTTTTTTAGTTTATTGCATTTATCGGAAAAAAAATGGTATTATGGTAAGTTTAATTAAAATTTATTTATTTTTTGTTTATTTAATTCCTTTTTAAAGAAAAATGTACCTTTTAATTTATTTATTATATTAGGCGGAAATATATGGTAATATACTGCAAAGAGCAAGGGATAAAAGATCATGGTTCATAAACTAAAACATTTAATAGATGCTGAGATACAGTCATCTTAAAATCGTAGTTCTTAAATTATATCAGCTCCAGCTGTCGTCGATAAATACCCAGGTTGAAGTGCCCTTTCTGTAGGCAGTGGGAACCTGGACACGATGCATTGTGGGTGGAAAAAAAGCTGACGCACAGGAAGCGGGTACTCGAAGCGAGGTTTAGATTGATTTCAATGCATTATTATTATTATTAGTTTTATTTATAAAGTGATATGAAAAAAAAGACATTCAATTATTTTGAAAATTCATTTAAATTTAGTGACCAGAGAAGCGGGTTTAGCCTGCCACTCCTATATAAACATAGAAATAAAGTAAAAATACAAAAAGTACCGCCTAGGAATTAATTCCTACAAATAATAAAATAAATGTATTATTAGTCATTAATTAATATTTATATTTCATTAATAGTACGCCCACGATAAATATGAAAGTAATATCTTTATTTTTTAAAGATTCAAAGAAAATCTTGGTTTCGATATGACGTAAAGCGTGATGTACAAATCCGTGACCATGTGTAATTACATCGTAATTTTTCGTAACGGGGTCACTCCATTACATGGAAGTGTGTTGCTGGACCCTTTTTGATTCTTCTGACAATTATGTTCCTTATCGGCACACATGAGGCATGTTTAAAACAACTTTTAATTTTTGTCTACTATTGACCTTGTATTTTATACAGGTCATCGAATGTCGTTCTCATGGTTAAAAATTTTACGTTTGACCTTGAACTATAATTTATTGTAATTATTTTTTTATTAAGTTACAGCAGTATAACTAAGCTTGTGACACCTTTGCCTTATGAACTTTAATATTAATATTTAAAATTAGCACTCACAAATTTAGGTCAAATTTAGGTTTAGGTTCAAGGTCAAACGTAAAATTTTTAACCATGAGAGCGACTTTTGATAATCTGTATAAAATAGAAGGTTGGTACTAGAGAACAAAAAAATGTTGTTTTAAAAGTAGTGAAGTCTCATTAACTCTTTCAAAATCGCGTTGAGGTTGTAAGTGTAAGATGACCACGGAGAGTTTCGTTAGTTGAGGGCAGAGTCCCGCATCGGGTTGGCTACACACGGGAAACCGCCGGCTATTCGCAATATATATATATATATATATCTTCAAAAGATTTTTTATGCTGTTTTTCTTACGTTTTTCTTTTAGTTTTAAATGCGGAGATTAGATGATATTATCTCCCTTCACAATAATTTAAAGCAATATGACTCATAATACTCATTGTTAATAACTTTATATGCAAAAACAATTTATCTTTCAATGTACATTTGCTTGTTTGTTTTACCTCTTTTTTTATAAAATAAAAATAGGGGAAAGTTGTCCAAAACGGGGACGTTAACATATCTCTGTCCGCAAAAAAAAAATCTATAAATAAGAAAAATTCGGCAAAGCATTTCCTGATTAGTACATGTCTTGGACTATCAAATGGCAAGGTTATTTTTTAAAAATATCATTAGTATAAGCAGAAAACACACTTTTCTGAAAAAAGTGCAAAGTCCCCGTTTTGGACAACCGGTTGGGTAAAATGGGGTACTCATAAGAAATAACGTAAATTCAAGTCCTAATGCGAAATTTTATTAGAAAAACTTGTATTACAACGAAAAGGTGAAGTTAATGCGAAATAAAGATGCAGATAAAGTATTTTGTTGTCTTTTTCAACAGTTACTAGAATGACACAAAAAATAATCAAACACAGACGTCACATATGAAGTTGACATCGCTTTTCACTTGAACAGACTTCATGTGCCGAACTTCGACAGCTGCTACATACATTGAATCTACCCCTCTTTGTCTTTCGAGTCAATGTAAAGTTCATTACACAAATTGCAAGCATCCTCGCAAGTCTGTTCCTCATCAGATGATAATTTTGGGTCTTGAATTTTTTTTTTCTTTTTCTTCTCTTTTTTAGCTTTTGGATATCTAGGATTAGGTTTGGTGGGTTTCTTGAACAATTTCCTTCTCTGTTTACTCTGCTTTGCATTTTTCTCCTGTTCTACAGCTTTCAATTCTGCTTTGTAAGGTGATGAAGCGAGTATGACAGTTTTACCTCTCCTCATCCACTTTTTTTTTATTTTATTTTTTTTTTTTGCTAACGTTCAGTTTCTTGTGGTAGAGACATTATTAGGCGAAGTGTTAAAAGCTGAACATTTCTGGTGTTCTATATCTGGAGACATACCAAATGATGAAGTGGAAGGTTGGGGTGTGACGTTTTCACACCTTGATGCTAACTGAGGCTCTGAAGTGTTGTAAGCAGATTTTTCAGTTGTTTCTGAAGGCGTAAAAAAATGTTCAGGGAACACATCTTTGTTAAAGGGATATATGCGTATTTTTTTAAAATCAATTCATAGCATTTTGCACTGCTCTTGAAAATGCTGCTCCGAAAAGTTTTCCGACCTAGTAAATTGTCACGTAGCGTCCAGGGTGATGTATGAGCTATTTTCTTGTCTCTTATTCGTCCTCTCCACATATGTATTACACACATAAATAAGCACTTGTACTCATTTAAAACACTTCAAAACGAAATAACAATTACAAATTTATCCTACTTCCATGGTGTCCAAAATGGGGACGACCCCGTTTTGGACTACCGTCAATGTCCCCGTTTGAGCCGACCATGACATATGCTAAAAACGTGGCGTCCCTTCGCATACGTGTCAGACAAAACTATAAAACAATATGTGAAAATGTAAATTAAATCTAGACGAATCCATAACGCACTTAGCAAAATCAAACGTTCAACGGTCACTTGATAAGATCCAATACAGTGTACGGCCAAAATCGAAATGAAAATCGCAAAAAATTGAAAACTTTCTAGAAAATAACAGAACCGGCTAAATATGTCAACAACTAGATTCAAACTTGCATATAGCCGAATTAGAATTATCGTAGACTATTGGATTCAAAGAAGGCAGTACTAATCAATGAGAAACTGAACGCCCCCATTTGACCCGCCGTCCCCGTTTTAGACAACTCTCCCCTATTTGGAACTTAAGAGTAAGGTTTATACACTTGAAATTTTGTTATATTATACACTGAAGTTCTTTGTTTATATATATATAAAATGTAGCATCCATTAAGAAGTTATGAGCTAAAAAAAAAAAAAGAAAAGTAGTTTTATATAACGCGTAATTTTCTGAAATATTTGTTGAATAATATAACTATAATTTATGTAATAGAATTCCAATTTAGTTTCTTATAATATAAATTTAACAATACTTAGTGTTGTTGTCGGGTCGGAAACCCGCGGGTTTGGGTTTGGTCGCGGGTCGAAAGTCATTTGTGGATCAACTTTCTTCGACCTACGCAGGACTCTAAATGAGGGTAGGATGTCCATTCCAGTTTCGTGCATTGGTATGAGAAGTATGTATATATATATAGATAAAATAGTTCTAAATTATGCGCTAAGATGGATCTGTACTTTGATATAACAGCAGCAGCAGCAACAACAAAAATTTAAATACTTTAGGGAAGTAATTAAAAAATTCGTGAAATTCATTTATAAACTAAACATGTCTTAATTCTGAAGTTTCGTTATTCTATCTTTATTAGTTTTGGAGATATGATAGTCAGTACAGTTCCCACACACATACGGACATACACACATATACGCAAACGAATTGCCAAAAAACACTTTTTTTTTTTTTTTTTTTTTTTTTTTTTAATAATTTTTTCAGAAGACCTTAAGAACTATAAATCTAGTAAAAACTCAATTCTGAAAATTTTCACCGAATACAATATTTGCATTACCTACGATAGTCGAAAAAAAATTTAGAGCAAGCTTTATTTGCTGATCGCTTGCAAAGACTAACTAAAATTATTTCAATACATTTGAAATAATGTCTTTATTCAGAATATATACACACATATATATATATACATAAACATATTGTTTTATTATTCGAAGAACGGAAATTTCTATTTCAAGAATACTTAAATTATTCATAACAGTTTCATTTTCTCAATATAAATTACTTAATTTTTATATTAATTAAATGTCAGATAGTTTAAAATAAATTTAATTAAAATATTTGGATTTTAACTTATCGCTAAGCTTTTAAAGAATCGAAATAATTATTTTTAGTCATAATTAAAGGAAAATAACATGTTTAAAGTGACTTAAAAATATTTATCAATGATGTAGAAAAACATCACGAAAATTTCTTTTAGATTTAAATCACTCGTCTTTTTTTTTTTTTTTTTTTTTTTTTTTTTTAAATAAGCATTTTTTATTGTGTGTGTTTTATATTTTATGGTCAGTGAAACATAATTAATCAAAAAATGAAACAATCTTTTAAGATAATGATCTTTTTTTGGCTACAGTTTAATTAGAAGTAAATGAATGGACTCCAGTTATCTTTTCTATTCAGTTAATGTTTATCAATTTATCTAATGTTTGGGGACTTTATTATGTTTGTTGTAACTAAATAGGGTCGTTTACTAAATGGTACTCATCTTAAGAAACCATAAATTCTAGTAAGAAACATTCATTAGGGACATTAAGATATACAAATAATTATCTCACATAAATAAATAAGAGAATAAGACGAGGATAATAATTACTTGTAATAAAAATTATTTTGTGAAATGGATCGGTAAAAATCCAATTTTTATATTTAAACTGTATCAAAAAAATATCTATTCGGTATTTTAAATTTAATGACATGGATTAAATTATATATTTTTGCCATTTTTGTTATCAATTTATCTAACGATTGAGGACCTTATTATGTTTGTTGTAACTAAATAGGGTCGTTTACTAAATGGTACTCATCTTAAGAAACCATAAATTCTAGTAAGAAACATTCATTAGGGACATTAAGATATACAAATAATTATCTCACATAAATAAATAAGAGAATAAGACGAGGATAATAATTACTTGTAATAAAAATTATTTTGTGAAATGGATCGGTAAAAATCCAATTTTTATATTTAAACTGTATCAAAAAAATATCTATTCGGTATTTTAAATTTAATGACATGGATTAAATTATATATTTTTGCCATTTTTTTTATCAATTTATCTAACGATTGAGGACCTTATTATGTTTGTTGTAACTAAATAGGGTCGTTTACTAAATGGTACTCATCTTAAGAAACCAGAAATTCTAGTAAGAAACATTCATTAGAAACATTAAGAAATACAAATAATTATCTCACAGAAATAAATAAAAGAATAAGACGAGGATGGTAATTACTTTTAATAAAAATTATTTAGTGAAATGGATCTGTAAAAATTTAGTTTTTATATTTAAACTGTATCAAAAAAATATCTATTCGGTACTTTAAATTTAATGACATGGATTAACTTATATATTTTTGCCAGCATTTGTAACGAGTTTGTTTAAAATCAAATCGTGCTATCCATTGATTAAAAATTAAGTAATTTCTGCAATACATTGCTCCAGCTTAAACAATATGAGTTTTTAAAGAAATTTGGCATATTAACTAAGGTAAATAAAAGAAAAAGAAACTTAAATTCATTGTTGGTGTTAAAATTCTACAATAACATCTGACGTAATTCTTACAATTTGTGATTGTAATAAAGATAGATCAAGTTTAAATTCTAAGAAAATTTAATACACGAGTCAGAAGATTTTACTTTTGGCTGATAAAGACAACGTTTTAAAAATCATTAATTATACAACTTGTATATATAGAAAAAAATTGAATATGTTATACTCACAAGGAAAATTAATATATATATATTACATCTCCTAAATATAAAACTATTAAAATCGATAATACTATAATAATATTGAAATTCGCATTTTATTTATATATTTTTGTTTCTGAATCTCTCATATTTGAGGATAAATTTTAAATTCTTTGAATTGTGTAAATCATTACAAAACGATTCATACATAAAATTAGGAAAACATAATTCATGATGTGTTGACTGAAAGAAAAATATAAGGAGGAAGTAGAATGAAATTTTACATAAAAAATTTCATTGAATCAAGAAAGTTCTGCCGACTCAGTTTTCGTACACAAATTCAATGTTTCTCTTGCGAGAGGTACAGTATAAAAGTTATGTAACCATACGGTTCGATACTATATTATGCAACCTTCGCCTTCTGAATTAATATATATATATATATATATATATATATATATATATATAGTATCAGGTGGGTTGCGAGCGGTTTAAAACTTTAAGAACAATACTAATTCGAATCTTTACTTAACTTTTAATAAAGAATTAAAATATTTACAGTTACTATTTACATAGAAGTTAATGAGCATTTAAAATCAATTATCAAAGTATATTCAAAAGTTCGTCACTTAAACATAATTCGTAGCACGCATAGTACTTAATTAACTACGTCAAATATAAAACGAAAGTCATTAAAACAATACAGCCGTCAACTCTGTATGCTTCGTCCAAACTCTTCGTCGAAAACTCAAAAAGAAACAAAGTTATCGAATGCAGGCATTGTGCTCGTCTAGCACACACGTTCCGTCTGAACACCTGTCGAAAACTGAACGTCGTTCCTTCAGCGGCGCTCCCAGCCACGCCAAACAGGAAGTAACGCCATCCACGTCAGCATTTCCTTCAATATTCTGCTACTGTCAGGTGATCATCCACTTGGACTCTGCGTTGCGGGAAAGCCAGGCAATGGGGAAAAGGATACTTAAGTCGGCCATCCTTCCTCGACTGGACCTCCAGGTGATCACACTGAAAAATACAAAAAAAAAAAAAAAAAAAAAAAAAAAAAAGCAACACAAAATAATAACATGCTATTTACAACTTATTTACAAATTTTTGAGAATTTTCATATTTGACACACATTTTTTTTCCTAAGTTATTCCCCATTTGAGGAATTCAGTGTGGGTAGACGTGCAATAGGAGCCTTCATGGCATCCATTTCTATTTTTTCTATCAATATCATAATTTTTATTTTTAATTGTGGCACAGTCACAAAAGAAGGTCAATTTTGGGTTTACGGCAACTTGGCCGCCCACGGCAACAGTCTCTGGTGACCGTCCACTCAATTTGAATTTCATTTTATTTTTATTTTTAACTCGAGAAGAAAGACTTTATCATGTGTACTCAAATCTTTACTTTGGGCTTCAAAATTATCTTGGGACTCGAACTCGAGACCCACTAATCGATCATTTTCAGTTTTAATTCCTTTTAAAGCGTCTGTTGCATCAAGTTCAGTTGAAAAGTCTATAATGGCAGTCTTATATGTAGGGAAAACTTCTAATTTTATTTGTACAGCTTTGGGAAATAATATGGCTATTTCACCAATCGTGGTCGTCAATGGAAGTGATGGAATGAACAACTTTCTCGAATTTACACTGGCAGTCTCTTCTTTTGGCAAATTCTGTCTTTTACACTCAGTGGAATTTATCGTCGATGGCTTTTCTCTGGATTTCTTCATTTTAAGGAGTTTGGAATTATCGTCAACTTTTTCTTTTAACTTTTCCAACTCTTCGGCTAACTGTGAAATTTTTTTAACTAGGACTTGTTTTTCATCTTTCTTCGAATAAGTGTTTTCAAGGTTCAGCGACTTCATTCTGGAAACATTCGTCTGACTTTGTCCCTTTCGGCGCGGATCCTCCTCTTCATCACCATCATCATCTGTCTGGAAAATGCTCGTCTGACTCTGTTTCTGTCGTCGAGGCTTCTCTTTTTCATCACTGTCATCATTTACACTAATATCGTCCTCTGAAAGCATCTTATCGTCATCACTTTCGTCGTTTTCGTCTTTATCGTCATTTTCACTTACGGCTTTCTCGGGAGATTTTAATGATTTTTTGACAGCATAGCAAGGTTGAGGGGTTTCATTTTTGCACTTTTCAACACTATTCACTGTTTCATTTATTTCTAGGGAATTTTCAAAATTTTTGTTCTCAAAGTTAATAGGGGCATCAACAACAACATTCGATTTAATTTCGTTTTGATATGTATTTACAGGGAGTACTGTTACTAAGTTTACCTCTAGAGAATTACACTTATTTTTCACAAAAATACCCTTTTCATTAATTGTTGTTTCACTTAACATTAATACATTCACGCCGATAATTACATCATACGGTATCATATTATCATGTACAACACAGATATCAGTTTTACTTTTAAAATCATCAACTTTAAGATCGGCATCGAATGAGCCTAACGGCTTTATTGAACTTTTCCCGATCCCCTTCAAAATAGTACTCATAGTATTTAATTTTTTTACATTTAATTTGTCAAAAGAACTTTTACGCAACAATGTTGCTTCACTTCCTGTATCAATGATTCCAATAAAATTTATATCATTTACTTGTATAATTTTACTCATATTTTGATTTACGGCAATACATAATGTCTCAACTTCTGGTTTCAAACCTGGGCACTCCGAACTTTTATGCCCGTACTGCTTGCAGGAAAAACATTTAAGGCCTTTGCCCTTATGAGGGCAATCTCTAGATAAGTGGTTTTTTTCACCACAATTATAACACAATTTATTTATTTACTTCATTTTTAGGACTAAATTTTTCATATACATTATGGGCTATATGCTTCGGTTTTGTGTTGAACTCAATTTTTTCAAATTTATGTTTAACCCATTCCCTGCTAGTGTTGCGTTAACGCAACATTAATTTATTATTTTTTTAATAATATAAATTTTAATAAAACAGTGAAAATAAATGGATATTATAGTTAAAAGAATGTTTAAATTATATAATAAATTTATAAACTGGATTTGTTTTTATTTTTTTATACTTAAATCAATAGACAAACTTTGTGCATTTTTACTAAATAATATTTATTAAGTTTAGAAAATTCCTATAGATGGCAGCACAAGCTTAGCAATTAAAGCATCTTAAAGATCGGAAATTCATTTCATTGTAAGAAAATGGCGCAACCAGGTAAGTTGATTATTTAATTTTTTTTACTTGTAATTAACAATTATAAAAAATGTTGCGAAAACGCAACACTAGCATAATGCATTATATATTTGTTTTAATAGGTTTCTTAAGGAAATAAATGCAGTTTTCTGTCATAGCTTTTTTTTAAATAAAATATCCGAATTATCAGAATTGTAGCGAGCTAACAAATTGAGAGGGGGTCCTGAAAAATTTTAGGATGGGTAATTCTGAATTCTAATTTCAAGTTTGATAATAAAATACTGGATATAACATGTATATTTAGCTTTGCTTTTGTTATATTTGGTGTTTGTATTTTTACAAGTTAGATTTTAATATGTTATTTTAAAATATTGAAAGTATTATAAAGATTATAGAGACCTTACGATATTGCTAAGGTGTGTATTTGTGTGTGTGTGTGTGGGTGAGGGGGTTGAGTGCCATTTGGTATAATCTGGATACGTTCTTGTATGTAATGATAAATAATTAATAAATATTAACTATATTTTAAATATTATAATATATTATAATAAATTATTAAATATATAATAAATAATATAATAATATAGTATTAAATATATAAAATACATATTGATAGTATTGTTATAGATATGTAATATTATGAACAAATAATATTATTACATGTTTATTGTATTATTATGTATGTTTTAATAATATTTTTACTGAATTCTTTTTTGAATTTCAGGTCCATCTAAGAGACAACGATATTTGACTCTAAATGAGGCTCTGGAATATTTTAATGAGTTAGAAGATGGAGTTTTTTCTGATAGTTCATCCGAAAGTGACAATGAAAATATAACTTCAGATCTGGGTCTCTAGAACGAACCCATCGAAAAGAATTCGACTCGAAAACATTTCGCTAGCGGAATCTTCGGCTTCCAACCCAAATCATTCCGACATGCATTTTATACCCTAGAACCACCTTATCGGAAAGGTGAATAGAAATTTCTTCCAAAGCACCCAAACTGCTTTCGAAATCGGTTTAAGTTGACCAATCACAGACAAGGATGATTTCATTCTCCCCCGAGATTCCACTTGGATTTTTCAGATAAACAAAGATGGCTGCCTCTCCTTGCGAAAGTGTAAACGTGTGTTTCTATTTTATTTAATAAGAGAAGAGTATTTAGCTTCATTTTTTTAATAAATAACGTACGTATTTTCTATATAGTAAAACAGTGTTATCGAAATTCAATCTTTGCCAGTTACAAGCACTTTAAGGCCGTGAATGTAAGTGATTTTCCGCCTTAAAAGTGTTAGTTGCTAGCATTTATTTCTTTACACAATTGCGAACGAGGAATTATTTACTACGGACAAAAAAAAGGTTGGATGCAATACAGGTAATACGTTTTTACTTTGTCCATATAAACATTAACATCATCATTTTTTTAATTTCCTTAATTATTATTTAATTTTATTTATTTATTTTTGTACATGTATTATTATAATTCATTTATTGTATTAACATGTCTTAAAGCAAACGTAATAGTATATATTTTTGTTTTCATTTTACTTTCCAAAGAATTTATCATGCTGTCAGTCCCCAGAGAGAGAGAGAAAAAAAAAAAAAAAAATCTGCAAATCCCCCCCCCCTCCCCTTTCATAATAAGAAAGAAAGGATTTTAACATTTTGCATTTTTTAAAAGATTTAATATCAGAGTTTTTCGAATAATAATTTTTGGAGTATTTAACTGTAGAAAGCAAATAAAAAATTGCAATTTGATGATAATATTATTTCTTAATCTAAGGGAAAAATGAAATAGTTGACAGCTATGAAATATTAATGTTGTGTAAGTTGTTTCTAGTTTAAAATTTTTATGATTATACAAAATGATGTGTTTACATTTGTATTTCTTGAAAGCAGTGAAATAATTTATCTCAATCGATATATTTGCTTCTAAAAACTTTACTAATTCTTGTAATTATTATTTTATATAAAGTCTTTTGAACATGTTGGGAACACTTACTTTTCATTTGGTACTTTTGTGATGCAATTTTATATTAAAATATGGTGTATCATTCACTTATCTGTACGCAAATTTGGTGTTTTCGATTTATATTATTAATCTATTCTAAAGCTTTAGATAACTATAAATTTAAATGCATTGCCTATTTTAAAAAATATATAAAAGCAATTGATATTAAAATATTGTTTATTTAAGAGATATTTTTTAAATCAATTATATAATTGAATACTTATCAGTTTCTTCTTTCTTTTTGTAATTTGCATGCTTGTATGTACTGTTTCTAGAATTTCTTTTAGAATTTACAATATACCATAAAATATACTGTATAATTTTAAACCCTTAAGCATCGTAAAAAATTATCTCTCTTGAAAGTAAGAAAAAGTAAAACAGTCTTTTAAAATTAATTTTCATTTTGTAGGCGAGTTTACATAATATGTCTAATTTAGATTTTTAAAATAATAATAATTATTAATATTATTCTTTTTTTAATTTGCTCACTTTTCCCTCACTAAGAAATGATATTCTTATTAGATTCTATTATACACCTACTTACAAATGAAATTTTGCAAGTGAATATAGAATTGACTTGTTGTATCTCAAGCTTACATAATCCAATCATAATAAAATGTAAAAGGAAAAATTTAGTTCCAGGGAAATAAATCTTTATCATAATTTCTTATATGCTTTATTAATGTTTTATATACTGGGACTTACATCATTCATAGATATACTTTAAATAAGACTTTTAGTTTAAAATATATATATATATATAATTGCAGTTTTCCTTAAACTTAATTTTTAATAACATTAAATATTAAGGCTTGTTATTCTTAATAGATATGTTATTAATATTATACATGTTTAATATGAATTTTAATTACCGAAAAAATATATAGGTATTTATTGTAATTTTCATTAAATTTAATTAATTTTCAATAACTTTAAGTATTAAAAAATTTTATTCATCATACTTTTTAAATAAAAATTTTAGTTACCTATATATATATAACAATTTTCATTTAACTTAATTTTTAAGATTTAAATATATTTAAAACTTGTTCTTTCATTTCCTTGAATAACACTTAATGCCAAGATAGACGCCATTGGAACTGTGAATTGTTTATCTCACGACGATTTCACTCGGAAAAGACCTGTCGAAATTTCAGAAAACGATTCCACCGGACAATTCCGATAATGAAAGCAATTCGATGAGTTCGTTCTAGCGAAATAAGAAAGGCTATCGGAATGTGACGTCACATCGGAGAAATTCCGATAACGAGTGCATTTCGATAAGCTCGTTCTAGAGGCCCTGGTTATAATTCCTCTAGATGTGGACGAACTGACAGATGAAGAGAATTTAGACGACTGCATGCTGCGTGATGAAATACCGTTGCCAAAGGATATTTCTGGAGAAATTGAACTTCATGATAGTAAATCATTTTTCAAAGAAACTGCTGCAGAGAAGAAAAAAAAATTCTAGGGAGAATAATACATGGAAAAAATCGTCACCTACGTACAACTTAAAGCCAGTTTCTATTGAGGAAAAGAACATAGAAACATTAATTTCTGGATTGTGTAATATGCAACCAATTGATGTTTTTTGTAAATTTTTCAATGAAAAACTGTTGGAGCATATTGTGACAGAGTCTGTAAAGTATGCTCACCAAAAAAACAGGCCAAAATTTTCATTGACTGTCGCTTTACTCAAACGTTTTATTGGATTTCTTATGTTTACAGGTTACTGGCCTTTACCTCAAGAACAATTATATTGGTTAACTGCTCAGGATATTAATTGCCCTATTGTAAGAGAAAGCATGAGTAGGGCAACTTATTTGTCTATTAAACAAAATATCCACTTAGCTGACAACAATTTCTTAGATAAAAACGATAAGTTAGCAAAAGTTCGACCATATCTGAACATTTTAAATGAGAACTTCATGCAATTTAACATTTTTACAAAGAATCTCTCAATCGATGAACAGATGATACCATATTTTGGAAAACATTCAAGTAAAATGTTCATAAAGGGTAAGCCAGTTCGTTTCGGTTATAAGGCATGGTGCTTATGTTCATCAACAGGATATCTATATCAATGTGATGTTTATACCGGAAAACGAACAGAAAAATCGGATCGTGGGCTCGGTGGCGATGTCGTGGTAAATCTATTGAAGGTTGTAGAAAATCCTATAAACCATGTAGTATACTTCGACAATTTTTTCACCTCTCATAATCTTCTTTCAGATTTATACCACATGAAATTTTGTGCAACAGGAACAATTAGAGACAACAGAACAGGGAATTGTCCTTTAATTTCCCTAAAAGATATCAAGAAAACTGAGAGGGAACATATGACATAGCTTTTGATGAAAATAATGGAGTCTTTATGACAAGATGGAATGATAATTCTGTAGTCACTATTGCAAGTAACTGGGATTTTAGTGACCCCCCAATATCAGCCAAACGATATTCTAGAAAAGATAAAAAGTATGTTACTGTGAACCAACCACAGTTAATATCTAATTATAATTCTAACATGGGAGGGGTTGATCTTCCAGATAATTTCATTGCTTGTTACAGAATTCAAATAAAAGGTAAAAAATGGTGGTGGCCGATTTTCAAGAATTTTATCGACGTTGCAAAAGTCAATGCTTGGCTTATATATCGATATATTGATCCTGCTATTAGCTTATTGGAATTTCAAAGACAGTTAGTAATTTCTTTGCTAAAAACAACATCAAATGAAATAATTGACCCCCAAAATGAAATAAGTCAGAATTCGAACGCTAAGTTTCAAAGTCCGGGCCGTCCATCTTCTATTCAAAATTTAATTCTGGAGAAAATAAAAGTGGACTGTTCTCAACATATGATCAATAGGAATCCAGAGAACAAAAGAAGACGGTGCAAACATTGCAGAAGCCAAACTATCACAATCTGCAAGAAATGTTCAGTCCCACTCCATTCTAAATGCTTCAAATCCTATCATGAAGCTTAAATGTAAAAGTTATTGTTTTATGCCAGTGTTGCGTTTTCGCAACATTTTGTATTTCTTAAGAAAATAAATATTTTTTTTCGGGAAACAGTTTCTTTCCTTTAGTTTAATCATTATAAACATAAAAAACAAGTTTCGACTAATTTTAATAACAGTAAGTACTTTTGGCAGGTAATGGGTTAATTTTTTCAGTGTCTGTTTTGTACACTTCATATAATTTCAATTTTTCTTTAAATTCGCGAATATTTTTTGCACCATAAAGTATGATCTTATTTTCATTTTTATCATTTATTCCTTGGATTACATAGTGCATTAACACGGCATCTTCAATGTGCCCGTTTCTAGACAATTCACGCATTTTGAAAAAATATTCTGTAACCGACTCATTGCCTCTAATTTTCCTTTTACTTAAAATGTCATGCAAGGAGGCAGAATTTATTTCGATTTTAAACTCGTTGATTAATGCATTTTTTAATTTTCTGTAAGTCAACAATCCTTTTTCGGATTTAACGAAGAGAAGAGCGTTTCCGCTCAGTGATCTCTTACAAAAAATTATTTTTTGTAGTTCATTAAGATTAAACATCACTGATAATTCCTCAAATTCGTTAAAAAACTCAATAATATTTTCATGCGGTTCACCGCTAAATTTAGAAATATTGTTTTCAAAATCGCTAAATGAAATAACTGCGCCCATGTGTTCCAGAATTCTTAATATTATTACAGTTAGTTTCACATTTTTTACCCTTATTATAATCATAAATAACATTATCATTATCATTATCATAATCATAGTACTTATATTTGCCGATATGGCATTGCACAGAAGAGTCAGTTTTTTCTACGTCATTATCACCACTACTTTCGGATTCACTACTCGATTCATTTCGAGGATCTTCATCATCTGAATTATTTTCTGAACTTTGTTTCAGTAATTCTGTATCACACAAGCTTAACAATAGTCGATCTCTCAACTCGTTTTTATTCCCATCAAAAGGGACATTTAAAATATTACAAATAACTATAAGCTCGTTCAATGAGAAATTGTCGTCGATTACCTTTTGCTTTTCAAGGTATTTTTCGTCGCCTATAGCGAAAGTGAATCCTTGGAACTTTCTTATTCTGCATCTGTTCTTACGATCGCCGATCTCATCGAATAAAAACCGATGCAGAATTTTAATTTTACTATAGTTCTCTATCTTCAGTGCATTGCCAATTTTAGGAATATCCCCAAGAGAAACCATTGTAACAACAAAATAAAATGTACGTACCTTTGTAGAGCCGAAACAGCTGTGGTTTTAAATTTTGGCTCGAATTTCCTTCTAGTTGATTTTTCACTTTTTAATCCTTGAAGAACATCTTTCGCACATTGTAGAACAGAAATTTCTTGTTCAGACCTTTATCCAGACGATCCGTAGCTATTCCGTAGCATCCACAGATCACACTTTACGCATTTTATAATCCACTATAAATTGCAGAATAGAAAAAGCACTCCGCACTAAAGCTTCAATGTTGTTTAACATCATATTTCACTCGATGACACAAAGTTCGCAACAGTTTTTTTTTTAAATAAAAAGTTCAGTTTATAATTTAAAGGTTCAGTTTATTAACTTATTTTTATCAGTCCAGACGCATCATCATTTTTAGGAATGCAGTTCGCAAAAAAGTTTTTTTTTTTTTTTTTTTTTTTAAGTTCACGTTTACTTACGCGAATTTCAATTCAAAGTAGATCTCACGATTCATCCTTTATCCAAACATTTACGAGCGATCAAAATAATTTATATTAACTAAAAATTAACGTTCAATCACACTTTCTTTATCTTTATCCCACTCCTGATATAGTATCAGGTGGGTTGCGAGCGGTTTAAAACTTTAAGAACAATACTAATTCGAATCTTTACTTAACTTTTAATAAAGAATTAAAATATTTACAGTTACTATTTACATAGAAGTTAATGAGCATTTAAAATCAATTATCAAAGTATATTCAAAAGTTCGTCACTTAAACATAATTCGTAGCACGCATAGTACTTAATTAACTACGTCAAATATAAAACGAAAGTCATTAAAACAATACAGCCGTCAACTCTGTATGCTTCGTCCAAACTCTTCGTCGAAAACTCAAAAAGAAACAAAGTTATCGAATGCAGGCATTGTGCTCGTCTAGCACACACGTTCCGTCTGAACACCTGTCGAAAACTGAACGTCGTTCCTTCAGCGGCGCTCCCAGCCACGCCAAACAGGAAGTAACGCCATCCACGTCAGCATTTCCTTCAATATTCTGCTACTGTCAGGTGATCATCCACTTGGACTCTGCGTTGCGGGAAAGCCAGGCAATGGGGAAAAGGATACTTCATATATATATATATTACAACATCTCGTAAATGTGAAACTATTATAATCGATAATACTATAATAATATTGAAATTCGCATTTTATTTATATATTTTTGTTTCTGAATCTCTCATATTTGAGGATAAATTTTAAATTCTTTGAATTGTGTAAATCATTACAAAACGATTCATACATAAAATTAGGAAA
Organism: Salticus scenicus; assembly: GCA_963930645.1. Classification (NCBI taxonomy): domain Eukaryota; kingdom Metazoa; phylum Arthropoda; class Arachnida; order Araneae; family Salticidae; genus Salticus; species Salticus scenicus. The sequence goes on along the minus strand of OZ005662.1, from coordinate 64,790,025 downwards.
ACATAATTCATGATGTGTTGGCTAAAGGAAAAATATAAGAGGAACTAGAATGAAATTTTATGTAAAAAATTTCATTGAATGAAGAAAGTTCTGTCGATTCAGTTTTCTTACACAAATTCAATATTTCTCTTACGAAATGTGCAGTATAAAAGTTACGTCACCATACAGTTCCATATCACACGGTATCTTTTACAAGGCTGACTAAAATATTATGCAACTTTCGTCTTCTAAACATCTTAAATTTTCTACTGTTTCTTTTATGATAGCCGGATAACAGAACTTACAGAGGATAACTTAAAGGTGGCAATCGCCGATTTTCTTGGAATTATTACAAACACCTTTGATGCTCAATCGCAAAAAAAAAAAAAATTACGCAAAAAAATTGTAGAATTTATAATTTGATCGCCAAATTACATTAACTCTCGTGTATTGATTGACTCCAAGGAACCTTAATGTAGCAATCCAAGTGTTTCTAAAATGTAGCAACTTTTAACTCACAAGGCAACATTCAAAAGGTGTCATATTCAAAATATTTTGAAAAAAAAAATATATGTGATTCTACTCTTCATAAAATACCAGAAAGTGAAAAACTTATCGGATGAAATGAATTACAGGGACCACAGAAAAATATTAAAATTACACGTATTTAACAGGGAGCAGCCCCCGCTCATCACTCTTGGAGTGATGTTGAGCGCTTCTAAGGGGACTACTCGCAGTTTATTAAAAAAAAAAAATACATAAATCGTTAGGCCCTAGCCTAGAGCCGACAGTGGCCGAAGGTGTGAGAATTGAACAATTTCCAAGTTGCGCCGAGGATTTGCCTTTCGCGACAAGGGGCGCTATAGAGAAAACTGTTTAATGCAATTAGACATATTTGGCGATTTCACACTGTTAGGCGATTGGTTTTGAGTACTTGGCGGAGAAGCAAAACGCGGTTCTGTTCGTACATGGCAATCTCGGTGCCAGCGAACTAATCGCCTAACAGCGCTAAATCGCCAAAAATGCTTAATTTTGATAATTTTTTGTGGTTGCTGTAATTAACTTTTCTTACTTTCTGGTATTTTAAAAAGAGTAGAATCACATATATATTTTTTTTCGATATTTTTTTAAGATGACACCTTTTGAATGTTTCCTTGTCAGAAGTGACGTCACATCCTTATGTTATATCTAATATTGCCATTTATTTTATGTAATTTTTCAGTATTGCATAGATTTAAAATAATTCAAATTAAATATCAAATGACCTTTTACATAAAAACAGAGCAAACAACAACGTCTAGAACGCCAAAGTAGAAGTAATAAGAAAGCAAACAGCTGTTTCGGTAGCATTTAGCTTACCGTCTTCAGTGCATAAAGAAATTAGAGAGAAGTGTTCTTATATATAGGAAAGTTATCGAATTCAGCTCAGAATAATCAGTCAATAGAATTACGGGGAATGCGGGAATTACGCGGAATGTGTAATTCTGTTGGCTGATAATCCTGTGCTGAATTCGATAACTTTCTTATTGGGTAAACAACCAGTCATTCGGTGTTCCCTTATCGCATATTTTCTCTCAACGCAAGTGTTACCATCCCTATTTTAACGCTGGTATCGTTCAGCCCGTATTTGCGCACAGGATTCCACGGTCGCAAGAAATGTAGGTTAATTCTTTCCAGCAAAAACTTTTAAAATTGGAATTTCAGCAAAAAAGCTTGTAGGCAGTCTAATCAGGAAAATAATAGTTCACATGTATCTTTTGTAAAGTTTATAGCTGCATTTTACTTTGGTGGGTGTACCCAAGCCCATAATGTTCAGATGAACTTCGAAAAAAGGACCCTTAACACGTTGAGCGCCATGTCAGCCCTTCTATAGATTCTAGACATTTTGTCATATATCTCTAAAAGTACTGAAGGAATCATCTTGAAACTTTAGGAGCATACAGAACATGTTATACATCAAACATATCAGTGAAAAGTCTACCCCGAGAGTGAAAGCAGTACCAATAAAAAAATAAAACGTTGAGCGCCATGTTAGCCATCGGTGGTTGACAGTGTCAATTTCAAATATGATATAAAGCCACGTCAATCAGCTGTGGCGGATATAAAACAGAATATAAAATTAAAAATATTACATTTAATGGTTGAAAATTTATTAAAAAATTGCTTAATTTTTATTTATTACAGGAGGAAATATTATGGAATTTTAATGGATTTTAAGAATTTGCGTGGAGCTCAACGTGTTAAATTTGGAATTTCAGCAAATGTAATTGTAAGAACTCTAATAAGGTCTTAAAGACTGTTCGTAATTACTACTTACAGTTATACTATTTACAAAAAAAAAAAAAAAAAAAAAAAAAAAACTAACATAAAATAGTTTTGCAGTTTATCTACATCTATTATACCCCATTAGGTGCCAATTCTCCCATTTTTGAACTATATCATACCTGTGTTCCACTGTTAGACTTTTGAATTAATTTACTTTGATTCAAATTTATTTGAATATATTCCTTATGGTTAATTCTTGTCATATCGGAATTACAACATTTATTTATTTACTTTTTTTTAAAAAATACATCCAGTGAACCTAACAAGTCTTGACTTTTTTAACTAGAAAATCTCACTCTACTAACTCAGTCAAAAGCGTTCTAAAATAACGCATACAGATATCTGAGAGGAAATATGTTTTTCACTAACTTTCAGAATTTCGTATCTTTCCCACAAAACTGCTCAATGTTTATGTAAGAATTTGTTCAGAAGTTAAAAAAATACTTTTCTGCTACAATTTTGACTCTGAATCTAATTAATAGTTTGGAAAAAAAAAATATATATATGTATATGTATATGTATATATATATATATATATATATGTGTGTGTGTGTGTGTGTGTGTGTGTGTGTGTTTCTGTTGGCTTTATTGTGTGTGGTGTTTCTGTTGGCATAATTTTTACCCTAGAAGAGAAAAAAATAACCTCTTAGAGGGTTTGTGTTTAATGCTTTTTAAGGAATTATAATAACGCAATAGAAGTGGAGTAAAGCTGACACGACTGTGGAAAAAAGTTTCTTTTCATTAAAATGTATTTAAATATTTCCTTTCTGGTTAATTATTGTAATAACCGAATTATTTTTACTTATTTATTTATTTTTATACATTATTACATTCAGTGAACTTATTTTATCAGTAGTAAAAATTAGTTTTTTAAGTCCAGGAAAGTGTACTTTACTAACTCATTTGAAAACACTCACAAAACAACTCATATAGATAGATATCTGAGCAAAAATATGTCTTCCACAAATGCTCAAAAATTTCTATTATATGAGCATTTCATTCTGGGAGGTTGGAAAAATAATTTTGACCTTTTATCAGAGCTGCCAGCGTTTTAATTTAATCCGTAGCTTTGTGAGTATCCGCCTTTTACTCACACCATTTTCTTTGTCAGTAATTGTTTACAGCAGTGATACACAACTCTGTCCTTACAGCTCTCTAGTGGGTGTTCCAGATTTCATGGTGGGCTGTAGGGGTTTTGTCCGATCCTGAAGTATTTTAATTTTTTTTTTTTCCCAAATTTTATAATTTTTTTTTTAAACGTTGAAATTGAAAAGTTCTTTATTATTATATGCTTTAGCGAACTATTATATATTTTTGTTTTATAAGCTTTTATAAAGTAAAGAGTTACTTCTCTACTTTAGGGGAGAGTGGGGATTAATGGGACATTTTTCATGTTGTTATTGATAACATCGGCTATATGTAATTCAGAATTTCGCAACATTGCTCACAATTAAACTTCAGTAATCAGTTACGTATAAACATACTAACTTTAATAAAAAGTTATCATTTTTAATTAATAATAATTTTTTTTACATGCATGTGCATTATTCCATTCATCCCCACCTATGGGGATGAATGGGACGGGACTGGAGTTAACAAAGAAAAGAAAACAAAATGAAAAGTAAATATATTTTTAAAGTTAAATTGATTTATTTTATTTTATTACAGACTATGAATTCACTGAAATTAACATAAACTGATGCATTGACTCAAATTAACATCAAAAGGACAAAAGTCCTTTGGTTCGTGCAGTTCCTAGTGCTCTAGATTTTGGTAATTTAATCTAATAAGACTTAATATAAAAATAAATAAATAAATAAGACACTAGAAAGAGATAAATCATTATAATAGAATACAAATTATACAGATAAATTTTTGTTTCCGACTAATCGGGAAAACCAACATTCTGTTCTGTTAAATATATTAAAAACACTTTAAACACACGTAAATTTAAATTTTTATTTAAAAGATGGGAAAAAAAATTTATCCAAAGCTTTTCGCTTTAATAGTAAAGCATCATCAGGGTTCTACACTGTGCAGTTTTTTGGAGTCAACGCAATAAAACCCTGATGATGCTTTACTATTAAAGCGAAAAGCTTTGGATACATTTTTTCCCCATCTTTTAAATAAAAATTTAAATTTACGTGTGTTTTTAATATATTTAACAAATGACACGTGTTCAATTTAACTCTTTTTTTATGAGAGATTATTTATAATTCTATTCTGTATTACATTAATAATCAATATCTTTAATTAGCTTGATTGGAATTGTGATTTTAATCCAATTATTATTAGTTTATTTATTTATTTTATTTTATTTCAATTGTTGATTTAAGTTGCATCGAATATTCTAACTTATAATGTTTTTAATCGTAATTATTATAAACAAAAATCAGAACAATTAATTTCAATATTGTTTTCTATGTCCACAAAATTAAGAATCCTGATAATCAATATGGCTAATTTACGTTTTAATATAATTCTTGTGTAAAATTTTAAATTATTACATAGTGGGGAATGTCCCATTCATCCCAACCATCACATGATCAGCATTCTTCTGGAATATCATAAACACAATAAAAGATTTTCACCATATAAGAGTTATATTAACTTTAAGCAAATAGTTAATTTCTTAACTACTACCTAACTGAATCAGTAAAAACTTACTTTGACAGCTGAAAAAGGCACTTTAATTTTTTTCTGCCCTTCTATGAATAGCACAATTCTGAAACTACACTTGATGAATGACCTCAGTGCTGCCATATACCAGAAAATTTATCAAGTTTCTGGTGCTTGTAAACCATAAAAGAATTTCTATTGTCTCATTTATCCTGCGTCCCATTCAACCCCATGGATGGGCGTTTAGAAAACTTTACCGCTAACAAACATATGAAAGTGGGCGAAATATATAAAACGGTAAACTATTCCTGGTCCACACTATGTATTTAAGTTTAAATGAGAAGAAAAGAACTCCTCTAAAAAAGTGGTGGGGAAAAAAGGCCAGTGTAACAATGCTATGAAATGAAATTTAAAAATGGCAGTTCTGCCCTACATCTAAATAATATTTCGAAAATATAATCTTTTTAAAAAAAATTATCCACTTTTTAAGAGTGGTGTTTAATGCACTTTAAGGAATGATAATAATGCATGGATTACGCATAAATAAAACGACGCGGCATAAGTGGGGGTAAAATTGACACAATAGGTAAGAGAAAAAAGGTTTATTTATTGCTGGTGTTTTAGGTTTGGAAGTAAAAATATCGAAATATATCCCTATAAAGTAAAAAAGGTTTTACACAATCAGTGTAATTAGGTTGTTATGAACAGTTTGTTCTTCCATAATCAGAAATATTTTAATAGAAACCAGAAAAAATAGAAAAATTTTTGAAAATACGTCTGGATTTTTAAATTTTTAAAATATTTTGGTTTATGTAACGTTCTCTATTAAAAAAATGTTTTTCAACGAAAACTGGACGTTTTTAATAGAACGTTTCTAATTACAACGTTTCACTAATATGCGTACGGTAAACAACTTTTTGATGTAATTTTACAAAGCTTTTCGTAAGGAGGAAAACAAAAAATTAGTAATGTAAAATAAATATAAAGGTAAATTTTACATGATTTTTTAGCATTATCTAATATGCTTTTACCAGTTATTAAAACTTTACGTGACCAAAATACTTTATCTAATTTTTAAAGATATAAAAATCTTGTAACCAGCATTAAATTAACAAATTCATCTTTAACAATATTTTCAATCCATAAAATACACTTAACACGGATTTCTTTATTATACATTTATACTGTTACAAAATTGTAAATAATTGTGTTTATTTTAGTATAAATTCTTTCAAAGAGGCTTAGTAAGTTAATAAAGTGCTAATTTTGTGCATTTCTAGTCGTTTTAGCGTTGAAATAGCCTTATTTTCCCTTAAAAACGCATTAAAAAGCCCCAATAAGGCAGGTAATGGATTTGGCGCCAACTTTGGCGACTTTTTCCCACCTTGGCGATTTTTTTGGCGACCTTGGCAAGAAAATCCTTATAAGGGATATACCAAATATGGAATCTGTAATTTCATTGGCTGATGAGATACGGAAATTTCTGGAACCTTCCACTCTTTTCTACAGGGGTATATAAGGAGCGTTTTCCCGCCAAGGCAGTTCAGTTCAGTTCCCAGCCAGCTTCGCTAATGCTTGCATTGTTTTGAGCCTCTTTGAAAGAGACTTGCTTTAAGTGTTATTGCTTTACAGTTTGTAATGTGGATTTGCTATTGACAGCTGTTGTTTAAGCTGTGTTTACTGGTTGAATTGAAGCTTATACTTAGTTTATAGACCTGAATATTTCTGGAACTTTCTGTGAATAAATTACTGAATTTTTGTAAGTTTTGCCTTTCATTCTCGGACAACTCACGAACCCCCAAGTACGCAACAATACTTTTGAATTTTAAATATCACTTTTAAAAAGTTTTAATATTTAAAATTTATTTAGAAAGAAAATAATATTTAATTATCAAAATACTCGCATGTTAAAATGTATTATCTTATTTTTGATCAATAAAATTATTTTCCCGCTTAAATTTCATATATTACGACTTACTATTTCAGTGATGCATTTTCATCTTGAAAAGAACTGAATAAATTAACTTTATTTTAAGATTTTAAATGGATGCTACAAGTACTGATGAAAATAGTTGCACGAATTCTTAAACAAATTGTCATTAGTGTATGTTTAACTGAAATATACATTAATGAAGCTTTAGTTAAAAATTGAATGAAACAAATCTCCATACGTGAAAAGCTAATTAGTTCTTTTTATACGTGTAAAAGCTTTATTGAATTTTGAAGGACGAAAATTCACTTTCTGTTAACAAACTAGCAGAATTTAAATAAACAGAAAGAAAAATAATCTGGTGTGTCACTCACACGACTTTCTCTTACCCTGAAATTTAATGCTATAAACACAGGTTGGAGATTAAGAGGTAAGATAACGAGTACTGTTATCTAAACCTATGTTAAACAATTCAAATTAGGCTTCGGAAGAATTTTATATGATAATTAGTTCTGTGTGTTAGTTCCCCTCCCTTTTCATTAATGCACCTGCATTTATATAGAATTTAATTCAGTTATTAAAAAATAATTCTGTTTTTAAAAAATAATTTATTAAGATTATTATTTAAACAAATTATCTTTTATGATAATGAAGACGATTTCCATATTAGAGAAGTAGTATAACACTAAATATTCAAAATAAAGTTAAATTGATTCTCAATATTACATTTATTTATTTATTTATTTTTTGTTAAAAATGAAAAAAAATCGATAACTTTGTTTTAAATTATCGCAGATCGATGGTTCAACCATTCGTTTTAAAGGCATTGGCGAGCTCTTTTGTAAGATACCCATCATGAAAATTTACTCCCCTCGAGAAGGATCAGGGGGAACCATCGCTTTTACAAAGGCCCATCTCTATTACGAGGGGGGCCATCTCTATTACAAAAAATATATATTTGTTTCATTTGGTTTAGTGCAGTCTATAGATGGCTCTATATAACCCTATTTACCTACAATTTCCCCCATGGACGTAATGTGTTTGAATACTTTTGAGTGTCCCTGTACACGCACCATTGGCTTTATCTCAACGAAAAGCTTACTGTAGCATCCCTATAGATACACATTTAGAATACTGAGTTTGGAATTTCTGCTACTATTTGTTCTTGAGATATGCTGATAACAGACACACAGACGATATGCTGATAACAGACACACAGACGATATGCTGATAACAGACAGACACACAGACAATTCGCTAAAAACCTGAGTTTCGTATTCAGGGGACCTCAGAACATGTAAATATAACAAAAACTCACGTTCGAAAATTTGACCCTAAAACAATACTTTCTCGACTCTATGGGTAAGAGAAAGTAATAAGTAATAAAGTTTTACAAATGTTTAATTTGAACAGTTATAATACAATAAATTAGTATTTTATCACAGTGATGCTTATATTATATAGTAATTCGTGTTTAGTTTTATGGATATTCGCCGTCCATTTTACTGAAAATTAACTATAACATTTACCGATATTTTTTACTGTGAGGGACTTTTCTATTACTAAACTATTACATAACTTGAATTCAAACATTTAGAAGCTTGTAATACAAATCTGAAACTGAACCTAATTTTAATATAAGGTCAATTTTTTAAAAATTTGTGGATGAACGATCGAAAGTATATATTTTTATTTAATCTCACTGCATTGAACTGAATTTTCCATTAAGCCGATTACTTTCACGAACGAATTTTATAATGTTCTTTTGTTGTTTCTGATTCCATATTTTTTACAAAATTCACAGGTGTTGTAATTAGTTTAAATTGTGCCATAAATTTCATCAATTTTATGTATAAAGATAATGTTATATAAATATTATATAAATAATTAAAAAAACTTTTAAATGCCTGATCTTTTTTCAACTTCGATATACCTGCACTTTGTATTAAGGTAATGACTTTATTAATCCTTCTGTGATGTGATATAGTTAATTTATTTAGCTTATATATTTAAAAAATTATATTAAAGAGTTACATAATTTTCTAAAGTTAATATGCATATATATATATATATATACATATATATATATATATATACATTGGACAAAAAAAAAAAAAAAAAAATCACTATATTTAAAGGGGACTAATGCGCAAGTTGTACCTGACGGGACTAAAGTGAAAGTTGTACCGCAAGGCACTAATGTGAAAGTTGTACCTCAAGGGACTAATGTGAAAGTTGTACCTCACGGGACTAATGTGCAAGTTGCACCGAACGAACAAACTATTTCTTTCAACGAAAATGCCTACTAACCCTGGACGATAGGTCTAATATATCGTATCATATTATATATCGTATTTATCGTAATATAACTCAATACTTATTTCGCTTCCTTCTTCGACTCGTTTTAATACGCATTTTTTATATGCATGAGCAGCCCTCGAAGAACAAAAACATTAAATCATTAAATTCATTGTTTTACTTATTTTTATTTCATATTATTTCATGTGCACTTTTTATTTCCTAATTCAAAATTATTTAAAAAAAAAAAACTTTTTCGATATCGCTTGCAACGATACTGATTATTATTAATTTTCTTTTCTTTTTCTTTCAATAATAATAATAATAATAAAAAGATTTTGATGAAATTCTGGCAAAAGCAGAATTTAGTTTAGGACGGAGAACTATTAGTTTTTTTTTTTGTTTTGTTTTTTTTGTTCCTTTTTTCAAATTATAACATCGCTTTCAAATTATTCAATTATATTTTCGATAAAATTTAGATTTCGACAAATGTTCAACTATCGAAATCGACAACGCAAAAATCCCAGATTGAGACTAATAGGCCCTCAGTCCTAAAAAAAAAAAAAAAAAAATTACGCTTTTTCTCCTGCAGATGGCTGCCTTGCGAAAGAAGAGCAAAGCTTGCGATGACGATAATTGAGTACCAAAAGGCTCATTCGAAAAGTTGTAATTGTTATTACAGAAGACGTTTCGCGTGGCCCATAAGCCGACAGCACTAAAGACAGACAATATCTGAAATACAACAAACTATCATGCAAGTCATGTACTATCCTATCCATCCACTGTCGCATTCTAATTTCCACTCAAGCTGAACTCCGTAGTTTATTATTATTTTTAAATATTTTGTTTTAAATAAACGATAAGGAAATAGGGGATGGATATAGGACTAGGCCTCAGCTTAGAAAAACTCTACACTGCTGCATTGTAGTGACTGGCCTGCTTTCGTCGGTCAATTGCTATTGCAAGGTACGAAAACAAAATGGTGCGTTTCAGCTAGACAGTTGCACCAACCTTGAAGTAAGTGGAATAGTTCTTTTTTGTGGGCAAAATATTTCACGATTGCTGAGCTTTATCAAGAATTATCAGAAGTGTATAAACCTCAACAATGTCATGTTCATTCATTGTAAATTTATCATAGCAGTTCGAATGTAGTTACAGAGACGTAATCGAAATGGAAAAAGCAAGGAAAACCAACAATGGTGAGCACATCAGAAATGGTGCAGCGTGTGCAAGGTATTACTCTCAGCAAGCACAGAGTGAATATCGCATACATTACACAGGAGTTGGGAATATCTGTTGGTGGTGTTCATTGCACGGCTGTCACCAGCTCGGAGACTGAGGTGGCTAATCCAGTTATATGCAGGCTCCAAAACCAAGGCAATATACCTCTGGGGATCACCGAAACAGGGAAACCATATCTTACATGGATTATCAAAATTGTGTTTCGCCGATAAGGGAAAGTCCCAGACCGTCGCCAATTGCCTATTGTGCAGCACAAGTGCGACGTAAAAACCAACCAGAACCAAAGAAGCAAGTTTTTATCTTCAAAGTAATTGACGATGAATGCAAATTTCTGACAAATGCCTGCAACAACACCGGAATTCTATGAAGAAATAGTGTGTTGTATGTATATGTCAAATTGTATTGTAGCGCACTTCTCAATATACTGTTCTTTGATCTAGATTGTTCGAGTGTAACTTACTTTTTGAACGCCCTTAGTAATAAACAAAATTTTTATTCAAACTTTTCAGCATATAAGAAAGCAAAATTTAAACATGTTTTATAAAATTTTCATTAAAAATGTTCAAAAAATTTAGTTTTTGCGTCCTGGTTTCCGCAAACCCTTAACCCTTAACTACACGCGCTGGTATAAAAAATACACCATTTATAGTAAACAGAATATAAATGAATTTGGGATCCCTCTCCCCACGCTGCGTGCACATCTAACGTATTATTGATGTATTCGAAGATTTTTCATTAGTTTTTATAAAAAGTTTTGATAATTCAAACTTATACAGTCGGCGGCAAAAGTATCAGAGGTCTAGCCAGTAATTCTTTTATTGAAAAAGTACACTCAATACTATTTTGCTAAATAAATCCTTGTCAAATCATGTTCTTATGACTAGGAACATGGCTCGACAATTATTTACTTAACAGCCTATCCTTATTCGAGAGCATTTAGGGCCCACCAGCGGCCGAGCGGTTCTGCGCTCAAAGCTGGTAGATGGGAGGTGCCGGGTTCGATCCTAGGTCGCGCTCATCGACCTAGCCGTTCGGAGTTTTCCGTGGTTTCCTCCGAAACTCGCGTAAATACGGGCTAGGACCCCTTAGAAAGACCCCCTCTAGGCCTAGGACACATCAGGAGTCAATCGGCCTTAAATCCTACAACCAACCAACCAATCGAGAGCATTTAGTGATCTAGCAAAAAAAAAAAAAAATCAAGATAGAAAAATTTTGAGATAACATATTAATTTCCTGTTATACTCTAACAAAGACCTCAAATGTAAAGTATTATAATAAGAATTATTATTCAACTTGACTTATGTTTGGTATATCTGCGCAAAAAAAAAAAAAAAGAAAGAAATTATATACGATGAATGAAAAATCATGAACTGATTATCCAAATTATGTAATTATAGTTAATAAAAAATACACACAAAAATTTTTAAGGGATCATTTAGATTGCTGCTTTAAGTTGCTTTTAAAAAGCAGAAATCATTCCAAGAAACCACAAAAAGTATACGTGCTATTTTATTAGCTGTCCTTAAATGAGGACGCTGGACGTTAATGGGTTAAAAAAATAGGTAAGATATGATTATATATATATATATATATATATACATATATATTAACCGTCTAAACCCATGTAACACATTAAATAAATAAAAATATTTTTGAAATACGTTTTTTCGTTTTATTTATATTGCAGTCAACAATATATTCTTCGACCACATTTGATGAAACCATGGAAGCATCTGCGCAAGTGCTAACTCAACGAGTCCAATGCTAAAATAGGGGTGACAGTCATATGACTCAGGGAAAATGAGCAATAACAGAGCGCGGAATTACTGAATGTTTTCCAAATTTCAAACTGTCAGACAAGTTGGCATCCCTCCAACATTTTGGACGCGTCCTCACTGCTAGTTTTCGGATATGTCGCTGTACTGTATATATGTGTATAATATTTATATTAATCACGAAATAAGCAAGTTAAATTTTAAATAATAGAAATTTATTGGGGAAAAAATCGTTCTGCAAAGACCAAAATCCATTTGTAAACTTCTTTTAAGCATATTTAACTATTATTCTTTATTGTTTAAAGCTAGCAATATAATACATTTAAATATTATGATCCAATGCAAATATTTTTAAGCCATAGAATTACGAAATGTTCCATTTATTCGTCAATAAAATATAAATCTCTTGTGGGTGATTTGAACACAACTATTTAACCCTTTATCTACTGCATTATGATACAGACAAAAATTGTGTTTGAAACATATATTTTTAGTTACTAAAGTGCATTATTTAAAGATATATATGTTAAAAATTATGCATATCACCTCATCATAATAGTTAATGAGAATTTTGTGAGGTCGTACTTTAGTGCACCACTGGTACACAGAGGTCGAAAAAATTATTTCGACATGAAAAAAGTGTAGAGAAATATTTACTCTTTATATTTCTCTTTTTTTTCTAAGATTAGTGGAATATTCTTGAAATAATATAGGAGTTAATTATAACACACATGAAGATCATGAAAAATATCAAGCAAAAAACAGCAAGTGCACTCCATAAAATGCCTTATGGAACAAGAACGGCTCTATGTATCGTCTAATGCTTTGTAGTGAGATTAAAGGGAGGTACATCTGTTCACTTCTTATAAATATCTTTGACATTTCTTCTATAAATTCGATTTTATACTCTTTTTAAAGTAGTGGTACTTTAAAGTACCGTCAGTAGATAAAGGGTTAAAGTAAAATCTCAAAATTAGCATTTGGAAAACCGTGATATAAATATATTTTAAATCCAGAAAAGTCGATGTCGAATAAGCGTATTATTCTTATAAATACGATTTTGTTTTAAATGCATTTCAGATATTTTCCAGCTGAGAATAAAATAATCAGTTTTTGTTTCGTTTAGGTTGATAAAAGCATATGCTTTCTACATATTTTGTGAAGTTACAAACTTATTGAAATAATTTTATGTTTATTATGAATATTAAAAACGTGAAATAATTATGTATATATATATAATACTTAATTAAAACTAGTAGGTTGTGGCCACCACATGACTTTCTTCTATATTTTCCAATACAAATGCACTCAGTACAAATAGTTTATTAAAATTATTCTTCATTAAAATTATCTCCCATGATGAATGCAGACGATTTTCACCCTACTGAAGTATAACACTAAATATACAAAGAATGTCACTTCTACTCTACAAATAACATTATTTATTTATTTAAAAAGAAAATAATCGATAGCTTTATTTTAAATTCTATGGTTCAATCATTTAATTTAAAGATATTAATAAGATATTTTGGAAAACACCCATTCGCCTCTACGAGGTGAGCTATCCCTCGCAGGGAACGGAAGCTCCCACATGCCGTAATTAAGTGTATATAAGCCGCAGCTGATTAAAATGTTGCGAGAAAAAAGCAATGCTCTTAGATAAACCGCACCGGAAGGTAAGCCGCGTCTTATGCACGCATTGTTACGATGATGTAACAGATAAATAAGGAAAAAGATATCAGTCTTCTGACATCTACGCAAGTTATTAAAAATAATAAATTTTTACTTATAAATAAAAATAATAAATTATTTAAGAAATAATGTGGTATAAAGAAAATAAAAGCAAACTGTACCAGTATGCAGATGTAACAAATATGAGAAACACGGGACCAAGATGGTGGAATTCTTTCAAAGTCATAAAAATAATCAATTATAAATGAAAGTAATAAATTATTATAAAAGGCGCTGTATAAAAAAAAAAAAAAAAAATAGAAATAAAATAATAAAAATAAAACAAAGCCAGTATACAAATACGATGCAAAAAATCAAAAACAGGGAACAAGATGGCGAACTCCAGACGTATATGCAAATTAATTAAAATAAGAGATTATTAGTTAATAAATAAAAGATTATAAGCGTGAATCAGTGCTCCAGAAACTCGAATACTAAACTTCCGTTTTCGGGAAAGATCGACTGTTCCAAGAAGTATGGACGACGGAATTTGGGATTATAATTAGATAGCCCGCACTGATAGATAAACCGCAGCCCACCAAAATTTTTGTTTTTTTAAAGATAGCCCGCGGCTTATCTTCACTAAATTACAGTATACAAAACTTTTCCCACTGGACTATTGCTACTATAAATATTTCTTTTCAATTTCATAATTGCTCATTAAAAATAATTCTCATTAAGCATATTTATAGAAAATTTTGTAAAGCAGTCATGTTAAAAAATTAGAAAATATAAGATGGTAATGCAACTTTTTGGACAATTTTCAGCAAAAGTCGATAAGCATTAGTTTACGTCAAGGTGCAAGAGCCTATCAGTTTGTGTAACATTCTGTGTCGTAGTTCCTGAGATACAGTTGCCACAAAATTTGTCACAAACACAGAGACACACATTTTCTAAAAACACCCAAATCGTGTTCAAGATTCTCAAAACGTGTAAATCCGTGAAAAATCCTACGTTAAAAACTTTTACAAAGCCAATACTTTCTTGTATTGGATAAAGAAGAAAGTAAAATATATTTAAGAAATTTTGTTGAGATTATCTATAAATTTTCACAGTTGACAGATTCCTTTAAAAACGTTAAAGCGTTGTTTAAATTAATTATGAAATGTTATTAATATATAATTTAAGAAATAAATTTATTGCATGCATGAAAACTCTAAATACGTTTTATAATTGCTAGTGACGCTCAAATGTTATTAAATGATTTCAGTACAATATGTTTAATTAACGTTCTCGAATAAAAAATGCAGGTAGCACCCCAAAGGAAAATAATCCAAATACTTTAGAATAATGTAGTATATAAACATAATTTGGCGTGAATTAATTTTGTTCTTTGTTTTTGACACTGAGTCGAGTTCCTTTTTCTTTTAAAAAATCAATGTTTTTAATATACTGGGTGTCCCATAGATTTGTAGACATTTCAAAAATTCATAAAAATTGAACGAATTGGTAAAATTGAACGCGGTTTGCGAAAGTGTTAGCCTCACAAACGAGAAAGAAAAATATAGTTAAAATTTTCGTCGATAGCGGGCGATGAACGTGAACAATTAACACATTTTCGTGAAAAACTGTATTTATTTGCAAGAAAATGTTTGCAGTCCTATAAATTCTACTCTGTGTGTCTGCCATTACAACTGATCAAAGTTTATAGACGAGTTACAACACCGCTAAATGAAGCTTCCTTTGGCGATTCTTACTTGAGAGAAAACATCTTCACCAATAACGCTTTATCCACCAAAACAGCATTGCAATTAAAACTTCATGTATTCGCAAATAAGGGTAAAAAAAAAAAGTAAGCTATTTTAATCGTTGAACCATGCAATTTATAGGACTCTGATTCACACATTTCTCGTTATGCATCCAAGCATCGGCCCTCTATCGGCGAAAAATGCAACTAAATTTTTTTCTTTACACTCCCCTCAAAATAAGTAAATAAATAAATAAATGAAAATAAATAAATGAAAAATAATAAATAAATGAAAAATAATAAATAAATGAAAATAAATAAATGAAAAATAATAAATAAATAAATAAATAATAATAAAATAAATAAATAAACAAACAAATGAATAAAATAGGGTAAGTGCACCAGTTATTGACACTTTTGGAGCAATATCTGATGTTTTTAATTTTCTAATCATCCGAAAATATTTTCAGAAATATTAAGTTAGTACATATGGTATGAACGACATTCAGAACCACATATATGTTAAAAAAATACATACATTTGATAATTTTTGTTTCTTTTTTTATGAATTTTTATTTGACACCCACTCTGTGTTCCAGTAATTGACACTGCCAGTTTTTTCTTTTATCAGTAATTGGTCCCTATGCTCCAGTGTTTGACACTACTAGTTATTCATTTTACCAGTTATTACACCCTATGCTCCAGTGTTTGACATAAAATGTTAAAATTTTTATATGTAAAATATATGATTTTCTTATTTTTCTTATTTAATAATTCTTTAGGTATAGATGTCAATTACTGGAGCATGCCAATCATTGGAGCACCTACCCTAAATAAAAAATGAATCCCCCTTCATGAGAATAACTTTTTCGCAAACCACACTAGAATAAGTAAAACAGTTCAACAGAACTTAAATAAAGCATTTCTGTAAAACATTTATAGAAATATATATAAATATATTTTTACATATAAATTGTGTTTTCTGAAGTAAATAACTGTAATTTGTATTTGAAGATTATGCAAATTATTCATAGCTAATTTATTAAGTTAGAATAGAATAATTAATTGTAATATTTTTAAAATGGCATTTTTTTTTTCTTAAGGTTTTACTTAAAATATTTGGATTTTTATTACATTCTTCAACATGTATATATAGAGAAAGTATTGGATTCATGAAAATTTTTGAACTCCCGTTTCGATGGATTTACACGTTTTGAAATGTCCTGAACACGATTGGACTGTTTTTAGAAAATGTCTGTCTGTCTGTCAGTTTGTCTCTGTGTGTGTGTGTATCACAAATTTTATGGACGCTGTATCTCACGAACCAATAAACGAAATTTAACCCAACTTGGTATTTAGTTTAACCCTGACATAAACTAGTGCTGATTAGATTTGTGGAACATCTGATTAATAGGTGGCGCTGTGATCGCATTTTTTCTGAATTTTTAAAATGGCAGAGTAGGACAAAATTTCGTATAAATGTAGATAATGAGAGTTAT
The DNA here is from genome assembly GCA_963930645.1 of Salticus scenicus. Taxonomy (NCBI): domain Eukaryota; kingdom Metazoa; phylum Arthropoda; class Arachnida; order Araneae; family Salticidae; genus Salticus; species Salticus scenicus. Next base: position 64,772,940 of record OZ005662.1, on the reverse strand, counting down.
TTCAAACGTGTGATTGTAAAATTAATATGAATTATTTATAATGGTAGTAGTTAACTAGGGGGGAAAAATGTGCATGTGGGAACATCCCCACCCCCTGGGGTGGGGGGGGGGAAGTAAATTTTCAATATGGTTGTCTGTTGAAAGATCTCCACAATACTTTTAAAATGAATGGTTGAATTATACATCTCTGATGATTTTAAACAAAGTTATAGATTTTTTTTTTTTTTTTTAATCTTAAAAAAAAAAAAAAGTATTTCTTTTGATACTGACAAAAAAATTGACCTTCTTTCGGCATTTAGTGATATAATTCTGTCAAATAAAAATCGTCTGCATTTTTAATGGAAAATAATTTAATAATTTAATAAATAATTTTTATTCAATGAATTTTGTGTAAAATTATATAGAAGAAAGTCATGTGGTGGCCACATCATACTAGTTTTTTTTTTTTTTTTTTTTTTTTTTTAAAGATTTAAAACAATGAAATCATTTACTTGTAATTATATTTAAAGGGATGTGACATGTTCAATATGAACAATAATATTTATCAGTTAAGTAGTAGAAATATATTTCAAATTCGTTTTAGATTTAACTCGGCAATTATTATTTTCTTAGTGAAACACATTTAATTGAAAACCTAAATAGTCGCTTAAAATAATGACCTACAGATTTATTAGAAATAATTGAATGGACTCCAGTAATCTTTTCTATTCAGTTAATGTTTGAATAGATTTTGGTTTACGGAATAAATGTTAATACAGATTAGATACAATTAACGTAATGTTTCATGGGCTTTATATGCTTGTTGCTATTAAATAGTACAGTTTTATAAATGATACTGATCTTAAGAAATCATGAATTCTATTAAGAAATATTGATTATAAATAATTATATAATTAACTAGAAATTGTACGAATTACAATAAGTTAACATACTGAACAAAACTGAAATGAATAAAATTTAAGATGAATAAAAGTTATTTATAGATAGGGTTCTGTGAAAAATAAAAGTAAATATCTAAACTATATCAACAAATTCCTGTTTAATTTTTTTTAATAGAATGAAACAGGTTTAAGAATACATTTGGAGACATTAGCTGTGTGCCATAAAATCATTTGGTAAAAACCAAAGCATACTGCCTACTGGTTAATAATAGTGAAATTTTTGCTATACAGTCGGTAACTAAAGTATCTAAACACTAGCAAAAATTCCTATATAAAAAAAGTATAGTTAATACCGTTTTGTTAAATAAATTTTTGTCGAATCATGTTCTTAGTCAGCCTAAGAACATGATTCGAGAATTTATTTAACAAAGCAACAGTAAGTGTACTTCTTTTTATATAGGAATTTTTGCTAGTGTTCGGATACTTTTGTTTCCGACTGTACATTACTGTAATTTAAACAAAATGGTATTGAAAATAATTCGGTTTATTATGTAAGGTAAATATGATAAATTATATTTTTTCCAGGTATTAAAAGTCTACGACACAATCTGATGTGAATCTTATAAATTGTAATGAAGATACATCGTACTCAAATTGTGAAAGAACAATATTTTACGAAAACGAAAAGTTTAGTGTTAACTGACCCAGATAACGTTTTATGAAGTCATGTGTTTGAAATGTACCGTACACGGCGAAAATTAGTAATAATAATGATAATAATGTGTTACAACAGTCAAAGAAAAAAATATTTTTTCGTTATCCTCAAAATGTTAACCTGAACAAATTACCATTACAATAATAATGCTTAAAATGTGACTCTTCAGGTATATTTAAGGTATCTGAGTCTCTTAAGTTTTTAGATAAATTTATAAATATAATTGATCTATATGCGTAATTTTTCAATCAAAATGAAAATTTAATGCATGACATAATTATTGAAGTAAAAGTTTAAGAGGAAAATAAAATGAATAATTACAAGATAAAAAGAACTTTTATATACCATGTTTTTAAATTTTCTGTTGAATCATATAAACGCTACCGAAGGCAGCGGTAACCCGAGCAATTGGATAAAAGTATTAAAAAAATTCCTTGCTATCGTGTTTTGAGCTATTATAAAAGTTCCAAATGGCTATATAGCCGGGAAGTTAGTTAAAAGTCAGGAAGTTAGTTAAATAAAATTTCTGTCGAATCATATAAACGCTGCCGAAGACAGTAGGGACCTGAAGCAGTTGACTAAAAGTATTCAAAAAATGTATTGTCACTGTGTTTTGAGCTATCCTGAAAGTTTCAAATGTCTAGCTATTCGGGAAGTTAGTGAAAAATCGATTGCAAGCTTTGTACTGGTAACGCTGCCGAAGGCAGCAGGAACCCAAAGCAGTTGGTTAAAAATATTTTCAAAATGGATTTTCGCCGTGTTCTGAACTTTTCTGAAAGTTTCAAATGTCCAGCTAGTCGGGAACATAGTTAAATAAATTTTCTTTCGAATCATATAAGCACTGCCGAAGGCAGCGGTACCTGAAGTAGTTGACTAAAATTATTAGAAAAATGTATTGTCACCGTGTTGTGAGCTGTCCTGAAAATTTCAAATATCTAGCTAGTTGGGAAGTTAGTTAAATTCGATTGCAAGATTTGTACTGACAAATAAACAAACAAACATACAAACAAGAATCGAAATTAATAAAAACATGGTAAAATATTGGGAGTACAAATTAATTCGGTCCGTTTTCAATAGATGGCTCTGGCTGATTTGTTTACTGAATAATGATAGATGTTTTTGGCATTCTTAGAAAGGTTTGACCTTTGTCAACCATATTCAGTCAACGAAGCTTCGAGTTTTATACAACAACATTGGTTTTTTGAGCATTCAATATGTCGAGTTTTGTGCTAAAGAAACAACATTTGCGGGAAGTTTTGATTTTCTTTTTTAATTGGAAGAAAAGTGCCGCTGAAGCGCATCGATCGCTTGTGGAAGTTTATGGTGAATCTGCGCCATCTGATAAATTATGTAGAGAGTGGTTTCGACGCTTCAAAAATGGTGATTTTAGTGTCGAATACAATGAGCGCCCGGGCCAGCCGAAAAAGTTCGAAGACGCCGAATTGGAGGAATTGCTCGATCAAGATCCGTGCCAAACGCAACAAGAGCTTGCAGGATCGTTGGGAGTCACTCAGCAAGCAATTTCCGTGCGCTTAAAAAAAATGGGAATGGTTCAAAAGCAAGGAAATTGGGTCCCATACGAGTTGAAACCGCGCGACGTTGAAAAGCGATTTTTCATTTGTCGTTAAAAATTACTTGGAAACGTTGAAATGGGAGGTCCTACCCCACCCGCCGTATTCGCCAGACCTTGCTCCTTCTGATTATTGGTTGTTCCGACGGATGCATCACGATTTGGCTGGACACCGCTTCACTTCTTTCGAAGAAATTCAAGAATGGCTCGATTCATGGTTTGCGTCCAGAGAGGACTCATTTTTCAGAGATGGAATCCGAAAATTGCCAGAAAGGTGGACAAAAGTTGTGGCTACCGATGGACAATACTTTGAATAACATGTTTTTTCATTTTGATAATAAATAAAATGTTTTTTTAACGAAAAAAAACGGACCGAATTAATTTGTACTCCCAATATATAAATTTATTTTGAAGAAATGGAAAGAATTCTGGTATGGCTGTGGAATGAACATTTCGGTAAAAAAGTGAGATTATTTTTTTTATTCACTAAAGGTAGTTTACACACAATTACATTCGAAGAATATCTTTGAACATGTCTAGGTTTTCTACATAGTAAAATTAAGATCACCAATTTTTTTTTTATGAAGTTTTCACGAAAAAACTGATTAATAATTTAGAACAACTATGTCCCTCTAAAATTCCCAAGCTCTGACACTGTTAATATTTTAAACTGTCTATATTTTAAAGTACAAAACTATTTTTAAGACGAAAATGGTAACATCTAGGCATGCGCTGAAATACTTAAACCAATCAAAAACGAGCATCAGACTCTTAATAGAAAAATGCGCAATACAAATACGAACATCTCAACTCGCATGCTTCATTCGAACAAAGCATATTCAAAACAAAACAAATCTTGGATCGTTATCGATGTGTGGGGTTTCTTGATTATTACAGATAATTTCTGTACATAAATCTTCATTTTAATTATGAATGTGGGAGGTTTATGTCAGATATAATAAAGAATATTTTTACCACGATTTTTTATATTATTTATTTTTCTTAGCTTTAAATTTGTTTACGTTTAATGCTTATTTTCAAATTATCACAAATGCATTTTAGAAGAATAAATCTGAGATTTTGTTTACATTAGTTAACAATACACTTTTATTTTTATTTTTATTTTATTTTATTTTATTTTTATTTATTTATTATTATTTTTTTTTTTTCGTTGCTTTGAAGTAAGTGTGTTGCTTTGAAGTAAGTGTTAAACATGTTCAGACTTTTGCTTGAATCATATAATAAGTAAAATATTCAAATAATATCACATTATTATAACAGAACACTATACGATGAGATACTTTGCTCCCACCATCTGTTGCTTTAATATCTTAAAAATATATTTTTTACCGCCAGTAGGTTAGAATGCAGCTAATATTTAGGAGATAATTTTTGTACCGATACGTCATTTTGTTTCTGTGCTAGATGAAAAATATTTATTTAAAATTTTCTCTTTATAATTAAAATAAGATTGCAGTTTTAATTTCTCAATACACATATATTTTGCATGTTAAAATTTAGCGTATCAATTCTTGTCTACGTTTCATGGCAATGATCTTTAACCTATTTCCTCCATCTCTTTGCAAAGCAGCGTATTTACTTTTCAATTTAAACCGATTTTAGTCCTACTTACAATAAAATAAAGAAAAATCTTTACATTTTATTTTCATGAAGTATGGCATATATATAATGTATCTGAAATATTAAAAATTCCACCTTTACCGGAAGATAAGGTATTAGATTAAAGCTGTTGCTTCAAACTGGTTTATCATGAGACGATTTAAGTTTAAGTATCATTGACTTGCCAAATTTTGATAGATTTTAACAAGTAGTCTATTAAATTTTATCAAAGCATTTAGTTTGGAAGCTTGATAAAAAAATATGTTTTAAATATGGTTAAAATATGATTAAATGCTTAAAGTTATAATGAAATTTCCATGACTTTTGATACTGACAAAGCAATTTAAGTGTCCTGAAATTGATAATAATAATAATAATAAAAACAACAACAGCTGTTAAAAATTTGAAAACTATTCTGATAAATGATTTTGTCAATGTACAGAGAATAGTCAAAAGTAAATAATGACATCAGAAGAACTTTTTTCTATGGCAAATTACCAATAAAAATGTCTCAAGAAAACTAAATTTATTTCATTCAATAATTAGCTGAATATATATGAAAAGCAATTCTGAATGAAAAGGAATCTCAAGTTTATACGAAAAATATTTTAATATAATGTAGCTTAATATGAAAAAGTCCCCTAATAACACATTATTTCTTAATCACAAAAAAAAAAAAAAAAAAAAAAAAAGGAATAAATTATATTTCATCCAATGAAGTACCTGTAAAATTAGTTAATGTTTTGCCGATGGAGTTTTGATATTCCAGTTTAATGGATCAATCTTTAGGAAAACTGTATCGATGAATACTGAGCAGATGTTGTAAAAAATTTAAGGGATGGATGGATGGTTGGATTTAACGTCGCACTAGTGCTGCGCAGATGGGCAATTGGCGACGGTCTGGGACACACCCCCTAGAGGTAAAAAATTTAAGGGAGATTGGGATAAAAAATGGTATGACTGTGCAAAAAGAAGTTTATATACTGTTACTCTGTTTGGTTTAATAATAAAATTATGGAACTTTTTCTATATATTTTTAAAATGTTTATTAGAATTAGTGTGAGTTTATATTTACAAGTTAATCGTTATTTCTATAACCAAAAATTTTTTGAAATAAAGAACAAAGCAGAAACCTAAACGTTGTGAAATGTGCTTAAGTGTACTTTGTAAATATATTATTTTTTGTGGAGTTCTTAGTTTTTTTTTTTTTTTTATATAAAATGAAAAATTTAAGAAAAATTTAAATTATGATGTTCCAGTATATTTTACTTAATATTTCTCTTGTGAAAAGAAACGCTTCGATAAGTTTATAACGAAGTTTTACAAAATAAGAATAAATCATCCAAACAACTGTTGAAAATTCTAAAGTAAATTATAGAAGCTCAAATTCTGAAACATTTTGCAGAATTTAGATTCTTGTATATTAACTGACAGAATTTTACGCAAAAGAGGCAATACTACTATTGCCTGTAAAAATACCTGGCAGTACTACTTTACTTATATAATTGTAAAAATAAATTGCATTCAGCATTTAATCAATAAACGTATCTTCAACAGTATATGCAGTACATACGACAAATTTAATGGAAAATTTCCATTAAAAAGTGACTATTGCCAGTTACCGTAGCGTAGCACCAGTGCGCCGTAAAACTCACTCACTCATAAAGGAAAAAGATAGCTTTATTTTTACGTTTGTAAAAAAAAATTTTTTTCAACTTAAATATATTATTGTACTTAAGGGGATCACCGAATTGGGGGAGCCATCTCCTCCCTGGAGGATCGAAATTGTAATGGCATGTCTCCAGACTATCCTTACTCTCGATCATTCTTATGGATACGTCTAAGAACTTCACCAATTACCCATTGCACCACAGTAGTGCGACGTTAAACATAACCAACCAACCAATCTAAATATTTAATTATTTTTTTTTCAAAAAAGGAAATTAAGCATTAAATGATTTTAGATGTCTTATTTTTAATTATTATTATACCTGTCTGTTAACATGTACAGAAACATTTACACAGAGCTTGTTGAAAATTTAATTACTTCTCTATTTCACTATAAAATTATACGACTTCCCATTTCAAAAATATGTTTATGTTTCTTTAATTTTTACAGAATGGACGAAATTAACGTTATTCTACAAATTTAAAAAATAAAGCTAGAGATTGTGCAGTAAACAATAGTACGGCTTCTTAAAGAAATTTTCATTAGTTTATGTTTTACAGAAAAATAGTTAGATGAAGTTTTAATTAATAATGTAATACAAAACATCTCTATACGGGAAAAATAATTAGTTCTTCATATATCTTTGAAAAGCTTCATTAAATTTTCAAAGACGAAACTTTGCATTCCGATATTTTATGTTGACCCACGTAACGTAATTTAAATAGAAGAGAAAAAAATAATTAGAAGTTTATCATAAATATTTAATTTCAATATTTATATATATATATATAAGAAATATGTATATACTTTTATATCGTAAACAAAAGATATTGCAATAAAGTTTTATTTTTATCCCTTCTATTAGAAAATTTTAAATTCTTAATTTAAGAACATTATTTTTTTATTTAAGAAATTCAATTTATTTAACAGGCTAAATATATTTTTGATATTTTAGTATAAACATTTCACAATTAAGAAGTACCACAAATATATTTTTTAAGAAGATTGTAGACATTTTATTCATTTATTTATTTTGTAGAGATTATATATATTGATATCTGTCAATTGTCCTCACACATAAAAAATTGTTAATTTTATAAATATAAATGCTTATTTTTCAAGATATAACTTTTAGCTTACCTTTTTCTTTAAGTTTATTAAAAGTTTACTTGTCTTATTTACTTAAAATTCGGTCAGCCATCTTTGCCTGCATCACACCCTAACGATCGATGTTTGTTTACATCTTTGCCGTTGCCAATCTTGATCTGCATAATTTTTCTTATTTTGACTGTTGCCACTTCTATTGAAATAGTTATAGTAAATTATATTTTCGGCTATGACCGTTGAGTGGCAATATCGATGTATTGTTTATATGTAGATTTTGACTTTTCAGTCAGTATAAAAGGATCGCGGCGTGTATGTTAGATTGCAGTCGTCAGCAGTGGTCAGCCTGTCTTCAATTAGAAATGAAGTAGTAACAGTTTGGAATAATTGAGCAGCTTTAAACTGTTGGTGAGCTAAGAACTGGCAGGTGTGCTTTTAGCATGTTACAGCAAAGCTTATTAAGTTCTATTTGGCTGTTGCATTTTATATTTTTGATGACTGCCATTGTTATAAGTTTTACATATGTTAATTGTTAAATTTTGTTTAAATTTTGTTAAGTTTGCTCCTTGTTAAAAAGGATAAAGTTTAAAGTTTTTCGTCGTTCGCGAATGTACGAAAACTAAAATTAAAATTGATAATCGATGTTTAAGATGAGGCTGTTACATTTGATAGTTTAATTGATGTTGAGAATGTTTAGTAACTTTTTAAGTTACATTTGTTCAAGTTTGAATTTTTTCTGAATCAGAATCTTTACTTAATAAAGCTATAAATCTGCTGGTATTCAATAATAAATTTAACTGAGTTAAGGAGTTAGTGATATATAATGGTGATCTCGATCTGACAATAGAATAAATAATGTGCAAGTTATAATATGCAACCTTCAGCTACATGATCTTGTTTCTGCGATCAACTTGTTGATAGTGGAAGTGTAGTTCATCATCCTCTTTCCCGCTGGTCAACTCGGTGATCGCGGAGGCTTTGTAGTTATACAACGAATTGTGATTGTGGTTCAAGTGTATTATGACAGATGTTCCATTATGGCTTGTTATCAACTATAGAATGAGGTAACTTTAAATCTGTTATACTTTGAAAATGTTTTGATATTTTTTTTTTTGTGTGTTTTACTAAATAAAATTTGTTCTTGTTTAAAACTTTTGTATTTGATGAGTTATCTAGTTTAAGATACTGGTCAGGTTATTATTATTGGAACCCTTAAAACTAATTAAGTTTTTACTGCGTGCTATCTGCATAATAAAAATTAATTGAAAGATAGACCTTTAGTCTATGTCATATATATACATATATATACACACAGTCGGAAACAAAAGTATCCGAACACTAGTAAAAATTCCTATATAAAAAAAAGTAGAGTTAACACTGTTTTGTTAAATAAATCCTAGTCTAATCATATTCTTAGACTGACAAAGAACATGATTCGACAAGGATTTATTTAACAAAACAGTATTAACTCTACTTTATTTATATAAGAATTTTTGCTAGTGTTCGGATACTTTTGTTACCGACTGTATATATATATAAAACCTCTGCATATAAATAAATGTAAAATTTAATAATAAATGTAAATTCTGCATATGTATGCTGTGAAATATAATAATATTAAGTATATTGAAAATTCTAGAAAACTACTGAAATAAAAAAAAAAAAAAAGAAAAAAAAAAGTCAAAACTAAAGTTTTATTTGAAAATATTTTGAATGCTTGAAGAGATTGTCGGTAACAAAAGTGTTCGAACACAAGCAAAAATTCCTATGTAAGTACACTTCATACGGTTTTGTTAAATATATTATTATCGAATCATGTTCTTACACTGACTAAGAACAGTGTTTGACAAGGATTTATTTAACAAAACCGTATGAAGTGTGCTTTTTTTACATAGGAATTTTTGCTAGTGTTCGGACACTTTTGTTACCGACTGTACGCAATGCTTCCTCCGATTATAATAATGCAAACCAACGAAGTTTGGATTTTAACATTGAAATGACACATTTGGACATCACTATACCGATAATTGTAGTTTGATTCACTATTCTAGTAGACTACTGGATATTCTACAAAATGCGTGAATCTAGCAGCCCCAGTGTAAATTCTGTGGGAGTGTTTATTGTGTAATTTTTGATCGAGCTCATTCCATAGCATGTCTGCTTCTTGCCAATATAAAATCGTTATTAATATATATATATATATATATATATATAATAAAGATGATCTATTAAGCATAGTAGAAGCCAAGCAACAGATACAAGATCACTGAAACACCAATGACCAATAAGATTTAAAAAAAAAATCAGTGGATGAAATACACTAATGTAAAGAAACCAGATATATTAATTAACAGCCTGCAAAACAAATGAATCAATAAAGTAACACAAGAAATCTTAGTTTAACCTTATCAAAATTAATGAAAAAATAACCTAAGAAACACAAGATAGGAAGGAAGGAGGCAGGCGGAAAGACTTGTGACTTGCCTGTGGGGTTAAACTAGTTTCACGCCAGAAACACCCACCAAGCCTGCCACGACCAGAGCAGGAGCCATATGGATTTAAAAATGCAAAATTTCAAAGCTGTTGAATAACAATGAAACCACGAAGCAACAATGAAATTCACCGATTGATTACATTATGTTTAATAGTATAATTAGAATTTTAAGTATAGTTGACAACTCTAAAAGGAAGGAACTGAAATTTTATTGGTAAAAGAAAGTTTGCATAGTAATACAAAGTAAATGCAACAAGCCTTCTGCTTTTTTTTTTTTAATTTAATTTCACAAACCCACCCAACCATCCAGCCTTACAACACCACCCCACCTCCGAATTCAAACATCTGCCCACCCAACCGCCACCTTTTTTATTGTCTTTTATTTTTTTATAATTTTTTTGTTAATATACACAAAAGTGTATATATTATTTACACTATTGTGAATGTGTTTTTCTTATTGGCTCTTTTGCTTCTTTTGACCCTAGTTTATTAAATGCATTACCAGCCCTGAAAGGCTATGTTAACGAATTCCACTGTATCCCTTTCTGACCCAGATTGCATGATCGTGTGGGTTAGGAATCTCACAACATCACATACATTTTTGCATCTGGAACAGTTAAAAACAAGAAATGAACAATCGTGCTAATTCGCAGAAAGTGTAAAATACAATTTTCAATTAACAAATGGTGGTTGTAGTCCATGTTTTTTCTTTAAATCAGCAAAAACAGAAGAATATAATGTTTTAAGGTAAAAATATTTCGGGTCGGAAAGGGGTATATTTACATAATACTTAAAATTGTAGCCAAGAAAAAATAATATTAGTTTTAAAGTGTTAGATGTTTTATCTAATGTTAACAAAATATCATTTTTTTATTTACCATTATCATAACTTTTAAATATGACACTTTAAAAAAAAAAAAACTATTTTTTGCATTTATTCTGTTTTTTTTATTTAATATTTTTTTTTATTAATTAAAATAAATAAATAAATAAATAAATAAACAATTTTAAAAAGAACAATTTTTTTTCACCATCTGCAAGCTGTCATTTCTTTGCTTTCGCTAATTAATAATTTAAAAATTGTACATATATATTTTTTTAATTTTACTAAAAGTTTACATAAAATTACTTTTCGAAATGAACACGAAATATAAGAGAAAGAAATGAAAATACGTAACTAATTAAAATAAAACTGCAATAAAAATATTAATTAAATTAGCGATTTTTTTAACATATGTTTGATGGTAACATTAATTGAATATCTGTAGAAAGAAAAAAAAATATATATATATATATAAAATTCGCAAAAATATTTTTTTTAATTCTTATATATATATAACTTTCATTTAAATTACTATGTAAATTATTGTAATTTACTCCCATTTTGTTTTTATTTAAAAACATTGCATAAGTAACTAGAAGTGGTATATTAAATAATTAATATTTTGTATTTTTTGAAGAAGAAACTTAATGCAATTTATTCATGTAGACATGCAGATTTTTTTTCTTTTCTTTTTTTTTTTTTTCTTTTTTTTTTTTTTTTTTAAGAACATATATTTTTCTAATCTAATAATATTAGAGTATAAACATTTTCAAATTAAAGTAATACAAATGAAAATTTAATTTGTATAGAGTAAGGATCCAAAAGAAAATATCTTTAAAACTAAGAGTCCTTCTCAAGAACTTAAAAAATTAAACTAAATAAATCATACACTCTTAAAACTGTAGCTCTTAAATATAAGGCACAAGTAAATTATGCCTTCTATCAAGAGGCTCACTGTCAAAGTGCCTCTGATACTGGAAGAAATATAGAAGGCACAACAAAATGAAAAGCACCTACTGAACTTCGATCTCGGTGAGAGTCACAAACCTAGCCCAAACCCACGTTTGTGCCTTTAAAAACGCTGTTCTGATTACTAAGCGCTGCATATAACGGAACGGAGCATGCGTAACAAAAGAACCCAGCATACATCAGTCTTTATCATGGCGGGATGTTTACGTTCGAAGATGATTTTTACAAGATATCGTGTGTGCACCTGTTTCTTCTGTAAAAGTATTTATCAGTCGAGTGAAAAGTCATTGTAACTATGCCTCAATGATTTGAAATAATGTCAAATTGAAAATGTGAAATAAATGCCAAAAATTTTGGAATGGAAGTAGAGTAGCCATTATGAAGAATGGATAGAAAATTACTCAGGGATAAAGTAAGTAAGTATATTTTGCTAAATAACAGTTTTATTCATTTTAATTTTATTTTAAAATTTAAATATAGTTCGTGCGTTGTATGCCACAAGTATATAATTTCTTTCCCTTTAAGTATGGTAAAAAATATTTTAATTTTACATTCAGGGATGAAATTTATTAGAATTATAATAACTTATTTTTTATCTCCCTTTAATGATATGACACATAACAAATTTTGTGCTTTGTAAACTAAGTTTTATCTGATGAGTATTTTTGTTACATCATCTTATTAAATGAGATTCTACATGGTGATATCAGTGAAAACATTGTCGATTTTTATATGTTAAAGTAATTTAATTCTGCAGTGTGCTTTTGTCATTACACTAGTGAACTGAGCATAAGGGGTTGCTCTCGGTGGGGGGTCTTTCTCAGGGAACATATCCTGTATAATTATGCTTAGTAAGTTTCAGAGAAAACCATAGAAAGCTCCAAATAGATAGGTTTACGAGCACAACCTGGGATAAAACCCAGCACTTCCTGTACATCGCTTAATTTGAAGTACATCGCTTAAATTTAAGTTTGAACGATGATATAAAACAGTTTCTTGTATTGGGCGTAACCAGCATGAACAGTGGATAGGAAATTACTTAAAGATAAAGTAAGTATTTTTTACTAAATAACAGTTTTATTCATTTGAATTATATGTTAAAATTTAAATATAGATCGTGCGTTGTATGCTCCAAGTATATACATTTATTAGTTTAAGTATGCTAAAAAATATTTTAACTTTGAATTCAGGGATGGAATTTAATATGTTTATAATAATTTATTACTTTCTTCTATATGTAATACAGAGAAAGTATTGCATTCGTGAAAATTTTCGACCTCCGTTTTTTGATGGATTTACACGTTTTGGGATGTCCTGAACACGAATTGATAGTTTTTAGAAAATGTCTGTCTGTCTGTGTGTATCACGATTTTTGTGGACACTGTAGCTGACGAACCAATGAATGAAATTTAACCAAACTTGGTATTTAGTTGCACCCTGATATAAACTGGTGATTAGATTTGGGGATCAATCGCTCAACAGGTGGCGTTGTGATCGCATTTTTTGTAAACTTTTAACAAGGCAGTATAGGACAAAATTTCGTATAAATGTGCATAATGAGATTTATTTTAAACTCGTGATTGTAAAATGAATATGAATTATTGTTAATAATAGTAATTAACTAGGAAAAAAATCCTGTGCATGTGGGGGCATCGCTCCCCACCTGGGGGGGAAGTAACACCCCTGGGGGGGGGTTGATTTCCAAGATGGGTATCTTTCGAAAGGTCTCGTCAATACCTTTAAAACGAATGGTTGAACTATAAATCTGTGATGATTTAAAACAAAGTTTTCGATTTTTTTTTACTTTTAACGAAAAAAAAAAAAATTAATTTAAAATTTTTTTTTTTTTAATTGAAATTTAACCAAACTTGGTATTTAGTTGGTCCTTGACATAAACTGGTGCTGATTTCATTTGGTGATCAAACGCTCAACAAGTGGCGCTGAGATCACATTTTTTCTAAATTTTTAACATTGCAGTATAGGACAAAATTTCGTATAAATGTACATAATGGGAGTTATTTTTAACTTGTGATTGTAAAATTAATATGAATTGTTGATAATAGTAGTAGTTAACTAGGAAAAAAATTCTGTGCATGTGGGGAACCCCCTGGGGGGCGATTAAATTTTCAAGATGGGTATCTTTCGAAAGGTCTCGTCAATACCTTTAAAACGAATGGTTGAACTATAAATATGTGATAATTTAAAACAAAGTTATCGATTTTTTTTACTTTTAACAAAAAAAATAACCTTGTAATTTTTTTTTTTTTAATTTTTTTTTTTTTTACTTTCTTCTATATGTAATATAGAGAAAGTATTGGATTCGCGAAATTTTTCGACCTCCGTTTTTTGACGGATCTACACGTTTTGGGATGTCCTGAACACGAATTGATAGTTTTTAGAAAGTGTCTGTCTGTCTGTCTGTGTGTCTGCCTGTCTGTCTGTCTGTGTGTCTGTCTGTATCATTTTTTTGTGGACGCTGTATCTCACGAACCAATGAATGAAATTTAACCAAACTTGGTATTAAGTTGCACCCTGACATGATCTGGAGGCCAGATGATTTGGGGATAATAGCTCAACAGGTGGCGCTGTAATCGCATTTTATGCAAATTTTTAACATGGCAGCATAGGACAAAATTCCGTATAAATGGGCATAATGAGAGTTATTTTAAACTTGTGATTGTAAAATTAATATGAATTATTGATAATAGTAGTAGTTAACTAGGAAAATAAATTTGTGCATGGGGGGGGCATCGGTTCCCCCCTGGGGGGGAACCGATGCCCCCCCCCATGACAAGACAAGAACAATTGAATGACGGGAAGGGGGGGGGGGTTAAATTTTGTAGATGGGTATCATTCGAAAGATCTCGTCAATACCTTTAAAACGAATGGTTGAACTATAAATCTGTGATAATTTAAAACAAAGTTATCGATTTTTTTTACTTTTAACAAAAAAAAAAATTTGGGGATCAATAGCTCAACAGGAGGCGCTGTGATAGCATTTTATCTAAATTTTTAACATGGCAGTATAGGACAAAAATTCGTATAAATGTGCATAATAAGGTTATTTTACACTTGTGATTGTGAAATTAATATGGATTATTGATAATAGTAGTACGTAACTAGGAAAAAAATTTTGTGCATGGGGGGCACCGCTTCCCCCCCTGGGGTGAAGTACCCCCCCGTGGGGGGTAAATTTTGAAGATGGGTATCATTCGAAAGATCTCGTCAATACCTTTAAAACGAATGGTTGAACTATAAATCTGTGATAATTTAAAACAAAGTTATCGATTTTTTTTACTTTTAACAAAAAAAAAAACTTAAAAAAAAAAAACTTCAAAAAAAAAATGATTTTTTTTTTTTTTTTTTTTTTTTTTTTTATTGTTACTGATTGAATATGTATAGGAAAATATAGAAGAAAGTCTTGTGGTGGCCACACCATACTAGTTTCTTTTAATATTGTTACTGAGTGACCTTGTATAGGAAAATATAGAAGAAAGTCTTGTGGTGGCCACAACATACTAGTTTTTATTCTCCCTGGAATGATGTGACACATAAAAAATTTTGTGCTTTGTAAAGTGAAGTTTTTTTATGATGTGTATTTTTGTTACATCTTTTTATTAAATGAGGTTTTACATGTCGATTAAAAAAAAATACTTACAAATTTTGAATAAACACCATAAAATGCAGTAAACTCGCAACAATTGTTTCGGGTCGAAAAAACACACGACCCTTCATCAGGCGACTAAAGTAAGCACGAGTGCTGCAGTCAAAGCGGCAACGCTACAGGTGCGTTGGCGCTTTGACTGCAGCACTCGTGCTTACTTTATTCGCCTGATGAAGGGTCGTGTGTTTTTTCGACCCGAAACAATTGTTGCGAGTTTATTGCATTTTATGGTGTTTATTCAAAGTTTGTAAGTAATTTTTTTTACAACGCCAGTTTTGTGGTGCTTTTTTATTAAAGTTACATGTTGATATTAGTGAAAACATAGTCGTTTTTTAAATGTTAGAATAATTTATTTCTACAGTGTGCTTTTGCCATCTGGTATCCTGCTGTTCGGCTTAAGACCAGTTGTCTACACTAGTAACCTGAGCCTAAGGGGTTGCTCTCCATGGGGGTCTTTCTAAGGACACCTGCCCTGTATATTTATGCGTCTCAGAGAAAACTACAGAAAGCTCCAAATAGCTAATCTGACGAGTGCAACCTGGGATCAAACCCATCACTTCCTGTCTACCAGTTTGAGCACAGAACCACCTGGCTACTGATGGATGACTTATTTTCTTAATTAATTTATTTATTTATTGTAAGTGTGCATTTTACGTATTTTATCAATTACTTACTCTCCTTGATACTAAATTTAATCCGGTATTCCGGAATCACTAATAAATTTTGCTTTGCTGCAGGTAGATACAGAAAATTCTGCTTCTGGACGTATAAATACATAAATTTTTTTTTTATATATTTTATGTAGTTTCATTTATGCATATTATTTAAAAAAATTATTATCTAACAGATGAAATCAGATTTTTAAATTTATCATGAATAAATATAAAATCATTAAGCATCTTTTTTTTCTTTTAGGTGATAAGCAGAAGAGGCCAGTGTCAGAGTATATTTTATACTGAACTTCCCCGTAACATGGAGTCAATTTTTTAGATTAGTTCAAATTGTAACTGTTTATTCAAAACAATTTCTGTCAAATCAGTTGATTAAAATATTTAAAATGTTGATGCGAATGTTAATAAAATGTAATTTTTAAATTGTTGTGATATTTAATCTCAGAACATTCTTTTATTAACTTTCGTTTTTCTTGTTCCGGACTTTCTCTTTTTGTTTTTTGTTTCCCGCCAATTGATTGTTCGGTGCACCTGCCGTATCACGTGACGATGTGTCGCGTCTCTCTACAAGTACATTGTAATACTTTTTTCAATCATGTAATTTTGCTATTCGGAACTGACGTTCCATTTTCTTATTCTATTTAATCATAATATTTTTTCTTTTTGTCTAAGGTGAATAAATTAAAGTAAAAAACATCTAGGCATTCTTTCATTACGCAGCAACGAGTGAATTATCCTAAATAATAATTGATCTACATATTATATAAGAATTTCACAGTCTAATTAAGATTCATTATAGGAAAAGAAGTCATATAAATATATATCCATGTATTTTTTCATCTAATTCAAGTGTACAATCTGATGATAAATAGAGAGGATTTTTTCTTCACCAATGGAATATACAATTACCTGTGACAACCCAGGTAAGCTAAACTTTATTTAATTATATGACTGTTGTTTTAGCAAAGAATTATTAGTAAGAATTATTTGTTATAAATATATTTAAATAACTAATTTGAGGAAACTCCGAACTCATGCATTCATTTATAAAGTATTCTTCCAACAGATTATGATTCTGAGATTTTGAATTGAAAATTTAGATTTATTCTTGACAAATTTTTTTTCATTACACATTGGAAGAAATTGCTACATTTAAAATAATAAAATAAAAAATGAAAATGTAAGCGAAAATATTTGTTTTTGTTTCTTCAAAACTGAAGTGACACTAAATCGAAAGTATTGAAAAGTGCTTATTTTTATGAAAACTATTTAATTTTATTTTCTTCTTCAAGTACTATTTATCCTAACTGTGTTGATTTAAAATATTAAATGAATATTTACGTAATGAACAAATATTAACAAAACTGTTACAAAAATTTTGTTACGTATGTCAGCAACAAAAGATATACAAATTGAACCGCTGAACTCCACAAATTATAATGTGTGGAAGTTTCGTATCGAGATGTACTTGCAAAAAGAGGATCTTTTTACAGTCATTACTGACGATCCTCCCAACCCAATAACCGATCAGTGGCGTTTAAAAAATAGAAAGGCCAGAGCCATTATAAATCTACTTATTGATAATGAACAGATAGTGTACGTTATGAATCTAGATACAGCACGAGAGTGCTGGAATGCTCTGCGCCAAGTCCACGAAAGATCATCCCTTACCAGTAAGCTTTTCTTACTTAGGAAACTTTATTCCATAAAATTAATGGAAGGTGGTGATGTAAACCAACATATAGCTGACATATATAAAACACGCGACAGACTCACCGCTATAGGTGAAGTCATAGATGAATCGCACCTAGCTGCATTAATGCTATGCTCACTCCCTCCTTCGTATGACGTTCTCATAACAAGTCTCGAATCGAGAGACGAAGCCCAACTGACACCTGAATATATACGAAACAAATTGGCTGATGAATATGCCAAAAGGCTTGAAAACAAAACTATTCAAAATTCAGCGTTAAAAGTCCAATACCATAACAAATCGGAAAAATTCTGCAAATACTGTAAGAAAAGCAATCATAATATAGAAGAATGCTATAAGTTAAAAAATAAAAATAATTCTGCTGTTAAAAGTCACAGTAAAAATTTCAACAAAAAACCCAACTTCAGATCCAACATATGCTCTCAGAACAATGAGAAGCCAGATAGCGCTCAAATTGCAGAGGGGAGCAATAAACCAAAAGCTGATAAATTGTATTCTTTTTATGTTGGAGATAAAACTGTAAATTGGGTGGTTGATTCAGGGTCGTCTTCACATATCTGCAATGATAAACTAAAATTTCGCGATCTTAAAAATAACGTTTCTAACGTCACTATCGCGAACGGCACGCAGCTAAAATATTTGGGTTCCGGTACTGTGGATTTGTATACCGTAAATTCGGAAAACACACAGAACAAAATAACACTTAAAAATGTTCTTTATGTCCCTGAAATAGAAACTAATTTAATTTCTATAAAAAGAGCAACAGAGAATGGCTGTATTGCTGTATTTGATGATAAAACCTGTAAAATTGTAAATCAGGGTAATACATGCATTGAGGGATATGTGAAAAATAACTTATATGAATGTCAATTAAATTATTCTGAAAACAAACACACAGCGAACATTGTAATACAAACTTGTGATAACGAAAATTGCATAAACAAGTGGCATGTGAAACTTGGCCACAGAAATACTAACCACATTAAAGATTTAGTTAACAAGGACATGGCTGTGGGTATAAAATTAAATGATTGCAAACATAATACTGAATGTAAAACATGCATAATGTCAAAATTAACTGATTCACCTTACCCCAAAGCTGCACAATTTAGAGCCTCCGTACCACTCGAACTGGTCCACACAGACTTATGTGGCCCTATGAAAACCCCCACTGTAGGTGGAAAATATTACTTTCTTACATTTATAGACGACTACAGTCGTTATACTATTATATATTTGCTAAGAAATAAGTTTGAGGTATTTTCTAAGTTAAAGGAATATGTGGCTATGACCGCAAACAAATTTGGCCGGAAAGTGCAAGCAATTCGCTCCGATAACGGGGGTGAATACACTAGTATGGAAGTAAATGAATTTTTGAATAAAGAAGGAATTGAGCACCAGTTTACCGTTCCTTACTCTAGTGCTCAGAACGGCGTGGCAGAACGTAAAAATCGTACGCTGACCGAAATGGCTCGCTGTCTGCTTAAAGACAGTAATTTACCGAATTCCTTTTGGGGGGAAGCCGTAAATACTGCAAATTACATACAAAATAGGCTCCCGACCTCCTCGTGCGACTCAACTCCTTACGAAAAATGGACCGGCCGTAAACCCGATTTATGAAATATAAAAACATTCGGATGTCGCGCATACGCATATGTACATAAAATACATAGGGGAAAACTGGATAGCACCGCTCAAGAAGGAATTTTTGTGGGATATGATAATCGTAGCAAAGGCTACAGAATTTGCACAAATAATAAAAATGTAATAATTAGTAGAACTGTAAAATTCTTGGAGGATGAATATAGAGAATCCCACAATAAAGAAACATCACTATTCAAGAATGAAAATTCAAATGATGAAATTCCGGTGTCCAAATTACCAATATTAGATACTGATATAAATATAGATATAGCGGGCGATAACGATAGTCCAGATGACACGCAAACTCTGCCGCGACGATCACAACGATTAAATAAAGGTGTTCCGCCCGACAGATTTGCATTTGCAGTAAATGACAAAAGAATTGATGAGCCTAAGTGTTTTGATGATATACTAAAAATTCAAAACCCAGCTGAAAAAGAAAATTGGCTGAATGCCACACTCGACGAAATGAATTCACTCAGACAAAACAATACTTGGGAACTTGTTGACGCTCAACCAGGGACCAAAGTAGTAGGGTGTAAGTGGGCGTTCAAGGCCAAATACAATAGCCAAGGACAAGTCGAGAAATATAAAGCCAGGCTTGTTGCCAAGGGTTTTTCTCAAAAATACGGGGTGGACTATGACGAAACTTTTGCACCAGTTGCATCGCATACCACTCTAAGAAGTTTCTTGACCATGTCACTATATAAAAATTTGAATCTAAGGCATGTAGATATAAAAACTGCTTTCCTACATGGAAATTTGCAAGAAGATGTATACATGCATCAACCCGAGGGTTATGTTGT
The DNA here is from genome assembly GCA_963930645.1 of Salticus scenicus. Lineage (NCBI taxonomy): Eukaryota > Metazoa > Arthropoda > Arachnida > Araneae > Salticidae > Salticus > Salticus scenicus. Next base: position 64,752,596 of record OZ005662.1, on the reverse strand, counting down.
CCAGGGCGAAGAAAATAAAATATGTAAGTTAAAGAAAGCGATATATGGCTTGAAACAAGCCGCTAGAGCGTGGAATTTGAAAATTAATGAAACATTGTGTAAATTAGGATTTAAACAAAGTCAACATGACAAGTGTTTATATATCCGTAACAAAGATAACACAGAAACTTACATTCTTGTGTATGTTGATGATCTACTTGTAGCTGGTAAAAATCACAATATTGACATACTAATTAATCAACTTAGGGAAGAATATCCATTAACCGACCTTGGGGAAGCCAAATATTACCTCGGCATAAATATAGAAAGACCTTGTAAAGGGGTAATTACGCTTGATCAAAATAATAAAATACGAGACATTGTAACCAAATTTGGGCTAGATAACGCACGGCCCTCTGACACACCGATGGAACCAGGGTATATAAAATTAACTGATAATGACAATCTCTTACCAAACAACACAATGTACAGACAGGCTGTAGGCGCGTTACTTTACATTTCTACAGTATCGCGACCTGATATAAGTGTTGCCGTTGGCATCTTAAGCCGTAGAAACGAAAATCCTAGAGCGAAAGACTGGGAGGCAGTTAAAAGGGTTATTAGATATTTGAAAAATACCCAAGATATTAAATTAAAACTTTGTAACTCTGGTGAACCTGTTCTTAGAGCATATTCGGATTCGGATTGGGCCAATGATCCAAGTGATAGAAAGTCTATCTCTGGAAATTTATTTAAGATAGGAAAAAATCCAATATTTTGGACTTCGAAGAAACAGTCCTGTGTGTCCATGTCTTCAGCAGAGGCTGAGTACGTCGCAGCTGCGAGTGCTGCACTTGAAATACAGTGGCTCAACAAACTGCTGGATGATTTAAATTTGCCGCAACAATGTCCTATAGTGTTGTACCAGGACAACCAATCTACCATCAAGATTGCTGAAAATGATAAGTTCCAGTCAAAAACAAAACACTTACAGCTGAGATATCATCTTCTGCGAAACTTAATACAAGAAGGCCTAATCAAGCTTCAATACAAACCTACCAAAGAAATGACCGCCGATACCCTAACAAAAGCTCTGCCAAAAACTGATTTTAATAGACATAGAAATGCATTAATGAACAATTGAAAAATTTCTGAGCTTAAGAGGGGGTGTTGTGATATTTAATCTCAGAACATTCTTTTATTAACTTTCGTTTTTCTTGTTCCGGACTTTCTCTTTTTGTTTTTTGTTTCCCGCCAATTGATTGTTCGGTGCACCTGCCGTATCACGTGACGATGTGTCGCGTCTCTCTACAAGTACATTGTAATACTTTTTTCAATCATGTAATTTTGCTATTCGGAACTGACGTTCCATTTTCTTATTCTATTTAATCATAATATTTTTTCTTTTTGTCTAAGATGAATAAATTAAAGTAAAAAACATCTAGGCATTCTTTCATTACGCAGCAACGAGTGAATTATCCTAAATAATAATTGATCTACATATTATATAAGAATTTCACAGTCTAATTAAGATTCATTATAGGAAAAGAAGTCATATAAATATATATCCATGTATTTTTTCATCTAATTCAAGTGTACAATCTGATGATAAATAGAGAGGATTTTTTCTTCACCAATGGAATATACAATTACCTGTGACAACCCAGGTAAGCTAAACTTTATTTAATTATATGACTGTTGTTTTAGCAAAGAATTATTAGTAAGAATTATTTGTTATAAATATATTTAAATAACTAATTTGAGGAAACTCCGAACTCATGCATTCATTTATAAAGTATTCTTCCAACATAAATTGGATATTATTTTATATTTACAACATATTCTAAATATTTAGCAACAAAACTCTAACAAATTTTATTTTTATTCCTTTATTCATTAGGTTATCAGTGGTACTTAAACAGAATTAAAAATGTTATAATGATTTTAGTAAGGAAATCTGAAGAAAATACTAATATTTCATGTTTATCTCCTTTATGGAACTAGCAGTGCTGAAATTTTAGTTATTGAGTGCAGGAGTCGCAATGTTCCTATATTTTATATGCATTTTATTATATTGTTACCACTATTTAAAAAAAAAAAAATCTTGAAGTTTTAATGTTATAATATTTTAAAAATTATTGATCTCAAATAATAGCGGCAAAAGACTAAAGTAACACATACAAATATAGCAACACCGTGACCCTGTAAATGTTCTAAATAGCAGAAATAGTAAACTGACAAACAGTGAAATAATTATTGTAGGAATACTTTGCTCAAAAGAGTTTTCTTTTCAGCAGCATCTTTCAATTAAATGATTTTTTTCAATTAAGTTTTTTTTTTTTTTTTTTTCAGAATTTAAGTATTTTATTCAACAAATTATTCTGCAATTCAAGTCAAATTACTTTCTCAAAAAGAAAGAACTAGGAAGAAAAGGGAAGAAGGGGGGGGGGAGGGATAGAATGTACTGGATTTTTTAAATGCATTGCTTAATTAACTGTAATTTACAAACATTTTAAATTTTATGATTATCAATTTCAATTTCATAAAGGTAGTGTTAATACGTGAAGTTAAGAAACTAATTGCAAATTATGAGATATTAGACTTAAATTTTATTAATTTGTATATATTTTAATTTTTAATATGGTAATATTAGTTGAACTGAATATAAGACAATTGTAAAGTGCATCCGCATACGCAACAACACTTTGAAAAAAAAAAAAAAAAAAAAAATCCATAAATGGAAAAAAAGCAAATAACAGTTGTTTTGGGTCAAAATTATTAAGCTTGATGCACCATCAGGAAAAAGAAATGTTGGCTAATTCTTTTACTGGTAAAATGAAAAACTGGCAGCGTCAATTACTGGAACACTGAATGTGTGTAAATATGGTAAATAAATAGTATAATAAATCAGCCCCTCCCCCCCCCCCAAAAAAAAAATAAATAAATAAATAAGTAAAAAAATAAATATTTATTTAATTTATTTAATTTATAAATAAATTATATATTTATTTTATTTATAAATAAATAAAATATTTATTTAATTAATTAATTAATTTATTTTTTAATAACTCAATGTATAAATATAACAAATTTTTTTTTCCAGAATTACTTAGTACAAATTACAAATTGGGCAGTTTTATAAGTAGGAATATGTCTAACTCTCTGTAATACTTATACAACGTATAAAGTAAATCTAAATGTAGAAAAAAAAACCTAACATTTATTTTCTTATATGTATAAATATAATAACTTCTAACAATGTATTTTCAAGGCATTCATTACAGGCAAAAGATAGCAGGTGTTCATGCAATGTAAAAACAGCAACACCTAAAACTAAATCAAATGGCCCAATAAAGAAAATCGAAAAAATATGTTTTATAAATATTTTTCTTTAACTAGTTATTTGATTAGAGTTGTTGATTTTGTGAAACTTGTGCTTATTTTCTTTCACGTAATTGACGAATGTTGCCATATTATTTAAATTTATGCTCTTTAATATATATATATATATATATATATATATATTCTTTTTTTTTTTTTTTAAATATTCACTTATAATTTAAAATCAGTTTACGGTGCTTTTTATTATTGCAATGCAATAAAGTTAATTATTAAATCGCATATTTATTTAAACTATTGAATGACGAGACCTTGTCTTCAATCTACAAATACAATGCAACTATATGGGGAAATTTGTTTATAGAATTATTTAATTATTTATCACCTAACTCTTTTTTTTTTTTTTTTTTTTTTTTTTTTAAATCAAAGCTCCATTCAAAAAAAAAAAAAAAAAAAAAAAAAAAAAAAATTACAACCATTAAATTAATACTTGTTTACCAAAATTTTATTTTTTACTTTATTTTAGAGACAAGAATATATGAGAAAATGCACTTGGATAATATTCGCATTTTTGAATTCAAAAATTATAATTCTAAAAAATCAATTTTTAGAAAACTAGTACTAATTTAACTGTTGTAATTTTTCCGAATGGAAAAATGGAATTAATAAAAATACGTTAGGTAATGAGTAATTCTATAAATAAAAATTATCGCATGCAGGAGATAGGATTTCATGACGGGAGGAGAGAGAAGAGCCTTTCCGTGTTAACTTATGGGAGTTTTGTTGCTTGGTATTGTAAGGATATTTGATTCAAAAATGAAGGTTTTCAAATTATGTCTTTTGAATATGTCGCCTTTTAGTTTTTGATAAGTTTTTTGAAAAAAGAAAATTATATATTTTGTCTCATTAAGTAAATTTAGAACTGTAAGTTTGGATTTCTAAATAAAATATTTAAATTTATTTTTTTAAACAATTGTTCATAAGCTGAAAGGCAACTTATACAAAGAAAAATTCTCAAAAGACAGAATTCGAAAAATTCATTTTTGAATGAGATATTCTTATATAAAACGAAGTAACAAAAGTCCCATTCGATAACACGGGAAGATAGAAAGAGGTAATCTGACTGTGATGTACAGCCTTAACGGCCCTCTTCACTCACCGTCGCCGGAAGCCCGAGCCAATGTTATTCTATGGGGAAAGTTTCTTTACAAATAACTTATTAATTAATACATATTTTTAAATTCTGTTTTCACATTCAGAAAATTTCCAACTGTTAAATTGACGGATCTTTTTTAAAAATGTATTATTTTAATTTTTAATATTTTATTTTGAAATTGCAAAATGAAAAAAATTTACATATTGAAAATTCGTATTTTGCAGCTCAAAAATAAAATATAAAAAATTAAAAAAATAATTTTTTAGAAAAGGTGCATCAATTTAACAGCTGGGAATTTTCAGAATGTGGAAACAGAATTTAAAAATATGTATTAGTTAATAAGTTATTTGTAAAGAAAAATTTCCCATAGAATAACGTTAGGTTCGGCTTCCGGCGGCGGTGAGTGTAGAGGGCCCTTAACGGCCCTCTTCACTTACTGTCGCCGGAGGCCCGATTCAATGTTATTCTATGGGAAATTTCCTTTACAAATAACTTATTAAATAGTACATATTTTTAAATTCTGTTCTCATATTCTGAAAATTCCCAACTGTTAAATTTACGGAACTTTCTTTAAAAAAGTATTTTTTTAATGTTTTATATTTTATTTTGTAGCTGCAAAATACAAATTTTCAATATGTGAAATTTTGAATTTTACAATTTCAAAATAAAATATTAAAAATTAAAAAAAAAATACATTTTTAAAAAAGGTCCGTCAATTTAACAGTTGGGAATTTTCAGAGTATGAAAACAGAATTTAAAAATATGCATTAGTTAATAAGTTTTTGTAAAGAAAATTTCCCAAAGAATAACATTAGCTTCGGCTTCCGGCGACGGTGAGTGAAACGGGCCCGTAAGTTTAAAATCAAGGCTACGATGTGCCTCTTAGAAGAAAATGCGTGCCTTTTTAATTTCAAAGGCACCAGGTGTCTCTTAATTTCAAAAGCACCACGTGCCTCTAAAATTCAAAGGCAACAGGTGCCTCTTAAATTCAAAGGCAACAGGTGCCTCTTAATTTTAAAGGCACCCGTGCTTCTTAATTTCAAAGGCACCCGTGCTTCTTAATTTCAAAGGCACCCTCGTGACTCTTATTTTTCAGAGGCAAAAAAAGTCAAAATGTGCCTCTTGTATCAGAGGCACAGTTTTAAGAGTGTAAAAAAGATATAATTTGTTATACATTAGTCTGATACACTTTCAAAGGGCATTTTTTAATTAAAATTTTCTTTAAAACTTAACTTAAAACTTTTAAGTAAATTAACTAATTAAAACAAAAACTACAATTGACACTAATTTGTTATTAAAAATATAATTTATATATTTGTGTGTTTAAAACGTATATTTGGTTCTGAAATATTCAATACACTGTAAAAATATTTTGTAAATTTGCTGAAATGTTTATCCAAAGTTCCTGTAAATTTAAAAATTTACATTAATTCTTTGTCTAAAATAAATACTCAAGATTCTAAAACTTTATTCTATATTTTTATCTAATTTTATTATTTAATTTCTCACTAAAAATTAAAAATGAACGTTTCTACTTTAGTAAAAGCAGTCTAAATCGCAAATATATTCTGTCCAATAATTAATTAAATAAATATTAGTTATTAATATTCATATGTAAAATAAATTTTTTCAACATCTCCTTTTATTTTTCTTTGTAATTTTACATAAAACTTAAGGTAAGGTTACCAGTACTGTTTTCTGTTGAAAGTTTTAACAGTGCAGGTAACATTCAGATAGATAACTATAAAAATAGTTATAAAAAAATCTAAAAATTATGCAAGCTATGATCATTGTAATTGTTATTGCGCCTGAATTTTATGCAAGCTTAAAAAATAAATGAAAAAAGGTTTGTAGAAAAAAAAATATATATTGTTTTTCTTAGAAACATTACAAATACACGAAATATTTTAACTGTATTACGTAGAATTTAGATGATAGATAGGAAACTTTAATATATTGTGGTAAAAAAAACTAAAAGTTACATAATTATTATCCTTTAAGTGTAAAATGGCACACTAAACGTTGAAAACGTATACATACGTTACGTGGATTCGAGAACTACTTTATGACTGAATATATAAAAATATATTTTCGATCTTTTTATGTAATAATCTAGAACTAACAGAAAATAAGATTTTTTTTTTTAATAATGAAATAATGCATTTTATTTTACTCTTTATTTATTTATTCTTAGTACAAAGTAGAATTGAATGTTAACGTTCTTATTACATATATTATGCCACTTTATTAATTTTCGACATTTACGATAATAATCTTTCACATTTTGCAATTCTTCTTATTGTTATATTAACTTTATGATGTCTAAATTTTGCGTTTAAACTACCAATATTTCTTATTTCCACTACCCGACTACACTGAGAAAAAAATATACCTCTTTCATATTTATCGATATATCGATTTTTATTCTTCTTCTTCTATTAAACATCTAGAAACAATATCATTTTGAATGTTTCAGTCCTTGGAGCAATTACTTATCGGAAAATTTTGAGAATAAAAACCGAATCAGGAATCATTAAATTTAAGCGTTAGATAAATATCTATTTATAGTTACATCGTCTTTGAATTACAACTTTAATAGATTAAAAATTAGTTTCAGACTGAAATATATTTAAATGTCTTGAAAAATGCTTAAAAGAAAAAAAGAAAATCATTATCTGTGACTCTTTGGCATTTCTTTAAGGTTCTCTAGGGTTCATAGGAACTGTCTAATGGAAACCTTACTACCGTCTTTGCAAGAGGCTAAGGGTGTAAACTCTTCACCTATATTATAGCTATGCTAACAAACCCCATACCTAACCATGTTAACTGTATTTAAACTTGGAAACTTCTGCACACACCATAAATTTAATTAATTAATTAATAAAATAATAAAATAAATCAATAATTTAATTAATTAATTAATTAAAATTAAATTAAATTAATTTTAAGGTATTTAAATAAAAGTACAGTGCGTGTTGAAATGATAGGTCCACCAGTAAAAACGAAAATTATGTTGGTAAAAAAGGTTTTATTGTGAACAAAGTACTATTTTATAAACTACATTACTTCATGCATTGTAAAATAATACATGAATAATATACAAATAATAGGGATAATAAGGAAAACAAAAATTACATAAAAAAGCTATTTCAAAAAGATAGGTCCGCTGAACCAAGCATAAAATTAATGTTGAATTAATAAGAAATTTTTCCACCTTGTTTCAAAATAAGCTCATAAATCCTGTTCTGCATGGTTTCTACAAGTTTTTGAAAACACTTTTTCTCGATTTTTGACCATTCGGAGGAAATAGCCTTTTTCAAGTCTGCAGTACTGTTGTACTGCCTTCCGCCTGCATACACCGCTCTTGCGAGTATACCCAACATGTTTTCTACCGGATTCAGGTCGGGACTGCAAGGTGGCCAATCGATAACATGTACACCATTATCCAGAAACCTTTCGAAAGTGGACTTTGCAGTGTGCACAGGAGCATTGTCCTGTTGGAACATCAAGAATGGGCCCCCAATGTGCTCTGCTTGTGGAAGAAAATATTGTTCAAGCAGCTGTTGATAGCCTGCAGCATTCAAACGATTGTCTACAAATGCTATATCAGTTTTTCCTGCACCTCCGAATTCGGCCCCTACCATAACGGAACCACCGACAGCTTGCCTCTTCGAGAATATCTGTCTATCGTGCCAGTAGTACTTCCAGCGATCTGGACCATCCAAGTTGAATTTCTTTTCATCACTGAATATCACACGATGCCAATCTTGTTTCAAGGACATCACTTCATGTGCGAATTTCAATCTCTTTTCTTTGTGCATTTTAGTCAATTTCGGAGCCGCTTTCCTCTTCACGTAAACTATATTGCCGAACTTCTTTACCACTCTATGGACTATAGATTTTGATATTGGAGGGTTTTGTTGTCTGGCTACAGTGGATAAGCTCATACTTTCAGATTTTAACTCCTTTACGATACTCCTTCTTTGTCGGAGTGTCACTTTTGATAGGCGGCCAGATGATTTTTTACTGCCATAAGCATTTCTCAGTCGCAAATAATTGTTTACAACATTATGTGATCCGTTTAAAAGTTTACCTATTTCTCTAATCGATTTTCCTTCCACACGTTTTAAATGCATCAATTTTCCCCTGCTCAACCAGCGAAATACTGCAACGACAACCCATTTCGTTTCATTACAACATGATGTTCAAATCTGTTTAAATACCTCCACAGCAGCCAGCATAATCCCACAGTAAGACTAAGCAACGATATTTATGCAAATGTTTTGGAAATAAACGTGATTGGTGCAAAATTTCTGAAGGAGGACCTATCTTTTCGAAACGGTCTAAAAATGAAAATTCGCATAAAATAAAAAGGAATTATTTATTTTTAAGAAATTTCTTCATAAATAGTTGTAACAATTACTGATTAATTATCTCTAACAAAAAAGTGATTCTTATTCTCAATTAAGAGTCGAAATTTTGAAAAATGCGGGTGGACCTATCATTTCGATACGCACTGTATATAATTAAATTATTTAAAAATTCCTTCCCGCTATTTTTGTTTCTTTTGTTTCCTGTTTTTATGGTTGTATTCCTCTCTAGTTTCGCAGGGTGCTTCTTATTGTTCGGTTGTGGTGCTTCCACCCCTTTGCGTTTTGTCCTGCTTTCAGTCTTGTTTTTGCCTCCAAGGTTGTAGCACGTGTTTCTGCACCTGAAAAAGAAACGCCACGTATTTTCGAAACCAGTAGTGCTTTCTTTAATGTTATGGTGTGAGAAGAAGTTTTTAAGTTTAAATGTCGATTGTAAACCAGTTTTTTAATTTATTAGTAACATGTCAACTAGCCCCATAAAGATATATATTGGGGTATTTGGAATGCGTTCATAAAGATCCAGAATTCCAAACAACGTAAAAATTATGATAAACGCATGTGACCAACAGTTAACCACTCTCTCGAAAACCATTATAAACAGTTCCTCAGTTGATCTACAGTTTAACCAGACCAAAAATGTATACAATGTAAAAAATTATTCACCAGTCAGAAAAATCATATAGTTTTTTTTTTCGTGACGCTTGAACTTGATGCAGCTATATATACATTCTCATCTAGTTAAATGGCAGCGCTCTACTCCCACTGGGGCAGTAAACAGCAGATAAATGCCAACTAACCCAGGTCTCCCGTATAACACCACATTTTGTTTTGAAAAATATAATAAATAAATTACTTAAAGTAAAAATAATAAATAATAAACAAAAAATATTTTTTTAGAAAGAGGCTTATGAGATATTTAAAGTACGGAGAAGGAAGAAGAATCTGTATTACTTAAAATCCAATATTATTAAAACGTATGAAACGAAAAAAAAAAAACTTATTTTTCTTCTAAATTATTTTATTTTGATCATTAAATCATTTTTAATAAAAATAAATGACTAGAGTCGAATGTTATATAACCCGCATTAAGAAAATGGGATTTTTCTTCTTTTTTTTTTTTTTTTTTTTTTCTTCTTTGTTAAGTTTTGTTTTGTACTACGTCTCATTTAATTTGAATAAGAGGAGGTTTATAGAAAAATGTATTTAGTTTAAGAAAATCCGAACATTTTTTTAATACCTGCACCTATTTTTTTATGTTGTCTGATTATTAAAATGAAGAGGTATTTCTAAAGGAATTAAATTGAAAAATGCGTCTGTATTTAGATTTTTTTTCTATGCGAAGTCGTTATTATAAAAAGCATGTATTATTAAAACATAAGCATAATTTTCTAAATTATTAAAAAAAAAGAAAAATACGTATGCAAAAATAAAATATATTTGTTTAAAACACTATTTAAAATTATTATTTTTACATTTATAGATCGAAATTATTCTTTAAATAGAAAATCAATCATATTCGCTTTAATTTTACTATTATTTCAGTACTTACTTTTAAATTTTTATTTTAAAAACACTGTCTTCTGTATATGCACTCTTTGCTTTACATAAAAGTAAAATGGCAGCAGGAAAATAACTTAATTAGAAAAAGTTTTCTTGTCTAAGAATTTTGTTTAAAGATTGTGTTTCTGATGTTTTTTTTACTGTATATTTATAAAACAAATATGCTTGATTTATTTACTCAAACAAAACACGGAGATTTCATTTTTATGGACTACTATTATAAAAAATTATCTTTTTATAAGTTTCTGCAAGGAGTATCAGTATTTATTTTTAAGCAGTCTAAATCAGTTTTTATTATTATGTATTTTCGTCTTTCATTCTTTCATTCAACATAAAAATAAACTAACATAATTAAATACAAAAACAACTTTCTTAAAAGGAAACATGATTTCGTTTTACGTGTTTTCTAGCTCTAATCGTACAGATATTTGTCAGAAGGTTCACTGTCTATTTATAAGAGATGTGGTTCGCCTCTTAATGTTAATAAATGCTTTATTATATTTGCCGCCTGCTGATTTTGTTTCAAAATTTGGCTTCTAAAAATTTAATATCATCTAAAAGCATTACATTAAATATTTTACCGTATAGTAGGGCGAGTATGGGGAGCAATTGTTCAGTTGGTGATAAAAGCACAAATCTGGTAAGAGTTCATGTTTGAAACACGTAGAATGGAAATACAATCAGAAGCATTTTGGCTAGATTTTCCTTTTAGGCATTTCCGATAAAAACAAAATGGCTGCAAATAGGCATTATTGTATTGTAAAAAGGCTGCATTTTCGATTGTTTTAATGGTAAATAGATGTTTTTCTTGTCGAATATTACATTTTACGGATTAAAGAATGAGATTCTGCTAGTACTGAATTGATAACGCCTACCAAAAATCTAATATGGTCGCAAAAACCGTGAAATGTCCATTGTAATTATAAATTTGTGAGATAATAACAGTAGGGGAGAGTGGGGATGAATGGGACATTTTCCATGTTTTTATTAATAACGTTCACAATGTGTAATTCAGAATTTTTTAACATTGCTCATAAGCACACTTCAGTAATCAGTTACAAGTAAACATACAAACTTTAATAAAAAGTTATCATTTGTAATTAATAATATATATATATATATATATATATATATATTTATTTACATGCATGTGCATTGTCCCATTCATCCCCCACATGTGGGAATGAATGGGACAGGACTGAAGTTAACAAAGAAAAGAAAACAAAATGGAAAGTAAATAAATTTTTAAAGTTAAATTGGTTTATGTGATTTTATTACACACTATGGATTTACAGAAATTAACAAAAACTGATGTATTGACTCAAATTAACATCGAAAGGCAAACGTTCTTTGGTTCGCACAGTTTCTAGTGCTCTAGGCTTTGGTAATTTAATCTAATAAGATCTAATCTAAAAATAAATAAATAAAACACTAGAAATATATAAATCATTATAATAGAGACAAAGAACTTTCAATTTATTAAGTTTGAATTTAAGGCCTTATTATTATTTATTTTTTTTCATCTATGTCCAACCTTCGTGCCAAATATTTAGTTAAACATTATTAGTAGTTTTTAGTGCCCATTACAAAATAAATGTTCTATCTGAAACTGTCTATCATTCCTCAATGTCAAGAAATTTCCTTTTCCACTTTAGATCATGTGAATATTTGATTAGCAATTATGATATTATTCCATTACCTTTTATTCGACTTATTCATTTTTTAAATTGATTTGAACATAGGGATATATACTAAATGAGGATTCTGCATATAAACAACGTAAAGTTTCGACCATTACTAAGAAAAAAACGCTTAGAACTGAATAAAAGTCTTCGTTATATTAATTGATCCTTACGGACATACTTTTATAAATTGCAATTGTAATTGTTGTTTGGAACTCATATCTAAACTGTTTCACAATGATGGTTTTTGGACGATTAAGAAAAGTTAAAAAATTTACAAATTTTTATATTTCGTAAATTTCTATCTCAGTTATTTTCATTAATAACAAATACTTTCGTACGTACAACGCACGCATAAATATATATATGTATGTGTGTATGTATGTGTGAGTATTACAATATTACGGTATTTCTTTTCACATGTTACTTTAATTGTTGATATAAAAATAGTGTTTAACTATGTTTTACATTCACGCTATGTTAAATTAATTTGATTTTCAATTTCGTGAGAAATAAATGATACAAATAATGGGTCATATTGCCAAAAAAAAAAAAAAAAAAAAAAAAAAAAAAAAAACTGGTACTTTTATATATTTAGATATTCTACTTCAAAACTTTAAATGTAACATTTTAGCATTTTAGCATGAAAACACATTTTAACATCGCATTTAATTCAACAACACTACAAATCATAAAAATAATTTATAATTTATTCCGGAGTACTTTTAACTCCGCCCATTTATCACGCCAGAATATTTTAAAAGCATTTTTCTTCTTACATCGTAATTACATATTGGGGAAATTTTTTCAAAAATCCTACTGGTGTGAAAAAAGGGTGGGGCTAACAATACTCTGGAATGAATTCTAATTGTTACCAGGTAAGCATTTACTTTATAAGGATCAATGTTTTTTATGAAGAGCAAACCACCTATTGTTAGAAACATGCATTAATGGTGTTCAATTTTTTAAATTTCTTTAAGTATTTACATTTAATTCAGATGCAGGACTTAATGTTTAATAACCGAAACTTATTATTCGTAGCCTTCCGAATCCAAAAATGAGATTTTTAGCGGATCTGTCTGTGTGTTTGTCTATGTTTCTGTGAATCTTTTATAAAAATAACTAAAATACATATATATTACCTATATTAGTAAGAAATACAAATTCGGTATTCGAAATCTGCATCACATGTGTATGTTACTTTTTATTGATATCGGACATAATGTTTGGGTATAATGATATACAAGACATTTCAAATACATTACGTCTATGGAAGAAATCACTCGTACGTACAGTTAACATCTTTAGAATGCATTAAACAAAATGTAAGGAATATATATTTTTTTATATTCATAAAACCATGTTTCGCATACAATATGGTATGAAAACCATTAATCAATCATTTCCAGGACCACATAAAAGAATTTGGATATATTAGAGACGCACAGAGATAATCCTTCAAGCGCAATTCAAATATTGCTATGCCTCTTTCTTTCTGTGTTGTATTTAATTACATAATGTGTTATGTCTGTCTTTTATAAACAGTATACAGAGCTACCTAAATTTAAACGAATACTTTTCTTTCTTTTGAACACTCTCAGATATGAATACTCAAATATCAGGAAAATTTCTTCATTTTTGACGAAAGTGTTTCTAGGGATATGCTTCGAGCAAACATTTCGTCAAATTGACGAAATTTGTTTCGTTACCTATTTGAGAATACGAATTTCGTCAATATATATATATATATATATATATATTCTCCTTCTTATTTCATCAAATTGAAAAAAATACTTTCGGCACTTGTTTGAACATACGAATTTCGTCAAAAGTAATGATAAATTTTTTCATCCTAGTTTCGTGATTCAGAATAAAATACAAATTATAGAATTATAAAATTACTTGCAAGTTCGTTGCCTTAGGCATTAAATCCTAATTATATATAATGAAAATGTAAATAAAACCGAGCAAACAAATAAAAATCATTTGGACATTTATTTGACAGCTTTGAGACCTATAGTTACAATGATTTTTGTTTCAATTGATCCATATTTCTACAGAAATTCATAGAAACAAGCGCACACAATATTTTGTAGACATAGGACATCCATGTCCGCACCGCGATTCGAACCCGGGATGTGGGAATCCAGAAGGAAGCGCTCTACCGACCGGACCACCAGGCCGGCAAATAAAACGCATTGTAACGTAAAAGTCGAAAGAACACATGAAAAAAAACCAATATGGCGGTAATGAAAGCTAGCACATGTTATTGTGAGTAAATAGTTTCGTCAAATATTTGAGAGTTCACGTTTCCTCAAAAATCACGTGATCACTTGACGAAATGGTTGTGAAAAACAACGAAATTAAGCTCGAGGATGTCTGAATCATCAAAATTGAGTATATTATTTCTGTACTGATAAGTATAAAGGATTTAAGTCCAAAAATGTCGATTTTGAGTTAAGTACATAGTCAGACTCAGAAAAAAATTCTCTATCGATTGGTATAAAGGATTTAATTCTGTGTCATTTAGTCTTTGAGAAAATCCATTGGTAAAAAAAGGACCAATTCAGAAATTTACCATTCATGTATGGTATAAAATATTTAATTCAATTTTTCCCGTTATTAAATGAAGGTTGACAACCACTGAATGGTATAAAGAGTATAAATCAACGAAATACCTTTTTCCTAATCGATTCTTCTGATTTGTTTTTAGCTAGTTAAACTTTATTTTTCGTCTCCTGAAAAATCAAGAATATGGACTTAAATCCTTTATACTTATCACTACAGATTTCTGATAGTGAATGTAATTGTTGGAAGAGCTTACTTATTTTGCCAAATTCAAGAAAACTGTTTAACATGTTCATTGCCAAGCAGAAAATTACAATTTCGTACAAATAGAAAAAAAAAAAAAATCAAAGCAGTCTTTGGGGACTGCCGATAGAAGTGAAAACTAAGTAAATTGTGAATTGTGTCGTCCAGCTATTAGATTATTATTTTCGAGTAATTTTTGTTTTGTAAAGAAGTGTTTATGATCTGTATTATAAGATTCGGTACAATATTTGTAGCTACCCAAATTAAATGAACTAAGCCTTATATTAGGTTAAAATATTGATTACGTATGAAATTATTTTAATTAGTAGGTGAGATACAAAAGAAAACCGATTCAGGACACCTCAAAACGTGTTAATCAGGTGAAATCTCGAATTCTACTTTCGATAATATAAAAGTACTTTGCAATATCTTTCGAATGATGTATTAAAAATAATTTAATCATAATTAGAATTTAAAATATTGAAATTTTAAATTATTATAGCGCCATCTGGCGGTAGAAATCTCTCTAATCTACTGCTCGATTCCAAATCAAGAAAGCTTTCTAATGACGTATTTCTTATTAAATTACTTTAATCAGTATTTGAGATACAAAAGAAAACCCATTCAGGACACCTCAAAACGTGTAAATCAGGTGAAATCTCGAATTCCACTTTCGATAATATAAAAGAACTTTAAAATATGTTTCGAATGATGTATTAAAAATAATTTAATCATAATTAGAAATTGAAATTTTAAAATATTACAGCGCCATCTTGCGGTAGAAATTTCTGTAATCTACTGTTTGATTCCAACTCAACAAAGCTTTCAAATGATGCATTACTTATGAAATTATTTTAATCAGTAGCTGAGATACAAAAGAAAAATCATTCAGGAGGCCTCAAAACGTGTTAATCAACTGAAATCTCGAATTCCCCCTTCGATAATATAAAAGTACTTTAAAATATCTTTCGAATGATGTATTAAAAATAATTTAATCATAATTAGAAATTGAAATTTTAAAATATTACAGTGCCATCTGACGCTAGTAATTTCTGTAATCTACTGTTCGATTCCAACTCAATAAAGCTTTCAAATGATGCTTTACATATGAAATTATTTTAATCAGTAGCTGAGATACAAAAGAAAAACCATTCAGGAGACCTCAAAACGTTTTAATCAGCTGAAATCTCGAATTCCACTTTCGGTAATATAAAAGTAAATATCTTTCGAATATAAAAGTATATATATAAAATATAAAAGTAAATATCTTTAAAATATCTTTCGAATGATGTATTAAAAATATTTTAATCATAATTAGAATTTGAAATACGCGTATTAGATTAAAATTTAATTTTCAGTTAAAATGTAAATTTTTTCCAAAATCGATGAAATTTGAACTGCAACTATCCCCTGTGCTGTTAATGTCGCACAGAAAGTTGAAGCATTTTGAAATTTGCAATTTTTATTTCTAGTAGAAAAACCACGTGATATCAATTGGTAAAAAATATGTTTCTTCCCGACCAGACGGGGTGAATGGCTTGTCATGGTAACGAACGACTACACATGGTAACGTTCACTGACGATGACGCGAGTTCCATGATTTTTGTTCACCCAAAAGTGTTCAACGCGCCTAAAGAAATTTTCTCTTCAAATGGAAAGCGTTCGCTGACGATGACGCGAGTTTCATGATTTTTGTTCATCCAAAAGTGCTCAACGCACCTAAAGAAGTTTTCACTTCAAAAAATAAATAAATAAATAAATAAAAATCCCTTCCCTAGTGGCCAATATAAATATTCTGTGGCCGCTATACTTCTAAACTTAGAAATTTGATAGCGACGTCCACGCGATAACGCGTTTTCAAACGTTTGGTGAGAGTTCACATTACGCAATATCGCGGATTGACAATTAACGTATTAAAAATGATAATTACTTTCTCATATTTCTACGGTAGACAGTGTTTTGTTTGAAGTACAATTTCTAAAGTTGATTCTTCTTGCTATAAGTGCGTATTTATGTGTAAACAATATCTTACACTGAGAAAAAAAAAAATTATACCGCCTTTATCTAGAATGAATAAGTGGTCATTTTCTAAATCCTGAAACTAGAAGTATAGATTTCCGAGTCAATGTGCACAAGGCACGCCAATAAACTAAATAGACAAAATGGTCAAGAATTTCTTATCTACAAATTTCTAGATGGTGAAACAATATTCTGAATCTTGTATTACGAAAAATTCTCGCTTGATTTTCTAGAATTGGGTCATAAACCAAGATTATAGCTGCTGAAACCCGCCTCTTGTATTTACATTTATTTAGAGATATTTTCAAATATGTTTATCCTATTATAGGCAAACGCTCAAGAATTCTAATAGAGGTCTCTAGAATTCACTTTCGAAGGGGACTAGAATTTTTTTTATAATAAATTCATAAGGATGACATGGAATTATTTTTTCTAGAGCCACAATTTAGATTCTAGATGTCAGTTGTAGAATTTTTCTCAGCGTATTGGCAGCTCGTAAATCTATATTTCTAGTTTAGGAATTTAGAAAAGGATCACCTATTCCTTCTAGATGAAAGCGATATATTATTTTTCTCAGTGTAGTTTCATGCAGTGGTGTAGTTGAAAGTTTTCTTAGTAGTTGTTTATAAACTTTCAGATTTAATAATAGACATATATATATATATATTTTTTTTAAGAATGTAGATATAATATTCAAACGGAGGGTTAAAGAGGGTGGCATTCCTATTTTCGTCTAATAAATCTGTTTCTCAAAATAATATAAAATGTTTTTTACTTAGTATGTTCAAACACAGTAGCTGTTATCTTACATCTTAACCTATATATTTTTTTATACAAAAATATGTAGGCTAAGGGAGAGAGCCGTGTAAGTACCGCCTTAGATTATTATTTTTTTAATAACATATAATGAAAATAGAAAATTAATTATACTAAAAGCATTTTTTATTTGCCACAGTATGTTTCCATTAAACTGTATATAGTATTTTTTTTTATTTTTATATACATAAAATAAAAGTATTTATTTAAGACTAGTGTTTGCTATCCCTTAATATTAACTATTACAGACTTTCATAAGTTTCATATTATATTTAATTATTTTATATTTCCTTTAGGCACCTCACTGATTAGATGTCTAGACATTTTTCAAGTGTGTGTTTGTTGATATACTAACTTAAGTGTTACGATAATTATTTTAGCAAACTTATATTAAAGATAAAATAATAATGTGTTAGTCTACATAAAATGTAGTTTAAACAATTAAAAGGGATGTTTTAAAAATGGTGGCAAAATAAATTTGTAAAGGCAAAACTTTACGTAGTAATAAAGAAAAATTTTAAGATATGTAGATATGAAATTAAAAGATAGCTTATAAAATATAATGTTAATTCTTATTGTTAATTTCATTGAATTTATTTCATATGTATCTGGTATAAGCGGAATTTGTTAATAGTTTAGCCTAATTTCAATATTTACGCAATAATTCTCATCTTTACTATAGACACATTGATTTTTCTTAGAGAATTAAAAATAAATAAATAAATAAACTTGTCTCTATTTAAAAGAAAAATTGGAATATATACTTATACATATTAGAACAGTATATCTGAATTAGAATAATACAATTTAATTCAATTTAAGAAATACTATAATGCATTTAATCTTACCCAGTCAAAGGTTAGCTGCAATGAATCCCATTAATGTTTTATTTAAAGATGTTAAAATTATATATCAAATAACTAACAGGGCAGCAGCTCTAATTTGAGAAAATATAGATATTATAGAAAGACATAAAGAACATTGCATTGATATCCATTCTTTTCTAGCTTACAAACTTTGTTTTTAATTACAGAAAAATAAATAACATTCCGCTTCAGAAATAAATAACATTCCTCTTCTTTACCCTCACAAGAGAGCGTTTTATTCTTATCTTTCAATTCCCATCATATTGTGGGAACGCCGTGCTTGTAATTGTAAGATTGCGGCTTCGGTACTCGAACCGGACAAAAACTGCCGTGTACACTAATGGTGGCTGATGCACGTAAAATCTGTCTTAGTCGGAATGTCCTCCATGTTCCCATAAAAATTTTTACCTCTGGGGGTCACCGAAGAAGGAGAGCCATCCTATCCGTGGAGGATCAAAATTGTGATGGCATGTCTCCGGACCACCTATAGTAGGCTGACCAGATCAAAGTACTTTTATAATAGAGAAGCATTAAAAATTTGCTACAATTATCTAATTATGGATGCATTTTTTCATGCCTAATAAGTAAGGACTAAAAATAAAGTGTTTATTGATTAATAATTTAGTTTCTATAATAAAGCTTAGAAAAATGACTTAAAAAAAAGGGAGTCCCCATTTGTCCACAGAAAATGGGGACGTTTGGTCAGTATACTATAGGGGTGAGTCCAGACCGTCGCCAATTGCTCATTGCGCAGCACTAGCGTCACGTAAACGCAACCAACCAACCCATATTGTGAAAGACATTTTAATAGACATTTCGTGGTAATTATAGTTTATTGAAATATGAATTATATTTATGAATTATATTTAAGAATTTTTATAATTTCTTACAGCTAATTTGCAGTTTTATAAATTTACAGATTATATGCAAACTGTTTGTACTCTTATATATTTGTATTTTTTATTATTTTTATAATTGGACGAAGATATTATCGATCGATTATCTAAATATTGATCTAATTTTTGTCACTTTTTGGGTCTATTTTGAGCCCATTTATACTCTAAAGAAGAATCAACGAAAATAAGTTGAAAAATCAGTTTTCCACAAGAAAAATAACTTTTATGTTATATTTCTAATAATCTGAATATATATTTAAACTCATATATATATTTTTTTTATTTATATGATTCAAAAAATTCCTGGTACTAAAACTGTTACGCTGTTATCCAGTATATAAACGGGCCGCGGTAGCCCAGTCGGTAGAACGCCGGCCTCGTAATTGGAAGATTGCGGGTTCGGTACTCGAGCCGGCCAAAGACCGTCGTGTACACTAATGGTGGCTGGTGCACGTAAAATCTGTCGTGGCCGCAATGTCCTCCATGTTCCCATCAAAAATTACACCTCTGGGGGTCACCGAAGCGGGAGAGCCATCCCTTCCATGGAGGATCAAAATTGTGATGGCATGTCTCCGGACTACCTCTAGTGACCAATTGCCAAACAATAACTTTAGTTTTCTGCTTCATCCAATCTTGCGCAGGACTAAAACTTTTTTGGACACCTGTGCGCAGTTTTGACTGTCAGTGTGCATTCGATAATTCTGTAGGGAGACGTGCTTGGCCTCTCGGCCATCTTAATTCAATTTTATTCAGCATAATATAATATGATTCGAATTTTTTAAATGTATTCATAACTCTTACATAAAGTAAGTGATTCAATTCATGTCCACATTAAAATTATTCGTATAAGCAATACTCGTCTATTAAGTTTGTGTGTGTGTGTCCTTTGTCTTTTAACTCGTCTCGGAATTCTGGCAGATGGGGTGAGTAGATTTAAATTTAATTCTAATTGAATTTAAATGCATGTTCAATTGGTATTATTGGAATTTAACGTCTATTGGAATTCAGTTTTAAGAATTTAAATCGTTAATCTTATTTGAAGTTCACAATTACACATATTCTAATTTTAATATAAAATTTCATAGTCGAGATTCGTATAAAATAAAACATAGTCGTATATTCGTCTTTTGGCTTTATAGCCATATATATATATGTGTGTGTGTGTGTGTATTGTTTTATTTTTGTCATAAAACACTTAGTACATTAAAAACTTCATTATTTGTATTTTTTATTATATAAATAAATTGTTCATGATTTCGTAGTGACGTTGCGGGACAATCACGTGTGTTTATTTTAAGAGTGATTCTCTTTTATGAGTTATTAATTTCACTTAATTTTCTGTTCTTGGTCTTTTGCGACTTCTGCAAAGATATTTTGAATGAAAAGCATGGCCGACGTTAAGTCCTCGTCATTAGCATTTTTGCACTCATAATTGTACAGAACATTTAAAAAGTTTACCCTCTTCCATATATTAAAAGAGAAATTCCAGCGAAAAACTAGAAACGTACTTTGCTCTTTAAAATCAATAAACTACCAAATCACTTTGTAAACATAAGGAATTAGGTAACCAGTTTCATTATACGTATATCCGAAAAATGTCTTGTAATTAAAAACAATTTTAAATTTAATAGTAATAAAACTATAAGGCCAAACTTAAAAGAAATATTATTAAATCCTGATAAATATAATAAGGTAAAACATATTTATAATACCTTAACCCATTAGGCGTCAAAGCTCTCGCTGCGGGAACATTTTTTAACACGCTTTTATTAGCTTCACCTGTATGTATTGTTGTTTGTATGTATGTTGTTTATATGTATGTATGTCACCTGTTGTTTGTATATGTATGTTTGTAACCGCTCTGGGAGCAAACAAAAAATCTATATTGTAAAAAATAACTTTCCCTACGTGAACGCTGTGGCTGTGAGGTAAAGCTCCGGGCTACGAACCTAAAGTTCTAACGTTCGAGCCCAGTCAGGGGAGATTTTTTTAAAAATGATTTTTGTTTGATTCTGAATTATTTATTTCTCATTCCTTCATTATGTTATTTATTCAGTTAATATTACTTAATTTCTAGACTTTTTAACACGTTTTTATTCATTTGACATGATGTAACTATTAATGTATGTAACGGTATCTTGGAAATCAAATTTCCGTTACTTCTGGTCGTCCGATTGACCTGAAATTTTGCACACGACTTCATTATCGATGACAATACTATATACAAGTGTTTCCAGGCGCCTATCCATTCAGGGGCAGGTTCCAGAGGCAAAGTATTAAGTAAAAACCCCATTTTTTTAACTTAAAAATTATATATTTCAGAACACAGTGGGAAAAGTCATTTAGCTAATGACGAAAGAGTATTTACAAAGAACATTGTTTATAGAGAAATTTTAAATTTCTAAATTTATTTATTTAATGCTAACTTAAAATAATTCTGATATTTGAATAAATTTGTTGTCGAATTTCGACCACTCGGTGATACTAATTTCAATAAAAGCATGTTCTTTAGTTTTTTAAAAATATAATTTTATTCAAGAACTTTTTTCTCTGCAAATAATTAAGATAAATATAATTTTTCTTTTTTACATTAAATATTGAAACTTCTAGTTTCGTCGGTAATTTTTTTCAAAAAGTTTGTAACTTATATATACATACATATGTATAACTTATATATGCATACATATGTATAACTTATATATACATACATATGTAACTTATATATACATGTATATATATATTTGTTTTCAATTATTCAGACAAAGATGTTTGTTTTTATGCAAAACGTCAGCAAAGAAAAAAAAAAATCAGCAAAAGTAAGTCATTCAAGAGGGGTTTAAAAAATGGATATCAAATAAAACAATTATTTTCTTAAATTATAACAAACAGGGATCAAGAAAACTAATTTAAAAGGGTTTCTACAGTTTTTCAACATGTGTTCTACCCCAAATAGGTGTCAAATCTTCCATTTTGAAAAAAATATCATATCTTCTAACAAAATATATTTTTGTTAATTATTTAAACTACATATGATTAGAGATGCACATTAAAAAACGAAATATACTAAAATTCATAATTTTCAGTTGGATTCATATAGCGGCGTTTAATGGATTAAATGAACTTTACTCATTATTAAATCATAGCCCCCTAAACTAGATGCCTGTCGCGTAGCTCTGATAATTGGCAATTATTGAAGCGGTAGACAACGCCACCTGGTACAAATTACGCGACTTTTTTATTCAACAGCCACCAAAGATTTTTAAAAGTGAGATATGACATACATAAAATGCGAATAGAATTGAAGTAACGTCGATTATACATAACATATATCACTTCTTAAAATTATTGGTGACAGTTGAATAAAAAAGTAGCGCAAGCTGTACCAGGTGGCGCTGTCTTCCGCTTCAACTGTTGCCAAGTTTCCAAGCCACGCAACAGGCATCTAGTTTAGGAGGCTATGATTAAATATAAATTTTAACTTTACATCCGTTGACTTACTTTTCTGTGTTAATTAAATGTAATCTGTCTAAATGTTATTTTTTTTTATTTATTTATTTTTATTTTATTTTATTTTATTTGTATTTTTGAACTGTTTTACGAAAACTTGGCTGACGTGAAGGACGATGTGCGACAGATCATTATCAGTCAGCTGCGGTCTGCTATTGGTCTATCACTATTCATCTGTTGCATACAAATAAATGATGTGGGCCCCCAAAATTGAAAAGCATACTTCGCACCGCTAAACAGTCTCTGAAAACAAGTAATATAAAAGAAATTTTTTACAAGTAAATTCCTACTTACAAACACTATCGAAAAAGTTTTTATTTTAATAATTTTGAATTAGGAAATAAAAAGCGCGCTTGCAGAATGAAATAAAAATAATTATAAGATAAAAAAAACTTTTAATATACCATGTTTTAAACTTTCTGATGAATCATAGAGTATCAAAGTGAATAAAATCAAAGTGAATAAAATTTTTATCAAAGTGAATAAAATTTTTAAAGTGACAAAGATGCCAATTTTTGTGAAATGCGTAATTTAACTTTTTATAATTTTTTAATGTTCACGTTTAATTAAATGTATTTATTTTTATGTCGAAAGAAAATAAAATCGTAATTTTTTTTTTGGCAACAATTAAATTATAGCTAATGTTTTAATAGCTAATTTAACGCTATTAGGATGTTATTATTTTCATATTTTAATTAATTATAGAAAAACTAATAAAAAATTCGAAAATCGGACTTCGAAGTATTGTGTTGTCACCGTGTTCTGAGCAATCCTGAAAGTTTCAGATTTCTAGCTAGTCGGGAAGTTAGTTAAAAATCGATTGCAAAATTTGTACAAGATTTATATAGGGAGAGTGTGAACTAATAGTAGGAAATGAATAACAATATGTTTGCAATACATAAAGATGTCTCTTTTTTTTCAGAATCTTTGAACACATCCTTTGAATTGTCTGTATACAAATTTTCGATTCAGTCCGCGTTTTGGCTACAGCTACAGCCAAGTTTACGATCACTCTGTATATGGAAATTTACAAATTAAACTTTTTAAGATTTTCTGGATACGAGATACAAATTTTTAAATCTCATTTTTCGAATTTGCAAATTAAATTGATAATATATCACGAGTCTTTATTTGTACCTGATATATTATAATACTTTAACACTTTCGCGACCGCTGATGAGAATTCACGTCATTCGAAAATCAGTAACTCCACCAGTGGGCGTTTCTTTAGGTTACATGTGTTACCATAGCCTCCTAAACTAGATGCCTGTCGAGTTGCTCGTAAACTTGGCAACAGTTCAAGCGACAGACAGCGCCAGCTGGTACAGATTGGGTGACTTTTTTATTCAACACCTACAAAAAAATTTTTAAAGTTGGATTTGACATACATAAAAGACAAATAGAATCGAAGAAACGTCGATTGCTTATGTCATATATGACTTCTTAAAATTATTGGTTACAGTTGAATAAAAAAGTCGCACAATCTGTACCATGTGGCGTTGTCTACCGCTTAAACTGTTGCCATGTTTACGAGTAACGCGATAGGCATCTAGTTTAGGAGGCTATGGTGTTACATTAGTTCTTATCAATGTACCCAATATTCACTTTTGTAAAATCAGCGCACTGTGAACACAAATACTTTGATTAGAAAGAGTATAATAGTAATATATATCCACACTGTTAAAAATTTCAACAGAAAACTCTGTGTAATGTTTTATCTTAAGTCTTACGTAAAATTACAGAGAAAAATAAACGTAGATGTTAAAAAACTTATTTTATATATTCACTTTAATAACTAATATTAATTTAATTAATTGTTGGTGAGAATATTTTTCGGACTTAAAATGCTTTTTCTAAAGTAGAAACATTCATTTTTAATTTTAGTTGAAAAATAAATAATAAAATTAGTTAAAAATATAGAATAAAGATTGAGAATCTCGATTATTCATTTTTAACTAAGAATTACTGTAAATTTACAGAGACTCTGGATAAATATTTACATTAAATTTACAGAAATTTTTAACAGTGCATTTATATTACAAATATGGATACAGAAAATATTGATTTAAAATGATGCAACATACAAGATTAATGCCTACATGCGGAGCTTTCTGTCAAAAAGTAAAAAACATGCGATCGCGAAAGTGTTAATATATATATAAATTTAACAGTAAAGGTGTTGGTTCTAGGGTTAAGGCCAATTGACTATCCGAGATTCCAAAGCCTGTGTGGTGTGTCCTTTGTAGAAAGTTTTTTCTGGAGAGTCCTATCCCGTATTTACAAACAGTAAAAGAGAAAATATATGTAAATTTCTCTTAAAATATAAAATTTCCCAAGGCAACGAGCTATAAACAGATTCTCTTCGTTTTATTAGGTTGTCTTTAAAAACCAGCGAATTACAACGTGAAATTTAATATTTGGAATGTATTAAATTTTTAATTGTAATTATTAAAGTTTTTTTCATGTAAATTTGTAAAAAAAAAAAAAAAAGTATATTTTTCGAAAGCGTAGATTTTCTTTCAATACAGGGCATCATTTTCACTGGAATATATTTACTTTTACTACATATCACACTGAAAAAAAAAAAACTGTTAAAAGTACAGGAAAAATTTGGCAGCTGGGATGCCAGTATTTCTCCTTCAAATATACAGTTTAAAACCGTAAAATTGTATCACTGACATATACATTACACAAGAATTCTGTAAATCAAACAGGTTTTTTGTTAAAAGTACAGTTTTGTACTGTATATTTGACGGAGGAATACTGGCACCCCAGCTGCCAGATTATTCCTGTACTTTTAACAGTTTTATTTTACAGTGCACCTGTATTTCTGCTGTGGAAATAAATATTAGAATTTATTCAGCGATTTTCTGATTTCAGATAATCTGAATAATATTTCCAAAAATTCTGAGATAATTCATGTAGAAAGTGTAACGTTCGATAAAGTCCATTATATATTTCGTTTTATTTATGAAAAGAAAATGATATACTTTTCCAGATATTGCTTACCAAAAATATTTATATACTTGGTAAACGAAAAAAGGTTATTACCAGCATTATCAAAAGTAAATAACTTTATGACAATAAAATCTAGTATAAAGTAACTGCTGTCAAGTTGTCTGCAAATTTAACGAGATTACAGTCAGATATTGTTTTACTTATCAATACGTCTTTAATAAAGACTGAGAGAGAGAAAATACACTTTCAATTATAGTATAGTCATTGTTGAACGATAATATCCACAGATAGTATTGTTTAATTTAGGTAACAAATATTTTTAAAACAGATTATTCGACATTATTCTTAAAGGAAATAATGAAAGGGAAAAGTTAAAACGAGAAATTTCACAATCTTTTTAGGAAAGATTTATAGCGTATTTTAGTGACGATAAGCCGCTGGCTATCTTTAAAAAAACATTGATGTTTGGGGGACTGCGGCTTATCTATCAGTGCGGGCTATCTAATGATAATGTCGAATTCCGTCATTCATAATTCTTGGAACAGTTGATCTCCCCCGAAAACGGAAGTTTAGTATTCGAGTTTATCGAGCACTGATTCATGCTTATTGTAATCTCTTATTTTCACGCTTTTAATCTCTTATTTATTAACTAATAATCTCTTATTTTAAGTAATTTGCATATATGTCTGGAGTTCGCCATCTTGTTCCCTTGTTTTCGATTTTTTGCATCGTATTTGTATACTGGCTTTGTTTTATTAGGACTGAGGGCCTATTAGTCTCAATCTGGGATTTTTGCGTTGTCGATTTCGATAGTTGGACATTTGTCGAAATCTAAAATTTATCGAAAATATAATTGAATAATTTGAAAGCGATGTTATAATTTGAAAAAAGAAAAAAAAAAATACTAATAGTCCTCCGTCCTAAACTAAATTCTGCTTTTGCCAGAATTTCATCAAAATTTTTTTATTATTATTACTATTATTATTATTATTGAAAGAAAAAGAAAAGAAAATTAATAATAATCAGTATCGTTACAAGCGATATCGAAAAAGTTTTTTTAATAATTTTGAATTAGGAAATAAAAAGTGCGCGTGAAATAATATGAAATAAAAATAAGTAAAAAAATGAATTTAATGATTTAATGTTTTTGTTTTGCGGGGGCTGCTCATGCATATAAAAAATGCGTATTAAAACGAGTCGAAGAAGGAAGCGAAAGAAGTATTGAGTTATATTACGATAAATACGATATATTAGACCTATCGTCCAGGGTTAGTAGGCATTTTCGTTGAAAGAAATAGTTTGTTCGTTCGGTACAACTTGCACATTAGTCCCTTGAGGTGCAACTTTCACTTTAGTCCTGTCAGGTACAACTTGCACATTAGTCCCCTTTAAATATAGTGACCAGCAAAGCTGGCAAAGCATTCGTTGATTCACTACCTCAATTGATTTTTTATTTTTTTATTTTTTATACAATGCCTTTTAAAATAATTTATTACTTTTATTTATAATTAATTATTTTTATGACTTTGTATGTATGCCCGTATTCCACCATCTCATATTTGTTTCATTACATCTGCATACTGATGTAGTTTGATTTTATTTTCTTTATACCGAATTATTTTTTAAATAATTTATTATTTTCATTTATAATTAATATATTATTTTTATTAACTTGCGTAGATGTCAAAAGACTGATATGTTTTCCCCTTATTTATCTGTCACATCCTCGTATCAATGCTTGCGTAAACAGCGGTTTACTTTCCGGTGCGGTTTATCTAACACATTCGCAACATTTTAATAAGCTGCGGCTTATATACACTAAATTACGGTAATTAAAGAAATATTCTTTTGCGTTCTATTTTTGAAATATTATCATTGGAGGTATATTTAAATGTTCTAAATTAAGATTCTGAAAATTTTAATATCAAATATGCATCATAAATTTGCAGAATTAAGCATTAAAAAAATGCAACAGTCTTTCATAATATTTTTGAGGTGAGGGGCAATCATGGTTAGATTTGACAAGGGTAATGAAGCTTTATGATTAAGGGCCCTCTTCACTCACCGCCGCCGGAAGCCGAAGCTAATGTTATTCTACGGGACATTTTTCTTTACAAATAACGTATTAACTAATAAATATTTTTAAATTCTGTTTTCACTTTCTGAAAATACCCAGCTGTTAAATTGACGGACTTTTTTTTAAAAATTACTTTTTTAATTTTTTATAATTTATTTTGAATCTGCAAAATACTAATTTTTAATATGTGAAATTTTCTCATTTTGCAAGTTAAAAATAAAATATTAAAAATTAAAAAAATACAGTTTTAAAAAAAGGTCCGTCAATTTAACAGTTGGGAATTTTCTGAATGTGAAAACAGAATTTAAATATATGTATTAGTTAATAAGTTATTTGTAAAGAAAATTTCCCTATAGAATAACATTGGCTTGGGCTTCTGGCGACCGTAAGTGAAGAGGGCCGTTAAGTCAATATGTCGTAGCATCTGTCCGACCTCTTCAGCGAATACATAGGTCATCTACTGTTTAAAACTGTTGAAATAGTGTTGCATATTAAATTGTTTGTTAGTTTTATTTGGTTCGTTCACTTAAGGGCTTCCAATGGGTTTTGAAGGGTTTTTGGTTTTAAATATAATAAATAAAAATTTTATTCAAAAAATTGACCATATAAAAGAACAATATTTAAACAATATTTTACAAAATTTTCATCAAAATATTTGGAAAATTTATGCTTG
Source organism: Salticus scenicus (assembly GCA_963930645.1). NCBI lineage: Eukaryota > Metazoa > Arthropoda > Arachnida > Araneae > Salticidae > Salticus > Salticus scenicus. The sequence goes on along the minus strand of OZ005662.1, from coordinate 64,723,887 downwards.
GGATTTGGTTTTCAGGGACACTGTTCCTACTAGTCTCCTCGTGATTTTAATATAGTTATTTCTAATCGAGGAAGTAAATGTGAACAATTACAAAAGGTTTATTGAATGACTTCAGAAGATAATGGGAAAGTTTCACTAAAAGTGCAGTTCAAATTAATGCGATTATGCAGAATACTTATTCTTACAAGCGAGGTATTTATGCATGTTATATATCCTCTTACAGTTCTAACTGAGATGATAATAAAAATATTCATCTTATCGACAAATTCGCCTCTTAGCTTCAGTTTTTCTCAATTTAAATTTGTAAATAACAGTTTCTGCAGAAAATTTCTGTCATTAGAATCAGTTTTTTAACAGATTCTCATGCTAAATAGTATGACTATTTATATTATTAGTAAGGTATTTTGTTTAATATTTATTTTGTGGCAACATTAAATTTATAAAATCAATACTTTGTAAATGGAGTCATTTGTAAAATATTCACAATCAGAAATATTATCTCGTGAAACTACGCAATCGGTATTTTGGATATGGACAATGCATGGGAGAACAATAAAGGATGCACTAACATAGCAACAGGAAAAAAAAAAAAAAAAAAAAAAAAAAAGCGGAAAATTAAATTTCTTGTTTTTTAAATTAATAATTATATTATTAACTACAATATAATATTTATAATAAAAATAAATGTATAAAGTAATAATTTATTCGTGACTATAGAAATTCCCCACTAAAAATAATCTCAAGATATTCTGCAGATATTTTTAGAAAAAATCTACAGAATATTTTAAGTTATTTGGCCCATTCTTAAGAAAGTTTACAAAATCTCTTTATAATGTCTCCAAAATTTCTGAAGATATTTTATAAAAAAAAGATAAATTTTCAAAATATTTTAAAATATTTGAAGAAAGTCTTAAGAAATTACTATTTATTAAGAATATCTTCAGATTATTTTTAGTGTGGTTACAAGTACTTCTTTTTACTTTTATTGCTTTTTTTTATCATATAGTTTAGTATTTATAAATTTAATTACAAATTTAATACTTTAATTTAAATTAAATAATTATTAAATAGTGAAACACTACAAAGATAATATATATATTTTTTCAATAACGCAGCACTTGTGAATGAGCATTGACCGGGGGGGGGGGGAAGGAGTAGCGGAACTGATAAGAATTTGGGGAGGAGCACCCAATGGGCGGCTATCTCCACTCCTAACCGGGACAACACATTCATGAACTGTTTGGGATTCGAACCCGAACCCTACTGTGTAGTAGTCTCGAACACTAACCCTCAGAATGTAGTGAGAGGCCTTTACTAGTTGTATTTAGAATGAGAACATGGCCGCGGTAGCCTGGTCGGTAAGAGCAGCAAGTTCGTGATCGAAAGACTGCGGGTTCGGTCCTCGAGCCGGCCGAAGACCGTCGTGTACGCTATAATGGCGACTGGTGCACGTTAAATTCCGTCGTGGTCGCAAAGTCCTCCAAGTTCCCATCAAAAATTATACCTCTGGGGGTACCGGAACATGGGTTTTAACTCAGCCTTGTCCCGGATCAAAATTCGAGTTCCTGTTGTTTGCTGGTGCTGCCAGCTTCTGGAGCTAAGACGTACTTCCTCCCACTAGTGGGCGCTCTTCTGAAAAACGGAATGACGCACCCCTCCTGCCTCAAACCCGGTTAGTTCCACTACCGGGGCTCAGAATTTCCGAGTGGCATAAGAAATAACAACAGAATGAGAACCTTTTACAGAATTGATTATAATGATAGAAATTCTGCAAAGTACATTACTAAAGAGTCCGTAATTTAAAAACTTTAACTGAAAATAACTTGTGCTAGGGGGCAAAATTTGCTTATAAGATGGGTATTTTCATTGTCAGTTCAGTGAGACCTTCAAGATGATATATAACATGTATAAATATCTTTTGAACAGTTGGTGACACCCCCCCCCCTTGTTAGTATAAGTAAAAAAGTGAAATAACTAAGAATTAGATATTCAGGTATATAAAAAAATCTCGCATACGTTTAAATGTGAGCAATAAATAGAACTGCGTAGTTATGCCAAACAAGCATCAAATTTGTTTTATAATATTATTCCTTTGGAATAAAAAAATAATAATACTATTGCGAATTCGTAAATAAAATCTATTTATTTTTGCAGAAATTTTTTGAAAGAGGCTTGGTTGATAAAATGTTAATTTTTCATTTCTAGTTTGTTTTAGCGTTAAAATAGCCTAATTTTCCCTTAAAAACGCATTAAAAAATTCCAATAAGGCAGGTATTTTGGCGACTTTTTCCCCTTGGCGACTTTTTGGCGATTTTTTGGCTAGAAAATCTTTATTATCGATTTACCAAAGGTGGAACCTGTAAGATGATTAGTTAACGGGATACCTAGCACTTTCCAGAACAATTTGGGTTCGATAGAGGAGTATAAAAGGAGGTCCATAACACCAAACCACTCTCACTCTCAGATTAGTTTCCGCCAATGCTCCATTGCTTCTGAAAGAGCCCTGAGTCTCTTTGAATTATAGTTAATTGCTATACAGTTTGTTCTGTGGATTTGCCGTTGACAGCTGTTATTTAAGCTGTTTACTGGTGGAATTGAAGTTTATACCCAGTTTATACACCTGTATTCTTCTGGAATTTTCTGTAAATAAACTACTGAGCTTTTGCACGTTTCACGTTTCCTTCTCGGACAACTCACGAGCCAACAAGTACGTAACAATACTTATAGTTAAAATTAGCAATTAACTAAATGTATTGAAATATAGCTAAAAAATAAATATCTTTTTAAAGTCTGTCTATGTAAGTTTATGCAACGCCATCCCACATTTTCCTTTCTGGTTTCTGAGGAAATAAGTATGAGAAAAATATGAGATTTAATGAATACAATATTTTTAAAAACCTTTAACTGCATTAGAATGTAAGACTAAGTTCAAATGTCATATGGAATATGGAATATAGATGAAATTAGTAATGCAGAAATTTGTGTAATATTCGTGAGTTTCAAAATTTAAAAGTAAATAAGAAAAAAAAAATAAAGTGCAAAAATTTCGCACATGTTTGCTAGTATTAAATATGTTTCTCAAAATTAAGTCTATAAAGTTTTTTTTTTTTTTTTTTTTTTTTTTTTTTTTTAACGTTAAAAAAAAAAAAAAAAAAAAAAAAAAAAAAAGAATAAAAGCATTTTAAACTGAAAACCATTTAAGGCAGAAAAAAAAAATGTGATAAATTAAAGTCGATGATTATAACTTTCTTATAATAACTGAATTTGGGAAAGTTTTAAGACATAATGATATATTTTTAATCTGGATTAAATGAAAGAAAACAACAATTTACTTTTGCTTAACAAAATGTGAATATTCATAGAGGTTGCTGAACGAACGAAAAATTATATTGGAAATGTGTATTGGATTAAAAAAATAAAATAAATAAGCGTATACTTTTATCAATCATGAATTTAAAAAAAAAATCCAATAAATTCGCTGTATTATCCTTAATTTTAACTTTTAACATAATTTAACACTATCATAATACAAAATTATCTGATTTAATTTGAAAGTATTCATTTTCATTTAGTCTAGTTGATTCTATAGACAATAGATAAAACTTTAAGCAAAATCTCTGTTTGCATGCATAACCTCTAAACTTAAAACATTAATTACTTAGAACATGCTGTCACTCCGATTATAAATGACAGTTTCATAATTTCAGTGACGCAGATTGTTATTAAAGTGGAGTTATGTAACACAAAAATAATTTTACACTCAGGTAAACATCTGCACCGTGCTATACTATATCACATAATTGTTAGTTTCCTTTTCAAAATTATCTTTTTAAGACAGAAAATGTATATTATTAAAAATAAAATTGTTTGAAAATTTCTCTTTAAGGTATAATTATTTTTTTACTCTTATTTAATTTTATTTAACAAGAAAAGAAAGTTAAACATTTTTATTAGTCATTAAACTCTAAATATTTATCAATATTAATAATTATATATATGTATAAGAATTTGTTTAAAGGTAAATTAACCATCGACAGAGGGCACTGCAGGTTGTGTAACGCAAAATATGCAAATCAGAGTCCTATAAAATGCAAGATTTTATGATTAACTCAGCTAATTTCTTATTTTTCTAGTAACTGCATATAGACGAAGTTTTTATATGCAAGCGAAGTGTGACGTCACTGACCGTCAGTGGTGCCAAACAAAAGATTTCCTATGTTAATTATCTATTGGATTTTTTATAATAAAATATTAAAAATTAGGAAAATTATTTCTCGATTTTAATATCCATATTTGGGTATAATTGTAAATTAGTTTTCCTACACATGTGTTAAATGAATTTATTTTGTTCTCGAATTGACAAAATTTTAATTTTAAATTTCAAAACTCTGTCAACATAAAAAGGCCTCTATTTAAAAACAGTAATTTTTATATTTTTTGTGCTTTTAGTATAAAAATTTAAATAATGTCTTTTATTGCTTTAACTTTCACTTCATAATTTTTTTCCGAAAATCTCGAATTAGTTGTTTCAGATCAAAATAATAACACAGTCCTCCACCGGATTAAAAAACTGCGCACGAGTGCATCATTAAAGCAACAGTCACTGACTTACGTCTACTAAGGAATTTAAAGTGTTTTATGCAGATGACTTCCTCCGAAACAGCGTTTATTAACCCATTCCCTGCCATGATCCCCATTTGAGGATCGCCTATATTTCTATACATTGTGACATCATGCAGCCCTTGGGAGGGGGGGGGGAGGGAGGGGGAGGGTTACGGGTGTCATGCATTCCTAAATATTGCAACTAAGGGTAGAATTCTTATACAATCAGGTAGACTCAATTTGTTGAGCACACCAGCTTATATTTCTTGCTCTTTACAGTTATTTATAATACAGTTATTTTTAAAACAGATAAAAGGTACTAAGAAACAATTATTTTTGTAGCACTGAATTTCTCTTGATCATTGGCAAGTATTTTTATATTATGTTCCTCATAGGGTAATTTGAAAGGGTTGAATGACCCTAGTTACCTCTTATTATTTGGGAACCTAACTTAAATTTAAAATTTCTGAAAAAATTTTGAAGAATTTACGGGGAAAAAAAAAAAAAAAAAAAAAAAAAAAAACATGTTTTTTTTTTAATGATTTAGACGTAAACTAACAGGAATTAAAAAAAAAAAATGTTAGTTAATGGGCTAAATTAGGGAGTAATACTAACGAACAGAAAACCCATGCAGCACAATTTGATCTCTAAAACATTGAAAAGACTTCGCAATGTTGCATTGATGACAACGCAGGTACGTCACATTTCTCTACCTACATCTCACAAGGAAATATTCAAAAAGTGTCGTCTTCAAAAAATATTGAAAAAAATATGTATGATTCTACTTTTCATAAAACACCAGGAAGTGAAAAAAGTATCGGCTGAAATGAATTACAGCGACCACATAAAATTATCAAAATTAAGCATTTTTGGCGATTTAGAGCTATTAGGCGATAAGTTCGCTAGCACCGAGATTGTCGTGTACGAACAGAAGCATGTTTTGCTTCTCCGTCAAGTACTCAAAATCAATCGCCTAAAAGTGTGAAATCGCTAAATATGCTTAATTTTGATAATGTTTTGTGGTCACTGTAACTCATTTCAGCCGATATTTTTTCCACTTTCTGGTGTTTTATGAAGAGTAGAATCACATATATTTGTTTTCAATAATTTTTAAAGACGACACCTTTTGAATGTTTCCTTGTCAGTGAAATTGTACAAAAGTAGAAATGTTCTCTACAAGCGACACACATAGATGTCGCTATGGTGCCAGCATAAGACTTCGCGGTGATATAGCTATCTCAGAGACATACTTTCTACAACCCTATTTGACTGAATAAATGAAGTTGCAAAATATCGGTAAACGCTATCGCAGTGATTGTACTATTCCATACTTGTCAACATACTAACTAACCCGTTAGTAGTCGTCAGTTGGTCGATTTGCCGCCCATCCTTCAGTGTTGCTAGATTTTTTTTTATTTAATAGCCACCAAAAATTTTTAGAAGTAGCATTTGATATACATAAAACGCGAATAAAATCGAAGGAACGTCGATCACATCACTTCTTAAAATTATTGGTGAGAGTTAATTAAAAAATGCGCAATCTGTAATAGGTGGCGCTGTCTATAGCGACTACTAACGGGTTAACACCTTCCTTCTTGCTCCCGTGATATTCACGGGCAGTGACCACACTCCACGTCTATTTTTCCTTTAATATTTTAGGGTACATGAAAGCACCAGCCAGATAACCAAATTATATATAATGTATTTTAAAATATGTACAGAATAAATATATATATTATTCATATATTTATTTTCAATCTATTTTTTATTTTATTTTATTTTTATTTTTTATAAGACAAAAATGTGGATTGTATGGGCGTGTCTTTGAAAAATATGCGACCGTTAAGGGGTTAATACTCCGTAGTATTGTCAGCCCCGCTTTCTTTTTCACACATCTTTTTAGAGTATTTTTCTTCTTTTTTAATATAATAATTGCATTTGGAGAATATTACTCTAAAAATTTAATGGTGTGGAATAAAGGGCGGGACTAACAACACTGCGGAATATTAATTAGGATGTTGGCAAGTATGCTATTCACAGCAATGGTACGTGAATAGCAGAGTGAAATTTATCTGCGACGTGCTTGGAACGATGTGTGCTGTATGCAGAGTACGCACTCTCCACCTTTTTTTTTCAGAACACTCTTAGGAATAAAAAATTTACACCTTTTTTACCACCACTAACATTATTCAGAAATCTTTTTGGTATTTTAATAGTAATGTGTCATGATTAGATAGGATACAGATTTTTGAATAAAATTAGTGGTTGCAATAGAGGCGGAAATTACTCGTCTCTGGGAATATCCTGAAAAAAGGGCGGAGAGTACGACCCCTGGCTGTAGTATGAGAAGATCCAAGTGTTTAAAAATCAATTAAAACAAAGAAAAAAATTATTGAAAAATTTAGCGTAAAAATTATTAAGTGTTTATTTTAAAGCTAAAGAAATGGACATTAAAAGATTTAACGGCCCTCTTCACTTACCGTCGCCAGAAGCCCGAGCCAGTGTTATTCTATGGCGAAATTTTCTTTACAAATAACTTATTAACTAATACATATTTTTAAACTCTACTTTCACATTCATAAAATTCCCAACTGTTAATTTGACGCACCTGTTTTAAAAATGTATTTTTTTTAATTTTTAATATTTTATTTTGAAATTGCAAAATGAGAAAATTTTACAGATTGAAAATTCGTATTTTCAGCTTCAAAATAATATATAAAAAATTAAAAAAATAATTTTTTAAATAAGGTCCGTCAATTTAACAGCTGGGAATTTTCAGAATGTGAAAACAGAATTTAAAAATATGTATTAGTTAATTAGTTATTTGTAAAGAAAAATTTCCCATAGAATAACTTTAGCTTCGACTTCCGGCGGCGGTGAGTGAAGAGGGCCCTTAAGATGCCTCTATCCAACAATATCATACTATTGTAATGTTTCTATCTTTTGAAAAACTTACTATAGTGTACTAATATCAGGGATGGAACACGGGCGCAGAATTCATACCACTATCGATGTAAGAAAATTTTCTACTTCTTAAATCAACGATATTATAAGTAGAGAAATTTCTTAAACGGATTCCGGTATGAATTCTGCGCCCGTGTTCCATCCCTGTAATATTTATTTAAAAAAAAAAAAAAAAAAAAGTCTTAATTTTTGTTTCAGTAGGTCTATTATGTGTAACAATTGAAAAGTAAGATGTCTTAGATCTTAATTTCTATTGATAGATACATGAAGTAAAATTTATACATAATTTGAAAATCTCTCATATTTCTTTAGCTAGGCGAATAATTGGATGCAGATCTTGCGATATGTCATATGTGTAGAAATGTCATATTGATTTTATGTAATTTACTTCATATGATATAAGATAGATGCTAGACATCAAGATTAGAGTATATCCGTATTTAAAACATGCACCAATAAGTTTTGAAAAGAGTTTCGTAATATGAATGCAAATTAAAATACTTATTTTTATGATTTATGCAAAAAAATGAAATTTTTGATGGTTGTGAAATAATTTTTGAAAACAATTAACAAATATTTATAATAAAGAAGAACACGCTACATGTAATTATTTTAATCAACAAAATAGTATGTTTAAAACTTACAGTTTTGAATAAAAAATAAACAGTTAAAAAGAAACATGTTTAAAATATTTCAAAATTAAAAATAATTAGAATTTTTTTAGAATAAAGTTTACACTTCTACTACAATTTATTATCAAAGTTAATTATGATTTCACAAAAGACCCATACAGTCTACCCTTTCTAATTTTTTAAAATACGCGCTAAATTTATATGTACGGGGTAATTCAAAGGCAATGAGACAAACTTGCATGGGATGTAGAGAACATCACAATGATTCAGAATTGTCTAGAAACCCATGGTCACAAACGTCATTTTAGCCCTTTAAGAACTGCATGTTTTGGGTTATTTTTTAACAATAAAATCCAGATAATTCCGCCTACTATGCAAATTTTAAAATCTTGTATGTTTCATTATTTCGCAAATTCATACACAATATTCATATTAACACTTTCGCGCCCGTTTGTTTTTTGTCTTTTTTACAGTTAGGTCCGACTGTGAGCGTTATTCTTCCCGATTACGATATTTCAAAACAAAATTTTACGTATTCGCATTTATATTACAAATGGATATATATTATAGTTATACTCTTTCTAATCAAAATATTTATATCCTTAGTATATTGATAGTACAAATATGAATATTGTGTATATTTTTAAGAAATAAATAACATACAAATTGCAAAAGAAACGCCCACTGGTGGAGCTAGAGATTTTCAAATGACGTGAATCTACGTCAGCGGTCTTGAAAGTGTTAATGCAATCAGTGCGATAAAATACATTAATAAAAAAATAGAAAAGTTACTACGTATATTTATTTGTATAAACATCATCATGTAAAAACTTAAAAGAAAAAAAAGTGACATTTGCATAGCTGCCAATATTTTAATTTATTCCGGAGTACTTTTAGCCCCGCCTTTAATTCGCACCACTTTATTTATAGAAATTTTTTCTTCAATACGTAACTTCGATAAAATAAGAAAAAATTGCTTTTAAAAAATAAGTGGTACGAATTAGAGGCGGGGCTAAAACTACTCCGGAATAAATTAAAATATTGGCAGCTATGCATTTGATAGCCACGCTCATATTTGGATTTTATTGTTAAAATTTAACAAAAGCATACGGTTTTTAAAAGGTTAAAATGACATTTGCGGCCATGGTTCCTATAAAATTCTGATTCCTTGTGACGTTCTCTACCTCTCCTGCAAGTATGTCAAATGACTTTAGAATCACCCTGTATATATATATATATATATATTAATTACATATTAATTAAAGTGTATTTGTATAAAAAATGCGCCAAAAACAGCACCAAAAATTATACATAAATTATATAGTTTTGAAAATACGAGAGCTATTTTACAATTATCTAAATTATTTCGTCTGCTTATTTTCTAAAGTTATTAAGTTTATAATTAATGAGTTTACAGTGCCAGTTTAGCCTCCCATTTATTCAGTTGAATAAAAGCCTTATTTTGTTTTACCTTATTGTCTCGTGTTCTACTTATATTTAGTTACTTAATCAGTTAACTATGATGGGGTCTGCATCCACACAAACCTCACATGCTTATTGAGAAAATAATCAATAGTTTTCTTCACGATGAAACACCAATAAAATTAAACAATAAGAACGATTGGAAGATTTAATTAAAAGAAATAGAAAAATGTTAAAACTGCAGAATTATTTCATCAGTGTCTTCCTCTCTGCAATGAGCTTTATATATATATAGTTTTTAAAATACGCTAAGAGTTTAAGATAAGTCAGCGTGGTTAACAAAAAGAATAAACGTTAATAAACATGAAACAATGAATTAAAGTATCCAAAAACATTTGTAAAAATAACACTCCATGTGAAAAATACCCTTCTGCTTCCATTCCTTTACACATGGAGTGATATTTTTACAGATGTTTTTGGACACTTTAATTCATTATTTTATGTTTATTAACGTTTTTACTTCTTGTTAACCGCGCCCACTTATCTTAAACTCTTAGCGTATTTTCAAAACTATATATATATATATATATATATATTAAGCTCATTGCAGAAAGGAGGACACTGATGAAATATTTCTGCAGTTTTAACTTTTTTTCTTTTCTTTTTCTTTCTTTTTCTATTTCTTTTAATTAAATCTTCCAATCGTTCTTATTGTTTAATTTTATTGGTTTTTCATCGTGAAGAACACTATTGATTATATTCTTAATAAGTATGTGAGGTTTGCGTGGATGCAGACCCCCAGCATAGTTAACTGATTAAGTAACAAAATATAAGTAGAACACGAGACAATGAGGTAAAACAAAAGTAAAACAAAATAAGGCTTTTATTCAACTGAATAAATGGGAGGCTAAACTCGCACTGTAAACTCATTAATTATAAACTTAATAACTTTAGAAAATAAGCAGAAGAAATAATTTAGATAATTGTAAAATAGTTCTCACCTAGACAAGATAACAAGAATGACGGCTGCACTCTTTACTGTTAGACGATGTGAATACGATTCTTCCGATAGATTCCCAAGTCAGGCAGGATTTACATTCATTTTTTCTATCTCTACAACACTACTACGCACATCAAAGTTATTAACTCCAATAGTACAGGACTTCAGCTTTCGAATAATAAACTAATTTAAATAATATACCACAAATTCGGGCATTAGAACTATCTCTACGAAACTAAACTTCCTTATTTATACTACCTTCAATGAACTCCCCATCTCTTCACTTCAACAATACTTTAAAGCTGCTTCGCATTCGCCTACACTCGCAACTTACTTCCTCCGTTGCAGCGCTATGTTGACGTAAAACTATTCCAACCTAAAATTTCGCCGATTACTGGCATCGAAGTATTTTAACTCTCCCAACTTATTGCGTCGCTGGATCCAGCACAAGCTCTTTTTGCTAATATACGATATAAATTTTTTAATCACTAGAATTACATTAAAGGAAGTATTATTTTTAGTTTCATATCTATATTAAATTTATATTGGCTAAGTTATTCATATCAATTTTTAAATTAGTAATGGTTTTTTTTTTATTAGAGTGACTTCCTAATTCCTTTAAGCTCTTTTTGATTATGGTGGCAATTTATCATCTGTTTAGGTTTTGCACTCTACTTCTTTTGTTACTCTCTCTCTATATATATATAATCTCCACTTGCATTAATTGAGGAGCAAACATTCAAACCGTGTTTTCTCCAAAAATCAAAATAAAAATGAGTTAGTGATTTTTCTGTGAACTCAACATTAAATAGCACAAAATTATACTATTATTTTAAACCAAAATAATTTTTATCACATTATAAATGCTCTTAGAAAGTTAGGGTTTCAATCAAACAGTGTTTCCTCCAGAGCCTGTTTTCAGTCAAACTGTGATTTCTCCAGCCAACCAGTCAGTACTGCTCTTTCTGGTCGCGTGGCTCGTACATGTACCAGCTTCTTATGTTTGTTTTTTCGTTAGTTCTATCTTGTTTTCTTCATTTTAGAGGAGTGTACTTTATTATTATTATTATTATTATTATTTTCAAGTGGAAGGATTAATAGATGGTGTATTAGTGAGTACTTCTAATTATGGAACTAGAAAAATACAGAGAATTGGTGGAAAAAGAAAAGAAGCGAAAAAGAAACGATATTCAGCACCTTTAGATAACAACATTTATGCTCCATGCAAACATTCTATTAATAAATACTTTTTCATGCACTGATGTTAGACTTAATGACGTTAAGAAGTTAAACAGCGACAAGATTCTATTATAGCCTCATTGGTTGTTACAAAAAATGTAACTCGACGTAAACCTAATAACCCAACTTAAAAAAAAAAAAAAAAAAAAAAAAAAAATATCGCAATCATCTGGCTTACAGCATGCATTTTCTGCTTCTTATCTTATTACTAGTAGCAGTGGTAGGAGAATTCCTGTGTGTAAAAACAATTTCATGGCTATAACTAAAATAGGTCATACATTGCTAGCCAATATTGTTACTAAGGTACATGCTGGTGAACCTATTGAGGAAAAGAGAGCAGGGGATAAAAAAAGCCGCTTAAGCATTAATAAAAAAAAAACAAGGTAAGAGAATTCATCTCAAACTTAAAGGCATCAGAATGACGTAGACAAACTTTTACAATTACTGTATGGTGAAGAGTAAAAAAATCAGCCTGTTTTTAAATGGTATAAAGATATCATTACTAATAACTTTCATGTAGAATATGAAGAAACAGAGGAAGCATGAAATTGCTTAAGTGAAGATATTGGTTTAAAAATTTAAATTTCAAATTGGCTTAAAAATTTTAGTTCTTCCCTACAATTTGCATTATGATTTTTCACGCGTAAATATTTAATTTAACTTTATAATTACATAACAAAATCTGTTCTGTTAATTACATTAAGAATGTTATTTCATCAATATTCGAGCTACATACTTTTTCATTCAAAAAATGTTTTGTCCACATTGGAAACATTCAAAACATGTTTTCTCTTCTGTGTTTCGGTCAAAACATGCTTTCTCCAAATTTCAAATACATTTTTCTAATTAACTCTAAATGTATTAGGTAAAGTAGGCCTACAGATCTTCCTAGTAACCAATAATACAACTAAACAAATGATAATTAGGGTCTAAGAAGGGTTATTTTTTAATTTATCAGTTTTTTGTGTTTTCTGAAAAATTGCATTCGAAGGAGAAAATACGGTTTGAATGTTTGCTCCTCAATTAAGCCGTGATGACCTTGTTCCTTCTTCTTATTCTTCTAGTTATTAGCATACTTGCCAATATGCTAATTAATATACCGTAGTATTGTCAGCCCAGCCTTTTTTTTTCCCACCAGAATCTTTTTAGAGTATTTTTCTTCTTATTTAATAATAATTGCATTTGGAGAATATTACTCTAAATATTTACTGGTGTGGAAAATAGGGCGGGACTAACAACACTACAGAACATTAATTAGGATGTTGGTAAGTATGGTTATTAGTCTTATTTTTTCCGTTATTACTTGATCATATTTGCTATATATGATCTTATCCACCAATGATTCAAACACATTTCTCATTAACTTTTTAAATATCTATTGCCTTGTATAAGGTTTCGTTTCTATATGTAGCTCCTTGTTAATTAATTTACGTCATTCTTATTGGTGTTTGATTACTGTAATGATGAGGTATTATTATTATATAAGATATTCGAATTAAACATGCTACTATTGTGCTATTAATTTGAAAGATTTTTTTCTTTATAATTCTGTGTGAGTTATCTTTTGGAAAATGACTTATTTCTTAATTGTTTTATAATGTGTTGGTAATTTTTATGTCTATTTTTAAACAACATAACACTAGTTTGTGCTATATTTTGTCAAATCAATTCATTTTGTTATTTATATATGCGTGTGTTTTTTATATATGTCTGTGTTGCTTTATACCAATGCAAAGTTCTCAGTTACTAACAAATGAAAATTATATACACTAGAAGTAATTCATATATACTTTAATAACTTAAAAAATAATAATCCAATATATTTTCATTGACATATATTTCAAAATAAAAGATTTCATTTACAGTAAGAAGTTTTTTATTAATAATAAATACATAAATAAAACTGGTAGCTAGTTCGCAATCTCATTAGGTAACTCTTCGAAAACGAATAACAGTTCGCCTGTGGTCATAAATATTTATTGAAGGAAAAGAATTAGGAAAGGAATGTTTATCGTGAATAATATATAGTAGACTTCTCTGAAGCTTAGAAAAGTATCGCACCGCAACATTGTTTTCTATATTCTCTTGAGAAAATTAGAATTTTATCTAGATATTTGCAATTTTTTTCTGAATATATTTACGATTATTAAAAGATTCTTTGAGTTTCATCATGAAATAATCTAAATTTTTCATTTTAAATTCATAGCATGATTATATGCAAATACTAAAAAGTGAAACTTATTTATCACATTTCTCTGTGAGCAAGATTAATAGGAATCTAGTCCTTGTAATCATCTAGCAAATCATTGAACTATTAAAGTTTTGTAATATCTTAGTAAGATTAAATATTACTATTTTAAATTTTGAAAAGTGTTTGTATATAACGTTATTTGTTTATTTATTTATTTATTTGTTTATTTATTTGAATTTTTCACCGAGCATTATTATATAATCAAAAATTTAAAGCATACCTTATACTGTGGTGAATAATAAAATGTTAGTTAGAAAAACTCTCACCATTTATCATTTAAAACAAACTACATTTTCTAAGAAAAATTAAGACGTTAAGTTTGGTTTATGAAGAAAATTACCTAAGGAAATGTTTGATTAGTTCAAAGGAACATTTGATATTTTAATAATATTTCGATTTATAACAAACGATAATCAATGAAAATAATTTAAGATACGCCTAGTTATATAAAAAAAAAAAAAAAAAAAAAAAAAAAATCGTTGTCTACTATTTCTAGCAAACGAAATATGCATATATTTTTTCAAGTACTTTTATTTAAGAATATTTTTAAAACTAAGATTTTTTTTTTCTTTTTTAATTCATATCTTTTCTAAAAAAGCTTTATCAAAAATTATACATCTGGAGATACCGGAACATGGGTTTAACTCGCTCTGATCCGGATCGAAATTCGAGTTCCTGTTGTCTGGCTGGTGCTGCCATCTTTCACCAGCTTCTGGAGCTAAAGTCGTACATCCTCCGTATGAGGCGCTCCTAATAACCGAAGACGCACCCCTCAAGCCTTAAAAATCCGGTTAGTTCCACTACCGGGGCTCGGAATTTGCGAGTGGCACACGACAACAACAACAACAATAACAACTAAAAAAGCCTTAATTCGAATAATAAATTTCAAAATTATTATAGTTATTTTTTTCTAAATAAGTGAATGCACTAGTGTTAACTATAATTTTTGTGTTATTTTATTATCAGGGTGCAATGATTTACTAATGTAAACATACCAAAAAAGGAGTTTACAAATTAAGAGATCATGCTTTATATTAAAAAAAAAAAAAAAAAAAAAAAAAAAAAAAAAAGAAGCTTCTGTTGTAAAACATCAATAAAAGAAAAGAAAATTATAATGAGATGTCATAAAAATATTAACATATACTAATATTTATTGTCATTTAGCGACATATATATTAGTAAAGTAATATAATTTACTGATGTGTACAATAGACATGCGAAGTATAAATTCAAAAATTATGTTTTTTTATAACCAAATAACACTCTTTAGCGAAAATTCACAATAAAAAGAAGCAAATGTTTATATCAATTTGCTTATCTCAAGATTATTATTATTATCATTTTTATGTGTAAAGTGGTTAATGAAAGTTTACATATTACTAAAAAAGATATACAAAATTATCATTTTATAAAATACGTGAGGGATACGTCAATTATATTATCTTCTTTAGAGTATTTAATAAATTTATCTGAACTGCTTTACCAACGAGTTGCCTCATGGGTTCGAACTTGGACATACTACCTTTCATCTAATTTTAACTTAACTTTATTTTCCAGCTGATCATGAATTTGCCAACGGAACAATTTTATCTTTTCGACAGCTAGTAATCTTTTTCAGAAACTCTGTTTTATGAAGTAGCGAAAGTAATTTAACAAAACTTGATATTTACTTGGACCCTGATTTAAAAATTATTCTGATTACATTTTGGGAAATCTTAATCAACAGATGACGCTACTGTCCCACTTTTCATAATATGTTTATATGGTAGCATTCTCGAATTGGCTATATACACAAATTTTAATTCTTATGATATTTTTATATTTTCTTTGTTGTCTTATAATTTAAATGAAATTATAAGACAAAATTTCATTTACAAAAAGAGAATTATGTTTAACGAAACTAAATTAATATATATATATTTATATATTTATAATTCTTGTCTTCTGGGTGTTATTGGGACTATCATACTGTAAATGTTTGGCAATTTGCATATAGTAGGACAGAAATAACACCTAATTTGCATGCAACATTCAACCCATGCCCTTAAAAAAATATTGATACTTTATGTATGCATTAAATAATGCTTACTTTTTTTTCAGAAATCTTTATTCATGTTCTTTCTAATTCTTCATGTGATATTTGGTTTCATCTTCAATGTCCAGAGCTGCCAACCTAATCCGGCAAATTGTTGGTACCGCCCATTTTTCTACACCACTTAATTTTTAGAGTATTTGTTTTCTTAGTTCATCGTAAATATATTTGAAGAGAATTACTCTAGGAATTAAGTGGTGGAGAAAAATGAGCGGTACTTACAATTTGCCGGATTAGGTTGGCAGCTCTGAATGTCTGAAAAGGTTTTCAATATATATATTTCTAGTTCTTTATGTGATACTTCGTTTCATCTGCTGCAATATTTGAAAACAATATATATATTTATTTATTTATATAATTTATAGTAGTGATTTGATAAGCTTCCTCTAATCCCCCCACCCTCTCCCCAGAGGTTAAAAATTTTCAATAACAGTATTTGTAAAAGGACTCGCCAATACATTTAAAACGAATGTTTCAACCATAGAACCCTGATAATTTGAAAAACGTCATCGAGTTCTTGTATTTTTAACAATAAAAACAACCTCTAACTTGTAGAGCACATATTTGTCTTTATATTATGTTTAGTATTATACTTCTCTGGAATGAAAATCACCTGCAATAATATTGCAAAAAATTTTAACAAATTCTAATTTTTATAAATAATTTGTATTGGGTTAATTTGTACAGAAAGATTTTGTGATGGCCTAATTGTGATATACAATAATTGTGATATACAATAACTGTGATATACAATAATAATTGTGATATACAATAAAATTGTGAAACAGCCTAATTGTGATATACAATAAGATTTTGTGATGGCCTAAGCATACTGCTTTTTCTTTGTGCAACTATAACAGGGAATATTTGAAATGGAATGGATGGAATTTTTTTTTACATTTTACACACTCATGATCAAAAAATTGTTTTATTAAATATACCTCATGGTATTTGCGAAACTTGAAATATTAAGTTTTTGTTTGGTGTAAATTTTTGGACATTTTCTGTACGCTAGGAATAATAAAACCAAGACCTAGCGATTAAAATATAGTTCAAACCACTATGGACACTTAAGGCCGGGAATTACTTACTAAAGTATATGTTACACCATTACGAATATCCATGATTAAACCGGCAATCGAACCCAGACAGTTTACTAATCATTCAGTCATCAGTCGTGCGGTATAAAATTAAATTATATAAATTTTTCTTTGCTTTTAATATAATTCTCATTATTTATCCCTTTATCCCCTTTTTTCATCATTCTTGCAATTAAGAATATCTGTTTAATACTAATACTAAAGGAATTCCTTGTCATGGAAATATAGCAGACGGCATCCTAAATATTGTAGAATTATTCCAATTAAAATTTTCTAGAAGTTTTCCTTCTTACGAATATGCGAGTAAGTATGTTCCGTTTTCAATTGCGTTAAACAGAAAATATTCAAAATATTTCACGAATCTAATAAACAAGCAGACAACTTTATATTAAAATTTAGAAACACGGACATTGTTGTGTTTCCGTTTGTGAGAAATAATTTGTAGAATTTAGTGCAATAATATAAGAATCTAAATTGATTTTAACTGCCATTTAATATTTACGATTTGCTTTAATTTAATTTTTTTCTTCTTTTAAAATTACAGTTTTTTCTCTATATCAGAATCTCATATAAAATAAGAAAAATTAATATGTGAGATTTACGAAAATTAATAGAATGACTCATATTTTTAACAGAATCATTATTTTGTCAGATTTTTTTTTTTTTTTTACGATCTTTAGGGAAAAATGTTTTAGATGACTTGTAGGAAGATTTCACATGTTAAACATCATTGAACAAAATCTTTATTACTTAAAATGTGACATAAGTTCTGTGGAAATATAAAAATTAATAATATATAAATTTTAAACTTTTTGTTAAAATATTTCTTTTTGTTATTAAAAGCATTCAAAAATTATTACATATACTCCCCCCCTCCTCACTTTTTAAAAATGACATCAGCTGTTATCACAAATAGAATTATAATATTAAAGTAAAATAAAACAAAATTTTAAAACATTTTGTGTGGTAGAATACGAATAATGTACATTTTCAATACAATATATACATATTTTTTCCTCTTAGAATTTTTCTTAATTATATATTATGGGTTTTTATTTGCCTGTTAAAACATAAAGTGGCATGGCAATAAATAAATAAATAAAATAAAAGAGATTTTACATATTTTTTTTTCTTTTTCAGTGGAATATTAATTATTGTTTCAAATGCCTGTCTTTATAAAAATAAACGATTTTTAGGCTTTAAATAATGGATATATTTCGAAAAAATTAAAAACAAAATCCTTTCAAAACAAAAATTTTGAAATTCAATATTTTAACATAAACAAATTTAAACATCTTTTGATGATTATTTTTACAGTCATAGCAAAATAATTAAATAAGTACGATTTACGTTACCGAATATGAATATATACATATATATATATATATATATACTAGCAGACCCGGCCACGCGTTGCTGTGACTAAGTTATACGTTGAATTATACGGCTGTAAACTATTTAGTACAGTCAAATTATTATTTACGAACAAAGACGAAAACGTTGTAGCCGATGTAAAAACCCACAGAGTTGAGATTTGAAACTTAGGTCAAAATTTGGAAGCGATTGATAAAAATTTTCGTAGTGTTGATATTAAGCACAAATTAATTTTATTGTAGGGTACTATAAATTTTAATGGAGAAGTGATATTTATTATTTCTAATGCTACTTTGGATAAAATTGCTAAAATGACTAATATATAAATTAAATTCTATTAAAATTCTATTAAAATAAAAGTATAAAAGAAACAGACGATTTTAAAATCAATTTTTATGGAGGAGTGAAATATAATATATGCTATAATGGATAATTTTACTTTAAAATGACCTCATCATTTTAAATATTTTAAAGAAGGCAATAGCTGTAGTTATAAAAAGGAAAACAATAAGGCTAAACCAGAAAAATAAGTAAATTTGATACATATTTTAAAACTTTAAAATTGGAAATCTTATGAAATATTGGACATTTAAAGTAAATACATGTATCATTTTAAATAGAAAAAAGATTTTGGAAAAGTTTAGTGTATTTTAACGAAGTGATGAGAAGTTTTTGAGTATGTTAAAATTTTAATAGTAAATTCAAGTTAATAAAGATGGGAAACATTGAGGATTAAGATAAGAATAATTATAAGATAAAAAAAAAAAAAAAAACTTTTTATATACCATGCTTTTAAATTTTAATATACTAATAATATACTAATTAAAAGGAAAATGATAAATATTCTATCATAGTTTGAAGTCAAATTTGTTTTTAAATGTCTAAATAAAATATCTGATGTAAGATACTAATATTTTGCAGCGGAATAGATTTCATTTCTGTCATCCTTGGCGAAAAAAAAAAAAAGAATATCGCCAAATTATCTGGCGAAAATATTTAATTCCTTTCAAAAATCATGGTTATTTTAACAACTTATATTAAAAGAGTAATGAATAATATGAAACAATATTTCGTACAATACATATTACATGTCATACATACGTACAATGAATAATACATATTACATTTCGTACAATGCATACATCTGGCATGTATATTTTCGTGTTACGCTTTTGATCGCCAAATAATAATAATAATAATAAAAAAAGCCAAGGGCGACAGAGTTTGAAATTTAAAATTAAAATTTTGTCAATTTGACAGCAAAATAATTCAATCTAACACCCGCGATAACTAATACATATCTATACCCAAATATAAGGATTAAAATCGGGAAATAAATTTCCTTGATTTTTAATAATTTCTTACAAAAAATCCAGTGGGCAATTAACATAGGAAATCTTTTTCTTGGCTGCACAGACGGTCAGTGAGTCACACTTCGCTTGCGTATAGAACTCATAGATATAGTATAGCATATATAGAATAGAGTTATCATTGGGGAGAAAAAAGTTATTCCTTTTCATTTGTTAAAAGACGACGTTTTTACCAAAATATGACCGTCTTTCTCCGAGTGAATACACACGGGAATACATACTAATATTTTAGCAAATAAAATTTATGAATAATTTATTTGCTAAAGGTGAATGGAAAACTCTAGATACAGTTTCAAATTCATATTTCTTTCTTTCTTTTCTTTTTTTTTTTTCAATACCACTTAATGGCTGTTTCCAAAGCTTTTATTTATTTATTTTTATTTTTTTTTTTTCGACATCAAAAATCTTTGTACGATAACATGGGGATGAGAGATCTATATATATTACTATATCTATGATAGAACTACATTAGCACTTTATCAATGTGTATAAAATCTTTAAATTGATTATGACGTCAATTTTCGTGAGATGCATAATTTAACTTTTTATAATTTTTTAACGTTCACGTTTGATTAAATGTATTTATTTTTATGTCGAAAGAAAATGAACTCGTATTTTTTTTTTATTTTTTTTTTTTTTGGCAACAATTAAATTAATGGAACTCACAGATATTTTGGAGCAACTTTAATAAAGGTCTATAATTAACGAATAATTGCAATAAAACAATATTGTGACAATAAATTGAGATAAAAACTATCCTATCTCTCAAGTTGGACCAAACTGCACACAGTGCGCAGAATTTCATTAAAATCGGTTCCTTAGTTTAGGAGTTTACCCCGGACAAACATCGTGACACGTAATTTATATATATATACAGATATATATATATATATATATATATATATATATATATATATAAATGAGAGGAGGGTATTGTGGAATACTATTTACATTTCTTAAAATAACTTTACTTGTTTTTAATAAAAATACACAAAATCATCATGAGTACATAGTGTAATTATTTGTAATGAATTGTCAATGAAAAAAAAATCCAAAAAAAAATTCTTTGTTGTTATAAAAAGTTTACTTTAAAAAAAAGTTACAAATAGAGGTTAATATGAAATTGTCGGGAAATATGGAATAGGTGGTTTAATTTGTTTAAACCATTGGAAAACTAATTAGACTTCATAAAATCATCTTCGGAGAATTTTCTGTGACAGAAGATTATTCGGCATCTTTATTTTCTGTTTCTTCAGTTGAATACAAGAAGTCAGTTTCAGATGATACTATGAAATACCTAGTATTCCATAATACCCGACACGCCATCTTTAAAAATGAACTTTTAAATTGATGGACAAAATATTTTAAACTGAAAAACGACCAAGTTATAACAAAATACAATTATTTAAGCATTCATTATGCTTAACATCAATGTTTAAACCTCATGTGTACTAGTAAGTTTAAATGTTTGAAAACTTACCGGCAAAAACTTTTAAAAATCACAAAATATACTTCGTTCTATAAAGAATGGTACGAAAGCAACAAGCCTTTGCTTCTCACTGTATTGCTTCATGGGAATCCTTTTTGAGTAATTCATATTATTTTGAAGAGACAGCCGCACCAATCAGATCCGAAACCTCGGTATTCCATATTTCCCGATTATTCCATAATACCCTCCTCTCCTCTCTATATATATACATGTATAATTTATTTGATTAAAATGAAAAGAATGAGAACGAAGAATAGACAGTCGAATAAATCACCACAGAAACCCACAAAGGCCAATTAAGGAACTTGTTAATTTAAATTGATTTAATTTTAGAATATTAATAATATTATTTACTTTAATTTTAAAATTAATTAAATCGCATTACCTGTAGAAAACATAAAAAAGGATCTCGCAATGTAATGCAGTAGAAAAGAAGGAATTAGTAAAGGATAACATTATAAGGGGAAAAATTCGATCTTACATTAATGAAAGGAACCATATAAATTGAGATTATCAAGAGATTTTCGTATCATAGCATAATAATAAGATTGAAAATTAAATAAAAGCTCAAAATGCAATAGGAGTTCATTAGGAGCTATTCCTAAAGCACTGAGCAAAGAAATGCAGGTTTTCTGTTTGTGGTAAGCAATTTTAAGCAAAATACCAAAAGATAGCTCAAACCCACAACAAAATATTTTTTTGAAATGATCCAAATGAAATAAAGACAGATCACATCCGGAAAATTTATAATTGAAATATTCACCAGAATAAAAAATTGAAATCAAAGCACGAGTAAAGGAACATTGTAGTTGAAGTGTTCTAGCTTGACAGTTAAAAATAATTTAAAGTTAAATTACAAGTAATTACTTTTTTATATTATTCCTGTATATATACATGATTTTTGTTTAATTCTATATATATAAATTATAAGAAAATATTATACTTTTTAGCATTGACACTTTTTAAGGTCTCATAATTTGTTGGTAGTTACAAAATTTTGGCACGTTATATTTTACAACATAATTCGCGAAAGCCTACAAAACTTCTTATTTGATTGAATTTTGACATATATTGGTGCGGATTTGATTTTGGCATATACACCCGACATATAGAGTCATTGATATGAAATCCAAGTTCCAGCTTCTATAGTGTATATGCGCATCAAACTTGGTACGTGAACTGATGACTATTATGAAAAACTAACACTGATTTATTCGAACGCATATCAGTCTCAAGGTGGCGTTGCAATATTTTCGTTTTCACTATTTACGAAAAAGCTATATATAAGATTTCAGTAAGATAAATGCACAAAATTTATGTAAGTTGAATATTATTAATATTTAAGCAGATTCAATTTGAGTTTATACACTCATGTTTGTAAAAATTGCAACGCCATGAAGGGATCATGAAAATTGAACCAAGCTTACAGGAAATGTAAAGTCAGGTAAGGCATGCAAATGATTAGATTTACAAAGCGATTGCGCATGCGTGGAACGAGAACCGACTCATTATCCGTTGCTTGTTCTAGGTATATAAAGGACTGTAAAGGCACGTTGAAATCTGTTTATCATCCTCTGTCCGCTGTAAACGTTTCATTGGTGGTCAATATGCCTCGTCAAAACGGAGGGTGCCATACCAATAACTAACGGAGTTCGTACGAGGCCGCATCGTTGGTATGCGAGAGGGTGGATTTTCGTATCGAGAAATCGCAGCCCGCACGCAATTTAATGCCACAACAGTGATGTATGTTTGGAAGAAATGGACAGAGGAGAACCAAACAAGCCGAAAACCTGACAGTGGGGCCACAATAGAACAACGGCACAAGACGACAGCCACCTCATTCGCATGGCTGTGACAGACCGTACCGCGTCCTCTCGTGTGTTAGCACACCGTTGGTGCATGGCTACAGGTGTTTTGTTGTCTAGCTTCACGGTTCGTCGCCGTTTGCTGCAGCATCAACTGTATGCAACGGTCCTTCTACACAGGATTCCCATTTCGCTGAATCGCAGACGCCTCCGACTTGAATGGGCTCAGCAACACAGCATGTGGCGCGCCCAGTAACATAAAATAGTTTTCTCCGATGAATCTCGCTACAATCTGGAGTGCAATGATGGAAGAGTATGCGTCAGAAGTTACAGGGGGAACGTATGTTCCCACAGTGTGTTATCCTGCGTCATACTGCACAAACGCCTAGCATCATGGTGTGGGGAGCTATTGGGTATAATTGTCGATCCCATCTAGTGCACATTGCGGGCAACTTCAACAGTGATTGCTACATAAGGGAAATTTTGGAGCCAGAGGTCCTTCCCATTCTTCGACGCATTCCGGATGCTGTATTTCAGCTGGATAATACCCGTGCACATGTTTCTCAGACTGCACAAGCCTTCTTCAGTGCACAACAGGTTTCGTTTCTTCCATGACCTGCTTATTCCCCGGATACGTCGCCCATCGAGCATGTCTAGGATTTCATTGGTCGGCGACTCGTTCATACAGCTAGTGGGCCGTATAGTAAGATTGAACTTTGGCGTCAGGTCGAAGCCATCAGGAATGCTTTTCCCCAGGATTACTTTTAGAACTCGTATGATTCAGTGCCACGGCGTGTACAGGCTCTCATCGCTTACTGTGATGGACTCACAAAGTACTGATTTCAGACGTTCTTATTGTTTTTTGTCTTGTACATTTGATCATTTATTTTTACCACTACCAGTAATACGTAGAATAAATTTCATTAATTTCTAGCAGTTCTTTCATGGTGTTGCAATTTTCACAAACATGAGTGTAATATGCGGCAGATGACACCGCATTATTAATTTTTATTCATTTTATGCAATTTTCTAAATGGCTATCGTCTGATGGTCAAAATTAGTTAAATCTACTCGTGTAAAAAATTTTATTCTGATAATCTATATATTGTTTTCCATGTTAATTTGCCGACGGAACTGTTAAATATAGAACTACAGATTTTTTTTTTTTTTTTTTTTTTTTTAATTTTATTTATTTATTTTTTTTATTTTTTTAAGAGTTGTAAATTTCAAGACGTACTTCTAAGACATTTCTTAATTTAAAAATAACATATCAAAAAAAAAAAAAAAAAAAAAAAAAAAAGCATGTTATTCAAAAGTTGTTTTTTCTAAAAATGGATAATAAGCCATTTTCATTAAAACAATAAACATTCATTAAAATAATAAATTTATTCCAATAAAATTATTATTTTTGCTTCTTATCCATGTCAGAAAACTTTAAGGTTTGATTTGTTTTATCTTTTAAATATGATCCAGACAAAGAAACTGCAATTCCGAATGACGTCGGAGTCCTTTTATTGCTGAGTATTAAAAAATATGCGATATATATATTAATATAGGAATTAAAAAAAAAAAGCATCAAAGAACGAAAAACACTAAACATTTTACGTAATGTTATGAGAGAGTTATGTATGAAAAATGAAGAATAGATAGTGGTAATTTCCAGCAACCATAAATTTTTATTATCTCGCCAATATTAGAAAATATCGCTCATACGATATATATGTAATACACATTTTGGATGGTAAAAAAAAGGAATACAATCGAAAGGTATTTTTCTAAAAACATACTGTGTTTTATGAAATATATTGTATGTACACGTAGTCATTTTATGCGATTTTCTAAATGATTATATCTTAGCGTCTGATGGTCAAAATTAGTTTAATATAGAGCTACAGAAGAAGATTTTTTTTCTTTTTTTGAAGAGTTATAAATTTGAAGACTTACGTCCAAGACTTTTCTTAATTCAAAAATAACATATCAACTGAAGAAAATATATATATTATTCAACAGTTTTTTTTTTTTTCTAAAAATGAATTATAATTACTATTATCATTAAATAAGAAACATTCATTAAAATAATAAATTTATTCCAAAAAAATTATTATTTTTTTCTTCTTATCCATGTTAGAAATTTAAGGTTTGATTTGTCTTACCTTTTAAATATGATCCAGACAAAGAAATTGCAATTATAAATAACGTCTGAGCCCTTTTGTTGCTGAGTATTAAAAAATATGTTATATATATATATATATATATATATATATATATAGGCATAAAAAAAAACACAAAGAACGAAAAACACTAAAAAATTTTACGTAATTTTATGAAAGAGTTATATATGAAAAATGAAGAGTAGATAGTGGTAATTTCCAGCAACCATAAGTTTTTATTATCTCGCCAATATTAGAAAATATCGCTCATACGATATGTATGCAATATTGGAGGGTTAAAAAAAGGAATACAACAGAAATATATTTTTCTAAAAAAAGACTATGTTTTATGAAATGTATTGTATGTACGCGTAGCTATGCAAATTATAGCGCAAAGTTTTAAAGAAAAAATACTGAAAAAATAAAAAATAAAAACTCAATATAGAAAAGTAAATCACAAAGTAGTTTTTTTTTTTTTTTTTTTTTTTTTTTTTAATTTTAAGAGGAATATTACTTTTGGTTTCACGAATGTTCCAGTCATCATTTTTTAATATCGATTTAAAAAATTGTACAAAATAATCGTAATTAAAGTAGTGATATTGCAACTAGATTTTCAATAATCAATTGACATTATTTAAGTAAAATAACAAAATTAAAAGGAAATATCATCTTTGTAAGATCTTGAGATCCGCTGCAATTCTTTAGTTTTCACTGATTACGAAAAGGCTGCATTTAAAATTTTATTACAAACTAGCCGCCTTCGGCGACCAGCTGGTTCCATTCGAGTATATAATGTCCGACATGTGGCATTGCTATTATTAATATTCTGTAATTTTCTAAATTGCTATATCTTAGCATCTAATTATTAAAATAGGATACATGTGCATCTGTAGCACATGTGAGTCTAGTAGTGAGTCTGTAGACATCTGTAGCACATTCTGAGAACCTATGTAGATTGACTGTTTTCTATGTTAATTTGTCGACGGTACTGTTAAATATAAAGATATAGAAGAAAGTATTGCAATGAACACGGTATATTATATTTATCATTTGTTTTATTTGTTCATTTTATCTGTTTATTTTATTTTTTTGTTTATTTATTGTTATTTAAAAAATATATAAAACAAAAGACATACATCTAAGTCGTTTCTTTCTTCAAGAAAAACATATTAATTAATTTTTCAACAATTATTTTTTTTTCTAAAAAAAATTATAAATATTGGCAATTATCATTAAAATAACAATCATAAAAATTATTAGAACAATTTTTTTTCCTTTTATCCCTTATCCGTAATAGAAAATTTTAACGCTTCACTTGTCTTGTCCTTTAAATATGATTCAGACAAAGAAATTGCATCTTAACACTTTTGCAACCGCATGTTTTTCTCTTTATGAGAGTAAGTTCCGCCGGTGGGCGTTATTCTTTTACATTACATTAGTTTAAATGAATATTTTCTGTATTTAAATTTATAATATAAATGAACTTTTGTTACAGTTATACTCTTTCTAATCAAAATATTTGTATCCATAGTGCATTGATTGCACTAATATGAATATTGATTGTATTGTCCAGAAATAATGTAACCTATGTAACATAAAGAACCGCCCACTGGCGAAGTTACAAATTTTCAAATGACGTGAATTCACGTCTGCGGTCGCGAAAGTGTTAAAAGAACGGCCGAGCCCTTTTATCGTTGAATCATATATATATATATATATATATCTGTGTTTGTGTGTGTGTGTGTGTGTGTGTGTGTTATTAATAGAGGCATAAAAAATAATGAAAGAGACTCTAACAAGCCCCATGTAATTTTATTTAATATTTATTATACTTTTATGAAAACTTAAGAATAGATGGTTATAATTTTTAGCAACAATATATTTTTATTATGTCACCATTATTAGAAAATATCGCTCACATGGTAAATATCAGGGGAACTCGAAAGTAATGTCGTTTTTGTGCACGTCGACATTCGATTTTATTTTATTGTGTCGTGAGATCGAAACTGTAGAAGGTCACCACAGTTTGTTTAAAATTAAGTTGGATCTTGCAAAGTATTCAGTTGGGATGGTTAAATCGCTTCGGCGCCAGTGACTCGACGAAATTTTGGGTCGGATTGGTTTTGTGTCGACAGGGTGCTGCAACGAAGGAATTAAGTTGCTAGAGGTAGATGAATGGGAAGCGATATTAAAAGTGTGGTTGAAATGAAGAGAAGGGAAGTTGGTGGAAAATGGTATAAGATGGAGGTGACTTCATGACTTTCATGAAAGGTGGGGTGTAGTGGAGTCTTCTCCGACCTCTGTCTGCGAAAAAGTTTAAAGCTTAGAGCCTGGAGAATGTTATATTTCCATAAAGGAGATTGAGTTTCACTTAAGTTAAGTTGTTTAATTAGTGCTGCTGTGCTTCGGTGCTAGTATTCGTGAATGGAAATTGAATCAGCCGGGAATCCGCTGATCTAATTGGAGTCACGGTATTTGAGCAAGGGAGTGCGTCCGTCTCTACAACTTCTACTGTTTCTGGGGTGAGATATTTCAAATTATCTAAATTAGGTATTATACATTTATTTGCTAAAGTATTTAAATCTGCTGACTGAGCTACAAAATCCAGATCATCCTCCCATTATTCTAGTTGAATAAACACTTAGTTTTATTTTATATATCTGAGTCTCTGTGCTAATTTTATATTTAATACTTAAGTAGTTAAGTTAACTAAGTTAAAATGGGGTCTGCGTCAACGCAAACCTCACAGTGTTCTTTAACTTGTACAAAAAACATTTCAAGGTTAGAGTGACCTGTTTACTGGTATAAAATTTAAGCTTAACATTTTTTATAGTGAAGCCAAATACCAGCCAAATACCAACAGAGGTACATATCCGGCATTGTCTTTTTGAGTTTCGAAAGGGTAACAACACGACAGTTAATATTAAAAACATTTGTAATGTTTATCTAAATGCATTAAACATTCTCAAATGCCAATGGTGGTTTTCTAAATTTAAATCCGATCCTTTTGATCTTCCCGACGTATTATCAGGATGTCCAATAACTTCAGACAATGACACTTTAAAGGGGGAAGTGGAAACTAATCTTTGTTTGACAATCGAAGAACTGTCGAACACTCTTAACCAATCTTGGTCGACCACTCAAGAACATTTGCAATATATTTGTAAAATAAGCACAGCAGTTTGGATTCCGCATAATCTGTCCGAAGAAATCAAAGTTAACCGATCAACCACATGCAACTTACTGCTTCGAAGACCCAATACAGAAGTTTTTTGACCGCTTCATTGATGGAAATAAAAACGCATCTTTTATGAGAATCCAAAAAGCAAAACTCAGTGTCTCTCTCCGAATGAATCGCCAAAAAGTACAGCTAAGTTAGATTTACCACCCAAAAAGACGATTCTGTGTTTGAAGGAGTATTTACGGGACTGTTCATCTTGAAGCACTGAAACCTAAACAAAGTGTGAATTCAGGCGTTTAATATGGTTAACTGGATCGAATAAATCAAACTTTAACTGAAAAATGGCCTGCGATTGTCAACAGAGAAAGCGTTATTCTGCAGCATGCACTGTAAAAAATAGGTTCTTAGAAATAAGTATATATTGTCTTAAAATAGCCCCGAAAGAGTATATACTTAAATTTGAAAACCCATATACTCATTTTTGAGTATATTGACATGCTCAAAAATCTGGTTTACCAATAAGAATCCCAGTATCCCCATGTTTGACATGTCAATGTACTCAAAAATGAGTACATGTGTTTTCAAATTTAAGTATATATTGTTTCGGGGCTATTTTGAGACAATATATACTTATTTTTAAGAATCTTTTTTTTTACAGTGTGATAACGAAAGATGAACCTGGAAAAAAATAATGAGGTGGGAAGTATTGCATCGCTCACAAAGCATGTCCAATTGAGCACTATCGAATTACTATCTTGTCAACAGAGAAAGCGTTATTCTGCAGAATGCACTGTAAAAAATAGGTTCTTAAAAATAAGTATATCTTAAAATAGCCCCGAAAGAGTATATACTTAAATTTGAAAACCCATATACTCATTTTTGAGTATATTGACATGCTCAAAAATCTGGTTTACCAATAAGAATCCCAGTATCCCCATGTTTGACATGTCAATGTACTCAAAAATGAGTACATGTGTTTTCAAATTTAAGTATATATTGTTTCGGGGCTATTTTGAGACAATATATACTTATTTTTAAGAATCTTTTTTTTTACAGTGTGATAACGAAAGATGAACCTGGAAAAAAATAATGAGGTGGGAAGTATTGCATCGCTCACAAAGCATGTCCAATTGAGCACTATCGAAATACCATCTTGTCAACAGAGAAAGCGTTATTCTGCAGCATGCACTGTAAAAAATAGGTTCTTAAAAATAAGTATATATTGTCTTAAAATAGCCCCGAAAGAGTATATACTTAAATTTGAAAACCCATATACTCATTTTTGAGTATATTGACATGCTCAAAAATCTGGTTTACCAATAAGAATCCCAGTATCCCCATGTTTGACATGTCAATGTACTCAAAAATGAGTACATGTGTTTTCAAATTTAAGTATATATTGTTTCGGGGCTATTTTGAGACAATATATACTTATTTTTAAGAATCTTTTTTTTTACAGTGTGATAACGAAAGATGAACCTGGAAAAAAATAATGAGGTGGGAAGTATTGCATCGCTCACAAAGCATGTCCAATTGAGCACTATCGAATTACTATCTTTCCAATCGCTACAGCATTTTTTAAGTGTAAAAAACAAAAAAATTAAAAATTTGGATGATGTTCAAAATGTGGCCTTCAGATATTTTGCCCAAAAATCAATAGATTTTATCGACCGGGCATTGAAAACGCGTATCCTAAATGCCAAAATGATGCTAATGACGAGAGTGAATATATCATTGATTAAAAATAAAAATTTCTTAAAAGTTCATCTGTTTGAATTTATTGTAGTAAATTAACATTACTTTCTTGTCTTTTTAATATATAACATAATTTTTGTACTTTGTGAAGCTATGTTAAAATAAAATACAATGGAAAGATGTTTTATTGAAAATAATACCGTGTTTTAATAAACATATTGTAAGTACACGTGGCTATGCAAATTATATCACTAATTTTTAAAAGGGGGGAAAAAAGATTATAATATAAAAAAGCAAACCACTTTTTTTTTTTTTTTTTTTTTTTTTTTTTTTTTAAGGCTTCCTAAAGGAATATAACTTTTGGTTTCACTAATGTTTCCCTCATTATTCCAGAGGATCGACTAACAAACTTTTATATATATATAGAAAAAAATCGTAAATAAAATAGTGACGTATCTGCCAACATTCTAATTGATATTCTGTAAAACTGTTAGTACCCGCCCTTTTTTCTATACTAGTTTATTTCGAGAGTAATTTTTCTCGAATGTAATTACGATTGAATAAGAAGAAAAGTACTCTAAAATCAGACTATAGTGAGAAGAGAGGTGGGTACTAACAATTTTACGACATATTAATTGAATTGTTGGCAGGTATGATAGTGATTTTGCGACTAGATTTTGAAGACCATATCAGAGTGAAATAACAAAATTGAAAGGGAATATTATCTTTCTATGATCTTGAAAGGTGGCATAAAATATTTAGACGATAATTAATCAAACGTATAATTAAACGAACGTTAATTTGCTTGGAAATCAAAAAAAAAGGTAAGATTTTTAGAGTCAGCATAAAACACGTAAAGGAAACGTGTAATGTAATGAAGTGTTAATTTAAAAGGAAAACATAAATTCACGTAACATTACAAAATGTTGGGACACATATATCATATACCTGCTCTAATGTCAAACAATGGCATCATATCTTATTAGTGGAAGATAATTGGTATGGGGACTTCTGTTTTCTGATAAGGAAATTAACATATATAGACTTGAATGAAGATATCACTCTCCTTCCCTCCTTAACTTCTGTTATGCTGTAATTTTTATTTCTCGTGGATATTTCTACAGGTTAACAGACCCTTTTAGAATTTCATTTTTCTAACAGTTAGGGATTTTAGTCTCAATAATATCTAAATATGATAAACACGCACAAAAAAAAAAAAAAAAAAAAAAAAAAAAAACTAGAGAAGAAAGTTTGATTGGAGAAATCTGGAGCGTTAGAATGTGTAAAGTGGAACTGTAAACATTTGAAATATTTCATATCTTAAGCTAGTTTGATTCGGATCTGGTGTGTGAGGAGGCTTTTCTTTTCAACTCCGTTATCATCAGTTATCACTGTACATGTTTTTGTACAAAGTTTCCAAAATTTCCTGTTTATTTCGGAGCATCGATTATTTTTACTTATTTTTCATACCACTTCTATTGAAGAGCAGTTTTCTTCATATGCATTAGTATGACTTACTGCAAAAAAAAGATACTTTACAAAAAATGTGCTGTAGAAAAAAAATGGCTACTACGATGCCCGAAATAAATTAGAAATGTTGGCAACATCGTTTCATGTATATACCAAGAACTGATAGAGCCGACATGAACTTAAAAACGTTTGCATTTCTTTTTTTTTTTTTTTAAGTTCATTAAATTTCTAAAATATATTTGGATTTAATGTTGGCCATTTGGTCAACACATTTTTTTCACAATTATTGACAAACTTTAATTTTTAATGAACTTTCCTCTTTCTTTCTATAATTTAATAATTTCACAATTGCTTTTTAAATTGTATTTTTTTTTTTTTTTTTTTAATTAAATTATGATTTATTTCAGAAATTAGATTCTTTATCTTTTAGTAGAGTTATAAGTATTTTTTCGTTGGTTTTTGCAACGCAAAATGTAACAAATGAAATAACTAAATGTAATTTAATTTAAATATCTCTTTTCAAAAATAAAATGCTAGTATATATCTCGTCGTAATACCAGAAATTTTTTTGTATTTTTCTAATATATATATTCAATTTGTTTTGCAGATTACCCAGTGCGAAAATTTAGGACCTCATTAAAAGTTTGGATGAAAATTTGATAAATTGAATAAGGAGATTGTCATTGACAAATTAAAAATTAGTTTCCATCTATGAAACGCTGCTTAATCGCAGAGAACATATTCCATAGACGAAACTGTTTTATTTCAATTTAATGAAATGTTTGAAATATGTTTTTACAAAAATCTACAAAAGCCTTCGCAGTAATACACACACACATATATATATATATATTTAATTATTAAAAAAAAAAAAAAAAAAAAATGTCGGCTTTCGGTAATAATAAAAGTCAGCTTTATTACATAACCAATGGTCTGTATCAGTCAGTCACTGTTGTATATGTCAAAGATTGACAAAATCAGACATTATGGTTAATTTTATTATTACTTCTATTTTTTAAAGAAAAATTAATTAGAATATTTTTTTTTTCACCCGGGTTGTCTGAAATTCTGTCATTCTGTCTGTCATTCTATCTGTCATCGAGCCACATTTCTGCTATGTTTTCATTCAAGAATCCTCCCTATGAATATGAGTGACCACGAGTGACCCATTAGTGACCAGTGAGTGACCTGTGGCCCATAAGTAACTCAAAATATCAGAAAATTTTACAGTATTTGAAGGATTTCAAAATCTTTGCGTTCTGCTTCATTTCAGTTTTTTAGTTTTAATTAATATATATATATATATATATATATATATATTTAAGGATGCTCTTTTATCGGCTTCTTAAAAAGTAGTAAATAAGGCAAAATTTTCTGTATTCACACAGAGAAAGAATTATGTAACTGACATCTAGAATCTAAATTGTGGATCTTGAAAAAATAGTTCCATGTCATCCTTATAAATTCTAGTCCCCTTCGAAAGCGAGTTCTAGAAGCCCCTATTAGAATTCTAGAGCGTTTGCCTATATTCTAGAGGGCAAAGTTATTTAAAAATCTCTGCAAATAAATGAGACTACACGAGGCGGGTTTCTGCAACTATAATCTTGGTTTATGACCAAATTCTAGAAAATCAAGCGAGAATTTCTCGCAATATAAATGATTCAGAATATTTAGAGTATTCAGACTATTGTTTCACCATCTAGAAATGTGTACACTAGAAATTCTCGATAATAATTTCGTCTATTCAGTTTAATGGCGTGACTTATGCACATAGCTCGGAAATCTATATTTCTAGTTAAGGTATTTAGAAAATGGCCACTTATTCATTCTAGAGAAAGGCGATATAATTTTTTTCTCAGTGCAAACCATTTAAAAGATCAAAACTATCCAATGATGACAAAGTATGTTATTATTTAGTAGGATGTAGTCATCAGTGAATGTTTTTGATCTTTTAATTGGTTTGAGTACAGAAAATTTTGACTTATTTACTACTTTTTAGGATGCCGATAAAAAAGCATTCTTTTTAAAAATCTTTTATATATGTATATAATTTTTAAAACTATATACATGTTTTTAAGGGATTGGTAGACTTAATAAAATATTTTTGTAAATGTTGTCTCAATGTTATGAACATTGTTTTACATATGTATTGAAATATAACAACACTAAATATTTTAAAAATTCGCAAAAACTATTTAAAATTAAAAACAAAGTTATATAATTAAAATTAATTATTTTTAGTTTTTTTTTTTTTTTTTTAAATGGGTTAAAAATATTTTTAACTTCCCCCTAAATTATATATGTCTATAATTTAACAATATATTCTTAACATATGTGTTAATTAATTTGTAGTTTGTTAAATAATAATTTAAAAAAAATGCTTTAAGACTGAATTTGAATGCAAATTTTTATTTTTAAAATTATATATATATATATTTCTGTTTTATTTTCCAAACTTAGATGGTTTACGACTGATTTTAACATTTTTGAAATTGTTATATCTATATGTATGAAGGAAAAATTATATATTTAAGACAGTAATTTTCAAAAAATAGATTGTTAACGTACACAATCTTTTTAACTTCAATAAAATTCTATCTTTCCAAGAAATATATATATATATATATATATATATTTTTTTTTTTTTTTTTTTTTTTTTTTAACGCATTGATTGCTATAAGGTGTGCCCAAATGAAAAGGAGACCTTACCTGTAGCGGCGTTATATCCAATCCCAGTGAGTTAATGTGTTAGCCGATAAATTGCATGGTGGTATGGCTAGCTGCACATGCGCAGTTAGTGGCTTCGCATCAGTTTCCTCATTGCTGGAGAGTCATTTTCGCAGTTCGTTACATGATGGATTCCTCCAGATCAGCACAAAGAGATCGGCTGTGGATGAGCTCATACGAAAGCATCGCCGAATCACCCCACGTGGAATTGCTTTTGAACTGTCGATAAGCAAAGGAACTGTGCATCACGTAATCAACAAAACATTTGGTTATGGCAAAGCTTGTGTACAATGGGTGCTTAAACATCTGTCAGAGAATCAGAAAACGGAAAGAATGGTGTCTGCCTGACCCATTTGTTGAGCCATCCACATCCTTCCTACGCGTTGGGATCAGTGTATCAATACCAATGGCAATTAATTATAGTTACAGCATTGTTATTAAAATTTCTTCGCATATAATTTTAATCTCATTTTCATTTGGGCACACCTTATACTTTAACCTAAACTCAAAACAAAAAATGTAAACATGTAAAACTTAATTAAGTTATTTCAAATATACAATATTAAACAATTTAATTAAAAAAAAAAAAAAAAAAAAAAAAACTTATATGACCTTCGTTTTTTTTTTTTTTTTTTTTTTTTTTTTTTTTTTTTAATAATTAATCTTAAAATAAAAAGACAAGGTGATTTATGAAGAATGAAAAAAATAATTTTTTTTTCAAAGAAAAAGCTTGTGTATAACAAAATTGAAAAAAAAAAAAAAAAAAAAAAAAAAAAAAAATCAATGTGAAGTATTTTCCGATATATTAAGGAATTTCTTATTTTTGTTGAAATCTTATATCGCTTCATAATATATTTCCAAAATAATGAGAAGTTTTCATCAAAAATTTCTTTTATAAAAGAAGAAAGAAAGTAAAAGAAAATATAAGACATTTCTTAACTTATATGCAGATTTAGAAAAACCAATTTCTATTCTATGTTTGAAGATTTTTTAGGCCATTATGGACTTAAATAAATTTTAAATTTAAATAATATATAAAAATGTATTTTTAAAGATGATATCATGGACAAATTCTAATTTTCTTCTAGGGACACAATATTTCTTTTTTCTATATTAAACATTTTTGTACATATATATTTATTATAGATGCATGTGAAATCAATAAAAAATATATAATGTGCCTAAATTTAGAATTTATGCGTGATTTCGAGAATAGATTCAGGCTTTTACCAGAGAGTTTGCAGCAAATGCAAATATTTGCTTTCTGACATGTTTACATGGTGCGAAAAAAAAAAAAAAAAAAACGGAAAAACAGTTTTTAATATAAATTTATTAAAAATAAATAAATTAACCAAATATTACAAATAATAATAAAAGTAGACTTCTAGTAATAAATAGATTTATTTGGTATCAATGCGGCCGACTTTTGCAACATGCAGAGGCGCTAACGTTTATTCAAATGTTAAGCAGTGGGCCGCAAGTCTTCTACCTTTAATCTATCGCATTCCTGCCGAAGCAATTGCTTTAGAGAGTCCAAACTTTTGCGTGGTTTAGAGTAGGATCTATACTTCAAAAAGGACCATACACTGTAATTCATGAGATTTAGGTCTGGCGAGTAGGGTGGGCATTCTTCAGATGGTAGCATGCCCGAAAAATGCATTTTGCACCCCTCTTGTGTCTTTTTGGTCTTGTGAGATGTGTTGAGTTTTGTTGAAACGTTCCCTTTACATTGCCAGAGTGCTTTTTGGCCAACGGAAGTACAACAGCTTCTAATATATCCCGTTGATACACTTTTTGATTTATCTTAACGCCCTCATCCACAAAAAACAGAAGTGTTTTGTTTCTCGTGCAAATTCCGCCCCAGACCATGACGGACTTTGGATTTTGGCGATGTTCAACAATTTCCGAGGTGCCTGGAGTGTCTAAAGATCATATTTTTTCGTTCTAGGGGTTATAAGCTTGTTGGACAGTAAAGATCTTCTCACCAGTGAAAAAAAATCTCTTCCAGAGCTGACTTGCAGTCTGTCTCAAAAGTTTTCGGTATTTTTGGAGCCGCATGAGTTTGTTTTCTTCAGTGAGAAGCTGGATTTTTTGGAACTTGTAAGGCTTCAATCCAAGCTCTGTTTTTTCCATTCGCCGCACTGATCGGCCACTTATTCCCAATTCACGAGTGATATTTCTCATGGAAACATTCGGACTTCATTTAACTCGATTTTTATGGCCTTACGATTATTGAAAGTGTTCACTGTACTATTTTGTCCACTTCCTGGATGTCGACCCTCATTTCTAAGCTCTTTGAAATGGCAAATTGCATCAGACACTGTTTGCCGAGGTACAATAAGCAAGCGAACGATTTGACACTGTTGTTTTCCATGCTTAAAAAACTCTAAAATAGCAGATCTTTTGCTTGACGTTCTAAATAAGATAAAAACTGAGAGATATATTATAAAATATTTTATAATTGAAAAGTGGCAGACAAAAAGAAATGAACTCATAAATTGAAAAGAAATTAGTTAACTTCTATTCTATGATTTGATAACTTTGTCCGAGTTTCTTTGCCGCACTCTGTATTTAACTTGATAAATTCTGAATATCATTTTAAAGAGTTTTTCACAACTATTTTGGAAAATGTAAACTGACACTTTATTTTTGAAGTATATTTAAATTTACTTTCTTCTTTATGCATTTCATTAAGCTTTCATAATATAAGTTTGAAAACTTCGTCTTTATTTGTGTGTTGAAACTTTAGTAACGTCGATGTTGAATTATGTGATAAAAAATGTACTATTACCTATTTAAGAAAACATTATATGTAAACATAAATAAAGATTTTAAATAAATTATAAATAGGCTTTGGAGGTCTTACGGTGCATGTCTGTTTCCACCGGTGCCTCATGAGAAATGGGCCAACTTGTCCCAAATCGTCATTTTTAATTTTCATAAGTATGGAGAATAATTTCGAAAGTATCCCAATAAAAAAAGACATCTTACATTTATAAAAATTTAAAATGTAATTTACAAACAAATAAAAAACGATTACTTCTGAACGAGGAAATTTACTCGCCTCACTAAAATTTTGGAAATTTTCGCTGGTTCTTTAATGGACACTCCTCTTTTAATTACATTAATGTAGGAAAGTTAAAATGCTACCTAGAGGAAGGGCTATGTCTATACTTTTTACCGCCGTGAACGAAATATTTTAACTGAGAAGCGTTTAGTCTCTGCAGGCAGAAATTTCAAAGAAGTATTGCGCAACTGCGGGAAGTGAAAAACTTGCCCTATGGGCTCGATTGAAAATTTTGTTTTCTCACTATCTTATAAGGGATGAGATTTCAAACTTTGCATAGAGAAAGCGTGTTGAAAGTTGAAAGTATTAAATCCTAAAACATGCACATATAGATTCAGGACAAATAAAATAATTCTAGATGTTTCTGTTTTCTTTGGGGAAGAATTAAATTTTTTACACGATTTTGTTTATCTGTTATTTTATTTTGTAATTAGTAGGTCTACCTAGCGTTGCCAGAAAAAAAGTAGTGTTTATAGAATTTAACACTTTCGCGACAGCATGTTTCTCTCTTTTTGACAATAAGCTCCACCTGTGGGTGATATTCTTTTATGTTACATCATTTTAAATCAATGTTTTCTGTATTCATATTGAAAATATGAATTAATATACATTACGATTATACTCTTTCTAATCAAAGTATTTGTATCCATAATGCACTGGTTGCACAAATATGAATATTGGGTGTTATGTTAAGAAATAATGTAACCTATGTGACCTAAAGAAACGCCCACTGGCGGAGTTAGAGATTTTCAAATGACGTGAATTCACGTCATCGGTCGCGAAAGTGTTAGTAAGAGTTATCAAAGTTTCTGGCAATGCAGAAATTTGAAGCAATTAAACTTTTCCGATGGGACAATAAATACAGGTGATTTTCTGCTCTTCTTTTGTGCGCTACGATTTATACAAAGATTTGCCATTCCTGCTATGCTGAAAATACTTTGAAAAGCATAATAGAAAGTAGAATCAACCTAAAATACACATAGGATTCAGTTGGCAGCATTAAGTGCTCGATAGGTAACAATATGGCGTCTGGCATCAGCTATAATTCGAATATGAGGTTCCACTTCAGTTTTTCTGTTTTTGTAATCCCTGCTCATTGAGTATCAACACGTAATCTGGCTTCTGGCTGTTCAGTTTCTTCTTGCCATAGCTCTCCTTATCTTTCAGCATGTCTTTGACGTCTGACTCGAACTTGATCTGTAGTTTTTTCTGGTCTTCATGCCACTACCTGTTGATCATTGGTCCGAGACGTGGTTTGTCGCTTTTGGTATGTTACTTCTGGCCATCGAACGGCTTTCCTTTCAGCATGTCCTTGACACCTAGCTTATGATGAAATTGCATGAAATTACATTATATGCAATTTTTATATACAGTCGGTAACAAAAGTGTCCGAACACTAGCAAAAATTCCTATATAAAAAAAGTAGAGTTTATACTATTTTGTTAAATAAATCCTTGTCGAATCATGTTCTTAGACTGACTAAGAACATGATTCGACAAGGATTTATTTAACAAAACAGTACTAACTCTACTTTTTTTTTACATAGGAATTTTTGATAGTGGTCGGACACCTTTGTTACCGACTGTACTATTAAACGAAAACAATTTTAGGCTTTATTTTTATTATATAAATATAGAGGAAGATTTCTTCCACATATGTATATATACATATAGATATCTAAAAGTTACAGAAAAAGTAAATAAAAAAAATATATTATTCAAAAAGTATTGATCGTAGTACTGTCTTTTTTTTTTTTTTTTTTTTTAATAAAAATACGCAGAAAATCATTTTTTTTTCCTTTCACACACACACACACACACAAAAAAAAAAAAAAAAAAGAAATTAAATTAAAGATAGATTTATTGCTAATTACTGGTATTAATCGTTTTTAAAAGAAAAATCATAATATTGTTAGGAGGTAAAGCTTTCTTAGCTAATCTTCATTATGAGAATTCCCAGTGCGCAAAGTCTGATGGCTTTTCTCATGAATGCGGCTGCCACAAAGAATTTTTTAGTCCTAGATGCGTTGTTGAATTTACTGCACCATTGTACAAAAAGGATTTTACAATGAAAGTGTCACCTAATGTAGAAAAATTAAACTAATTTGGAAATAAATCTTTGTTACTTAAAAAGAAAAAAAAATCCCATGTCTTTCTGTGCCTTTTAGTGAAAGTTGCATAGTGAAACGATCAATATTTTTTTAATAATAAAAGTTTTATTTTTTCTGTGAATTCTGGAACAACCAGATCAGATATATATATACAGGGTGTCCCAAAAAGATTGAAACACGGTTTAATTCTTTACCTGTTACAGATGAGAGAGTAATGTAAATTTCAAAAGTGTACAAAATAAGATAGGAAATAAAACTACGCTAATAAAAATATCTTCCTGTTAATTTTCAAAAAATGATATTTTTTAAAATTTTTATACGACCCCTCTAGACAAATTTGTTCAATTAGAAAGTTTTTATTTTCAATGCAACAACATCGTTGCAAAGAACCGCATACTGGTATCTTTAAAACTGAATGAATTATACTTAATTGGAAACCGTACTCTGATTATAGGGAGCATATATTAAAATAGAAATGTAAATTTGTGACATAAAAAGATAAAATGTATCATAGCATTTGCATTAAAACTATTCTTGAGTATGTTGGATTGATTCGTGATCAAGTCATGTAATTTTTCGACATATCCCACATAGCAATTTTAGTTTGCAGCAAAACTGCAGCAGTCTGCAGCAAAGTTGTCGTGCAAGGTGCACTCTTACTGTATCAAGTTTGCTGCAAATTCGTTGCAAACTTGTAGAAAAGTTAGCATTGTCATATCAAGGTTACAGCGAATTCATTGCAACAAACAAACTTACCATGTCACACCAACTGCTGACGCATTGCAAACTCAAATCTTTGTTATGTTACATCATTTGCAAATACGCATAGAAATATGTAAACGTAGCACATATCTCACAGAAGCCTTGTCAATACAAGACTTCGAATATTTTGGAAGCTACGTGGACAACGCCTCGCTCTTTCCTCCAATAAACATGACGAAGATAACGTTGCGGAACCGTTTCGATATCATTCTTCAAACACTATTGTTGAATTTCAAATACTTACATTTTACATAGCATCTTTAGTTTGCTGCATAAACGGTGTGAAAGGGAAAAAACAAAAACAAATATTAATTAAAACGAAAAATGGAATTATGTTTCGTCTACTTTGCGGCAGTTCCACAGCAAATTTGTCGCGTCAAATTTGTCATGGCAAGATAATATCAAGAAAAATCAAACTTGCTGCAAACGTGCTTGCTATCTGGAGTTATATTTTAGATCTCTACATTTCTGTCATCAATTTGTAAATTATCTCTATTTTCACCGAAAAGCCAGCATTTTAAATGATACGGAAAAATGGCAAGAGTCACTTTTTTTTCTGTATCATAATTCAGTTGGTTTTAAAGATATAGATATACGGTTTTTTCTAATGGTCTTGTTGATTGAAAAATAAAAACTTTGCAATTCACAAAATTTGTGTAAAGGAACTGTATAAAAATTTAAAAAATGTAACTTTTTAAAAATTAATGGGAGTGTTTTTTCTTAATATAGTCGTCTTTATATACTACCTTAATTTGGACATTTTTCCAATTTACATTGCCCATTTACCTGTAACGGGTAAAGAAATAAAGCGCGTTTCAACCTTTTTGGGACACCCTGTATAGATGTGTGTGTGTGTGTGTATTCATATGTATCTATACAATATTCATATATGAAAACCTTTAAAGATTGTATCATAAAATATGATGATTATATATTAAAGATTTATCATGGATATAAAATATCTTGAAGATTGAAATTTGAATGATATGTTTGGGAAAGTAAAAATGGCGAATATTTTATGCAAACCAAATGTTTTTCTTTTTTTTCTAAAGAGATGTTTAAATTTTCAACCTAAAAAACGATATTTAGACTTATAATTGTACTGCAATATTGTATTTTTTAAAACAAGTGGTTTAATTCTTTTCTTTTTCTAATATATCAGTTTTGGAATATACTTAAAAAGGTCTAATGGGCAATATCCGTTTTCATGGGTTCGAGACTAAATCATACCCAACATGTGACTACTGATTCTCGACTTCCCTATGAATTTCCCTCTAGATACAAATATTTCCTATACAATGCAAACATTTCCCCATAAAACACAAATGTAAATATTATAATCTTGCATTTCCCCCTGTAATAGTCACATATCAAGGGTTTATTACGTAACGCGGATAAAATCCACTAATTTCCTTGCGAAA
Organism: Salticus scenicus; assembly: GCA_963930645.1. NCBI lineage: Eukaryota > Metazoa > Arthropoda > Arachnida > Araneae > Salticidae > Salticus > Salticus scenicus. The sequence goes on along the minus strand of OZ005662.1, from coordinate 64,681,964 downwards.
CGATCACTAGCAACAAAAGAAATAAGAATATTTTTAATGAAACGTTTCTTTATCCGCGATTGTAATGAAATGCTCGCCCTCTGGTGGGCTAAAGTGAAATTACAATTAACCTGAATAGCTTTCGGCTTTCGTTGAGACGCCATTGCTTGCCGATGTTTAGTTTCACATATATTTATTGAATAAAAATGAACAAATCCGGTAAAAAAGATGACACTTACTGTTGTATGCCACAGTGTAACTCCAAAAAATCAAGAAATCCAGAATTAAGCTTCTATTTATTTCCAAATGACAAATTTAAAATTTCAGTTGCTTCGGCTAATGGAAGTAAAGAGTTTATCAGATGATTTGAAACTAATATTTGTTCAGCTTCATTTAAACATCTACTTCTGATCGAACTTTGAATAAACTCAAATATTTTTTCCAAAAGCAATCAATTTTCTGTGATGTAATAGCGGAGTAATTATAGCACGAATATTAAATAGTAACACAAATAGAACAATAATAAATACACGTGGAAAATATATTTACTAACAACAAAAGCTGAAAAAGCGCCATCTGTCGATCATTACAAACACGGATTCCCCGGCAGCTAGTTTTAGAAAAATAAAATGTTTCCTATCATTATTATCTATTTTGAAATTACACGATAAAATAAAAACCGGTATTTGATTATATTGAAAACTAATTTAATTTGTTAATACATTTCAAAATTTTCTATTTACACATTTAAAAGTGTATTAATAAATACATCTATCTCATTCAAAATCTCTTACTGTCGCTCTTTTGCACGTAATCTGTTACGCAAAATATTCTCTCCAAAACTGCGGTTATTTGTATAATGTCAAATGACAGCAACAAAATGTTTACGTGTTGATTTTGATCGATTTTTCGCTCTTGTTGTTATGACAACGATTTCAAATAAACAAGTAAATAAATGAAATATAGGATGTTGCTGCAGTTGTGTTAATTCATTTAACGAAATTTAAAATAAAATTTCGTAAGAGAATTTCTTATATTATTAAAAGGTTTAATGAGATTAAAAATAAGTGTACAATCGGAACGTTAATAACATGATTGTAAACCAAGATTACAAATATATCTTCAAACCAAGTGAGGGCGTGAAGTATAAAAGAAGAATTCTGTACTGATATGTATAAAGGATTTAAGTTTATATTCTTGATTTTTCAGGAGAGAAAAAATAAAGTTAAACTAACTAAAAACTAATCAGCAGAATCGATTAGGAAAAAGGGATTATGTTGGTTTATACGCTTTATACCATTCAGTGATTGTCAATCTTCATTTAATAAAGGGAGAAATTGAATTAAATATTTTATACCAAAGTTTAATGCTAAATTTCTGACTTGAATCTTTTTTTACCAATGGATTTTCTCAAAGACTAAATGACATGGATTTAAATCCTTTATAACAATCGATAGAGATTTTGTTTCTGAGTCTGACTATGTAATTAACTCAAAATCGACATTTTTGGACTTAAATCTTTTATACTTATCAGTACAGAATTAGCCTTAGTAAAGTGCGTGATTAATGTTTTTTTTTTTTTTTTTTTAATATACAGAATAAATTACTCCTATGTTAATTCGTGCCAAGAAAAAAATCTAAATTTAAATGTAAAATGTCTACGAAATATAATTGGTGTACATACATATTTTAAAAGAAAATTACAGAAATTTATTGCAAAATTAAATCTCAATCTACCAGAAGACACTTTTTTTTTTTTTTTTTTTTTTTTTTTTAACTGGAAAATTTTTGTAACCATTCGCATGTATTTTTTCTGGTGGGAAGATATTTTTATTTATGTTTTACATACGGAGGAATTGGTATCAAACCAGGATATGGAAGTACTAATTAAAAGTGGAAAATTTGGTTACGTGACACAGATTTAACATCGTCGCCTAATGTCAGGTGGAGGTGGTTCTATCTCTCTGAAAAAAAAAAAAAAAAAAAAAAAAAAAAAAAAATCTATTTAAGGAGGGATTTTTTTTTTCACTGTGTTCTACAGAAAAAAAATGTTGTATATGAATATTTACTATATTTTTTTTTGTTACAGAAAATTACAATCAACTTATTATTATTATTATTATTATTATTATCATAGCATATGGATATTTTCTTAAACTTTCCAGTCAAAATATTCTATAATATAACACGATTTTTTTCATAGCGTAACTCTAAACATTTATGAGCTTAATATAAGCGTAAACTAATCAGGGATCCGTACAAGAAATTTAAAGAGTTTTAATTAACGGTATTTAAAGAGTAATTCATTAAAATCTTATCCCATGTATTACAAAATAATATAGATATCAAATGGATTCCATACAGAAGATTAATTTGAATATGAAATCTGTATTCTTGAATGTAATACTAAGCTATATTTTTTATTCTGATCCTATCGAGTCAGTCTCAGCTTTGATTAAAAATAAAATAAAATCAGTATTAATTTCATTTAATGAAATCTTATGAAGGACAAATTCCTACACTGCCATTTATTAATGGGCTCTTCCTACCTGTCATCAGAGGTCACATGATAGTGGAAAAACAAATAGCAGACGAAGTCTTGTTTATCTATAGCGATTGCTGAAATAACATATTTTATATTCTTATTTTTGATTAATCGTATTTAATCTGTGTTATTTTTTTATACATCATCATTTTTAATCCATTTTATATCATTATTCATCATCTTTTGTTTGCTGTATACATTTACATTCATCATTTAGTTTATATTTGTTATTGATGTTCATGAAGAACATGTTAAATACTCTGATTTTTGGTACTTAAATCAGTGACAGTGCAATATCGTAGTGCGTAAATCCATTTAGACCAGTAACTAAGTTAATTAACTTGTTGTAACACCTTTATGTAATTAAATTAAATGAAAACATTTTAAATTTTCAAATTATGATCCATAAACATTCCACAAGAACAAGCTATTATTTATTACTAGATTAGTTAATGTAACAGTTACACTAGAACATACAAAAATCGATTCTTACAGTTGAAAATAAATAAACACATAAAGTGTTTTAAAAAATATATTAAATTTACAAATACAACTATTCTACTGTTTACAAATGCACAATATTACTTTTATTTTATTTTATATTAAATATTAACATTTTTGTTCTTAAGAACAATATTTAATTGAATTCGATTCTCAGAATTCGATTATTCGTTTTCCTCTATCACATGATTGTGCAGACGAAACTGGGAAGAGTCCATTTTATACACTTTTAAATATAAAAATATAATATAGAACAGGAAAGAAATAAAGAAATCCTTCTCTAAATTTGCTTCTATTATTTTTATTAATAATGAATAAGAAAAGAAAGATGCATTATTCAGAGATATCTCGAATAAAATTCTAATTTCTGTACAGTATAACTCAATAATTGCTATATTTTCTACATGTAATTAATATTGGGATAACAATTCTTATAAATTTACTAAAATGGCTATTTTAGCTCATAAATAATAAAGCAGACACATAAATTTTTTAAATGTTGTTTGTTTGGCAATATATATATATATAAATGTCAGAATAGGGGTATATGATCATTATTCTCCGTTATTATTGTCGCTGCAATGAAAATTAGTTTACGTATATTAAGTGATTAACATTTATTAGGAAAAACGTAGTTATGGTTGAATGGTTATTAGGAATTAATATGTTTTGTTTTTATTTTGGGATGAACAACTGAAAGGTTTTTTTTTTCTGCCAGAAAATAACTGTAGGAGGTTTTCACTAAGATGTTATCTAAATTACTGAATAATTTATAAGAATAAGTATTATACTAACATTTTACTTAAAATTATTATCAAAGATATTTTTATTGATTATCTAAATATATTATTAAAAAAAAAAAGGTCTTTTTTTTTTTTTTTTTTTTTTTTTTTTTTAAACGATAGACAGATAATATTGAATTTCAATAATAATTTAGTGCGAGATAAAGAGGAGATATAACTAACTAAGTAACTAATAGTAACTAAATATAAACACAAATTTTCGATATATACATATTAATACACTGTAAAACATCAATAGGTCATTTTCATTTCTTCACCTACAATATCGAACCAACCTCGTGGTAAGCGCATGATACCTACCAGCCTTGTTGATGGTAGTTCGCGCTCACAGGCAGATTTCACAATCATGTCAAAAGTTGCGAAGTTTTACAAAGGTTTACTTAGTTTGAGAAGTTTTGGTTATTTAAACAAGGTAATATGTGGGATAAGAGAATTGTGAAGAATGTCCCGAATGGGGTTATACGTTTTAGTGGATTTGCGAGCATAGTTGCCAAATTAAGCACTTTTTTGCAACCAGAAGATATTAATGAAAATTTTTATTTTATTTAATCAGCGAAAATTGATACAGAAATATATATATAAAAAAAGTCCTTTTAAAATTTTCCGGGAGCTAAAAAGGGCTGAAATTGGTAACTATAATTGTGAGTTCTACGAAGTTACTCAAGCAAGTCATTTTGTGCACAAGAAGGCGCATGTAACTTGCGGAATTCAGAGTCGTCAACCACAATACTGCACCAAGAATACATGGTGTGGCAACTGTACAGCAAAAGAGTGCTCTGAAGATAAAGCTTCTCACCAGAGATCGAGATTCCTGCTAGATAAATTTAAACTAATGTATCTACTAGTCGCTTATGTCCTTTAATGCCTCGATTGAGTAGATGAAACTGCTAAGAGCTAATGCAATGTTAACGATTCAAGCAAGAATTCGATCGCAACGGTATCTGGGGAAGCACACTTTTCCAAGAACTGTTTTAAGCATTTACAAGCGGTTGCCATAATATTGGCCGTATTCACAATTAACTTTAACTCCCGGTTCAAAGCAAAAACTTGAAAAGCAGGACACAGCTTTCCAGCAAAATTTGTCACACTGTTTCTGCCATATAGCGTCGAAGATTTCATATAATCCTTGATTGGTTATTTTCACCTAAAAAAAAATCTGAAAATAACCATACCACTAGATGGAAGAAACAACACGGCAAAATTTGCAGAAAATTTGCACCCTTCCTTTATACACTTATCAAATTTTCATGTTCGACCGGTTTTGAATTTATTGGTGAATAACAGCCTAAATGTTCTAGGCATTGTAACCGAGCTTCGAAATAGCTCGATAAGTGACCAATCGAACTTCTGACACGGCTTGTTGGAAATTAAATAGTAGAAAAAGAGATTAAAATTTTAATTAAAAATATTATCGTTTGTTATTGATTAGATTTTAATCACCTATGGATCATTCAATTGGCTATTTTTTAATAGATATCATGAAAAAAGCGCCTAGTGGACATCTTTTGAACATTTTTTTTTTTTCATTCATTGAGCGTATCACGAACCAGATTCGATGGTGTTTTGTTGGCCCGTTGGCAGCATGCCACTTTCAATGAAAATTTACCTGTTAAAACCGATCTTTTCAAACGAAAAGCATAAGGAAACACAAGATTAAGTTTAGACAAAAACTGCAAAAAGAAATAATAAATAAATTGAAATTACAAAGGTAGTTTTTTTTTAGCATTTAATATTAATATTTCAAATAAACACAACAATACAATGCAACAAAAACATTCAAACACAATAACATGCAACACCTTAGCATCTATAATCCAATAATCCCCATAATGCAAGTTTATGTAAAATATTCCTCTGTTCTGAACTGTTAAAAAAATCCCAAATTTTGAATAACTTAGGAAGTTTTCAAAATACACTGAGAAAAAATTCTGTAACTGACATCACGAATCTAAAGTGTGGCTCTAGGAAAAATAGTTCTATGTCATCCTTATAAATTCTAGTCCCCTATGAAAGCGAGTTCTAGAAACCCCTATTAGAATTCTAGAGAGTTTATCTGTATTATCGAAGTCAAAATTATTTAAAAATCTCTGCAAATGAATGCGAATACAAGAGGTGGGTTTCAGCAACTATAATCTTTGTTTATTATCTAATTCTAGAAAATCAAGCGAGACTTTTTCGCAATACAAAAATTCAGAATATTCAGAATATTGTTTCACCTTCTAGAAATGTGAAGACTAGGAATTCTCGATCATTTCGTCTGTTCAGTTTATTGGCGTGCCTTATGCGCATAGCTCGGAAATCGATATTTATAGTTTAGTGATTTAGAAAATGATCACTTATTTAGTCTAGATGAAGGCGGTATATTTTTTTTCTCAATGTAGAATGTCCGTAAGTAATGATGCTCTTGCCAGTATCTTAAATGACATTTTAAAATCCGTCCAACATTTTTAAGATGAAAACAATTCTCATAATTTACGACTGTATAAAAATTTTGCCATTTTTCTTAATGTTAAGAGAATTGTAAATTTTAAATAATTTACGAATTTTTTAGAGTAAAATATTCACAGTTAACGATATTCTCGCCCTAAACATAAATGATATTATAAAACTGCTCAAATACGTTTAAGCGTAAAATAATTCTCATAATAAACGTTTATACAAAATTTTTCACTGTGCTTTAATGTACTTTTTCCTTGTACATTTTTAATGTTAAAAAAATCTTAAATTTCTAATAATTTTCGGGGTTTTCGTATTATAACATTAAAAATGATTAGGGTTTTTACAAGTGTCATAAGTGATATTTTAAAGGTTGTCCGACCTCTAAGAGATCGTTATATATATATATATGTATGTATATCATGTGCACAAAATAAGAAACTAGCACACTATAACGTTCTAAAGCATTGAAAAACTAAACAAACTGACACCCTACAGACGATAATTATATTGATAATGAAATTTTTGGATTCTTCACAACTTAAAACGTGTAAAAACATAAATAAAAAAGAAATTGAGATAGAAAATTTTCACAATTATTTTAGTCTTCCATACATGTAGAATAATGAGAAACTAATAAATTTGTATATACTTAATTTTTAAATGCGTTTGAAACTTATATACTGGAATAAATCATTGAAAATAATGAGTTTCTGGTGAATATCAGTAGCGAAGTTTTTTGATGGAGTAAAATAATGTTTTATCCAAGACTTTTTTTTTTTTTTTAGCAGAATTCTTAGCCAAATTAAACTGATGAATTAAATTTTACGAAAATCAGTTTAGAATAATATTTTAAAATGCGTAACGTATTTGATTTGCAGTAGTTGCTGCTTAATTAATTAATTTTAACAGGTTATTAAGTCTATTTTGCTTTCACAACGATTTTAATATTAATTGGTAACTAAAGTAGACTCATTTTAAATGTATTAAAAATTATATTAAAATTATTATCAATTATATTAAAAACAATTATATTAAAAATTTCTTCAGATTATAATTTAAAAACTTTTTTTTTTTTTTTTGTAACATGACCATTAAGTGTATTTCAGAATATGCTACAATATGTGATACACTGAAAATAATTAAGCAGATAAAAAGTTCTACATAATATTTTATTAGTAAGTTTCTTTAAAATGAAAAATTAACTTTTACTGTATTTTTTGAAAATACAGTATTTTATCAATGGCAATTATTCAACGATATATGAAACAGTAAAAAAAAAAAAAAAAAAAAAAAAAATGTATTTTAAAAGATACCTCTTGGGGTACGTTGATAGAAATCAAAGAGGGAAAAACCTAAAGGTATTCATCGTAAGCCATCAATATAATATTTGTCAAAAGTCTTTCAGAAATAAATAAATGTTAAATAATTCCTTTCAAAATTCTTGAAAGTTCAATGATACCATAAAATTTTACAGTATTATTCTTTTGAAATATATTGATTTTTTTTATAAGTATTTATTTTTACTTGTTAACAAAAATAAATGTTTTACATATGTAGGAGCATATGTATAAATTTGAAAAATGAAATATTCCCTGGGGAAATCTGCCCCACCCCTTTCCGAATTTTTTTTTTTTTTTTTTTTTTCTAATTATATTGTATACAACTATTTTTT